>JARQOC010000003.1:506848838-507537736 GCA_033576535.1 Allobates femoralis
GGATGGGGTGCAGGAGGACAGCCGAGCAGCAGGAGGGACAGGGGAGAGGAGGACGGGGGTGCAAGAGGAGCAGCAGGAGGGACAGAGGAGAGCAGGACGGGGGTGCAGGAGGGCAGAGGAGAGCAGGACGGGGGTGCAGACGGGACAGAGGAGAGCAGAACAGGGGTGCAGAAGGGACAGAGGAGAGCAGGACGGGGTGCAGAAGGGACAGAGGAGAGCAGGACGGGGGTGCAGGAGGGCAGAGGAGAGGAGGACGGGGGTGCAGGAGGACAGCCGAGCAGCAGGAGGGACAGGGGAGAGGAGGACGGGGGTACAAGAGGAGCAGCAGGAGGGACAGAGGAGAGCAGGACTGGGAGTGCAGGAGGGCAGAGGAGAGCAGGGCGGGGGTGCAGGAGGGCAGAGGAGAGCAGGACAGGGGTGCAGGAGGGACAGAGGAGAGGAGGACGGGGGTGCAGGAGGGACAGAGGAGAGGAGGACGGGGGTGCAGGAGGGCAGAGGAGAGGAGGATGGGGATGCAGGAGGACAGAGGAGAGGAGAACGGGAGTGCAGGAGGACAGGAGCAGCAGAAGGGACAGAGGAGAGAAGGACGGGGGTGCATGAGGACTGAGGCTGTGGCTGGCACTGTGTGTGGTGATAATGGCGGCTGTACCGTGTGTCTGCCTCCATGCAGCTGCTGCTACCTTCCTGAGTTGGCAGGGTGTGTAGTTCTCCTACCTGCCTGTCCTATATGATTTCTGGTCAGTGTGTTGGGTGTTGTTGTTCTTCCAGGTGGGCTCAGTGTTGTCCTGCCGTCCGTCTGTGGCCTGTCTGTCTCTTCTGGGATGTCCTCAGCTCTGTGCTGTGCACAGACAGTGTACCACCATCTCCCCAGCTCCGTGCTGTGCACAGTGTACCACCATGTCCTCAGCTTCGTGCTGTGCACAGACAGTGTACCGTACAATGTCTGTGCACAGCATGGAGCTGAGGATATGGCGGTACACTGTCTGTGCAAAGCACAGAGCTGGGGAGATGGTGGTGCACAGCACAGAGCTGAGGACATGGTGGTACACTGTCTATGCACAGAGCCGAGGACATGGTGGTACACATCCGTGTGCAATCTGTTCTTTCCTCAGCAGCTATTAGTGTAGAATCATTTACAGGAACATGTTACATTGTTCTCGGTTACAGAATGAGAATGTATCAGTGAAAAAAACTGATACTTCTCGGATGGTCCGTGTGCTGTCAGTGTGCGGTATGTAATTTTGTCAGACCCATAGACTTGCATTGGTGAATCTCGGTGTGAATTGCAGACTGTCGCAGAATGTTGCGACTTTTTTCTCATCCTGAATCTGCCTGAGAAAAAAGCGTCCGACACTCGCCAGTGCTCTCAGACATTGATAAACATTGGTCCGAGTGCAATGTGATGAAATCACACATTGCACTCATCCGAGTTTCACCGCACTACAGTGTCAAAAGAGGAAGACAACGAGACAGGCAGCAGCACGGCGTCAGAGAGCCCCTGACCTTGAAATACAAGATCCTCTGATCCCGGTATTGTGACATCATATTAAGAATAATATTTTTTGCACTTATATTACACTATGAACTCCACGGCACTTTACATACATCATCAACACTGTCCCCATTGGGGCTCACAATATAAACCTCCTATCAGTATGTCTCTGTAGTGTGGTTGGACAAACCTTTTATATGTACTACATGATGAAATGTGGGGGGAGAAGCTACATGAAGCTTGGGGGGGGAAGGCCGCGACTGGGGGAAGATTGTCCGTAATGGGGGGGAGGAGCCATGATGGGGGAGGGGCTGCAACAGGGGGGGGGCCGTGACGGGGGGGGGGGGGGCGGCGGGCCGCTGAGAGTGCCTAGGGCAGCAGGAACTCCAAATACGGCCCTGACCATACTTATCTCCCATTCACTATGTTTCCAGCAGCCATCTAACAACGTATACTCTATATGACACAGAGAAAAAGCATTAACCCCTTCACCACCCGGGAATTTTTCATTTTTGTTTTTTGCTCCCCTGTTTCCAAGAGCCATAACTTTTTATTTTTTCATCAATATAGACATATGATTGCTTGTTTTTTGCAGAACGAGCTGTACTTTCAGATGCAATCAATTATTTTACCATATAGTGTACAGAGAAATTGCAAAGAAAGTACAATTACACATTTGTTTTTTGGCTTTTTTAGATGCCATGTTCACTATATGGTAAAATAGATAAGACAGTGTAATGCCTCAGGTCGGTACCAGTTCATAGATACCAAACATGTATACTTTTACTGGAATCTCAGAGGTGAAAACAAATTCAGAAATTTGAAAAAAAAAATCACACTTTTTGCGCTATGTTCTGCGACTCGTAGCGTCCTCATTTTTCGGAATCTGGGGCTGTGTGGGGGCTTATTTTTTGCACCTTGAGCTGACAATTCTAACAAAACCATTTTTGGATGGATGAGCTTTCTTAATCGCCCGTTCTTGCATTTTATATCAATGTTGTGGCGACCAAAAAAAACGTAATTTTGGCATTTGGACCTTTTTTCCATTACGCAGTGTACAGGTCTCTTTAATAGATTTTTTATCCTGATAGATTGGGCGTTTCTGAATGCGGCGATACCACACGTGTATTTTTTTAATACTTTTATTGTGAATGGGGGAAAAGAGGGGTGATTTGAACTTTTATGTTTTTATTTTACATGTTTTTAAAAACTTTATTTTTCAATTCATTCTTACATTTACACAGCCCCATAGTGAGGCACTCTGCTGCACAGTCTGATCGCTTCTGACAGATACCGATAAGCTCCAGCACATTGGTATTTATCAGAAGTGCGGACGGTGAGTGGTTGGCAGCGCCTGCCAACCACACCCCGGAAGTGCTCCATGACAGCCTCCGGGGTCAAGCCAAGACCCTGGCCTGTCACGTGAGCATCGGAGATCCCGCAATCTTATCAAAGCGTTTCCTGCTGCGGCACCGTTGGATCCCATTGTCAGTGATTGAAAGCGGGATCCAAAGTGTTAACAGCACCGATCGGATCCCGGATCCGATTGGTGCTGGAAGCTCGACTTCTCAGCTGCTGAAATCAACTGAGATGTAGGGAAAATGATGTGAGCTCCGCACTCCGCTCATGCCGTCCTCCTATGTCATGGGTCGTGAAGGGGTTAAACACATGCAGAAGGAGAGGTGTAAAAGCCATGGAAAGTCATGACAACACCTGAAATCTATCAGTAATTAGGAAGCAACCATGACACTTGTTAAAAAATAATATCAGATGGTTCCACTGATGGCCTATAAAAAGGTGTCTCATTACCAAGGTGCCACACAGGAAACATCTCATAATGGGAAAAACCAGTGAACTTTCTCAAGAACTTCACAACCTTCTTGTTGTAAAAAATACTGATGGTATTGGTTACGGAAGGTTCCAGTGAGCACTGCAATAATCCGGAAGTAGAGTGAACATCATTACACTATAATCAGTCACAACTAAGTGCTTCCCACATTTCAGACAGAGGAATGAAAAGAATTATCAGAAGAATTCTTCAAGAGCCTAGGATAGATAGTGGAAAGCTACATAAAGATTGAGAACATATTCAGTTGTTTCAAAGAAAACAATACGTAATGCAGTTAACATGGCCTGTTTTTAATACTCACCACATAAGACACCATTGCTGAAAAAATGCATGTTCAAGCACATCTAAAGTTTCCTCAACAAAATTTGGACAGGTCTGTGAAATACTGGGAGAATATAGTTTGGTTAGATGAGACCAAAATGTAACTCTTTGGATGTCATAATACACACCAGGTTTGAAGGCCTTAAACCTCTTCACCTCTGGGCGATATTCATTTTTTCGTTTTTGTTTATTCATCCTTTTCTTCCAAGAGCCATAACTTTTTTATTCCTCCATCAATATAGCCATACGATGGCTTGTTTTTTTTGTGAGACGATTTGTACTTGTGAATGATATCATTTATTTTACCATATCGAGTACTGGAAAACAGGAAAAAAAAGTGTGGTGAAATTGGCAAAAAAGGGAAATTCCACAAAGATTTTTTTCCATCATGTTCGCTATATGGCATAATGTAATGCTTAGGCATTTCTGAATGTGGTGATACAAAATATGCTTTGTTGTTTAATTGTTTTATTTTTAATGGGGCAATGAGGAAGGGGAGCTATTTGAACTTTTGGGGGGATTCTTCATAGTTTTAAAAACTTTTCACTTTTTCTTTATTTTACTTTGCCCCTTAGGGTGTCTCAACACTGCAGTGTCTGATAGCTCCTGCGGTACAGAGCCATGCTGATGCACGACTCTGCACTGCAGAAGTCATCACCTTCTTTTGATGCAGGTGCTCAGCAGCCATCCACTGGAAGTGAGTTATGACTGCAACAGGGGTCCTTATCTGACCGATCACTGTCAGGGCAATACATCAAGGTGATCTCATCATGGGATTATCAATGGCGTGGCAGTGTTTGGCAGTGGAATCTAAGGAGTTAACAGCACCAGGTGGATCACTGATCTTTCTGCTTATGTTATCTGCCTATGGGCCACGTCACACACACAGATATCTGTGCAGATATTGTTCGCAGATCTCTGGTTGCAGTGAAATCATGGACACATTGCTCCATTTTGTGGCTGTGTACAAATGAACAATGTGTCCATGATTTCACTGCAACCAGAGATCTGTGACCAGATGATCAGATCAGTTGACATATGCAGGCAATGATGTAAGCTCAATGTGTGAGCTCGCATCAAAGGAAGGGATACGACCAAGAGGTTAACATCATATCAAAAGTGAAGTTTGGAGGTGGGAACATCATAGTGTGGGGCTTTTTTTCAGCATACAGCACTGGCAAACCTCTTATAATTTAAGGAAGGATGAACAGACAAAAGTACAGTGATATTCTTGAAAAATCTGTTGATATCTACCAGAATGATGAAGATGGAATGAGGGTGGACATTTCAGACAGACAATGATCCCAATTGCAATATACATCCTGTCAACATTTTATATCGTTACCCAGATATCACCTATTTGCATCTGCCAGGGAACATCCAGAGGGCGTGTTTGTATTTGAGCCTGCATGTAAATGGGAAACTGGTCATTTCCTCCCTGTCTATTACAAACACGCCCTCTCCCTAGTCTACACTATGCCTGGCAACCCCCAGGATCCTACAGGCCCTCCCTAGCCCCTAATGTCACCACCCACCCTCATTGTACACAGTAGTTCCCTGTTCCACAGACACACTGTGCCGAATCCTCAGCTGTGAAGGCAATTTGGCACAGTGTGTCATTGCAGGAGGGGACCGCTCCATATGTGTATGCTCACCCTGTGGTCTCTGTGTCCTGGAGCTGAGGTCTGCAGCCTGGGACTCTGTGCAGGGAAGCCGAGGTCCGCAGCCTGATGCTCTGTGCAGGGGAGCCAAGGTCCGCAGCCTGGGATTCTGTGCTGTGGAACCCGATGCTTCTCTCCATACCTCCAATACCATAGAGCAGGGCACAGAGCCGGCGGAGCGGTCCTTTCTATACTGCAGCCACCAGTTCTATGGTATAGGAGGTATGGAAAGAAGCATTGGGCTCCACAGCGCAGAGACCTGGGATATGGACCTCGGGTTCTCTGCACAGAGTACTGGGCTGTGGACCTCAGCTCCCCTGTACATAGTCCCAGGCTGCGAACCTCGGCTCCCCTGCACAGAGTTCAGAGCTACTGACCTCAGCTCCAAGGCACAGAGACCACAGGGTTAGCGCACACACATGCAGCGGTCCCCACTGATCTGACAGTGTGCTGAATTGCCTTCACAGCTGAAGATTCAGCACAGTGTTTCAGTGGAGCAGGGAACTGGTGTGTACAATCAGGGTGAGTGGTGACATTAGAGGTTGGGGAAGGCCTGTAGGATCCTGGAGGTGGCCGGGCATAGTGTAGATTGGTGGAGGGGGTGTGTTTGTAGGAGACTGTGAGGAAGCAACCAGTTTCCTATTTACATGCAGGCTCCAATACAAACACGCACTCTGGACGTTCCCTGGGAGACGCAAAAAGTTAATATCGAGGTAACTGTGCAAAATGTTGACAGGATGTATATAACAAACTGTCAACATTTTGCAGCCTAGATATACACATTAATTATAGCAAAAACCTGGACAACCCCTTTAAGCTCTAAAATGGTAATGTCAGGTCTCTATGAGACTCTCACATTACCAATTCAGTCAGTAAATAGTTAAAAAAAACACACACTAGCAACATCATTTATTAGAAATAAAACACAAAGACACCCTCTTTAACCCATTTATTATCTCCCAAACCTACCCAGCTCCGATGGTAATACAAAATAAAAGGTCCCTCAATGAAGCTAAACACTACATCGCGATGAATGGCACTTTTCAGTGTCCCCTCATTGCAAGTAAAGCTCTCCGAATGACTGATCTGCCATCCACTGCGGCTGCAAGAGATCAACTGATGCAACAGCAGAGGTACATTTGGAAAGGTACCAGCTGGTGACCTCCGATGAACTTTCTGACGTTGCTGGTATCAAACCATGGTTGCCAGATCCATCAGTGTGATAGTAGCAACATCAAAGAGAGGTCACAAGCTGGTGCCATTCCCATGGTACCTCAGCTGTGATGTCAGCTGAACTCTCGCAGCTGCTGCGGATGGCAGATCAGTCATTAGAAGAGTGCTGATTGTTATAAGTGGCCACTAAAAGGTGCCATTCAGTGTGATATAGCAGAGTTGGGGAGCTTTATCAAGGGAGCTCATATTTTGTAGTAACATCAGAGCTTGGTACGTTTGGGAGTTAATAAATTGGTCAAAGAGGGTGTCTTTGTGTTTTATTTCCAATAAAGGATTTTGCTAGTGTGTGTTTGCTTCTTAACTCTTTAGTTATAGAATTAGTAATGTGCAGGTCTGAAAGAGGCCTGACATTACCAATCTAGGGCTTAAAGCTGTCAATACTCAGCTGTTATTAACCTTTTCTATCACCCCGATGCCACCGTACCAGGGCACCAGGAAGAACCAGGTAAACTGGCAGAAATTGACGCTTCTAATGAATGAGACAATTTCTGAAGTGGCTGCAGGCTGGTATTCTGTAGCCTGGGGAGGTCCAATAACTATGAGCCTCACCAAGCTGAGAATTCCAGTCCCCAGTTTCCTTCCTTTTACCTTGGCTGGCAAGCAAAAAGATGTCAAAACCTACACATTTTTTAAATTATTTTTCTAAAAAATGGGCTCCCCTGTATTTTTGAGTTGCACACAAGGTAAAAACCAGGCAGCTGGGGGTGGCAGCCTATAGCTGATTGCTTTACCTGTGCTGAGAGTCAAAATTACAGCAGAACCATATGCACAAATTTGACCTTTTATTGGCAACAGCCAATCACAGAAGCTGTCACATAGATTGGGCATCTGTGATTGGCTGCTAAAATTTAGGCAGTACATGTGCATGAACTTAAGGAGTGTCCCGGAAGCGAGTTTGGTCCTGCACCGGGAGACTGGTAAGCTCTATCAAGATCATCATTTATCTGTCATTTATCTATCTATCACATATGTCTCATAGCTATCCTATCTATCCATCTATTCTTGAGTTTGGGACCATGTAAAAGATCTTTGTAAAATTGCACTCTCTGTGCTGTCTGTGTGGCATGTTTTTAGTTTCATACACC
Organism: Allobates femoralis; assembly: GCA_033576535.1. Lineage (NCBI taxonomy): Eukaryota > Metazoa > Chordata > Amphibia > Anura > Aromobatidae > Allobates > Allobates femoralis. The sequence goes on from JARQOC010000003.1 coordinate 506,856,480, forward strand.
AATAGACTTGTATTGGCGAGAGATGTTCGAGACTCGCTGACAATCGCAACATGCAGCAATTGTTTTCTCAATTCAATTGGAAATGAGGAAAGAATTGCAGATATGAGAGGACACATTTATTAACATAGTTCCGGGTACATTGTGATTTTTTATAACACTGCACTGATCAGTTTTAATCACCAGTGATCCATAAAAAGCAAAGTCTCTTATTCAAATCTTCAACCTAATTTCTCCCTAACCATCGGCTGGGAACTGTGCCAGTCAAATACTCGGCACACTGCCTTACTAATGAAAGGTGTTGGTCAGTCAACCTGCCGTTTAAGAACCAGTTTCTTTAGGCCCTTTGCTAGTAGTTTACTGAGAGCTGAGTTCTTTTACAGGAATAATTTACTTCTCAACAGGAACCAAAGCTTGATGCTTGTTGAAATGATTTATTTCTGCAAATCCAACCATATGCTTAAATGTCACGGGAACAGCTTTTAGCATTTTCAGCGACTGTACTCCCAAATCACCTGCTAGAATTAATAGGAAAACCTGCAGAGCTCATGAAGACAGGCCTCAATCATGCCATAATGATACATTTATCCTGTAACTACGCAATATTGAAAGATCTCTTAAGTGATATTGCATTTTTAGGTTTCGATAACCAAGTTACTTACTCTACCATGGTCTTGTTAAAATATGTCTGTTAAACAAAAAAGAGGAAAAGCTTTTGTTTTGTCCCAATCAAGAAGGAAAATATTAGAGTTGTGTATCCAGATAGCAGCATGTAGTTGTGTTATCCTGGAAGACACCAGCAGATGATGCTGCTGTCACATCATTAATATAGATATTTTTTCACAGATTTTTTCCCCCCTTTTTTAAATCTGAATTTATAATGGTGTTGCTTCTTGAATAAACAATGAAGAAATGTTCACCTTAATACATAAACAATCACAGCCTTTGGGTCACAGAGTGTTCATTCAAATATATAAGTATAAATGTCCTTAATGTGTAAATGACACATTTACGGAGACATGTTGTCTTGTGTTGAGTGTTCGTTTAACCTTATATTTTTCATCTATGCAAGTTTTAATCCACTTTTAAAGTAATATGTAGTCACACAAGTTGTTTGCAGGATATTGGTTCAGTATACAATAGAGTTCTGGTCTGACTGTTTGAGGTACCCTATACATACTAACTGCTGAAACCTATTTGTCAGTGTCTACGTTGCTGACAGCGGCAGACAAAGCAATGTTCAGATCAACGATAATGTGTGCATTACGGAGTGTCCAGCAATGGTTCCTTAATGCAATACTGTCAGATATGACCAAATATAACTTCTTGGATGGAGATAGAAAAATGAACAATTGATTTAAAGCTCTTCTAAAGATAAGGTTTGATTCTTGAACAATGCAGCCCTATGCTGTATAAATAATCTATACCGTGTGTGTATTTCCTTTGCTGACTTCACAAAAAAAAAGAAAATAACATCTTAGGAAAAAGTGAAAAATGGAAGTTAAAAAAAGTTAGGAAATATTCAAGTTAAAACATCATGTTTTCTATTAAAGTTAGACCAAGGAGAAAACCTGTGGTACTTTACATCTCTCTAATATCAAGACAAAATTAAAGGGGTAGTCTGAGACCTGCAACTTATTTCCTATTTTCCTATCTAATTTATCCCTATAATCTACACTGTTTTCTAATATTCTTCCTTTATTAATTCCCTACAATTCCTTCTCTACAGTATCTAACATCTGTTGTTTTTTTTTACTATTTTCTCCTTGATAACGCTCAATGTGAGTGCACCAGTGCATGCTGGGATCCTCATACGGACATGCCCAGTCACTTCCTCATCCCCTCATCACTGTCATGCTGGTTCCAGGGGCGAGGCTGTCAAAATCTTTACTAAGGTCTCCAGCCCCTCCTCCCTGCAGAGTGACTTCTCACCCTTCTTCCCCCTCCCTGCAATGTGCATTCTTTGGCCCCCCCCACCCTGCAGGGAGGGGGCCCTACCCAGGGAGGGTAGAATGGGGGGCTGAGAAGTCACTCTGCAAGGAGGGGAGGTGTAGGAGACCTTAGTAAACATTTGCACAGCCTCGCCCCAGGAACAAGTGTCACAGTGATGCTGTGCTTCAGGGAGGGGATGAGAAAGTGTCTGGACCTGTCTGTTGCTCTGTGTGAGGATTCCAGGATGTATTGGGGCGCTCACATGAATCAATATGAAGGAGGAAATAGGAAATAAACATAATAACAGATGTTAGATAGTGTAGAGAGGGAATCGTAGAAAAGTATTAAAGGAAGAATATTAGAAAACAGCTTAGATTATAGAGATATATTAGATAGGAAGATCAGAAATAAATTGCTGGTCTCAGACTACCCCTTTAATAATCACCATGTTAAAGCCCAGCATACGGATAATGATTTGAAAAAAAGGGACAGGAAGTAACTTGCTTTTCTTTCTTTTACCAAGTGAATCTGTAGAACTTTTTAATGTAAATATATACTATATTATGCACTAATATAGTATGATATTCTATATGCATATTGTTTACATACTTTTATAGGCTTAATGATTAAGGATAAGTTCCCAGAGTGCAAAACAAGAAGATTTCCACTGAATATATGCTTTAAGAAAGTCAACTGCATTTAACAAAACCAGTATAGTTCCTAAGATTTTAAGACATGTACATGTTGAACGGTATATGTAGTGTCAGTCAACAGTATCTGCAGGTTTGAGATCTGCACTAAGGCTGGCTTCACACTTGCGGACCCCTCCGCATCGTCCTGCGGAGGGGATCCGCAAGCTGACCGCAGTCCCTATGTTTATAATGGGAACGCACGGTGCTGCGCAGGTCTGCGCATGACCGTGCACTCCCATTCATTGCAATATGTGATTTGTACGCAGGCGGATGCCCGCGCACAAATCACACACTCTTGTCCGCACCAGGAACGCGACCATAGGGGCTGGCACTGGCTGTGGTCAACTTGCGGATCCCCTCCGCAGGATGCTGTGGAGGGGTCCACAAGTGTGAAGCCAGCTAGTCATTTTATGCAGTGGATATTGGTGTGAAAATCACTCTTTGCAATACAAAGAATTAGGTGTGCGGTTCCCCTAAATCTTTGCTATGATATCCACATTGGTAGATGCCATTTTGGCTATCATTGCGGCCATGCTGAAACAACTGAGTTGAAGTAACAGAACTCCAGCTGTGGCGTGTGAGACTTTTTTTTAGCAGCGACCACTGGCCGTAGTGGCCGTATGAGAATTTGGTGTACTGATGACCCAGTGAACATCTGCCAAGGTGCAAACTAACTCCTCCATCCTGCTGCCCTGGAGACTGCGCTCTGCCTGCGGGGAGCGGAACCACGCAAGCTGCCAGTCATCGTCCCCAGAGGTTCTGAAGCAGCAGCGGCCACCCTGGCCGCAAACCGCAGGTGGTGTCACGAATACACCTTTCCCTAGTCGTCATTCCCTGACATCTACTCCCGTTTATTAAAATGACACCGTCAGAGTCATGGGACTGGGTCTTGGCCCCTATCTGCGCCTGTGAAAAGAACCGAGAAGGTGAAGAGAACAAGTAACTGCCCGGTTCCCGAGTCTTCCCTGGCCCTGGAGTGAGCGTGTCATAGGAACTTGGCACTCCGAGTTCTTCAGAAAATTTCCATTTATTTGAAATTGGTTAAGAACAATTTTTTGCACAAAAAAAAATTCCAAAAGGTCAGTGTATCATGGTCTTTAGACGATGCGTTTCAGCTACTGAGTAGCCTTACTCATGATCAGCCCGCTGAGATCCGTGGCGAAAGGGAGGAACACAGGAGAAGGAAGACAGGTGAATGGACATAATCTTTGTACTTGATGTATAGTTACATTAATTGAAGGACATAAAAGGTCACAAGCATTGTTCACCATCCATGAAATGGTTATCTTACCTTTAAAGGCAATTTTTACCTTTTTTTTAGCTTGTTAGAGCTCATGTTAATTTTTAACCATTTGTCTCAGCTTGCAAGTAACCTACAAAACTGCAAGATGCTCGAGTTCATTCACTCTCAATCATGACACCTGGCTCCCAATGGGATCAAAACTCAACCCCTCTCATTCCTCTCTTGAAATAGGTTTCAAGCTTAAATCTAAGTTTTATTAGACGTGACCATAGATGAGCATTGTGGAGAAGACAGAGAAAGAGCAAAGACTGATAGGATTGTGAGTGAATGGAATGAAACATTGTAATATATTAAAGCTGCTAAAAATGTTTAAAAATGTTTAACTCAAATTGCGTAATAAGATTAACATCATACGCTTAAATACAAAAAACAAAAATAAATGCAAGCAATGGTGTCCATAGCTTAAAAGGAACCTGTCTAATAAAAATATGCTATGAACCTGCAGATATGGGGTTAAACATTAGGTCAATAGCATTCTAAAGCTATGTGGTTGCCAAACTGAGAGCCCTGCTGCTAGGAGGAAACTAAGGCTGGTTTCACACTGCGGTCAGATCAGGTCAGATCAGGTCAGGTTTTGTGTGCCAAAACCAGGAGTGACTCGAAAACCCAGAACAGATGTCAATCTTTCAATTATATTTTTTCTCTGCTAGTTCCTCTCCTGGTTTTGGAACACAAAACCTGACCTGATCTGACCTGATCTGACCGCAGTGTGAAACCAGCCTTACTTTATTCCGTCAGGCAGCCTCGAGCTTTCAGTCATATGGGTGCAGTCTGCACAACTTCAGTCTCTGCTTTGTGCATAATGAGCACTGTCTGTAATCATGCCCCTGGCACTGATTGTCAACTGGCTCAGTATTCCATCATTACAGGCACACTGTCAGTCAGTGCTGGGGTGTGGTTACAGACACCTTACACTATGCACTGAAAGCTCAAAGCTGCCTGGAAGGAATACAGATCATTTACTAATGGCAGCAGGGCTTTCAGTTCTGTTGTCTACTGGTTATTAATACCATTTCTTTCATGACTTGCTTTTCATTAAAAGATTTAAATGTAAAAGATTTTCCATTTTACATATACTGTAATTACTGAAAGTAATGGAGCTTGTTGTTGACCATAGTGCAAAGTTCTACTATTGAAACTACAATAATGTTTACAGCTTCAAACATCTGGGGAGCTACAAACAGAAGACCAATTGTGTCTCCCATCTCACTAGTTGGGGTAAACTGTAAACTGTTGGGGTAAACTGGGGTCACATGACCAATCCACTGAGTGAAAACCGGTACCTGAAACCACCAGGCACAGGTGAAAACAGAAGGGAGTGACGGGGGAAGGTGCTGTAAGGGCCGTCGGATTTTGTTCTATTGGTGCTGGCGGGAGCTGAAAAGGCAGCGGCAGTACATAATCCCTGGGCGGCGGAGGCTCTGTGTGCCGCCCCCCTGCCGCATTGCCACTCCCCTATTCTGCTGCCGCCTGAACTTACAGCTCAGGTTGTCCATTAAATGCTGCGGCCCTGGGGTTGAGAAGAGAGGGGGGCGTCTGTACTCTATTCTGTCCCACTCTATTTTGCCCCTCTTCATTCTGCCTCACTCCATCCTGCCCCTGCTCTGCTCCTTCTTCTTCCTGCCCCACTCTGTCCTGCCCCACTCCGTCCTGCCCCACTCCATCCTGCCCCTGCAGTGTTCCCTCTTTGTCCTGCCCCGCTCCATCCTGCCCCTGCTCTGCTCTCACTCCGTCCTGCCCCACTCCATCCTGCCCCACTCTATCCTGCCCCACTCTGTCCTGCCCCACTCTATCCTGCCCCACTGTGTCCTGCCCCCGGCCGCGGCACACCGACACTGCTGCACACCGACACTGCTGCACACCGACACCGCCGCACACTGACACCGCCACACAACACTGATACTACTGTACACTGACTTTGCTGCACACTGACTTTGCTGCACACTGACTTTGCTGCACACTGACTTTGTCGCACACCGACACTGCCGCACACCAACACTGCTGTAGGTATCTACTATATAATCATCTAATTCTGTCTGTTTGTCTGTAATGGAAATCCTGCGTCGATGATCGGTCGCGCCAGCCGCCCGAGACCAATCAGCAACATTGACGCGGGATTTAAACCCAGCTTCACATTGTATTATTCTTAAATCTTCATAAATAAACTAAATACATATTCTAGAATACCCAATGCGTTAGAATTGGGCCACCATCTAGTATATATATACTGTATATATATATATATATGTATATATATACTGTATATATATCTCTACTATATAAAGCTGAATGTGTGTATGTGTTGTGGTGATGTGGCTCATGGCCGGGTGCATCACACGGGTTATCAATGCAGGTCTCTGTTCATATGGGCCGGTTTTCCTGATTGTGTGTGCTGTGTGAAACTTGTCCGGTGTACAGGGGGTTAACAGCTGAAGGGTTTTCATGAGTGAACAGCTGAGTGTGAGTGCTGAAGATCTGGGTTATTTCATGAGCCTAATGAGCGGCTCTGTCTGAACCTGTGTATGAGTGCTTTGCTGGGCTAAACCTGAATGGTGCACAGGGGGTTAATCACATCTCAGGTCTGTGTGTGAGTGAAGATGTGCTGATTGACTCACTGTGTTGCAGCTGTGAGTGAGGCAGCCTGGATAAGAACCTGCCAGGTGTCTGAGTGAAGAGAGGACGATGGGAGTCAGACGTCCAGACCACTGCCATGTGAGGACGTGCTGGAAGTGATCCATCCCCGGTGGGGGAAGTGAAGGGAGCCTGCCAGCTCCATGCCGGTGCACCTGATGTGTGCATGCCAGCCTGTGATTTAAGGACCGAGGACGGCTCCAGGGCCAGGCGGTCATATGGACGGCGAGAGAGACCGAGGATGGCTCAAGGGCCAGGCGGTCATAAGTGTAGCCGACTTTGGGACTGACTGTGCTAGTCGTGATATGGTCCCGTTGACTATGTGATGGCTTATGTAAAAATGCCATGTGTGATGTATGATGCAGTGTGGGTTGAGACTCCCTAGGAGTAGGTTGAGGATCCCTACAGCAGGATGGGGAAAGATCCCTGTCAGGGTGATAGATGGTGATAGCCGTCTTTAGAACCAGACTGGGGTCTGCAAGGGTCGGTGGGTGACGCCTTGAAGTTCTGGGGAAAACGTAAGTCTAATGTCCTGTATTATAATGTCATGTGATGTACTAATGTGTACGTTATGTCATATGAAATGTAAATACAGTGTTATGGTTTATGTGTTGAAAGCGGTTTATGACAGAAATTAATAAGTCCGCTGGTTATGTTCCGTTAAAATGTAGTCGCTGCTGTCATTTTCCCCGTGCCAAGCGGGTTCCCCTTGGGCGCTACCTCACAGTGTGTATGTACGTATGTGTGTATGTATGTATATCCAGGATTGGCATCTACACCGTCGCAACTACAGCCACAAAATTTTGCACAGTCACACGTCTGGACTAGTGATGGGCGAATCCTAAATTACTCGGAATCGCTTGACTCTAGCGAGTCCGAGCCCAGGACTCGCTACTCGTTGCGAGTCTAGCGAGTTCAATGTTAATGAATGGGGAAGCGAGTAATAGCGAGTAGTGTGATATTTACAAATCGCAGATGTGTCTCGGAAGCTTCAGCCTGAAGCAATCCTAGTTTTGTCATTTATTTGCATTGGACTCGTTTACTTTGTAAGTAATCGCTGGGAAACTCGCACAGATAAGAGTCCTGTCTGCTCTGTGTGCTGGCTGCCAGCTCCAGAGTCCTAGAGCCCGCCTGCTGCCTGATGTAGCAGAGCTGAGATTGTTCTCAGTCTGCTCATTCCCTGTGTACAGACATGAATGTCTGTGCACAGAGATGATGTAGCAGAGCTGAGATTGTTCTCAGCCTGCTCATTCCCTGTGCATAGACATCTATATCTATGCACAGGGGATGTAGCAGAGAGGACATCGCGTTTTGGACTGCGTCGGACGGAAGAGGATTTTTTTAATTAAAGATGGAGTCCCTAATGGCTTTTTTTTTTTATTTCTAATAAAAAATTTTCTTTGTGTTGTGTTTTTTTTTAAAACAATTTAATAGAAATTCATGGCGGTCATGTCTAATATTGGCGTGACCGCCATAAATTTCGGGCTTAGGGCCAGCTGATAATACAAAGCTGGCCCTAACCTCTTTATTACCCAGCGTGCCACCGCTACCAGGGCCGCTGGAAGAGCGGGGTTCAGCGCCAGAGGATGGCGATTCAATGAACGCGCCATCTTCTGGGGCGGCTGCGGGCTGCAATTTGCAGCGGGGGGTGCCCAGAAAGCTTGGGCATCCCTGCGCTGCGGATTCCAGCCTCCAGCTGCTTAGCTGTACCTGGCTAGACATAGAAATTGCGCGGAGCCCCACGCATTTTTTTTTAATTATTTCATGAAATTCTGAGATTCTGACTCTGACTCTGAGACTCTGACTCTGAAATTCATGAAATAATAAAAAAAAAAATGCGTGGGGCTCCGCGCAATTCCTATGTCTAGCCAGGTACAGCTAAGCAGCTGGGGGCTAGAATCCGCAGCGCAGGGACGCCCAAGCTTTCTGGGCACCCCCCGCTGCAAATTGCAGCCCGCAGCCGCCCCAGAAGATGGCGCGTTCATTGAAGCGCCATCCTCTGGCGCTGAACCCCGCTCTTCCAGCGGCCCTCGTGGCGGTAGCACGCTGGGTAATAAAGGGGTTAATACCAGCTTTGTTATACAAGATGGTATTAAGCCCGAGATTCTTAATGTCAGGCCACGTTTGACCCAGCCACTAAGAATCTCCAATAAAGGGTTAAAAAAACACAACACAGAGAAAATTTTTTATTTGAAATAAAAAAAAAAGCCATTAGGGACTCCATCTTTAATTAAAAAAATCCTCTTCCGTCTGACGTAGTCCAAAACGCGATGTCCTCTCTGCTACATCCCCTGTGCATAGATATAGATGTCTATGCACAGGGAATGAGCAGACTGAGAACAATCTCAGCACTGCTACATCATCTCTGTGAGCAGGCGGGCTCTAGGACCCTGGAGCTGCACAGAGCAGACAGCTGGACTCGGCTCGCAAAGAAACAGCAGTTACTTTGCGAGTTTCCCTGCTATCACTGGCACAGTAGCTAATGCAAACAAAGGCAATCCGAGTTTTGTCAGCGTTTCTGACAAAACTAGGATTGATATTGATTTGCATTGGACTCGTGCGAGTAATCACTGGGAAACTCGCAGGTTACCGAGTCCTGCGAGTCCCTTACTACTCGCCGAGTAACGAGTCCTAGCGAGTAGATTCGCCCATCCCTAGTCTGGACCCCGAGAGCGTCATAGGCTATGTTGTGAGGCGAAATTTTAACCCTGCGCGTTCCAGTTCACCAAACAATTTTGACCCTATCTACATAATGGGGGAAAAAGTGAAAGGAAAAGTGTGGGAGGAAAATCGACAGCTGCCAGCTATAGCCACATGCACTCACCCCACAGGGACACACACACCATAAAGAGACACACACACACCAGAGACACACACACACCACACAGACCCCCCACAGGGACACACACATACACACCCTATAGGGACACATGCACTCACTCCACAGGAACACACACACCACAAAGAGACACACACAACACAGAGACACACACACCACACAGACCCCCCACAGGGACACACACATACACACCCTATAGGGACACGTGCACTCACCCCACAGGGACACACACACAACCCAGGGACACACACACCACACAGACAGACACGGATGTGCACAAATTGCCTCACACAACTCGCCTCATACGTGTGCTATCTTTAATTTCCAAAAATAAACATCTCATTAAAAACAGCCAATGTGCAACACATGTGCCATATAGGGAATTAAGGCAGATCACATGAGCTGTCTATTATGTGTATGTGTGAGGTAACATATACTGCCCGGCCGGGTGGAGGGTTTACTGTTGGCTGGAAATTTATCAGGCTGCCTATAGCAACCAATCACAGCTCAGCTTCTGTTTTCCTACAGGTCATTAATATGACATGTTCAATTCTATTTTGTTATAGCTAACAGCAGTTATTTATTAACCCAGGCGTAGCCAGGTACTACAGCTAGTATATATATATATATATATATATATATATACATATATATACATATATATATATATAGTACATACAACTCTATAATATATATATATATATATAACGTATTATAGAAATGTATACGTATATATACTGTATATATATATATAGTATAATAAGATAAGAAAGCCAGTGGCACTCACCAGGGTTGATCTTTAATTCTTTATTACCGCATATTTTCTGCGGGTGCAAAGACGAGCAGGGGGAGGGAGGTGCTGACACGGGGACGACGGTAACCGTTTCGCGGGTCAGGACCCGTAGAAGCGGCAGTTTAACCGCGAAACGGTTACCGTCGTCCTCGTGTCAGCACCTCCCTCCCCCTGCTCGTCTTTGCACCCCGCAGAAAATATGCGGTAATAAAGAATTAAAGATCAACCCTGGTGAGTGCCACTGGCTTTCTTATCTTATTATACTATTGAATACCTTCACATATAGTGAGCACCCCACGGTGCTGGAGCCTTCGGTCAGTCACATTGCATGAAATTACATGGACTGTAGCAGACGGATAGTGCCCAGTTTTCCCTTCTACATTGAGACGTATATATATATATATATATACAGTTGTGGCCAAAAGTATTGACACCCCTGCAATTCTGTCAGATAATACTCAGTTTCTTCCTGAAAATGATTGCAATTACAAATTCTTTGGTATTATTATCTTCATTTAATTTGTCTTCAATGAAAAAACACAAAAAGAATTGTCCTAAAGCCAAATTGGATATAATTCCGCACCAAGCATAAAAAAGGGGTGGACAAAAGTATTGGGACTGTTAGAAAAATCATGTGATGCTTCTCTAATTTGTGTGATTAACAGCACCTGTAACTTACCTGTGGCACCTAACAGGTGTTGGCAATAACTAAATCACACTTGCAGCCAGTTGACATTTATTAAAGTTGACTCAACCTCCTTCCTGTGTCCTTGTGTGTACCACATTGACCATGGAGAAAAGAAAGAGGACCAAAGAACTGTCTGAGGACTTGAGAAACCAAATTGTGGGGAAGAATGAGCAATTTCAAGGCTACAAGTCCATCTCCAAAGACCTGAATGTTCCTGTGTCTACCGTGCGCAGTGTCATCAAGAAGTTTAAAGCCCATGGCACTGTGGCTAACCTCCCTAGATGCGGACGGAAAAGAAAAACTGACGAGAGATTACGATGCAAGATTGTGCGGATGGTGGATAATGAACCTCAACTAACATCCATACAAGTTCAAGCTGCCCTGCAGTCCGAGGGTACAACAGTGTCAACCCGTACTATCTGTCGGCGTCTGAATGAAAAGGGACTGTATGGTAGGATACTCAGGAAGATCCCACTTCTTACCCCGAGACATAAAAAAGCCAGGCTGGAGTTTGCCAAGACATACCTGAGAAAGCCTTAAACGTTTTGGAAGAATGTTCTCTGGTCAGCTGAGACAAAAGTAGAGCTTTTTGGGCAAAGACATCAACACAGAGTGATTATCCCTGAGGAAGGAGCTTGGAAAGAGGCTCTGAAACGCGTAGGATAGAATAAAAGAAAAATCTGTCCAGTTAACTCTTTGTTTCCTGGTGATTCTTGGTGGCAGCGCGGGCATTCCAGCATTTTGTCCCAATACAGCATTCCTGTTTCCACGGTTATCATGAAGGTGCCCTGCAGCAGCCATTCTACAAGCCATCTTACAGGCGATTATACCGGTTGTGGGTGACACAACCGAACCAGGTAAGCAGTTCCTGATATATACCGCTCTAACCTTTTGTAAAAAGGATAAGACCCTATGCGCATTTATCTCACGTTTACAGCAATGAGTCCAGACCTGAATCCCATAGAGAACCTGTGGAGAGATCTAAAAAATGGCAGTTTGGAGAAGGCACCCTTCAAATATCAGGGACCTGGAGCAGTTTGCCAAAGAAGAATGGTCTAAAATTCCAGCAGAGCATTGTAAGAAACTCACTGATGGTTACCGGAAGCGGTTGATTGCAGTTATTTTGGCTAAAGGTTGTGCAACCAAGAGTTAGGCTGAGGGTGCCAATACTTTTGTCTGGCCCATTTTTGGAGTTTTGTGTGAAATGATCAGTTTTGCTTTTTGCTTCATTCTCATTTGTGTTTTTTCATTAAAGACAAATTAAATGAAGATAATAATACCAAAGAATTTGTGATTGCAATCATTTTCAGAAAAAAACTGAGTATTATCTGACAGAATTGCAGGGGTGTCAATACTTTTGGCCACAACTGTATATATAATGTACAGTGTATACTGTATATGAATATGTATTCTTTTGGAATTCACTGATTTGATCTTTGCACTCTCCTCAAAAGCTGAAGCACTGAGACAGTGCTGGCAGTGGAGGAGCTGATAATGCTGGGACAAGGGCCCCATTCATCAATGAAATTTTGCTGGAATACTGGCATAAATTGCATTGCTTGGAAAGTTAGCAATATTTTGTTCAACTTGGTTTTGCACAATAATGTTATGATTTTGGTGTCTTCACAACAGTTTATCTCAGTTTTGCCAAAAAAGGCTGAAATTCGGGCCTGAGTGGGGTGCAGCGAGTGCATAGCACCACAGTGTATTTATTTCATGAAAAGTTGTGGTGTTCTTTTCACCAGAAACCTTTCACCAATTGAGGACCAGTTAAAATTCCTAGTGTTGTGCTCCTCACATCAGATGCTCTAGATGCATGAAGAAGCATGTACAGTGCATTATTTAATGAACCAGGAGCAACTAAATCCACCATGCCCCCACATAGGGTTTTCCAAGAACTAAGTATTGTTTAATTCTGCTGACCAGATAATTGTCAGGTTGATCAGCAGGGGGGAGCCCTATGTGACTGAAGATTGAAGAATTGTGACAGTGTACATATTCTTTTAAATTCACTGTGCGGGTGGGTGGTCATGTGACAGCTAGGGATGAGCAAACCATGAATGTTTAGGTTAGCTGGATCCAGATGGACTGTATTCAAAAGATCGTCCAAGTACCTGGATTTTACCTGGACCCTGAACCGCATACAAGTCAATGGGGACCCGTACATAAGTGCTGTAAAATGGTGGTAATAAGGGGTGGGTGGCTGCAAAAGGAAGAAAATGGGGTAACAGCAGGACAATTAAAAATACCTGAAGATAAGCTGGCCATCAGACTGCTTAAGCCCCATTCACATGAGCTTTTTTTTCCGTATCTGGCCGATCCAGACAAAGAAAAACGGCGCCAGTTGTGGTACAGTTATGACAAGCCCCATGCATTGCCTATGGGGCTTGCAGCAAGTGTGGCAAGTGTGGTATTGCCGCGATTCGGCACTTGTGGCAGTTGCAGCTGTTAAAAAAAAACGCGTTCAGCTGCAGCATCCGGCAGAACCGCACTTGCTGCACCAGACCACAAGCCCCATAGACAATGCATATGGGGCTTGCTGGATATGGGACGCAAGTGCGGCCGTTAAGCGGCTGATTCGGCAGATGTGGCACCACCTGCCAGATCAGCCGCACATCAGCAAAAACGCTGATGTGAAAGGTGCATTACTTGTGCGATGTTTAAACAAAATGCATTTACTACTTCCCCCACCCACCCACTTCACCAGTGTCTGTGATTGGTTGAAGTCAGTCTGCTATATTGTTCTATAATATTAAATAAATAGAAATTGAAGAAATAGAAAATTAAATGAGGTCCCCCACATGTTGCTAACCAGCCAAAACTAAAGCAAATAGAGATGGGATTATATCGGGCTGGGAAGAAGCCAAGATCCATGGCTATTCCCACCCTGATAATAGCAGCCCCAAGCTATCAGCTTGAACTTGTCTGTTTAGCAAACATAGAGGGGACCCAATGTCTTAAAGAAATAAATAATTGAAAAAAATGTTGTGATGTCCTCCCTGTGTTTGGTTTATCAGACACCCCCATTAGTAACCCAGTAAGCATAACATTAAAAAACACATATACACAGGAAAAAATAGTTTATTTTAAAAACACTCTCCAATTTATGTGGGCAAGGATCCATATATCACTAGTGGTCATTTCTCGGGAGCAGTGAAGCCAGTAACCTTATGTGACCTGACCTCTCATTACATTGTGGGTCTTGCAATGCCCTCCTTAATACCCAGCAAGAGCGGTGAGGTCATGTAAGCTTACTGACATCATCACTCATGGGAAATGACTGTGAGTGACCTATGGAGCCTCCATCACTTGCACCAGGCTCCATAGCTTTTATTAGATAACTAGATGGTGGCCCGATTCTAACGCATCGGGTATTCTAGAATATAGAAATAGAGATTGCATGGGGAAGGCGGTGAGGGCTGAATTGGGAGGAACTTTGAAGAAGGAGCGGCGGGGGAAGGACGGTGTGGCAGGGGGGAGGAGGGAGGACAGAGCAGCAGGGTGGAGGAGGATGGAGGAAAGAGGAGGTAACGGCGGGGTGGGGGAGGATGCAACGGAATGGGCAGGGGGAGGATGAAGCTGCTTGGTGAGGCCGAAGCACAAAGCCGTGGGGGAGAGGAGGATGGAGAACGAAGTGGTGGGTTGGGGGAAGCCGGAGCAGCACAGGTAGGGGGAGGATGGAGCAGCAGGGGGAGGACAGAGGACAAAGCAGCGGGGGAGAGGACGATGGAGGACAAAGTGGCGGGGTGGGGGAGGCCGGAGCAGCAGAGGCAGGGGAAGGACGGAGGATGGAGTGTCGGAGGGGAGGCGGACAAAGGAAGGAGGAGGAAGTGGTGGGGTGGGGGAGGACAGAGCGGCAGGGGGAGAATGGAGAACCAAAAAAAGGACTAGCTCCAACCACCTAATATTCCCAGGACTCCCAGGCAAACCGGAAAGTGGCTTGGCAACCACCAGTAGCAATAGAAAAAGGTATAGAATCCGGTGCCACAAAATTCCTTTTTATTTTCAAAAGTTTTAAAAATCACACATGCTCCAGAGGAGCTCCTGGACGCGTTTCGTGGGTCTAGCCCACTTAATCGTCAGTACAATGGCAATACAGACAAAAAGAATATATACAATTTAAAAGCAAAAAACAGCCCACTCTCGCATGTGTGACAAATATACATCAATTATTTCTAACCAATCACATACCTGCAGGTTCTAAAAGAGTTAAAGGGAAAAATATGTGGGGAAGAAGAGGGGGAGGGGAGGAAAAGAGAAAGAGAGGAAAAAGAGCTGATAACAGAAGGTAAAAGAGAAAAAAAAAAAATTATAATAGAGAAGGAATGAAGGGGAGGGAAAGAGAGGAAAAGAGCTGATAACAGAAAGTAAAAGAGAGAAAAAAAAATATATAATAGAGAAGGAATAAAGGGGAGGGAAAGAGAGGAAAAGAGCTGATAACAGAAAATAAAAGAGAAAAAAAAAAAAAGGGGGAGAGAGGGGGGGGAGAGAAGAACAGAGCAAAGAACTGATATATTAGTAATGCAATTACATGGTAAACATTACAGGTGTAGAAATCTAAAGATAACCACAGCAAAGATCTTTCTTTCTTATTGTAAGTCACCAACTACAAGGCTATTACATTTTAGAAATAGTATATTCCAAGAGAAAAGGTATAATCCTCCAACCACATAACAGTAGGGGGATCCCACTAAGATTTCATTCACAGAATACATAAACATATACCTCCTTTCCCAATGGATTATTCATACATTATGTATAGCCATCGTATTGCAAGTGCACTCAATATGTATTATACAAAGGAGCAAATACCATAAAAGAGACATAGGGTGCAGGATCAATAAAAGTATAACAAATCTGATCTATAGTTCAGACCCTGTGGAATCCGTGCATCAAGCCGCAGGATCCATAATTTTTCCTGGTTATGTAGTGCTTTCTCCCAATTTCCCCCCCTATATGGACGGGGTATCCTCTCTATGCCTCTGATCTTTAAAGTTTTAAGGTCCCCTGCATGGAAATCCCTAAAATGGCGCGATAAACCTGACAAGCCCGTTCTATTGGCCTTTGAATTGGGATTTGCCCCTGTAATGTGCTCCGACATCCTTACCTTAAGGGATCTGATAGTGCAACCTATGTAATATTTGTTACAGCTACTACACGTAGCCATATATACTACGTGGGACGTGTTACAATTGATATAGGTAGATATTCTATATTGCTTCCCAGTTCGATTATTGCAAAAGGTTTCACCCATATCCACGTATTTACACATGGTGCACCTATTTTCACCACATTTAAACATCCCCCTATAGTTCAACCAAGTCTTCCTTTGGGTCCTTTTTTCCAGATAAATACTAGGAGACAAGTAATTCCCCAAATCTTTCCCTAGAAACACAGAGAGAACACAGCGGTGGGGGGAGGACGATGGAGGACAAAGTGGTGGGGTGGGGGAGGACGGAGCAGCACAGGCAGGGGGAGGATGGAGGATGCAGTGGCAGAGAGGAGGAGGACAAAGGAAGGAAGAGGAAGCAGTGGAGGAGGATGGAACAGCACAGGCAGGGGGAGGACGGAGCACAGAGTGGTGGGAGGAGGATGGAGGACAAAGCGGCGGGGTGAGGGAGGATGGAGCACTGTACGGCAGCTCAGTGGTTAGCAGAGTATACAGGGGCTCAGTGGTTAGCAGAGTATGCGGTGGCTCAGTGGTTAGCACTGCGTGGTAGCTCAGTGGTTAGCACTGCGCGGTGGCTCAGTGGTTAGCACTACTGCGCGGTGGCTCAGTGGTTAGCGCTGCGCAGTGGCTCAGTGGTTAGCACTGCGCGGTGGCTCAGTGTTTTAGCACTGTATGGTGGCTCAGTGGTTAGCAGTGACTGTGGTGGGCAGAGTGGTCAGCGCAGTGCGGTGAGCAGAGTGGTCAGCGCAGTGCACTAGGCAGAGTGGTCAGCGCAGTTCTGTGGTCAGAGTGGTCAGCGCTAGTGTGGTGGGCAGAGTGGTCAGCGCTGTGCGGTGGGCAGAGTGGTCAGTACTGTGCGGTGGGCAGAGTGGTCAGTGCTGTGCGGTTGCTCGGTGGTCAGTGCTGTGCGGTTGCTCGGTGGTCAGCGCTGTGCAGTGGCTCGGTGGTCAGCGCTGTGTGGTCGCTCGGTGGTCAGCACAGGACGGAGGCAGAGTGGTCAGCGCAAGACGGAGGCAGAGTGGTCAGCGCAGGACGGAGGCTCGGTGGTCAGCGCAGGACAGAGGCTCGGTGGTCAGCGCAGGACTGAGGCTCGGTGGTCAGCGCAGGACTGAGGCTCGATGGTTGGCGCAGGACGGAGGCTCGGTGGTCAGCGCAGGACGGAGGCTTGGTGGTTGGCGCAGGACGGAGGCTCGGTGGTCAGCGCAGGACGGGGGCTCGGTGGTCAGCGCTGTGCGGTGGCTCGGTGGTCAGTGCTGTGCGGTGGCTCGGTGGTCAGCGGTGTGCAGTGGCTCAGTGGTCAGCGCTGTGCGGTGGCTCGGTGGTCATTGCAGGACGGAGGCAAAGTGGTCAGCGCAGGACGGAGGCTCGGTGGTCAGCGCAGGACGGAGGCTCGGTGGTCGGCGAAGGACGGAGGCTCGGTGGTCAGCGCATGACGGGGGCTCAGTGGTCAGCGCAGGACGGAGGCTCGGTGGTCAGCGCAGGACAGAGGCTAGGTGGTTAGCAGAAGTTAGTCTCGTGAGACTTCCCGGACGCCATATTGGATCCAGTCCTCCGGGGGCGGCGACATGTCGGCGGAAAGGAGGACTTAGGATCCAGGCGGCGTCGAGGAAGACGCAGGGCCGGTGGTAAGTATAGCGGACAGTGCATGGAGGTGTGTGTATGTGTGTGTGTATGTGTGCGGGCCGCCATATTAGAACACCCACAGTGGGTGTAAAGGCTACTTCAGCCAGGATGTGACGTAGCATACCGTGACATCCTGACGGAATTAGCCTTAGGGTTTTATTATAATAGATTACGGAATGTGATTACTGTTGATATTGATCTATGTCAGACTTGTATTTTTTTGGGGGGGAGCTAATCAAGGGGTGAAGGATTGACTGTGTCTTGTTTTTATTTATTTAACCTCTCTCATTTTATGTATTTATGGTATCCATTATTGAACTCCATTTGATTTTGTGGATTACGTTGTATCTACATGTGTTTTTTTTTTGTTAAATAAATTTGTGAACAAGGTGTTTTTTAAAAATAATCAATTTTTTCCTATTTATTTGTGTTTATTAACTATACACTCATCCAGTTACTAATCGAGGTGCCTGATAGACCCCTCATTACTATTAACCCCTGGGCTTGATGACAGCAAACAACAGTTAACATCAACCCTATCAATCATTACCCCGATTGCCACTGCCAGCAGAGGCAAAATAACCATGGTCTTTCCCACCCTGATAATAATAGCCCCCAGCTATCAACTTTACCTTGGCTGGATAAGATTGGGGTTCCACTCTATTTTTTGCTAAACAGCCAACGTAAATTTGACAGCGGGAGGTTGCTATTTTAATTAGCTTTGGCCTAAATGGCAATATAGGGGGGATCTCATGTAATTTTTTTTATTTAAATTAAGGGATGGAGAGGGCAGGTAAGTAAGTGAAATGTTAGAAAACAGCACTCAAATGAATGGGCACAGTAAAAAAGAGCTATTAACATTTGCCAGGTACCGTATATACTCGTGTATAAGCCGAGTTTTTCAGCCCACAAATTGGGCTGAAAAGTCCCCCCCTCGGCTTATACACGGGTCTATACGGTAATGCTGTGGGGGGGGGCTGTGACCGGGAGCTGGAGGAGGCAGGAGGGGGCCGCGGTGACCGCAGGCGGTCACGTGGGGCCGCCTCATTAGTGCAATGAATATGCACGGCATCCCCCCGTCCATCAGCGGCGGGGGGATGCCGTGCATATTGCACTGCACAGCCCCCCTCCTTAATATGGGTCCCCCAGTATTAATAAACAGCCCCCCCCCCTCCTTATCATGGCCCCCCAGGCTGCGGCAGCTGTCAAAATAACAAACAGTTTATACATCACCTTCCGACGCAGCTTCTCCGCTCCTCCGGTCCTCCGCTCGCCGGCTGCTTCTTCTTTCTTCTTGTGCCGGTGTCATGTGACCGGGCGCAGGAGATGACGTCATTTCCTGCGCGCGGTCACAGAAGTCGGCACAAGAAGAAAGAAGAAGCAGCCGGCGAGCGGAGGACCGGAGGAGCGGAGAAGCTGCGTCGGAAGGTGATGTATAAACTGTTTGTTATTTTGACAGCTGCCGCAGCCTGGGGGGCCATGATAAGGAGGGGGGGGGCTGTTTATTAATACTGGGGCTGTATATACCTCTGGGGCTGCTGGATAGTACCACTGGGGCTGTATACTACCACTGGGGCTGCATATACCTCTGGGGCTGATGTATACTACCACTGGGGCTGTATACTACCACTGGGGCTGTATATACATCTGGGGCTGATGTATACTACCACTGGGGCTGCTTGGGCTCCTGTATACTACCACTGGGGCTGCATATACCTCTGGGGCTGATGTATACTACCACTGGGGTTGCATATACCTCTGGGGCTGATGTATACTACCACTGGGGCTGTATACTACCTCTGGGGCTGTATATACATCTGGGGCTGATGTATACTACCACTGGGGCTGCTTGGGCTCCTGTATACTACCACTAGGGCTCCTGTATACTACCACTGGGGCTGCTGGGGCTCCTATATACTACCACTGGGGCTGCTGGGGATGCTATATACTACCACTGGGGCTGCTGTATACTACCACTGGGGCTGCTGTATACTACCACTGGGGCTGCTGGGGCTGCTATATACTACCACTGGGGCTGCTGGGGATGCTATATACTACCACTGGGGCTGCTGGGGATGCTATATACTACCACTGGGGCTGCTGGGGATGCTATATACTACCACTGGGGATGCTATATAGTACCACTGGGGCTGCTGGGGATGCTATATACTACCACTGGGGCTGCTGGGGATGCTATATACTACCACTGGGGCTGCTGGGGATGCTATATACTACCACTGGGGCTGCTGGGGATGCTATATACTACCACTGGGGATGCTATATAGTACCACTGGGGCTGCTGGGGATGCTATATACTACCACTGGGGCTGCTGGGGATGCTATATACTACCACTGGGGCTGCTGGGGATGCTATATAGTACCACTGGGGCTGCTGGGAATGCTATATACTACCACTGGGGCTGCTGTATACTACCACTGGGGCTGCTGTATACTACCACTGGGGCTGCTGGGGCTGCTATATACTACCACTGGGGCTGCTGGGGATGCTATATACTACCACTGGGGCTGCTGGGGATGCTATATACTACCACTGGGGCTGCTGGGGATGCTATATACTACCACTGGGGATGCTATATAGTACCACTGGGGCTGCTGGGGATGCTATATACTACCACTGGGGATGCTATATACTACCACTGGGGCTGCTGGGGATGCTATATACTACCACTGGGGCTGCTGGGGATGCTATATACTACCACTGGGGCTGCTGTATACTACCACTGGGGCTGCTGTATACTACCACTGGGGCTGCTGGGGCTGCTATATACTACCACTGGGGCTGCTGGGGATGCTATATACTACCACTGGGGCTGCTGGGGATGCTATATACTACCACTGGGGATGCTATATAGTACCACTGGGGCTGCTGGGGATGCTATATACTACCACTGGGGATGCTATATACTACCACTGGGGCTGCTGGGGATGCTATATACTACCACTGGGGCTGCTGGGGATGCTATATACTACCACTGGGGCTGCTGTATACTACCACTGGGGCTGCTGTATACTACCACTGGGGCTGCTGGGGCTGCTATATACTACCACTGGGGCTGCTGGGGATGCTATATACTACCACTGGGGCTGCTGGGGATGCTATATACTACCACTGGGGCTGCTGGGGATGCTATATACTACCACTGGGGCTGCTGGGGATGCTATATACTACCACTGGGGCTGCTGGGGATGCTATATACTACCACTGGGGCTGCTGGGGATGCTATATACTACCACTGGGGATGCTATATAGTACCACTGGGGCTGCTGGGGATGCTATATACTACCACTGGGGTGCTGTATACTACCACTGGGGAGGCCTGTATACCACTGGGGGGGCCTGTATACCACACTGCTGGGGGCTGTATACCTGTGCTGGGGTCCACCCTCGGCTTATACACGAGTCAATAGGTTTTTCCAGATTTTTGGGGCAAAAGTAGGGGGGTCGGCTTATACACGGGTCGGCTTATACACGAGTATATACGGTACTTATCAGAGCTATGTGAAGCATTGAGTTACTGCTCTGAAGAGTTGTAGTAAGTACCTGGCAAATGTTAATAGCCATTGTTTACTCTTAATCTTTATATGAGCACTGTTTTCTATAATTTCTCTGACTTTTCTACGCTCCCCTTCCCTTAATGATAAAAAAAACTAACTGTTCAGCATCAAAACGCTGAACTTGAATTTGGACTTCCTTGAAAAGTTTGACACACGTACAGAAGGTGTCTGAAACGAATTAATTTATCATCTATGTATCTCCTATCTACAGTGGGTACAGAAAGTATTCAGACCCCTTTACATTTTTCACTTTTTGTTTAATTGCAGACATTTGGTAAATTCAAAAAAGTTCATTTTTGTTTTCATTAATGTAAATTTTTTGCACTTTTTTTTATCATCTGCGAGGTGCAGTTGGGCCAATGGGGCGCCGTTGATCCAGTGGTGCGGATGGTACTGGGAGGCCCATTTGGTCAAGTGGCAGGACCAATGGGTGGCTATCAGACACTCCGCATCATGTGTATCAATGTGAATGGCATCCTATGCAGGCCCAATATGCGCATGGCAAGTCACCTCTCACATGTCTTTGTAGGTAGAGGTGATTTTATCTGCCTGCACCTGGGCTTCCTCTACATAATGGGGTTTGACTGCCTCCTGCCAAGTGTAATGTTGATTTTGTATTTGGCTGCTGATGGTAACATTATCTAATAATTTGCTGTGATGTGGCATATCAATAACTTTGACTTTGACATGGTATCATTGCTTCACTCTTGACAATGCAATTAGGGATGGGCGAATCTACTCGCTAGGACTCGTTACTCGGCGAGTAGTAAGGGACTCGCAGGACTCGGTACTCTGCGAGTTTCCCTGTGATTACTCGCACAGTAAACGAGTCCAATGCAAATCAATATCAATCCTAGTTTTGTCACAGACTCTGACAAAACTAGGATTGCCTTTGACTTGCATTGGTCTGATTACTGTGCAAGTAATCGCTGGGAAACTCGCAAAGTAACTGCTGTTAATTTGCGAGCCGAGTCCAGCTGTCTTCTCTGTGCAGGCTGCCGCAGCTCCAGGGTCCTAGAGCCCACCTGCTCACAGAGATGATGTAGCAGAGCTGCGATTGTTCTCAGTCTGCTCATTCCCTGTGCATAGACATCTATATCTATGCACAGGGGATGTAGCAGAGAGGACATCGCGTTTTGGACTACGTCGGACGGAAGAGGATTTTTTTAATTAAAGATGGAGTCCCTAATGGCTTTTTTTTTTATTTCTAATAAAAAATTTTCTCTGTGTTGTGTTTTTTTAACCCTTTATTGGAGATTCTTAGTGGCTGGGTCAAACGTGGCCTGACATTAAGAATCTCGGGCTTAATACCAGCTTGTATAACAAAGCTGGTATTAACCCCTTTATTACCCAGCGTGCCACCGCCACCAGGGTCACTGGAAGAGCGGGGTTCAGCGCCAGAGGATGGCGCTTCAATGAACGCGCCATCTTCTGGGGCGGCTGCGGGCTGCAATTTGCAGCGGGGGTGCCCAGAAAGCTTGGGCATCCCTGCGCTGCGGATTCCAGCCCCCAGCTGCTTAGCTGTACCTGGCTAGACATAGAAATTGCGCGGCGCCCCACGCATTTTTTTTTAATTATTTCATGAAATTCATGAAATAATTAAAAAAAAGGGCTCCCCTATATTCTTGTGTCTGGCCAGGTACAAATAGGCACCTGGGGATTGGGGGCAGCCCGTCGCTGCCTGCTGGATCCGGCTGGTTCCAGAAATCAATTCAATCATATTAAGGTTGAAGTATGTCATTATCTGGAACTACTATTGAGCTTTTGTTGGATGTTGTCAATGGGATTGTCTTCATGAAAATATAGTGGCTGAGAGTTAGGCAGGTGTACCTTTAGGCAAATGATGGCATGAGATTCTTTATGCATTGGAAAACAAATATTCTCCACATAGCTTCTGGCCCACTGACATGTCTTGAATCAACAAATTTGTTTGTTTCATCATGTTTGATGTCTTTTTCAGCTATTTCAAGGTTAGCCTTGTTGTGTCCTTTGTAAACGTATTAAAACAAATACTTAATACTTTGGATGGATGTGCAAATTTCAACATTAATATGGCAGTTGTATTTTATGAGCAAATTGGAGTAATATGGAACAGCCCATGAATTGTCAATTATCTTTGAATTATGTTAATATTTTCTCTCAATTTTTGTTTGGTCGCTTGGATAGTCGACTTTTTCTTTGATGGTATATTCTTGCAGCTTCTTTGGAAATCCTTTTGTTTACTTTCCATTATGCATGCAGGGAGAGGTAGGATTGGCTTCTCATCAGGGACCGTAAATCATATATTTAATAACAATGTTCTGGAGCTGAGGATATTTAGTTTCATCCAGATTTTCTGCCCATACAATGTTGTCTATGTCATTTTCAGTCCATATTTTAGAATTGCTTTCAAGAATCATCAAAATAGGATCATGTGGAAGACTGCGCATTTGATACTCTATGACATGGACGATGACATGGACGACTGTGGTGACCTCTACAAATAAGCCATTGTTAATGTCTGTTAATAGGGAATCTAGTTTGATTTTAAAGACATGTGCAACCAAGTCTGGCCTATGTTCTACATGTTGCCACTGTTCTAAATTTTGTGTAATTTCAGTCCACTTGGGATTGCAAGTCATGATCACAATCAGATCTGGTCGACAATGCTTTGTAACTATAGACATAGCATCCTGGTAGTGCTGTTCCATATTTCTTTGACTTCTTAAAAAGATGATGGCAAAATTACTGTCTTTCCAATTGGCATTCCCTTTTCAATGGATTTTTTTATTGTGTTCTTTAAGAAAGTAGTAATCTTCTACTTTAAATCTTTTTGGTGCATCTGATGTCAGAACAAATAGCTTCAATTTTGACATATGCATCTACCAAATATTGCAGTGTCAGTTTACAACTATTAAGGAGTGAATTAAATCCATTCCTTACAGATAATACTGTATGTAAATTTAGTACTGAAGTTGGGTAATCCTTCGCACACTTTTTCCCTTGTGTTTTAGGCTGTCATGCCAGCCTTGGTTTCCATAAGGGAAAAATATTGGATACAGCAGGCATTTAAATTGCTATGGAGAATGCTGATTTGTGGAGTTTTTAGAGCCAGAGGGTTGCATGGATCACTTCACTCACTGTAAGTTTGTTGTATTTGATCTCGAGTCCAATCTTGCTTAATTGCCATTGTGATGTTTGGCACAACACATCTGTTTTAAAGAGGTGTGATCTCTACTTGTTGTTCAACACCACATAGCAATCAATAGGCACCAGAGAATAAATTGATTGCAATTATGTGTGTGTATTTTGCACTGGTGGGGAGTCCTGTGCTTTTACCAGTTGTGGCCAGGTATTTGGCACTAGTGGGGAGTCCTGTGCTATTGCCAGTTTCAGCTTGGTATGTGGCATTAATGGGGAGTCCTGTGGTATTGACACGTTCAGGTTGGTATGTGGCAGTGATGGGGAGTCCTGCACTTTTGTCAATTGCTGCTGTTAATGTGGCAGTGGTGGGGAGTCCTGCGCTTTTGCCCTTTGTGGTCAGGTATTTGGCTCTGGTGGGGTGTCCTGCATATTTGGCAGTTGCGACTGGGTGTGTGGAACCAGTGGGTAAGCATAGACAGGGCAAGTAACTTTATCTTTACATTTGCAGCCTGGGCCAGATATGTTGCGCTGGTGAGGGAGTCTTGCGTTTTTGGTAGTTGTGGCTGGGTATGTGGCATTGGTAGGAGAGTCCTGCATTTTTGACAGTTGCAGCCAGGAATGTGGCACTGGGGAGAGTCCTGGGCAAGCAACCTTATTTGAACAGTTGCATTAGAAGCGGTCTGCCAGGTAACAGCACACTCTATGCATATATATTCAAAGTCTTCTCCACTGACCCTGATATTTGCTGGCAAAAGAAATAATAGAAATATTTTCTTTCTGTGGAGTCACCATTAAGAGTGGCAAACCTGTGTAAAGGATTAAGATTTTTTTAATTATACATTTGGTTGAGGGTCCATGACACGCGGACTGCTGCAAATACCTCTTAATGACTAACTGCGTCACAGCACTGACTATTAAACTGCACCTGAGTGAATTCAGCACATGCAGGCACAGTTAATCAGACCTCCGCCATCTTTGAACACTCAGATGGCGGCGGTCTGATTAACTGCGCATCCATGCACCAGGTTCGCACACGTGCAGTTAATCATTCAGTAGTATTACACAGTTAATCAGTTGGTGGTATTTGCAGTGGGTGGCGGGCTGCAGCATTTGCAGCATCGGTTTCCTGGTGTCAGCTTCTGGTGGTGTCGCTGTCAGGTGTCGGCGACACTGTGGGTGGTATGGTGCAATGGACTTGTACCTCCAGCTTGCACCAACTACGTATGTGACTGTGCCATTGCTTGTCTGATGCGAGTCTCAACAGAGTTTATGTCTTCTGCATAAAACAGTGCAGCTATATATTTTGGGTTATACTGACTGACTGTCTCAGCTTGCACCTGTGCACATTTGTCTTATTCTTGAATGCACTGATTTGTATTTTCATCTCGTAGATTGAAAAATAATTCAATGAAAAAGAACAAAAAATAATTACAAACATCACTGAAGAAAAAAGCAGCTCTACTCACAATACCATGCTCAGACACAAATGCACAACAGCTTACACCAGGCCCTCATTAATATAGACAGATGGAGTACAAGTGCAAAAGTAGTCATGAACTAATGGTGGCTTCACACCTGGCGACGTCGCTAGTGACATCGCCGAAAAAGTGACGTATCAGCGATGTCGCTAGCGACGTCGCGCTGTGTAAACGAGCGGCGCGACCGCGTTTTATCGCCGGTTGCAGGTTGACAGGTTTACGGGAAGAACCGTAAACCTGTCAACCTGCGACCTGCGATAAGGCTGGATCGCGCCGTGTGACATCGCCAAAGCGATGTCGGCGGCGATCCAGCCTATACCGCAGCGTTGCTGCGGATCGCTCGCTGGGCTGGGCGATGCTGTGTGACAGCTGGCCAGCGATGTCGGAACCAAGCGGGCACCCGCGCATCGCTTCCGACATCGCTGGCCAGGTCGTGCTGTGTGACGGCACCATAAGACTTACTAACCCACCAAACATCTGTGTGGTGTCTACTCTATATTCAAAATATAAACATGTCATCACAGGGTGCCATTCATACCATTAGATAAGATGCACCTCTGTCTGTATAGTAGTCTACTACCAATGACCCTACTATTACAGTCCCTGACAAAAGTTATGTTGCTTATCCATGTTATGTAAATAAAAGCTTATAACCTGATGTTAAATTCATCCTTTGGTTTTATAAGTTACTCTTTTGAAAGCTGAAACCCTCCCAAATGTGGTATAGGTTAAGAAAATAATTGTCATCAATGCTGAAATATTGATTATTTAATTAACACAGTATGGTCAGATTTTGGCAAGACAAACGTTTTGTCGCCTGGTCATATAATGCACCCAATCCTAGTTTACATCCTCACCTGTGCTCAGTAAATGATCGGTTAATTGGTGGGTGCGTATAAAAGGAAATTCAGCACCCAGACTTTCACTTGAACTGCAACTTGAGGTCTGACAACATGCCAAAAATCCATCCTGCGACCAAAGCCTTGATTATCAAGAGGCTGAAGACCAGATCCACTGCACAGGTGGCTGGCAACTTTAATGTGTCTCAGCATCAAGTACAAAGAATTAAAAAAAGATTTGAAGAAACTGGAGATGTGTTTGACAAGCCAGGTCCGGCAGACCCCGCAAGACAACTGTTCAGGAGGAACGTTTGTTGGTTAGAAAATCCAAAGCAAGTCCCTCTTCAACTTCAGCAGAGCTCCAACAGGCCTGGTCACCTCAAGTCACTGTGTCAACTAGAACAGTTTGTAGGATTCTGTCTTGAAATGTCCTCCATGGTCGAATCAGTGCCCAGAAGCCAGCACTAAACAAAAGGCAAATAAAAAACCATGTGTCATTTGCAAAGTCCCACAGCCTGCTAAACACTGATAAAGTGGCAGAAGGTGGATTTCTCTGATGAATCTTCAGTAGAATTTCATCACAGTCAGCGCTAATACTGCAAGAGACTTACTGGAGCCCATATGGATCCAAAATACACCCAGGAAACAGTTAAATTTGGTGGTGGAAAGATCATGGTCTGGGCTTACATTCAGTTGTGGGGTGTGCGAAACATTTGCAAGGTGGAAGGCAATATTAATAGCCTAAAATATCAAGAAGTATTAGCTACCTCTTACATTTCAAATCATAAAAAGGGTTAAACTCTGCAGCAGGATGGTGCTCCATCTCATACATAAATCTCTACAACAAAGTTCCTCCAGGCAAAAAAGATCAAGGTGCTCAAGGACTGGGCAACCCAGTCACCAGACATGAACATTATTGAGCATGTTTGGGGTAGGATGAAAGAGGAAGCTTGGAAGACAAAACCAAAGAATTTAGATGAACTCTGGGAAGCATGTAAGACTGCATTCTTTGCTATTCCTGATGACTTCATTAATAAATTATATGAATCATTGTTGAACCACATGGATGCAGTCTTTCAAGCTCATGGAAGTCATACAAAATATTGAATATAACTCTAATAGCACCACAACTTCATTCACCAATGTTATGCAACATATATTTGTATTTTAAGTTACCGTATATACTCGTGTATAAGCCGACCCCCCTACTTTTGCCCCCCAAACCTGGGAAAACCTATTGACTCATGTATAAGCCGAGGGTGGACCCCAGCACAGGTATACAGCCCCCAGCAGTGTGGTATACAGCAGCCTCCACAGTGGTAGTATACAGCAGCAGCCCCAGTGGTATATACAGTACAGCAGCAGCCCCAGTGGTAGTAAACAGCAGCCCCATAGGTATATACAGCAGCCCCAGTGGTAGTATACAGCAGCAGCCCCAGTGGTATATACAGCAGCAGCCCCAGTGGTATATACAGCAGCAGCCCCAGTGGTAGTATACAGCAGCCCCAGTGGTAGTATACAGCAGCCCCAGAGGTAGTATACAGCAGCCCCAGAGGTATATCCAGCAGCCCAAGTGGTAGTATACAGCAGCAGCAGCCCCAGTGGTATATACAGCAGCAGCCCCAGTGGTAGTATACAGCAGCCCCAGAGGTAGTATACAGCAGCCCCAGTGGTAGTATACAGCAGCCCCAGAGGTAGTATACAGCAGCCCCAGAGGTGGTATACAGCAGCCCCAGAGGTAGTATACAGCAGCCCCAGAGGAATATACAGCAGCCTCCCCCCCATATCAGTATACAGGGCCCCCCACCCTTGTGCAGCAATCCTGAAAAGGAAAACATTATCATACTTATCGCTGCCGCTGTCCCGCTGTCCTGCTGCCGCTGTCCCGCCGCCGCCGTCATCGCGCTCCTCCGGCTTCATCCAGCGTCTTCCGGTTTCCTCCTCTGGCACGCAGACAATGACGTCATTGCCTGCGCCGACCAGAGTAAGCCGGATGAAGACGGATGAAGCCGGAGGAGCGCGATGACGGCGGCGGCGGGACAGCGGCAGCGGGACAGCGGCAGCGATAAGTATGATAATGTTTTCCTTTTCAGGATTGCTGCACAAGGGGGGGGCCCTGTATACTGATATGGGGGAAGGCTGCTGTATACTGTATACACTGTATACAGTGTATACAGTATACAGTGACTCGTGTATAAGCCGAGGGGGAGACTTTTCAGCCCAATTTTTGGGCTGAAAAACTCGGCTTATACGCGAGTATATACGGTAATTATTTTTTGAATATCACATAACTTTCTGTGGGCACAAAACTTTTTCCTTGCCAACATTCTGTGTTCATTAAATAATCAATATTTCAGCATTGATGCCAATTTATTTTCTTAACCAAAACCAAATTTGGAAGGGTTTCAGCTTTCAAAAGAGTAATTTATAAAACTAATGGATGAATTTAACGTCAGGTTATAAGCTTTTATTTACATAACATGGATAAGTGACATAACGTTTGTCAGGGACTGTACATCAGATGCACTACCAATGCCATATGTACACCCACATGACAGAAACCCCACTTCACCCAGACACCACTGATGGGCCTGCCCTGCACCCTGAAGGAAAAATATGCAAAAAAATGTAAATAATGAATGAGGTATTGCTCCATGTTTTGACAAAAATACATAAGTTCTCCCATTATCTTGCCTTACACTAAATGAAAAAAAAAATTCACTGAAAAAGGACAAAAGATTATCAAAAACATCTCTGAAGAAAAATAAGCAGCCTTAGGCTAGGGTCACACTTGCGTCAGCCTTTACGGCTGGCGCAAGCACTAAAAACGTAGAAATATTACCTGCAGTGAATAGCATTAATGCTGCCCCAACGCTGCCCCATAGAACGCTACCCCGTAGAAACCCTTTGTTTACCTTAGCAGCAGCCACACAGCACATGCGCTTTAGCACAGGAAACACTGCAGGAAACGCTAAGGCTAGGGTCACATTAGCACCATGGATCTGCTAAAAGCTAATGTTTATCATTGTGAAATTTATGAAATACGCATGCGTTAACAGATCCATGGGCTCCAATGCAAAAAACGCATTGGAAACGTGCAAAGTGTTTGAAACTATGCGTTTTTGCATCAGCAACGAAAAACGCTGCTAGCAGCGTTTTTAGGTGCTTTTGCAAAAACACATGCGTTTTTTTAACATGGGACCCTATGGGAAACGAATGCGTTAACGCACGGTACATATATGTACCATGCGTTAACGCATGAGTTAACGCTAGCGTTAATTTGGCAACAAAATAGCAACAGAAAAAAACGCCTAGCATTAACGCAGGCTTCCCAAAAATGTCCCTCCAAGTGTGACCCTAGCCTAAGACTAATGTTTTGGATGAAAATTCTAACAGATAACTGATTACTCTAGGAAACTATGCTTTAGTTTACACTTGTGAAATTTGTACAAACTATAACAACTGCAGTTGAAGTTTGGCAAATGGCCCCAGATCTATTAAAAACTGAAGTTCGTCAAGCTTTGTATTTATAAATCACTTTGCTGTTTGACACTGTAAGGCCTCTCGGCCCTTTCACATCAGCGTTTTTTTCAAATCGCGGCAGATGTGGTGAAAAAAAAAAACGCATCTGCCGCGATTACCGCATACCGGCTGCACTTGCGGCACGGTTGCGGCGCGGTTGCGGTAAACTCCATACAAGGTATAGGCGGACTTGCGGCAGGTGCAGCAAGTGCGGTTTTGGCACTTGCGGCAGGTGCGGCTGTGAAAAAAACCGCGGCTGACAGCATTTTTTTTCGTGGCCGCACCTGCCGCAAGTGCCAAAACCGCACTTGCCGCACCTGCCGCAAGTCCGCCTATACCTTGTATAGCGTTTACCGCAACCGCGCCGCAACCGTGCCGCAAGTGCAGCCGGTATGCGGTAATCGCGGCAGATGCGTTTTTTTCACCGCATCTGCCGCGATTTGAAAAAAACGCTGATGTGAAAGGGCCCTTAGACTGGCATTTTTGTCCGGATCCGGACAAAAAAACACATCTGCCGAGGGTCCCGCCTAGCGGCCGCACAGAGCGTGGGGCTTGCCGCAAGTGTGACGCAGGTGCGGCCGTTAGGCGGCCGATGCGGTATATCTGCCGCATCTACCGCATTTTGGCGACAACGCCAATGTGAAAGGGCCCTAAGGACCGCTTTACACACACCAACTTCTGTGACCAACTTCTGAACAGATTTCTGATTGCAGTGAAATCATGGACACATTGTTCCATTTTGTGGCTGTGTACAAATGGAAGAATGTGTCCATGATTTCACTGCAACCAGAGATCTGTTCAGAAGTTGGTCACAGAAGTTGGTGTGTGTAAAGCGGCCCTAAGGGTACCGTCACACGTGGAGATCTCCCGGGCGATTCCATAGGCGACGCCTAATGTAAATGGACGACGGCAACACGCCTGAGTGGTCGCTTGGTTTCACATCAGAGCTGTGAAACCAGGCGACCGTTCTTGGGCGATGTGTGCTGATCGCCCTGTGTAACATCTCATGAGCGATGTGAAAGGCGACAGCACACATCGCCTATACCATTCCTGTAGGCGTTTCAGGGCGTATTTACTACCTCTGGCGGTCTGCGTGGATTGGTGGCAGCTTGAGTGTTACGATTGGTTGTCTTGTTCCTCGGCGCCATATTTGATGATGTGTGCGTCCAAAGGTGTATTACCCAGGAGCGTATATACTGTACAGTAGCGCATTAATGTCGCCTCTGTGTTTGCAGCTGTGTTCAAAAGTGCAGAGAGATGTGCCACAAATGTGTGCTTTAACAGAAACACAAATGTCATTACATCCCAACTTAAGTCTGCATGGAGAAGGAAATGATAGGTGATCTATACATCCCATAACTGAAAACACACAAATATCTGTGCACACACATACTTTCAAGGCTGCAATATTATCCAGACCAAGAAAGCAAGAGTGATCTTATTAGACAACGCAGTAGCACAACACACTTAACAAAAGCGCTGTACATATTGACTGTACAAGAAAACGTCACACGAGCGTCATGCTTTGCCTTCTTGGCAACGCCAATGCGTATAGCAATAATCCGCGACACGTCACACGAGAGTTGTCTATAAAGTACCGAGCCAATACGCTTATGTATTTACACGTAACGACACATTTAAATAATGACCAATCACAGGTCCTCAAGGCGTCACACAACATTATGTTAACGCCTATCTCCGAGATGCGGCTCAAATTTACGCCCACATCGCAAATATGGTGGCTCTGTGTGACGCGGAAGCGGCGACCTGAGACTTGATCGCCCCTGGGCCTTGTGCGACGCTCAGGCAATTTCCGGTCGGGTTGTCGCCTGAGCGTCGCCTAAGTTGTCGCCCCGTGTAAATGAGCGACGGCGACCTTAGGCGACATGCAAATACGTGCGCGTGCACGTGCGTCGCCTATGGAATCGCCAGGGAGATCTCCACGTGTGACGGTACCCTAATGGTACCTTTACACGCCGCTACAGAAGGTTAGAAACCACCGGGTGTCGCACGTGCATGCACGCGTTCCAACGGTTCCTAACAGTACCTGATACCGCAATTACACGCCGCTACAAGGTGCTCCACAGAAGGTATTTTCGATCCCCGGAAGTACCGACGGGTGCCGCAGGTTACCTTCTGTAGAGCACCTTCCCTCATTTACACGCCGCTACGAAAAGGGAATATGGGAGGACCTGGGGCAGCAGGGACAACACATAGGCGTGCTAGAGTTGTGGATTATGAGACGCTCGTACGGTGATTGGACAAAGCAATAACATCATGATTGGCCAGCCAGCGCAGGGAGGCTGGCTAATACATGACGCTATAGCAAATGTGTAATGACTGGTCATCTCGTTAAATATGCCGCCCTGTACAGGGATAGCCAATGGGTACACAGTACTCCCCACCAATGATAGCTGATGGGGCGTGGTACACATGACGCTCAAGCACGCCCCAGGTAACTCAAAAACTGTACCTGTGCCCCGATTACACTCCGATACCATAGGGTTTATACCTGCTTGTTATTGAGCACGGCTGGGAAACAGATTTCCAAAGGGACCGGTGGCAACAACCTGAATTACACGCCGCTACATCGCAGTGTTTTGAACGTACAAGATACAATTGTCTCCGACACCCGGTGGTTTCTAACCTTCTGTAGCGGCGTGTAAAGGTACCATAAGAGTTATACTGCTTTGGATAAGCTTGAGAATAGGTTAGAAAGTTAATGTCTCAAATAAATTCAATTCACAAGTGTTGCTTATATAGTTAGTGCTACAGCAGGAAACGTATTACCAGAGTAATCTCATATATAGTGTATCCTTCTTCCTACTAGCCGCATATACATGTGCACTTAAAGCATTACATAGGAGAATGCATTCCTTACATATATTTACAGATTGGTCCAGACCTACTGGATGGGAAAAAGCATAGACGACATTTCTTTTTCCTAAATTTCTACTTGTTTTTCTAGTATGTTGTTTAAAACGACTCTTGCATCATCAACCTTGAATTGCTCAGAATGATATACGCACATAGATGCTTTTAAAATAACTCCTTGTTTTTCCTGAGCACAAAAAATATCAATAATCACTAATTTGCGTAAGCTATCCACAGGCATCAAAAGCAGAGCTCGGGTTTCTAAATGGAAAAAAGAAAGCATTTCAGTAGAAAATCAATAGGAAAGCACCATTTCACGTTTGGGCAGCAATATTCTCCTCTCACCCACCCACTGAGTGTCTTAGTATAGAGTGAGGCCCAGACCTTGGATTCACAGATAGTACAGAGTGAAAATGTAATTTACACATGGCAACAAATATATCACAATAGACACATGTCTAGATAAATAAGAATTGTGCCTTCCTTTGAATCTAATGCAAGAACAAATAAATCCAACGTGGTTGTAATTTCTCTAGTCAGGTTTGATAGGTCTAATCTACAGCATAGTTAATAAGAGAGAGCACTGTGTAGACAAGGGGCAGAGAGACTTGATGGGTGGTAGTGCACAGATTCCATTTTCCTGCTATTTTCCAGCCATCAAACCAGCAATGTAGTGAATGGACCTATTTCCAGCCTTTGCTCTTTTTGTGACCTCAAATTTGACATTCTTTTTTCTTTCTGACAATAAAATTATACCCAGAAGGGTAATGTTCAATTCTCACTGTACTTGTATACACTTGTTTCATCCATTATCTTATCTTGCCGTTAAACAATCTGAAAGTCATGTCAAAAATAAATTTGCTATTTAACTCAAATTACTCTATGTTATTTGATGCTACAATAGATGATAAAAAGTGTCCAAAAAGGAGTTGATTGGGGTTTACTTTTATATTTTCTATAGTTTGACATTAATCAAAGGGAAATGAACCACCTGTAATTCAGTGCAGCAAGTGATTGACGTGTGCTGCATGACATCACTATTTTGTTTTCTTTTTATTCCTCCCTTTTAGGCTTGTCATTCTGCTGTAAACCAAACCCCTCCACCTTCCCTCTCATCCAGACACATCTAGGGGTGGAGGGGTTTGGTTTACAGTAGAAAGAGAAGCCCAAAGGGGAGGAAAAAAAATAAAAAAATAATGACATCATGCTGCCACATCAATCACCTGCTGCATTGATTTACTGGTGATTAAATCCTGGTTCTTGGTTCCCTTTAAGCTTTCCCATAGACGCTATAGTTTGGAGTCATACTTAAAGACTGTGTGTGTTCAGTTAATGCGTTAATCATTTTCAAGGGATATTTCGATACATATTTTAAAATAAAAATTGCACATGGACGATAAAAACATCATCCTAATAGTCCACAACCCAAAATTGTGATAATAGTGTAAAATTGTATAATTATTACAGATATGCAGGATGTATAAATATGAGCTTTTCTTCTCCAGAATTTTCACACTACAACAGCTTTGAATGTTCTGCCTTTATGTAACTAAGATTAAAGGGGTTGTCCCATGATCAAAGTTCATTTTAACCAATAGATCTTGGTTTAGTAATAAATTCCACAATTGAATGTGTGAATACAAATGTTCCTGTGCTGAGATAATCGTATATATGTGTCCCTGCTGTATACTGTGTAATGGATGTATCTGACCATACAGGGACATGATCTGATCATACCACTGTCCTGTGCTGAGATCATTTTATATGTGTGTCCCTGCTATGTACTGTGTAATTGATGTGTCTGACCATAGAGGAACATAGTCAGATCATACCACATCTCCTGTGCTGAGATAATCTTATATATGTGTCCCTGCTATGTAATGTGTAAAGGATGTGTCTGACTATACAGGGACATGGTCTGATCATACCACATCTCCTGGGCTGAGATAATATTATATATGTGTCTCTGCTATGTACTGTGTAATGTCTGTTTCTGACTGTATAGTGACATGGTCTGATTATACCACATCTCCTGGGCTGAGATAATCTTAGATATGTGCTCCTGCTATGTACTGTGTGTGGAGACCCGGGGCTCAGTGGGTGCTCTCGTCTGCAGGCCCAGCCGCCTTTACAAAGACAACGTGGACCAGGGCTCTTCCCCAACTGAACGCCCGAGCTCCTTAACCATGGGTGGAACACTACTCAGACAACACAGGATGAGGGAATCACAATATTAAGGCTTTATTGGATCCCCAAACAGTTAACAGCATATAACGCATAACCAAGCACAACACATAAATGTAACAGGCGACAGAGTCTCACCCTTCCGCTGGCTCACCAGGATTTAGAATGTAGCACGGCAAAGTCTGTAGCCAGGTGACTATCGTCCCAACCTGGGTTGCTTCCTTGTCCTTAAGCAGTCTATCACAGTCGAATCCGATAATCCGATACTGAAGTCCTTGTGGTTCTTTAGTCCGTGTTCTGATCCCCTTGGTCGGCACCGAAATGCCTAGGCCTAGGGATATGGCTCGCTAACCGGATCCGAAGACCCTAGATTAGCTGCCTGTATCCAATCTTCAATCTCCAATCTCCAATCCAGTGGACCTCTAGCCGGGACCGAAATCCCTAGACTGAGGCCACTAGACAGAATCTAACTCTCATCTGCTGGTCAAAGTGAACAGTCCTCCTTATATACCCTCAGCCCTCATTGTAGGATATTGGGGACATCATGATCGGTGCAATAACACAGTGTTTTCATTGGCTGAACTCCAATCCTCATTTAACATATTTTAGTACTATTGCAATCCAAATGCTGATTGATATAGCACCTAGCAGTGATACAATGGAATGTTAGTATGAGACATTGAGTCTGCAATCAATGACACTTAAACAATTGTGGCTGGGGCCCCTGTACATGGAATCAACATTCATAGGGTAATAGACAATGGACGATTAGCATAATTAAGCTCTCTGGCCTGCTATGACAAACAAGTTAGATAATTACATTACCATGCTAAACTTAAAGTAATCTATGAAAATACTGTAGGAAATTCTCCTTGGCCAATACAAGTTTACAAGCCTATATACAATATGATATGTCTGAGTTACATAAGAAATCATCATATGTCCTACATTGAAGAAGTCCATTTCGTCACATACCTCCCCCTTCTTATGTAACCAGACAGGGCAGTCAGATGTGATAAGTCTCTGGTCATCCTTCTCCTCTTGGCGGCATTGTCATTTTTAATGGAGAAGACAGCAATCGAGGCTTCCATCTATACACCTCCCCCAGATTACCTCCCCCAGGATGGGCTGACATATTGTGGACAAGCAGTAAAATGGGATTCAGGAGTTGAGCTCCCATATACTTCTGGCTATCAATTCCCCACAAGTCAATGGCCACAGTCTGGCTAGGTGTACTCACTGTTAATGGCTCAGAGGAGAATGATGGGGGCTGGGAACATGGATTATCCTCAGAAGGTGGGGTAGCAAGATCCACATCAGGGTGCTGCTTGGCTTCCTGGATGTTGGTGATGGATGTGACAAACTGGCTGGATAGTCCTTGTCCTGGGTCAGCTTGCAAAACAACAGTTGTAGGGAGGCCATCCATGAGCCCCACTTTAACCTCCTCCTGGTTAGCCCCTGAATCAACAGGTGTGGGAAGGCTGCTCACAAATCCCACATCAACCTCTTCCTGGTCAGTCTCTACAATAGCAGGCATGGGGACGCTGTCTGTAAGCTCCACATCAACCTCTTCTGGATCAGTTTCCACAATAGCAGGTGTAGGGTCACAGTCTATAAGCTCCACATCGACCTCTTCCTGGTCAGTTCCCAAAGCAACAGGGATAGGGACATTGTCCATAAACTCCAAATTGTCCTCTCCCTGCTCAGGCTCCAAAATAACAGGGGCGGGGATGCTGTCCATACGCTCCAACTCGCCCTCTCCTTGGTCGTTCACCTCGGCCAACTGCACACCTTCCAAAGGGATGTCTGAGCACTGACCCTCAGCCAGGGAGATGGTTAATTGGGAACATGGTACATGGTCTGGAGAAACAAAAGCTGGGCTTACCAGGGTGTGGACAGAATCAGTTTTTTGTTGTCCCGGGGCTTGGACGTCACTGACCTGGACTGGCTGTGCTGGCCGATGAGCTCCAGGCATGGGGCCCCTGTGTTGGCGACAATCTTTGTCCATATGTCCAAGACGTCCACATGTATAACAGCGCCGTGGATTGGGCAAGTCACGTATCCTGTCTGTATACCTTTGTCCTGGTGGGGCTTCTAATGGGTAGCAGATTAATCCTACTTGAGCGGCTGGTGGTAGCAGTTGGTGAGCTGGAATTCCTAAAATATGTCCCAGAACCCAAGCCCTCTCTTCTCTTGAGGCTTTGGGCCCCAATGCAGCCAAGCACTCCTTGATTTGGACTACTTTGGACCTGGTGATTTCCCGATATTCACTGGATCCATGATGTTGTACACAATTTACATCCTCTGGTACCACGTCGTCGGGGTCCTCATCATCCTCACCATCATTCCGGATATCCCAATGGACCAATTTCTGGATCAAAGCAGACCGAGTGTCAGCATTCCTGTATTCAATATTTCGCCTCTGGCACAGATCCTGTAGCATCCATTTACTGCTGCTGCCGTATCTCCTCTCCGGACCTTGTCCCATGGCTGAGCTGGTGGGGTTGGACATGGCAACGTCCGAAACCTGAATGCCTCACTATGGCCTGCTGGGTACGCTTATATGCATCCCTGGTTGTTGAGCCCTTGGATGGTGTCCACGAACACCAGTCCCCTGCAGCTCCCCTGGATAAACCAGGCTGAGTAGTATCCCACTGCTGCCACCAATTGTGGAGACCCGGGGCTCAGTGGGTGCTCTCGTCCGCAGGCCCAGCCGCCTTTACAAAGACAACGTGGACCAGGGCTCATCCCCAACTGAACGCCCGAGCTCCTTAACCGTGGGCGGAACACTACTCAGACAACACAGGGTGAGGGAATCACAATATTAAGGCTTTATTGGATCCCCAAACAGTTAACAGCATATAACGCATAACCAAGCACAACACATAAATGTAACAGGCGACAGAGTCTCACCTTTCCGCTGGCTCACCAGGATTTAGAATGTAGCACGGCAAAGTCTGTAGCCAGGTGACTATCGTCCCAACCTGGGTTGCTTCCTTGTCCTTAAGCAGTCTATCACAGCCGAATCCGATAATCCGATACTGAAGTCCTTGTGGTTCTTTAGTCCGTGTTCTGATCCCCTTGGTCGGCACCGAAATGCCTAGGCCTAGAGTTATGGCTCGCTAACCGGATCCGAAGACCCTAGATTAGCTGCCTGTATCCAATCTTCAATCTCCAATCCAGTGGACCTCTAGCCGGGACCGAAATCCCTAGACTGAGGCCACTAGACAGAATCTAACTCTCATCTGCTGGTCAAAGTGAACAGTCCTCCTTATATACCCTCAGCCCTCATTGTAGGATATTGGGGACGTCATGATTGGTGCAATAACACAGTGTTTTCATTGGCTGAACTCCAATCCTAATTTAACATATTTTAGTACTATTGCAATCCAAATGCTGATTGATATAGCACCTAGCAGTGATACAATGGAATGTTAGTATGAGACATTGAGTCTGCAATCAATGACACTTAAACAATTGTGGCTGGGGCCCCTGTACATGGAATCAACATTCACAG
The DNA here is from genome assembly GCA_033576535.1 of Allobates femoralis. Taxonomy (NCBI): domain Eukaryota; kingdom Metazoa; phylum Chordata; class Amphibia; order Anura; family Aromobatidae; genus Allobates; species Allobates femoralis. The sequence continues at coordinate 506,895,261 of JARQOC010000003.1, forward strand.
GGTAATAGACATTGGACGATTAGCATAATTAAGTTCTCTGGCCTGCTATGACAAACAAGTTAGATAATTACATTACCATGCTAAACTTAAAGTAATCTATGAAAATACTGTAGGAAATTCTCCTTGGCCAATACAAGTTTACAAGCCTATATACAATATGATATGTCTGAGTTACATAAGAAATCATCATATGTCCTACATTGAAGAAGTCCATTTCGTCACACTGTGTAATGGCCATATCTGACCGTACAGGGACATGGTCTGATCATACCACATCTCCTATGCTGAAAAATCTTATATATGTCTCCCTGCTATGTACTGTGTAATGGATGTGTCTGACTGTACAGGGATATGGTCTTATCATACCACATCTCCAGGGCTGAGATAATATTATATTCACCTTGACTTCACCCAATTACCCAATCAGAGGCTGGTCATGTGACAGGTTGGGTAATTGGAATTTAAACCCTCAACCTCATTGAACTCAGCAGAAATTTTTACCTCTCTACAACTTGATAACCCAAGAAAGTTTACACAAGATGAGAATTCACGTGTATTGGAAGCCAGAAGAGATAACTATTGACTTTATGACAGTTATGTAAGACTAGATGTGGGCCTGATGCAATTGCATGGGGAGGGCAGTGACATCACGATGGGGGCAGCTCTGTGGTGCTGGGGGCGGTGGATGTCTTTCCCCTGTGTCTCTTCCCCACTCCACCGTGCTCTCTCCCAATATTTGTAAATAAGTAAATTTTTAGTTAAAAATTTGTATCTGTGTTTTTATTAATAATAAAGAGTATAATTTACTTGTAAAAATGTGTAGGGCTTTTCTGTATTTTCTATTGCCAGCACAGGTAAACCAAGCAGCTACTGGATTCCCCACCCCCACTGCCTGGCAATGAAAAATACAGGGAAGCCCTATTTTTATTTTAGTTATTTAAATAACTAAAAAAAAATTGTTGTGGGCTTCGCTGTATTTTCTGTTGTCAGCCAAGGTAACCCAGGCAGCTCAGGTCTGGAATTCTCAGTGTGGTAAGGTCCAAGCGTTCTGGGCCCCCCATGCTGAAAATTGCAGCCAGTAGCCGCCCCATGAGAGACGCAAACACTGGGTAATAAAAGGGTTGATGTCAGCTTTTTTTAGCAGCTGATATCAAGCAGTATTGCTAATGTCAGCTGTCAGTATGACAGCTGGCCATTAGTAATACTTTCAGTAAATAGAAAAACACTGAGAGAAATCTTTTATTACATACAAGATTTTATTAGCTCCAACCAAGTTCCTCTCCAACATAATTCTGTAATCTTGCAGTGGGGCAGTGTGATGCGTCACATGGACGCCATCTTTGTATACCTAAGTGTCCAAAGATGGCGGCCACATGTGTATTTTTGTGCATGTGTGAGTATGTGTCTGTATGTGTACAGGCACACATGTGCATGTATGTGTATGCGTATGTGTGCATGTATGCACATTTATGCATGTATGTGCATGTGTGTGTGCCTGTAATTATGTGTCTGTATGTTTGTGAGTGTGTGTATGCGCATGTGCATGTGTGTGAATGTATGCACGTGTATGCATGTATGTGGGTGTGTGTGAATGCGTATGTGTGTGTACATGTATGTATATGCAATTGTATATGTATGTGTGTATGTGCATGTGTATGTGCATACATGTGTGCATGAGTATTTGTGTGTATGTGCATGAGTGTGTGTGTGCGTTCTTACATATATGTATGGGCATGTGTGAATATGTGTTTGTGTGTATTTGTGTGCATGTATGGGCATGTGCATGAATGCACATGCGTGTGTATGTGTGTACTTGGATGTGTGTGTATATATTGTATGTGTGGGGATATTGTACTGTGTATATGTGTGTGAGTGTGTGTATGCATGTTTGTGTGCTGTGCATGCATGTGTGACTGTGCTTCTATGTTTGCAAGTGTGCATATGCATATGTGGGCATGTACACACGTATGTGTGTATGTGTGTGTATGTATTCACATGTATAAGTATGCATATGTGTGCGTGTATGCACATGTGTGTATGTGCATGTGTGTGTATGTTGTGTATGTGCATGTACGTGTGTGTATGCATGCATGCACATGTGTAAATGTGTTTTTGTGTATGTGCCTGGATGTGTGTGAATGTATGCACATGTATGCATGTATGTTGGTGTGTGTAAATGTGCATGGGTGTATGTGCGTGTATATGCGCATGTATGTGTATGGGTATGTATGCGCATGCGTGTGTGCATGCATGATTGTGTGTATGTGCATGTGTGTGTATGTGCCTTTTTACATGTGTATGTGCATGTGTGTGTATGCATGTTTATGTGTATGTACGTACGCATTTGCATGTGTGTATGTGTGCATCTGCATGTGTATGCACATGGTGTGTATGTGCATGTTTGCTTAAGTGTATGTGCGTATGTATGTGTGGGATCATTATACTGTGTGTATGGGTGTGCATGTGTGAGTGTGCATGTATGAGTGTGTGCATATGTGGCTGTATGTGTATAAGCGTGTATATGCGTATGTGTACATGCATGCACATATATATATATATACACATGTGTGTATGTATGCGCATGTACATGTGTGTGTATGTGTGTATGTATGTACATGTATGCACATGTGTGTGTGCCTGTAGGTATGTGTGCATAAGTTTGTGCGTGTCTGTATGCACTTGTACATGTATGCATATGTGTGCATGCACATGTATGCGCATGTGTATGCCTATAAGTATGTGTTTCTTTGTGCGTGTCTGTATGTGCATGTATATGTGTGTATGCATGTGTGTGTATGTGCATGTGTGTATGCGAATGTGCAAATGAGTGTATACGTGTGTGTGTATGGGCCTGGATGTGTGTGAATGTATAAGTGTGTATGCATGTATATGGGTGTGTGTGAATGTGAATTTGTGTGTATATGTATGTGTGTATGGGTGTTTGTGTGTATGTGCATATGTGTATGTGCATGTGTGTATGCATATTTGTGTGTATGTGCATGTATGTATGCATGTTTGTGTGTATGTGCATGCATCTGTGTATATGTGTGCATCTCTGTGTGTATGCAAATGTGTGTGTATATGCGTGCTTGAGTGTATGTATGTGTGGGGCATTATACTGTGTGTGCGTATTTGAGTTTGTGTGTATGTGTGTGTTAGTGTGTGTGTGTGTATGTGGGTGCTTGTATGTGTGGGAACATTACACTGTGTGTATATGTGTGTATGCACATGTATGTGTGTACATGAATGTGTGTGTATATGCACATGTACATGCATGTGTGTGTACATGTATGTATATGCATGTGTGTAAATGTATGTATATGTGTTGTACATGCATGTTTGTATATGTATGTATATATATGTGTGTAAATGTATGTATGTGCACATGTATCTTTATGTACTGTATATGTCAGTATATGTGTGTATGTATGTGGTGTGTGTACATGTATGTATGTATGTATGTATATATATGTGGGTATGCATGTGGTGTCTGCATGTGAGATGTGCTGCCTGCACCCACCTCCTTCCCGCCACAGCCACCAGGAAAGTCCCTGGCTTGTGGCCTGCAATGATTGAGAAGTGGTGTGGGCACCCTCTGTAGGCACCAGAGGGCGCCCGCACCTCAATTCTCGCACAGGTCTGAAGCCGCAGACTTTCCTGGTGGCTGTGGCTGGACAGAGGTGGGTGCAGTCAGCATGTCGTGATGCCTGGCTGGGGGGGCGGCAGTGGTCCCGGTAGGGGGTTTCAGTGGTGGTGTCACGGCGGTGGGTCTTGGCAGGGGCACCTCCAGGGGGTACCAGCGGGGGATCCCGGTGGATGATGTTTGACGGGAGGTCCCAGTGGGTGACATCCAGCGGTGTCCCGCTTGTGGTACTGTGCAATGGCTGGTACCAACAGCGGGTGCCATATTGGAACATTCATTACTTGCGTGTTCCAATATGGCAGTACTTCTGGTCAGGATTCCAGGACATACAGATGGAAGTGGATGACAGACAATTTAAGGTAAGTATATATTAGATATATGGTCATCATCATACTAAATTTTCTGAGCAAAAATATACACTGAGGGAAAGCCATAAGGAAGGAAAGCAAGGCAAGGGAATCATAGTGCTCTGCTTGAGGAATTCTATTTCCCAACGTTAAGGCAAATAGACATGTTAAAGACCTCCTGGCAACCAGTGCAATGGGCACATGAAATGTCAATAGTTTTGCCAATACAAAATGGCAAGCTCAATTAATGCCTGAATGTAGCATTAGTACAACTATTCATTTAGTTATTTGCATAAGCCCTTAATATTTGGAAGAAATCATCTTAAATAGAAAAAGCGAAGAAAGATGGTCGACAACGAACAAACTATGGTTCTGTTTGCATGCATACATTGTTTTTAATTCTACATCAATAAAGCAAGAAGATTTTAACTTTATTCAGCGAGGTACCGACCATCTTTCTTCACTACTTCAAAGCCTATGGAAAAACTCTGGTATGAGCACTCATTAAAATACCAGATTTCTACCAAGCTACACGTGAGAGGATTTCTTTCTTTACCTAAAATAGAAATGCTTTATTTGATTTATTTTTGTTTGATAAAATAGTGTATACTAAAATCTGTATATAAAATTAAATTATGAAAATGTCAAAGATCATTGATCAAAAATGTAAACAATACAAAAAATATTCACAGTCAATGTTGACACAGTATCCATGTCATATATAAATGCTGCTTAATCTTATTCTTATATGGTAATTCTGATCCTTGGCTTCAACGATTTGGTAGATGCCTGAACTATCTATCCTATGCTGGTGTTTGTATTGATCGTACTCACATTCATATGAAGGAATCTCAGATAGCTTAACTCAGCCACACAGACATTGTAGTAAGAATCCAGGAGAAGTGATGATGCTTTTAACTGAAAATGTTGTATTAATGTACAGTGCAGCAGCAAAACATGTGTCTAAGATGGCTGCAAGAAGATTACTTGGAGAAAAAGGGAGGGGAAAACTGATATCACATCTAGCAACAAAGAAAATGCAATACACAGCAATAAACACTTAATAATTACCAATCATGGAACATGACAATGATTTTGGTGAATTACTCATTGCATGTGAAGAATTGGGTTAGTGTGGTTTGCACTGATGAATTCATTTTCTAAATGTTAGACAAGGGATCAGAATATTGAATTTTGGATTTGTTATATAGATGAAAAGTTTTAGGCATCTCGACTAATTAGAGTGTAAAAGGTAGTATTCATAAAAAAATGTTCATGTTTTACTGCCACCTTTCAGTCATTAAAGTGTAGGACCACCTTCATAGAGGCAGTTGCTGGTAAACACAGTTTAGGTGATCTGGGCAACTTGTTCAAAATCATATTGCTAAAATCTTCTTCTTTAAAGAGAGGCAGATAGTATTAGGGTCAGTAGCCGTAATATCAGGAAGAGCTTTGTAATAATTCACTAGCGTTATACTGGCTGTGTCGGAGTACTCAGCAGGGATTACCAGTCCTCCATGGATTTCTTTCATGCTTCCTTAGGCTTACACTTTCATTCTACATCATGCAAACTGCTGTCTGGACACTTGGCTAACAATTGCTTTTTCTCCTTGCTAAAATAATTTTTACATCTTTAAAATGCTTGAATCTGGAAATCTGGCATCTCTGACACACCTAACAGTATTATTGAGTTAATCAGGATTGATAATAAGTAAACATTTCACATTGTAGTCATAAATAATGTAATCTTCAGTTATTTACAAAGAACATCCTTAACATTAAAATCACCTTTCTAGTATTATGTAGGCCTCCTTGACCAATGCCTCCAAAAAATGTCTAACTTATTAAAACATGAATTTTACAACATCTCTGGAAGTTGAGAGGTGGTAATTTCATAGATAGGATTTATTTTCTCCCACATATTCCATAGAAGCGTAATCAGATTAAGATGGGGAGGGGTTAAGGCCACTTTACACATCAGAATAATTTTGACATCAGAATTAGTTTGACAGTCTATTGTATATGGGAGTTTCGTAAGATGGTTGTCTGGAATATTTGGATCCAGCTTTTCCCATATCCGACTACTGATTAATTTGCTCTCCTTGAGAAATTTGACAGCTCCGAAAACACAGGAGCACTCGGCAGCTTGAATGCTCCATTGTGTGGGACAAATGGGCAACATAACTGCAGGCTAAACAATTGGCTGAGCCTCATTCAGCTGACAGCTATCTAAAAATGTACAGAGGGCTTTAGGCCAAGTCAACACTTTGAACTCTTTGTAATGTTTCCTGATCAATCCTTCTAGAGTGTCATGGCCATTATTGTACTTAAAGACTGTTCTGCTCATTCAGGATTAGTAAGAGAAAGTTGCTATAGTTAAACACTTGTTATAACCTGTAAGATATAATATGTTATCTTGTTAGGATGTTTAAATATGTTTAGCACAATCTGGCAGTATTCCTGCATATCTAGGTCCCTTCCCCTCTAAAAAAACAGTGCTTTGTAGGACATCCCTCTACATGTCTGGGGAAGAAGACATTTTCAGGTCAGTACCAGCCAAGATTTTATGCAGGCAACCACAAGTTCTCTTGCTTTAGTGGCTTTTCCCTCCTGTGAACTCCCAACCTCATTGCCAAGCTAATGTGGTGAGAGTTATATTCCTGTCTGCATGTTAATACTTTAGAGCCTACTGTTAGGATTTTACAGCAGCTGTTTTTGCATAAGGATTTCGACTGTAGAGATGTGTTTCTCCTTAAGCCACCATTTTAGTGTACTGATTATATATACTGTAAACTGTCAGGGCTGCTTGAGATGTGTACCCAGCGCTTATTTATGCTTTCTATACTGTACACTGTCTTAGCTTATGATATGTTTATCCATTGTTAATGTATTATCTCTGCTGTGTATTATCATTATTGTTGTTTAGGTGATATACTTAGCACAGATTTGTTTAATATGTATTATTATAGTTTTACCACACATCACACAATTGATTAATGAACCTCACATTGAATCATCATTACTCTCCGTTGAACAATAGACAACAACAAGTTGGAGAGCCCCGCCTCTCTCCTGCTGAGCAGAAATAGACATAATGCATTCCATCTGTGATCCATTGGAACACAGTTCACACAGTGCACCCTGCTGCTTGAGGCTGATACGCGCAGTAGCAGGTCATAATACGCTTAGCGTAGGGGCCGTTCCGAAGAGGGTCACCTTGTCACGGTGGAATGGCTTAAGGTACGTTTTTTGCAAAAAAGGTATGTACCAAGTACCCTTGTTTTTATAGCATTAGCTTTTACTTTTCTCTTGCAAGGTATTTGGAGACAATTTACACATACTTTTTGTTTTCTAGTTGTTATTTCATACAATTTGGCATTGGTAGTGAACTTGCTATACAGGCCTGTTCACATTACTACTTTTTTTCTGCCTCAGCTTTGTTTCTAAATAAACAATAGACTACAGAACTTACAGTCTGTTTATTTGGGATACAGACAAGGTTTAGCTGTATGCTGGAACTCGCACCGCATATAATGTGAACGAAGGTAGAACAAAGACTTCATTTACCATTGCATAATGGGGGTATATTTAGTCTACATCTATTTTATATAGATAGCAGGGACATACACTGGGTTTTCTCAAGGTAGGTTTAAAAATGTTCATTACAAAACTTCGGTTTGACAGAGATGAACTTGTGTGCAAATTGGGAAGAAAATGTTCCTATGTTTCTCTTTTTTAGTTCAGAATGGTTTATTCCTCTTCCACCACTTGCAGCTACCAAGCTAAGTCTTCTTTACCACATAGTTTCCCCAGTCTATTGTAGTGGAGAACAGAAAAAGAAGAGAAGTGTCTGAGGGATTGAGAACCAAAATTGTTGAAAAATATTAGAAAAATATCAAAAATGTCAAGGTTACAAGACCATATCAAGAGATCATCGTGTTTCTTTGACCATGGTGCGCATTATAATCAAGATGTTTACCACCCACCCACTCACTGTTGCTAATCTCCCCAGATGTGGACAGCAGAGATAAATTACTGACAGGTTGCAATGCAGAATAGCCCAGATGGTGAGTAAGCAACCCTAATCAAGTTCCAGAGATATTCAAGCTATCCTGAGGGCACGGCATACATCAGTGTACACTTTGCTAAAATGAATGTAAGCCAAAATCTTTTTACACAATCATCTTGTGAACAGATGAGACCAAGATAAAGCTTTTAGGTAAAGCACATCATTCTACTGTATACCAAAACAGGAATGAGACCTACAAAGAAAAAAATGACAGTACCTACAGTCAAATATGATGGAGTTTCAACAATGTTTTGAGATTGTTTTGCTGCCTCTGGCATTGGATGCCTTGATTATGTGCAAGGCATCATGAAATCTGAAGATTACAAAAGGATTTCAGGTTCCAATGTATTGCCAGTGTCAGAAAGCTGGTATTGCATCCTAAGTCATGGGTCTACCAGAAGGACAAAGATCCTAAACATAATTCAAGAAGCATCCAGAATTGGATAGAAATAAAGCGCTGGAGAATTCTGAAGTGACCAACAATTAGTCCAGATCTAAATCCCATTGAACACCTGCGGATTGATTTTAAAATTGCTGTCGGGAGAAGACACCATTCAAATATGAGAGACCTTTACTAGTTTGCAAAAGAAATGTGGTGCAAAATTCAACTTGAGAGCTGTAAGAAGCTTGTGGATGGTTATAGGAAGGATTGATTGCATTTATTTTTTCCAAATGGTGTGCAACAAAATATTAAGTTGAGAGTGCCAACAATTTTGTCTGGACTACTTTTTGGATTTTTTTTTGGAAATTATGTCTAATTTGTCTTTTTTATTTGTTTTTTTTTTGTATTCTAATACACACAAAAGAAATAAACATGTGGATAAAAAATGCATGTGTAAATGCAAAATTTTCAAGAATTTTCAAATCATCGCTTGTGGTGATCGAGATGTCCTTGTACTTCTACAGTTACTCCATGTTTATCATTGACGCACAACCCATAGCAAGCTGCCGCTTAATTTCAGCTGTAGAGCCGCCATTATAATAAATGAGAGACCCCAGGAAGATGAAACTGTCTACCATTTCTATTTCTTCATTGTCAATCTTCAAATTCACCTTCTCGATGGTGGTATTCATTATCTTGGTCTTCTTCCCATTTGGATGCAAACCAAACTTCTTGCTTTCTTCACTGAGCTTAAAGGTCAGCTTCCTAGTGCTAATAGTTGCTATAAAACCTCCTAATATAAATAAATGTAACATGACGTTGCTCATTTTATATTGATGGTCCTGTAATCATGCTCAAGTATCTTAGTGATTTCAAGAGTGCTGCATCCCTCTGTAAGGCTTGGGTCACACTTGAGCTGTCACCCACGTTTTACAGATCCACTTAAAACTTAGAAAATTTAGCAGAAGCACATAGCATTAATGGCAAGCCCTGCCCGGCAATGCAGCTCCATATAACCTGCTGTTTACATTAGCAGTGGCTCCATGCTAAGCATCAGGAAGTGCGCTTTTGGAAAGCGCACAGGAAAACAGTGCATCCCATGTTTCCTGTGCTCTTTCCAAAAGCGAACTTCCTGATGCTTAGCTTGGAGCCACTGCTAAGGTAAACAGCAGATTTCTATGGGGCTGCATTGCTGGGCAGGGCTTGCCATTAATGCTATGTGCTTCTGCTAAATTTTCTAAGTTTTAAGCGGATTTGTGAAACGTGGGTGAAAGCCCACGTGTAATCCTAGCCTACGTCTTTTAACTATTTTTGACTTTTTAGTGTCAGATAAATCTTTTTTACCACATTTTGCTGGAAAAAGACAAGCTGCTTAATAACTTAGAATATTGTACTATACATGTCAGTGTTACCATCGCAGAGAGACTGATTTTTTTTCTCAGGTGTCATCCTAGTTGCATACCAGCTGCTTCGACACCCACACCCATTACAATTAGCTGTTCGTGGCACTGGCAGCATCTGAAACTACTAAGTTGTGGAGCTGAACAGTAGAACATTATCAACATATTAGAGGACATGGCTAAGTACTACACATCCACCCCCATATTGATTTGTATTGATTTAAGTAGTGGGTGGATATCCAATACCCGGCCATGGCCACTACCTGTTTCCCCTAACATCCTAAAATACGATGGAAGGGGGAGGGGGGAAGAATATTGCATGGGAATATTGGGGCTCCAAGGTGATGATGGGGATATTGGGGGCTGCATGGGAATATTGGGGCTTGGAAGGGGATGATAGAAAAATAAGACATAGTGGATTTTTTTTAGCAAAAAGTAATAATAATAATAATAATAATAAAGCTTTATTTATATAGCGCCAACATATTCCGCAGCGCTTTACAATGTAGGGTTAGAGTACAGAAAATATAATACAGTAAGTAATTACAGTAGAGAACAAATACAGTACAATAATTGGATACAAAACAATAGGCATAGAATCAATGTAAAAAAGAAAATACAATAAATAAAGCAAGAAATAAAGGTGACCCTGCTCAAAAGAGCATACAATCTACAATGGAATAGGGGTTGCACAAGGTACAGGGGCTTATTGCACTGATGGTCGAGGCATCTTGAGGAAATGGGGCATAGAACTAAGCTTACACGGATGGTCATCAGACAGTCTGTGTAGACCTTTTTGGTTTGGTGGAGTTTGTAGAAGAGTAATCTCGAGAGATAGCCCATTCATTATCTACAGTACAAAGGACTTCTATTAGGGAGTATGATAGTCCGTCTTAAAAATATGTGTTTTTAGGGATCGTCTGAAGCCATGCAAGTTGTGGATAGTCCTGATTTTTTGGGGTAAAGCATTCCAGAGGATTGGTGCAGCTCTGGAGAAGTCTTGGAGCCGGGAGTGGGAGGATCGGATTAGTGCAGATGTTAGTCGAAGGTCATTTGAAGAACATAGAAAACGGGTGGGGTGATAGACAGAGATCAGGGAGGAAATGTAGGGGGTGCTGCACTGTGAAGAGCTTTGTGGGTGAGAACAAGCAATTTGAATTTCATACTGTAGTGTACGAGCAGCCAGTGCAATGACTGGCACAGAGCAGAGGCATCTGAGTAACGATTGGCCAGATGGGTGATCCTGGCTGCTGCATTAAGGATGGACTGGAGAGAAGAAAGTCTGGTGAGGGGGAGGCCGCTTAATAGAGAATTGCAATAGCCAAGGCGTGAATGAATTAGGGACATGGTGAGGGTTTTTGTTGTTTCCATGGTGAGAAAGGGGCGGACTCTAGAGATATTCTTCAGGTGTAAGCGACAGGAGCGGACTAGAGATTGTGTGTGGGAGGAGAAGGAGAGATCGGTGTCAAACATAACACCCAGACAGCGAGCCTGCTGCCTAGGCGTTATCGTGGTACCACACACTGAGAGAGAGATGTCAGATTTAGGGAGGTTAGTGGATGGGGGGGAGCGGAAGAAATTCAGTTTTGGAAAGGTTTAGTTTCAATAGAGAGGGGACATGATATTGGAAACTGCAGCTAGACAGTCATTGGTGTTCTTTAATACCGCAGAGATAAGGTTAGGGGCTGAAGTGTATAGCTGTGTGTCATCAGCATAAAGATGGTACTGAAATCCAAATCTGCTGATGGTGTGTCCAATTGGGGCTGTGTAGAGAGAGAAGAGGAGAGGGCCAAGGACTCAACCTTGAGGGACTCCAACAGTGAGAGGAAGAGGGGAAGAAGTGGAGCCAGCAAAAGATACACTGAAAGAGCGGTCAGAAAGATAGGAGGAGAGCCAGGAGAGAGCAGTGTCCTTTATGCCAATGGAGTGCAGCATAGAGAGTAGGAGCTGATGGTCGACAGTGTCAAAAGCTGCAGAGAGGTCAAGGAGAATAAGCAGAGAGTGGTCACCATTACGTTTTGCTGTCAGAAGGTCACTGGTCACTTTGAGGAGGGCAGTTTCTGTAGAGTGAAGGGGGCGGAAACCAGACTGTAATAGATCTAGAAAGAGTGGGCGGAGAGGTAACGGGTGAGGCGGGAGTAGACCAGGCGCTCCAGGAGTTTAGAGATGAAGGGGAGATTGGAGACTGGTCTGTAGTTATTTGTACAGGGTGGGTCGAGAGTGATTTTCTTTAATAATGGAGTAATGATCGAGTGTTTGAAGGAGGAGGGGAAGATGCCAGAAGAGAGGGAGAGATTGAAGATTTTGGTTAGATGAGTGGCGACTGGAGAGAGGGACTGGAGCAGGTGTGAGGGAATGGGGTCAGTTTTGCATGTGGTGGGACGAGAGGAAGAGAGGAGCCTGGAGACTTCTTCTTCTGTGACTGGGTCAAAAGTGGAGAGTGAACCGGAGGAGATGTGGGGAAGAATTGTGGGTGGCAGCGCTTGGAGGCTGAGAGCTGATTTACTGGCGGATGTTGTCTATTTTCTCCATGAAGTAAGAAGCCAGGTCATCAGCACAGAGGTCAGTGATGGGGACTTGCACTTTACGACTGAGGAGAGAGTGAAAGGTGTCAAACAGTATTTTTTGGATTGTTGGATAGTGAGGAGACCAGGGTGGTGAAGTAGGTCTGTTTGGTAAGGTGAAGGGCAGAGTTGTAAGTTTTGAGCATGAATTTATAGTGGATAGAGTCTCCTGGTGAGCGAGTTTTCCTCCATAGACGTTCAGCACTCCTAGAGCAACACTGGATTAATCCAGTTTGTGATGTGAGCCAAGGCTGTTTTGTTCTCTGTTTGAGGTTCTGAAGGTGAGGGGCGCTACTTGGTCCAGGGAGCTTCTGAGAGTGTCATTGTAGTGATTTACTGCCTGATTTGGACAGGAGATTGAAGAGATTGGGGACATAGATGAGATGAGGGAGTCTGTGAGTGCATGAGGGTTAATGGCCTGTAGATTTCTGGATGTGTGATAGGTAAGATTGGGTTGTGGTGGCCGAGGGTTAGTGAGTGAGAAGAAGAGAATGTTGTGGTCAGAGAGAAGAGGCGAGTTATCTAAGGAGGAGGATGAGCAGAGCAGGGTAAAGACCAAGTCAAGGGTGTTACCGTCTTTGTGCGTCTCAGAGGTTGAGAGCTGTGAGAGGCCAAGAGAGGTGGTTAGAGATAGGAGCTGGGATGCAGATGGGGAGATGGGGCTGTTTATGGCAATGTTAAAGTCTCCCAAAATAAGGGTTGGTAAATCTGAGGACATGAAATGCGGGAGCCACGCGGAGAAATGGTCAAGGAACTGGGTGGGTGACCCTGGGGGACGGTATTCCACTGCTACTCTGAGGGTGAGGGGATGGAATAGCCTAATGGTATGGACCTCAAAAGAATATTAGAGAGTGTCTTACTTTAGGGGAAACAGGGTATATAGTTAACCGAACTGTGTTGGGCAGCTTCACAACCAAGTTGTTCCTAATGCCACTAGTACCATGAACAGCAGAGGTTCTAGGGCATCACAGCCCAACAGATCCAACACTGATTACCTATCGTAATGATAGGCCATGTATATTAAATTCCCAGACAACACCTTTATTCACTAAGTCTGATTCAAGAAATAGATAAGAATAATGCTTGCTTTGTTTCTCATGGACCGAAAACCATTTTTAAAGCTGTTGTTTATATAAATCAATGAAAGTCTACAAGTTAAAGTGGTGTTAGGCTAGGGTCACACTTGGGCTGTCACCCACGGTTCACGGACCCGCTAAAAACTTAGAAGTTGGAGCCATAGGGCACAGCGTTAACGGCAAGCCCTGCCAGCCAAAGCAGCCCCATAGAAACCCTCTTTTTATCTTAGCAGCAGCCACACAGGAGGCACGCTTTAGCTGAGCACACAGGGAAACTATTTTACCTGATAGTATGTTCTTCAATTTGATTACCTAGCATGGCATGACATCATCATTATGTTGTGAAGCACACATGATGTTTCAACAGACCAGCTACTCAAAAGCAGAAATGGCAAACAGGTGGCAGTGTACTAACGTTTGACAGTCACATTGTAGAGTATTGAACTGGCCGCTAGGCCGGTTCCTATTAGTCAATTCTCACCATCTCTAATAGTCATCATTTCATAACCAGCATTAACTTTTACAACAATTTAAGTCAAATCACACAGACTAGATTTAGCTAACCACTTAGGTAGTCATGGCTTTATCACCAGCTCAGTGATTTTACCATTCAAAGTAGTTTCTAACCAGAAAAGGTAATATTACCCTCAAGTAGATCTAGAATTTTAGAGATTATATGAGCAAGCCATTCAACCATCACAGTTTGGTTTCTACTCTACATTATCACATGTATATTTATGCCGTTTATTTGTACGTTCTTTAAAACAATTAACAAGATAGGGTTTTGCTACGTATGATTCAATTGCTTTATACAGTACATTTGGACACAAGCTATAAAGATAGAAAATGTAGATGCTCCTCAGTCATTATCCCTCAAAAATTATATTTTGTAACATTTCAATAATGCACCCTTAATATGATAATTTACTGGATATTATAGTAGTTTTACATTAGCCTTCTTGTATCTTTGATTGACCTATTTCCAGATAGTCAAACAATATAAACATATTGAATATTTCTACATATCAACATTCTATCTTATATTTCTTCAATTACATTCAGATTGGCAACACTGTAGATAGTGTGTCCAATTTGAGGAGAAACTGCATGATGGTAAAACAAATAATTCTTATCTTATTGAGTCTCATTTCCTTACCTTCCTATTTTGACTTGCTTCCTCTTACCTTTGCTTCTCAGATCTCATCCTTTCATCTTTTTCCACTAGAATCTACTCTATGCTATTTTCCTTTCCACTTATTACACTGCAGAAGCATTGCTTTAACCATTTTATCTCCTGCTGTCTCCATTTTATTGAACACAAAGATAATGAATCTAGTGATGTGCCATAAATCCATAAGGAAAAGGCAGTAAAGAGAAACATCATTTGTGGGCATGTAAGATTTTGTAGGTGTTATTGTTTGAAGTAAATTTCTACTAATAGTGAACATATAAACTGTGGCTATATTTCATATTTGGCAATAAAATATTGATTTACCTAGCATTTATCTAGCATTTAAAAAGTAATGGTTGAATTGTGATTACTACGTAATCTTCCAAAACTGTAATCACTAAAGGTGGCCATAAGAGATAGTGCAAATCAATTTGCAGGACTCAGTAAAGTGGCCATGTCAGTAATTCGTTGCCACCATATGGGATCCCTGCAAACCAATTTTTGCCTGATTGCAACCCTAGCTCCTTTTTTGATTAGCCAACCTGGAGTGATGTCACATTAGGGCATTATATATATGTGGTGTTGCGCCAGGCCGGTGTCACGCTGGGAGCGGGAGAGACACTCAGCGTAGGACAACGACGGGGGGGGGAATAAGGAGTCCCTAAAGCTATGGGCACAAGAGGGAGAGGGTGACCCCTAGTCTTACTGGGGCTGACCCTGTCTGCCCTGACGTCCCTATACAGTTTCCTCAACTGTCGCCGACCACGAACCTCGTCCCTCTCTGATCCTAGCACTACCTTATCTAAGGATCAGATGGAGAGGTTCACTAGACCCCTCCACTAACAACTAAAGACAAACACAAGGAAAAACAGACAATGGGGAAAGAAAACACTTATCTTGCAGCAGAGCACAGCAACCTCCACAACCTCAGCTTCTGCTGGAGCAAGGATAATGAGTGCACAAGGAAATATCACCTGCACCGAGGGAGGGCAATGAAACTCCTTATAAAGGTGGGAAGAACCTGCTGGGTCCTAGTGACCCAGAATACTGGTGTAGAAACCAGACCGAGCACAAGACCTTCCCAGCCGTCTCCCCATGATAGGGAGATCTTATCATACCTTCTCTCTATCTACACAGAAGGTAAATGCCCCTGAAAGACGGACCGTCCTCAAACATTATGGCTGATTGGCCAAACGCTGGGACCGTCTGCGCGTGGCCTCTACCCTGTCATCCGTGCCACCCGTGACAGCCGGATAATCAAAAGAAGAGCTGTAACATTCAATCAGGTTAGAGGCGATTCTTGGGGCTACAGTTTTATGACCACAGATTACTGATGTGTCTGCTGCACCAAGTCATGGGAATCGATTCACATGTTTGATAGGCTGAAAGCTATTGCTCTCGGCCCCCAATGCATGTGCACACTTGTCATGTTAACCTTGAGAACAAATAATCAGACATGCTGAAATTCAAGATGCATAAACACTTTTTCTCATGAAAAAGGCCAAACAAGTGTTAGCTATACATCAAAAGAAAATTGAATTGTCAGTATATATGTCTTAAGGTGTACAGCTACCTTAAGAGAGATCCTATATTAATATTTCACAATAATTTTTGATTGCAATTCCAAAAAGATATTTGAACACCCATTAAATTGAGTGTAAGGTAAACATCAAAAATATATTAGATCAGGGGTGGAAACCCTTTGGCCCATAGATGAACTTTCCTGTGGCCCCTGAGCAGATTCCCATGGACAGGAGTGCTGTCACCTTTCCTGTGATGTACAGGATATGCCTATAGTCTCCCTAGAGTTGTATATGCCCCCAGCCACTCCCGGTGCTGCATATGCCCTCAGCCATCCCAAGTGATTTATTCATATAATTTTTATTACATTTTCAACAAGGTTTTTACATGTTTAGCGAGGGGGCAATTAGTGAGTTGTAGGTATAGATTATATATGTGCTCACTAATGTAATATATTCTAGTATACTGGTGTAGCATATTTTTATTACCATAAGGGAACACTCAACTATTTACATAGACATGGAAATTACATATCCCAGAAGTATCTGTGCTTAATGAAGATAGACATATCTGATTGAAAGAAAGAAGGAAAGTAAAATGTCTTCTATCAATAGGTCTTACTTATCTCAACCGTCTCATTTCTGTTTAAATATAGTCCGCAACTACAGGGTGGACCATTTATATGGATGCACCTAATTAAATGGGAATGGTGGGTGATATCAACTTCTTGTTTGTTGCATATTAGTATATGGGAGGGAGAAAACATTTTCAGATTGGTGGTGACCATGGTGGCCATTTTGAAGTTGGCCATTTTGAATCCAACTTTATTTTTTTCAATGGGAAGAGGGTATTGTGACACATCCCTCCTTTTGAAAGTAAATTTTGCAACTGTAAAGGCCCAGTCACACATAATGACGTACCAGTGATCCTGATAATGATGTGCAGAGATTGCTGGTGTGTCGTTTTTCACATCGCTGGTAAGATGTCAAATAGACATCTCACCAGTGATGTGAAAAACGATGCACTAGCGATCCAGAATTATACCGAGGTTGTTGGGAATTGTCACTCCATAGCGTAGCATTGAGATCGTTGGTCATTGTCCCTGTCAAACACAATGATGTAATGCTCCCAGCAGGAGCGTAACGACGTAGAAATGATCCAGAGCAGAGTGTAATGATCAACGATCTCACAGCAGGGGCCAGATCGTTGGTGCGTGTCAAGAAAAGATTGACAGAATCAGAGACAGCTTTGATCCACTGTCCCCACAGCCTCCCCTTTCACCTATACTGCCCTCTACTTCCATCAACTGCTTCCCCCCTATAACTGAAGACCAGCTCTCCTCCCTCCTGTCAAAATCACACCTCACCACCAGTGCCCACGACCCGCTCCCATCCCACCTCATTCCCAACCTCACCTCCGTTATTATCCCAGCCCTAACTCATCTTTTAAACCTATCACTTACCACTGGCACCTTCCCCTCAGCCTTCAAACATGCCTTGATCACACCCATCCTCAAAAAACCCTCCCTCGATCCCACAACTGTCTCCAACTACCGCCCTATATCTCTCTTCCCTTTCACCTGTCAGCTGCCTTCGACACTGTTGACCACTCCCTTTTACTACAGATCCTGGAATCTCTTGGCATCACGGACCTTGCCCTCTCTTGGATCTCCTCATACTTAACGGACCGCACCTTCAGCGTCACCCACTTCCACACATCTTCCTCGCCCTACCTCCTATCTGTCGGGGTCCCTCAGGGCTCGGTTCTTGGACTATTACTGTTCTCAATCTACACTCTCGGTCTAGGGCAACTCATTGAGTCCCATGGCCTCCAATATCACCTCTACGCCGACGACACCCAAATCTACCTGTCTGGTCCTGACATCGCCTCCCTTCTATCCAAAATTCCACACTGCCTGTCCGCCATCTCATCCTTCTTCTCTGCTTGCTTCCTTAAGCTGAACATGGACAAAACCGAGTTCATATCTCAGGCACACAACAAAGAAAAAGAGATTTTTTGCATCAATTCCTGTTTTTATTATCTTGTCAGTAATATGGAACGTTTCGGTTTCGCAGAACCTTCTTCAGCCAACTGACACTAAATGATAGAAACATATACATATATTTACATATAATGAGAAAATAAGTATACATGACGTATATGATGACAGTTCAGGCCAATCATATATAGGACATAATGAGAAAAATAAAGAGACAAATGAAAACAAATGTCATACTGACATATCTCATAGAGCAAACATATCAATACATATGTAACAAAAGGCAAAAACCCACACAAATGGAATTCAACTGAAAAATAATATAAATAGATCCCACTGTGATCAATCGTCACTTCTAAAGGAAGCCGCAACAATTACATGGATAACATGGTAAATGAAAATAATGTAATAGAAAATAAGTCAGTGACAATCCATTTATTAATAAGGTATCTACCTGAGGAATCAAGGTCCTCAGGAGCGTGCAAATCTATGTAGAAGTGTGAGTTCAGCCTTGTAACAAGGGCCAATGTGCATAAGGTATAGGTACCTGCAAAGCGTACAAGAAAGGGATGAGGAGATAAGGAATCATCATATCATAATCTAGAGGTACAATACCCTCTATAATGTAGAACATAACAGCAAGCAGTTACCTACTATTTAAGGAAAAGAGTGACCAATCAGTGTAAAAAGGTCACAAGTATACCCTTAGGTCAGTATGGACCCAATGGAAGGATTATGATATGATGATTCCTTATTATGATTTTGCCTTTTGTTACATATGTATTGATATGTTTGCTCTATGAGATATGTCAGTATGACATTTGTTTTCATTTGTCTCTTTATTTTTCTCATTATGTCCTATATATGATTGGCCTGAACTGTCATCATATACAGTGCCTACAAGTAGTATTCAACCCCCTGCAGATTTAGCTGGTTTGATAAGATGCCAATAAGTTAGAGCCTTCAAACTGCAAACGAGAGTAGGATTTATTAACAGAAGCATAAATCTTACAAACCAAAAAGTTATGTTGCTCATTTGAATTTTTATAAATTTTAAACATAAAAGTGTGGGTCAATTATTATTCAACCCCTATGTTTAATATTTTGTGGAATAACCCTTGTTTGCAATTACAGCTAATAATCGTCTTTTATAAGACCTGATCAGGTCGGCACATGTCTCTGGAGTTATCTTGGCCCACTCCTCCATGCAGATCTTCTCCAAGTTATCTAGGTTCTTTGGGTGTCTCATGTGGACTTTAATCTTGAGCTCCTTCCACAAGTTTTCAATTGGGTTAAGGTCAGGAGACTGACTAGGCCACTCCAACACCTTGATTTTTTCCCTCTTGAACCAGGCCTTGGTTTTCTTGGCTGTGTGCTTTGGGTCGTTGTCTTGTTGGAGGAAGAAATTACGACCCATCTTAAGATCCTTGATGGAGGAGCGGAGGTTCTTGGCCAAAATCTCCAGGTAGGCCGTGCTATCCATCTTCCCATGGATGCGGACCAGATGGCCAGGCCCCTTGGCTGAGAAACAGCCCCACAGCATGATGCTGCCACCACCATGCTTGACTTTAGGGATGGTATTCTTGGGGTCGTATGCAGTGCCATCCAGTCTCCAAACGTCACGTGTGTGGTTGGCACCAAAGATCTCGATCTTGGTCTCATCAGACCATAGAACCTTGAACCAGTCTGTCTCAGAGTCCTCCAAGTGATCATGAGCAAACTGTAGACGAGCCTTGACATGACGCTTTGAAAGTAAAGGAACCTTACGAGCTCGTCTGGAATGGAGACCATTGCGGTGGAGTACGTAACTTATTGTATTGACTGAAACCAATGTCCCCACTGCCATGAGATCTTCCCGGAGCTCCTTCCTTGTTGTCCTTGGGTTAGCCTTGACTCTTCGGACAAGCCTGGTTTCGGCACGGGAGGAAACTTTCAAAGGCTGTCCAGGCCGTGGAAGGCTAACAGTAGTTCCATAAGCCTTCCACTTCCGGATGATGCTCCCAACAGTGGCGACAGGTAGGCCCAACTCCTTGGAAAGGGTTTTGTACCCCTTGTCAGCCTTGTGACCCTCCACGATCTTGTCTCTGATGGCCTTGGAATGCTCCTTTGTCTTTCCCATGTTGATCATGTATGAGTGCTGTTCACAAGTTTGGGGAGGGTCTTAAATAGTCAGAAAAGGCTGGCAAAAGAGATAATTAATCCACACATGTGAAGCTCATTGTTATTTGTGCCTGAACTACTTCTTAATACTTTAGGGGGACCAAACAGAAGGCTGCTGGTTTGAGGGGTTGAATAATAAATGACCCTCTGAATTAACTTTTAACGCTTTAAAAAAAAAAAAAAAGAAAAAAAAAAAAAATTTATTGTGGCACTGCATTTCCCACTTCCAGGCTGATCTGCAGTCCAAATGTCACAATGCCAAGTTAATTCCGCATGTGTCAACCAGCTACATCTGCAGGGGGTTGAATACTACTTGTAGGCACTGTACATCATGTATACTTATTTTCTCATTATATGTAAATATATGTATATGTTTCTATCATTTAGTGTCAGTTGGCTGAAGAAGGTTCTGCGAAACCTTATTACCTATTACCATATTACTGTCAAGATAATAAAAACAGGAATTGATGCAAAAAATCTCTTTTTCTTTGTTGTGTGCCTGAGATACCATTTTAACATTACGATATTTTCTCAAGAGCACCATATCCCAGTGAGCCAGGTTACTCTTTGAAAACCGAGTTCATAGTCTTCCCCCCAAGACGCTCCCCCTCACTACCTGACCTATCCATCGTCGTCAACGACTGCTCTCTCTCTCCAGTCCCCCATGCCAAGTGCCTCGGGGTTATCCTTGACTCTTCCCTCTCCTTCAAGCCCCACATCCTGGCCCTCGCCACCTCCTGCCGACTCCAGCTCAAAAACATCTATAGGATTCGCACTTTCCTTGACCACGACACTGCTAAAACCCTTATTCACGCTCTCATCATCTCCCGCCTCGATTACTGCAACCTACTGCTCACCGGCCTCCCTAATACCTCCCTTGCACCTCTCCAATCTATCTTGAACTCCGTTGCACGCCTAATCCATCTGTCTCCCCGCTACTCCCCTGTCTCCCCCTCTGCCAAGCCCTTCATTGGCTCCCTGCTTCCCAGAGATCCCGGTTTAAAATATTAACCATGACATACAAAGCCATTCACAACCTGTCCCCTCCATACATCTCTGACATGGTCTCCCGTTACCTACCCTCACACAACCTGCGATCCTCCCAAGAGCTTCTCCTCTACTCCCCCCTCATCTCCTCTTCGCACAACCGCATACAGGATTTCTCCCGTGCTTCACCCAGACTCTGGAACTCACTGCCCCAACACATCAGACATTCTCCTACCCTGGGAACCTTCAAAAGAAGCCTGAAGACCCACCTGTTCCGCCAAGCCTACCACCTGCAATAAGACCCGGTCCACCACACCGCCTCATGACTGGAATTTCCCCTCCTACTGTATCCCCACCCGCCCCTCGTAGACTGTGAGCCTTTGTGGACAGGATTTCTCCCCTCTTGTTTCTGTACAACTGAATTGTCAACATTTATTGTTACTTGTATTGCTACTATGTTACTTGTCCTAGTTTGCCCTTTTTAACATGTAAAGCGCCATGGAATATAATGGCGCTATATAAATTAATAATAATAATAATAATAATAGGGAACGGGATTGCTCACGGGATCGCTGTTGCGTCACAAAATCTGTGACGTTACAGCAATCTTGTTATGTGTGACAGGGCCTTTAGACTTGTGTGCAGATTCAGATTATGTGTGTGTCGGTATGTTAGATTTCAAGATTGATTTGTATTTAAAGGTGAACAGTAAAGGTGACTTTCTTTTTAACTTTATGCCAGATGTCAACCCCTGTAGCTTTAAGCGTACCTTTACACGCGGCTACATTTCTAGGGTGGCTACAGGTAACTTACTGGTTGCAGTGAAATCATGGAGACAAGGTTCTATCTTGTTGCTGTGTACAAATGGAATAATCTCTCCATGATTTCACTGCAACCAGTAAGTTACCTGTAGCCACCCTAGAAATGTAGCCGCGTGTAAAGGTACCCTAAGGGTACCTTTACACGCCGCTACTGGAGGATGGATACAACCCGCTACAGGCTACAAATGTAGCTTGTAGCGCCAATATAGCCCGTAGTAGCGGCGTCTGAAGACGGTAGGAGGCAGCCGGCAACAGATACATCTGTTTCCGAGCACTGCTCGAAAACAGATGGCTACAAAGCCGATTGTAGCGAGCTGTATCGGCGTGTAAAGAAGCTACAGAAGGGATGTCTATACACCAGGCGATGTACCTGGTATGTAGCTGGGGCGTGACATAGCCTCCGGGATACCGCGCCCCTTCAGCGATCATTGGAGGAAGCTCCTGCGTTGCGATTGGTTGTCGCTGCACAGGGCGGCATATTTAAGGAGCTGCCCAGTCACACTACACAATTGCTCGGGCGTCATGTATTAATCAGCCTCCTGCGATGCCTGGCCAATCATGGGTTTCTTGGTTTGTGCTGTCCCTGCTGCACCAGGTCCGCCCATATTAGCTGGTTGTAGCGGTGTGTAAATGAGGTAAGATGAGCTACAGATGGCTACTTGAGACACCCGGCAATGTATCTAGCTGTAGATGTAGCGTAGCGTAGCGCACCTTGTGGCGGCGTGTAAAGGTGGTGCGTTTCCCGTTTGTAACCGTTTGGGCGTGCTCGTGCACGTGAAGTAGCGGGTTGTATCCATCCTCCAGTAGCGGCGTGTAAAGGTACCCTAATGGTACCTTTACACGCCGCGACGGCAGGCTGGATACATCCCGCTACAGGCTACAAATGTAGCTTGTAGCGCCAATGTAGCCCGTCGTAGCGGCGTCTGAAGACGTGACGCTACAGCCGGCAACAGATACATCTGTTTCCTAGCTCTGCTCGAAAACTGATGGCTATATCGCCGATGGTAGCGAGCTGTATCGGCGTGTAAAGAGGCAACGGAAGGGAACTTGGGACAGCCTGCGATGTAGCTGCAATGTAGCAAAGGTGTGACCCTGGCTCCATGTTACCGCGCCCCATGTGCGATCATTGGTGGAAGCTGCTGCATGACGATTGGTAGTCGCTGCATAGGGAGGCATATTTAAGGAGCTGACGAGTCACACTACACAATCGCTCGAGCGTGCTGTATTACTCAGCCTCCTGCGATGCCTGCCCAATCAGGATGTTATTGCTTCGTCCTATCAGCGTACGGACGGCTCGTAATCCACAATTGTGGCACGCCTATGTGCTGTCCCTGCTGCACCAGGTACGCCCATAGTAGCTGGTTATAGCGGTGTGTAAATGAGCTACAGCTGGCTACTTGAGACACCCGGCGATGTAGCTAGCTATAGATGTAGCGTGGCGTAGCGCACCTTGTGGCGGCGTGTAAAGAGGGTGCGTTGACCGTTTGTAACCGTTTGAGCGTGCTCGTGCACGTGAAGTAGCGGGATGTATCCAGCCTGCCGTCGCGGCGTGTAAAGGTACCTTAAGAGATAAAATTGTCAGAGTAAGGTCATTATTGTAGAGGAGACTTTTTTGCACAGTTAAAGTGGTGCTATTTTTAGGTAGCTCCCTCACCAGGTTAGTTATGGTATATAAATTTTAAAAGTTGGATGGAATAGCCCTAGTTGTGACCTCCAGGTAACTCCTGCAGGGGATTTTGGAGATGGAGGCAGCATCTAGTACAAGGTTACCTGAATTGGAGTTTATATCTTTAGAGATACTAAACAGTTTGCAGGGTTATATTTTTTTGGTTGTACAATATATAATGAGCTATAAAAATTAGGAACAAAATTAGACTAGTCCTGCCGATCTAGAGTGGGATACTCTGTTTTGCCTCGAGTGGATGATTTTGTTGGTTTAGCTTAATTTTAAGGGTGATTGGAGAAGGAGTAAATTCACATTAGTATTGTGTATTTTGTGAGATAATCTTATGATTAGAGAGAAAAGGTAGTTATCAACTCTCGCAGCTTAGAGAGTAGTGTAGAAATTTCTATACACAACAATAAATTCCTGTCAATATTAAAGAGTAAGAAGAACAGGCAAGATACAAAGGCCAGGCAAACCGGGCCAGTAGTGTATTCACAGCTCTACTAACTTATTTAGGAGTTGAGATCCTTTGTGTATTCTGAGTTCTAGCTGTTGGAGAAAAGCATAGCTCTCCAAAATGTCCACTGTACTGCGAGAGAGGAGGGGGAAGAAGGAAACTTTACTACTTATAATGGCCTCTCAGTTCCCTTATCTCTCCCCAGGCTCCTTATAGATAGTGTAGGAGGATGCTAGCTTCAAAATCACCAGAAAACAGCTCAAAATGACCGTGGTTGCTTGTAGATTAAGTCTGGTCACTTTGTTTGGGGAAATAAGCCTTAAAAAGGCTAATAACCCCATCACTTAGCGTGAACACAGGAGCTTCTGAGATCTGTGTCTACTTCATTCAGCTGCAGGCCATGCCTCTCTCCCCAGTTATTTTTATATCCTTATCCTCCGCAGTACTGTAAAAGAACCCGGCCCTTCCCAGTGATGTACTTGCCCCCAGACCCCTACAATGATACATATGACCTTGACATCCCCAGTGCTGTGTATGACCCCAGCCCTTCCCAGTTCTGTACATTCCCCCAGTCCTCCCTAGTGATATATATGTGTCACTGGGTCCTTCTCCGGTATCCCTCAATCAACAGAGTGAGAGATGCGTGAACAGTCCTAGAACCTTTCTTGCTTGAAAACATAAAAATCCATAAAACAATCCATCAGAAAAATCCTTAAAACAATCCAGTAGTATACTGTACATCCAGGTAATCCAAGTGTCTCTCTCATGCCTCTGGAGAGCTCACCTCGGCTTAAGCGTCCCACACAAAAGACTGAATCGTACTGCTTCTCCTCCCCCAACCACCTCCCCATCCAAACCAATTCTATTGACACACTCCAGGGGGAAATGATGAAATACATTTACAGAGGACTAGAATGATCAAGTAAGGTTACTTCTGTAGTAATTCAATTATCAGACCCTCAGGAGTGTAATGAGTAAACAGGTAGTGGGGAAGGGCTGAATACACAGTATAGGAAAAATACTTGTGAAATGCAGTAAAATATAACCCACCATATCCACCATCACAACCTCTCTCCCTTTCAATAAGTGAGCATGCCATGAGGTCGACACAGACTTTTGGCCATCTCACTTTCCTCCACATTGCATAATTGTTAATAAGTCCTTGCATAATGGTAGGGTAGGTCGGTCTGAAGGAGTCTATGTTTCTTCTTGTCGAGTGTCGGCTCCCACAAAATGGCACTGCAACTCCCCAAGGTCGTCATTTCCCAGTAGGATATCTACAGGAACTCCTTCCATGACTCCAATGAAGCAGAGTTTCAGTGTATAATTCAAATGCATCCAAGCTCGCTGTATATATTTGCGAGTACCCCCTGCCAGGACAATGGGGAACCTGGGGCCTGGGTAAATTGCCTCAGGTCAAACCACACTGGGGTCAGCAATAGTCAAGAAAGCCCCTGTGTCTCTAAATCCCAACACTTTGCATCCATCAATTGAGACATCCTGCAGTTGATGTTGACATTGCTCTTGGTAGCTTGGAAACAAAGTCCGGAGGCCATACACTCCATAAGGGGTATCTGTGGTGTAGGAGTCAGCAATCCACTCTGGTCAGGGTGGTGTGCTTGGCTCCCTCCGAGTCCTTGAGACACAACCAGATTGCAGGTGGCCAGGTTACCCACAGTCATAACATTTCCTGTTGGGGCTCAGTATTGTAAGGTGTGGTTATTAACCTGTGGCTGGGTGATGGGGCAGATGTAACTGGAGGGGGCTGGGGTGCGAGGGCAGGCTGTGGTTTATAGTGCACAAGATTTACCGGACAAGGTGGGGGTACATGGGGCTCCCTCTGAGTCCTTCACGGACAACTAGCTTGCAGGTTCCCAGGTTTCCTGCATCCATAACATCTCCTCTCTGTAAATCCCCATGGTTGTGGTTGGAACTGTTGGAGCCCAGGATTTTGAGGTGTGGTTGTCATCGGCCTGCGGCTGGGTGGAGGGGCAGATATAACTGGAGGGGGCTGGGGCGCAGGGATAGGCTGTGATTTATTATCCAGTAGCTTCCTCCACTGTGGTCGGATAGTAAGGTCCTCATCGGCCGTGGCTTCAGCTCTATCCAATGTGGGCAGCATGTGTTCCCGGACCCATTCTCATATTTCTGAGGGGCACTAGGCAAGAAAATTTTTAGAAGAAATACCTGTACAACATCTTCCACAGTGAAGGCGTTTTCTGTTTCCAGCCGTCTCCGAAATGCTTGGGACATCTTATGGGCATACATCCTAAATTATCCTCCCATGGTGCATGGGAGGTCTCGGAACTGGGCCCTATATGAGTCTGGGTTGATAGCATCGTAATCCAAGTTAGTCCATTTTACAAAATTATAATCCCAGTTCCACTGTGAGTCATTAGTTCGATAAGCCTCCACCATGCTTCTGTTCAGGAGTCCCACTAACAAACGCATCCAGCCAGAGCAGGGCACCTCCATCATGGCACACTGCTGCTCAAAGTCCTTGAAGAACCCTTCCACATCTCCAGAAGCCTCATCATATGGTTTGATGAATGTCCTGGTGATCTGTGCAGGCTCCTGGATCATTGGGTTTACACTCCAAAGTCACAAGTTTACATACACTAAAATTACTATGCCTTTAAACAATTTGGGACAGCCCATATGATGATGTCATGTGTTTGGAAGCTTCTGATAGGTTTATTGGAAACATCTGAGTTAATTAGAGACACACCTGTGGATGTATTTTAATGCACACCTGAAACTCAGTGCTTCTTTGCATAGCTTAAAGGGAAAGTCTTAAGAAATCAGCCAAACTATCAGGAAGAGAACTGTGAACTTGCACAAGTCTGGTTCATCCTTCTGTGCAATTTCCAGATACGTGAAGGTGTCTTGTTCATCTGTACAAGCAATTATACGCAAGTACAAGAAAGATTGGAATGTCTAGCCATCGTACCATTCAGGAATAAGAGGGGTCTTGTGTCCAAGATATGAATTCGCTTTGGTCCAACAAGTGCATATCAACACAAGAACAAAAGCAAAAGTCCATGTGAAGATGAAGCAACATTTCCAGACATCAGCCAGAATGTTCAAGCATGGGCGAAAATGTGCCTTACAAATAAACAATGACCCAAAATCATTTCTTGGAGTGGCCATCACCTGATCTCAGTCCTATTGAAAATTTATGTGAAAAGCTGAAAAAGCAGGTACAAGTAAAGTGACCTACAAACATGGCTCAGTAACACCAGTTTGGTCAGGAGGAATAACCCAAATTCCTACCAACTATTGTGAGAAGCTTGTGGATAAATATCCAAAATGTTTGACCCAAGTCATAAAGTTTAAGGTAAATAGTTCTAAATACTAATAAAATGTATGCAAATTTTGACCTCGCATTAAGTAGTGAAAATGCCTTTAAACATCCTCTATCTGTCATTGTTCTAGCATTTGGAAAATATAAATAATGATAGTAATCCAAATTGACCTAAAACAGGGAAGCTTTATTCTGATTTTATGTCAGATAGTGAGAAAAGCATGCAAATGTGTCTCACTATCCACAGTGTCTCCAGTGAAATACAGTATATATGGAATTCCAAGTGAAAAGAAGCTGGCAATTGCACATATGCAGTGCATGAACAAGTATTGCCCATTCAAATCAGTGGGTGACTGTGTGGAACAAAACACTGGTCTACATTTGAAAAAAAAGTCTGCTAACCTAAATAATATTGTAAATTTTACCCAAAGGAAAAGTGTTGATTCCAGACATAAAGTAAAAATATGCAACAAATCAAACTTTTTCTGGAATAAGAAATAATTTTTTAAACCTTTCACGACTACAGATGAGTAAGGCTGTCTTCACACTGGCGTATGCAAACTCCGCACACCGAACGCAGCCAAACACTTGCACACGTGCGTTCTTATGTTTAACATGGGAACGCATGTGCCTGCGTTTGGCTACAATTGGTTGAGTTTGCGTTCGGAGGTGCATAATTTGTGCGCCCTCCGAGCGCACCTCGAACGCAGCTTGCTGCATTTTTAGTGTGTTCGCAGGCGCTTGTTTTATCTGCAAGTTCCCGCAAGCCCACAAACCATGCATTGAAGTCAATGGATCCACAGTGTCCTCCGCATGACAGCGCAGGAGAACACTGGGGATCACATTGAATTCTCTCCGGTGGCTGCCACTGGGAGATCAGCTAGAGCCTCCACTGATCTCCCGCTAGTGTCGGCTCAGGAGATTTGAAGAAACAGCTGATCTGACAGCTGTTTAAATCTCCCACGCTGACACCGAATAGGTGAGGTCGGCACAGGAGATTTGAAACAGAGATCAGCTGTTTCTTATCTCCTGCACCGATATCACTTATTTGGTGTCAGTGCGGGAGATTTAAACAGCTGTCAGATCAGCTGCTTCTTCAAGTCTCCCGCGCTGACACCGGCGGGAGATCAGCTGTGGCAGGGAGGAGATCTCCACCGCTGATCTCCTCCTCCCGGCCGCCCCGAGACAGCTGATTGGCTGGCCGGGGTGCATACTAATGTGAACGCATGCGGAGATTCTCCACTGTGTTCACATCAGTATGGCTGCGTTTGCACTGCATTTGCGCCTGCATGCAATATGCATACAGACATAAATGCCAGTGTGAAGCCAGCCTTAGGGTATGTGCACATCAGTAGTTTTGTGGGCTGTTTTTGAACGTTTTCCGTCGGCGGTTTCCGCTGAGTTTTATGTTAATTTATGTTAATCCTAGCCACCGGTTGGATTAACATGCAATCAATGGAGTTTAGAAAACGCTGTCTACATTAGAACGATTTTTGTCTTGACGTTTTTAGTTTATTCACCGGTTTTCCACCGGTTGTCAAAGATAGAGCAAGCGACTTCTTTTCAGCGTTTTTCCAGCGGGTCCAGCTGAACAAGTGCAGCAAAGACCAGTCTGGAACTCGCTAAGAAAAACGCCGGGGAAATCGCCAAGAACACGCTGTCCGACCGCTAGTAACCCGATCGCAAATCGTTAGCAAAACGCTAACAAAACCAGGGACACTAGCGAGTTCAGAAAACTCAGTTCTGCCATTCTACACCGGTTCCCGGTCGTTCTGCAAAGATGCAGAAACGACTGATGTGCACATACCCTAAACCTTTTAAGTTTGGGTTTGGCCCTGTTGGGTGAACTTCCAGGCATTTGGCAAACAATTCGACAGACTTCCTGAACCCCACTGAGCTTAATGGGAGGCATAATCAAATACATAGAAAACACCTTCAGGGGGGCCCAAAAGCTGCCAAAACAGCTCAAACCATATTACAGGGGAGCCCCGCTGTTATGGAAAAGGCATTAGCTTCCTAGACTGCTCATACCAGGTCCACAGAGCGACTGCTCCTGACTGCCATAGGCAATGTGACCAATACTCAGCCAAAAGAAGCTACATTCAAGTACAGTATCTCTCAGGGTAATGTCTATATTGTACACTATTCACCAGTACCTCACCTATAGGGCTCTACCAGGCTATATAAACAGCTTTCTTTTTAGCATGGGATTATAGTTGCACTGTACACTTTATTTGTATAACAACTACACTCAACATAGAGTACTATATCCCCATAACACTATCCTGCTCCTACCATTGTCCGCTATCCCCCATTTGGTCTAACATATAATCTTCTCTGCTAGGCATACTCTGTACCCTGTACGGGACCATAAGGGATACATCGTGCTATTGAAACTCAAACTATTCTAAGGGTAGGCTTGCTCTTTTATTTGTTTTGCTTCTATCTCTACCTATGCTTTATGTACTACTGACTCTTACCCCTAACCCATCAGTACCTTTCTACCCTATCTCTCATCTTTTGGATTTTCCAGACCATATGTAGCTCTGGATTTCTCTTGGCATCCTTGCTAAGGACGTCTCCAGTAACTAGACATTAGATGTACTGGACATTACGTGTATATTCTTTGTAAATATAATGTAAATATGTAACACTTGTAAAGATTGAGCACCTGATTGTATATATTTCTATCTTTCCAGCGATATTTGTGATCAAGGACCTAATCGTCCGAAACGTCATACTGTCGCAGTTCTAACAAGAGCACCTTCTGAATAAACATTCACCTATAAGCAAAAAGACTAGAAGTGTGTGTGCAGTGATTCTAACAGACTTGTGTGTGGACAAAGTGACGGAAGTGCGGACAAAGTGACGGAAGTGCCTTCGGCTTTTATATATTAGGTATATATATGTATATATGTATATATTTATTTATAGATGAATAGATGGAAAGAATAGATGATAGGATAGATTGACAGATACATAGAAATTAAGGATGAGCAAGCTGTGAAAAATTCAGAATCAAGTACTTTGTAATAAATGCATATTCGTTCTGAATTGCGAATACAATGTAAGTCAATGGGAAGTGCAAGAAATTTTCTGTTGGATCCTACCAAGAGGTCTGGGGGTCTGAGGAAAAGGCTGAAATTGATGGGAAAGTGATGCTTCTTGTCCACCGTCCACTGAGAGTATATACCGCCTGGAAAGAATCCTTGCATACAGCTTCTTACGAAAGCATCTCTGGTGCCTTCAGAAGGTCCCAGGGCCTTATTGCAGATCGGGAGAGGAATAAAGCAATACACTAAACCACAAAGTGGATCTACAAGCAAGATCACAAGACATCTAATAGGCGAGTGCAGCTGTATTTCTTATAAATCTGAACTGGACCCTATTGCTACGCTTAGATTCTGCGCTTTCCTTTTCTCCCTGTACCCCCCTGAAATTAATGGGAAAGTGATCGAACTGAATGGGAAGAACCTAGAGAATTTGCCTGCATGCATGTCTGACTCACATATGGTTTCTGGGAATAAAGTTGTCACAGTATTATGCCATTTTTACAGATTCACAAGAACATCTACCAAACCTAACCTAAATTGCATTTTACAGGCAAAAATGGTAAGAAACAGTTTGTCTTGTATAATCACTTTTATATAAGGCTAAATAAACAAGAGAAAAAATATCTCTTCTATCGTTTGTTCACACGTAGTGTTTTGGCTTTTTTTTTCCTTTTACAATTGGGAGGGCCCTGACTTACATATCTTGTAGGTCCCTATGTCATACATAATTTTTAGTTAGATGTTCCCCAGCACTTTACAAGGCCAGCTAGAATGTGCTCGTTGGCATGTTGATCTTTGACCTGAAGGGCATCAGGGGGTCCGGTAACATATTGTACATTTGGGAGGGACTGCTCTTACTTATACATTTTGGCGGTCCCTCCCTTATTGAGACTCAGATAGTGGAATACATATTCCATAGCAGTTTACAATGCACCCATTGTGTTGTTGGGCTTTACCCTTCTACTCCTCCTGTCACACCACCTCCATGTCATTCTGTGTCCCTTAATTCAAGTTTTCAGAGGACCTGAAGGTGTCAGGAAATCTGAGTTTGGTGAGCGCCTCAGGTGGCCCTTTACCATATGTGTGGGAGGGACAGCTCTTATACATTTGGACAGTCCCTCCGTCACTGAGATTCAGAAAGTGGAATACATATTCCATAGCAGTTTACAATGCGCCCATTGTGGTGTTGGGCTTTACCCTCCTCCTCAGCCTGCCACATCACCTCCATGCCATTCTGCAGTCCTCAATTCAAGTTTTCAGAGGACCTGCAGGTGTCAGGAAACCTG
This sequence comes from Allobates femoralis, assembly GCA_033576535.1. Taxonomy (NCBI): domain Eukaryota; kingdom Metazoa; phylum Chordata; class Amphibia; order Anura; family Aromobatidae; genus Allobates; species Allobates femoralis. The sequence continues at coordinate 506,927,167 of JARQOC010000003.1, forward strand.
AGTTTAGTGAGGGCTCTAAGATGGCCCTGTAAAATACATTTGGGAGGGATTGCTCTTACTTATAAATTTGGGTGGTCCTTCCCTCATTGAGGCTCAGATAGCAGGATACAGATTCCATAGCAGTTTACAATGTGTCAATTGTGGTGTTGGGCTTTACCCTCCCCCTCCTCCTGCCACACCACCTCCATGTCATTCTGCGGCCTTCATTTCACGTTTTCAGGGGGCCTGCAGGTGTCCATAACAAGGAGTTTGGTGGGGGCCCTCAGGTGGCCCTGTAACAAATATTTGGGGAGGCCCTCCTCTATATATCTAGAAGGACCTTCCTGTATTCATTTGAGAGAGCCCTCCTGTAGTCATTTGAGAGGGCCCCCTCTATACATTTCGTAGGGCTCTCCTCTATGTATTTGGGAGGGTACTCACTTATTTGTATTGGAGGGCCTCTCATCAGTAAGGCCCATAGTGGGACCTCTACAATAAATTGTGTCTTCCCCTCATCCAGGTCTGCAGCACAGTTTGAATTATCCTCAGGTTATGGGTTAGATTGCAAACAATGCATCCAGTCTGTTGACAAACGGCTCACCACCAACTCTTCCACATAGCCAAGAGGCTGGGCCAGACAACCCTCAACCTGGTCTTTTTCCCCCCACCTCCCTCTATACATTTGGTAGGGCCCTCCTTTATGCATTTGGGAGGGCACTCACCAACTCATTTGGGAGAGTTTACAGGTTTCCCTCTTCCATTACTTTGAAATCCAGGAACTACATAGCTGGAGAGGTGGGCAATGGCCTTCTTTTTATTTTTGCCATGCCCCACTGTTAAGGATAGTAGCATAAGTAAAGCCATGGTTGATGCCACTGAAGGTCATATATACATTAAGGATGGCCCTTTTGTATTCATTTGAGAGGGCCCTCCTTAATACACTTGGGAGGGCCCTCCTGTGGAGACACGGGGGTCATTGTGTGTTCTTATCTGCTTCCCTGACTACCTTTAGAAAGACTGCATGGACAAGGGTTCATCCCAACTGACCACCCAAACTCCATAAGAGTGGGTGGAACACTACTCAGACAATACAGGGTGAGGGAACCACATAATGGTAAGATTTTATTGGATCTCAAACATTCAAATGCATATAACACATACCAAGCAAAACATACAATATAACAGGCAACAGAGTCTTACCCTTCCACTGGCTCACCAGGGATTGGAATCTTTGTGCCTTTGGGACTTCAAGGGTCACCTACTCCAATCCAGCAGCACCTTGCTTTCGACGGGCACCCACCAAGAAAGGAATAGCGGCAAGCTTAGGAAGCTGACCAAGCACAGCAAAGTCTGTAGCTAGGGGACCGAATTGTCTGGGTATGTTCCTTACAAAGTCAACCATGGGGACTGAAGCAGGCACTTTTATATATCCTGAGCACTCCTTTCAGGAAAATGTGGTCTTACAGGATTGGTGGAATAAGGCAGTGCTCTTATTGACTGGATTTCAAACTGCATACATAATTTTCCTTTGAATAATGTAGACAGATGGAGTGAGGTGATTTACATTAAATTAGAAATACACAAACTCAGGACAATACAGACTCCAAATCGTTTGGCAAGAAACAATGTCTTAGCAAACATAAAACAAACAAAAGACCAATACATCTGGCCAAATTAAGAACATTAACCCTCGACAAGCATTGAGAACAGCTGTGTTGTTACACCTCCTCTAATCATTCGGGAGGACCCTCTTCTATACATTTTGGAGGGCCCTCACTTATTCTTATTGGAGGGCCCTCACTCATTCGGCAGGGCCCACAGTGGGCCCTCTACAATAAATTGTGCCCCCTCCTCCTCCCGGTCTGCAGGACAGTTTGAATTACCCTCAGGTTATGGGTTGGATGGCAAACAATGAATCCAGTCTGTCAACAAGCAGCGCTCCACCAAATCTTCCATACGGTCCAGTCTCACTAGCTAAGAGGCTGGGCTGGACAATTTTCAACCTGGTCCTTTTTCCTCCCACTTTCCTCTATACATTTATGAGGGCCCTCCTCTATACATTTGGAAGGCTGTTCCTCTATAAATTTGGGAGGGCCCACAGGTGGCCCTCTACCATTACATTTGGAATGTTCAGGAATTACATAGTTGGAGATTTGAACAATGGTCTTATTTTTGCCATGCTCCACTGTTAAGAATAACAGCACAAGCAAAGACATGGTTGATTTCACTGAAGGTCATCTATACATTAGGGAGGGCCCTCCTGTATTTATTAATACAAAACTGTGTATGTCAAACCACTAGCACTTCCCCTGTGTTACCTCCTTCCCAATATGTTGTCCAGAAAGCAGGCACTGATGACTTGTGAACACAATCTGCAGTTGCACGTACACAACAAACATTTAGCATTGGACATTGGATGTATATCATATATACTTCTGGTGGCAAGCAAAACGTGACCCCTAAAATTACTGGGTGCACAAGGACCAGTGCTTTTTAAAGGACATCAGCAAATGGAACTGCTTTATTATATAGTATGCAATGTGTGCTTAAAATGTAGCTGTAAAAGTGTTATTGGTCTAATATACAGGTACTGGAATGCTATTCTGTTGTCTCTGTCCCTACTCAAAAACTGTCCCTACACTATTCGCAGCTACTAAAGCCTGTGTTTGACAGGATTTAACCAGCTAACTAGAACCCTATTAATATTTCAGACTTCTTAGCACAGGCCAAGCAAAATGTGTACCCTAAAATGACAGGGGGAAAAATGAATAGTGCATGCTTTCTGGCAAATGGCATTAAATGGTAGGAGTACTGGTTTGGATTTTAGAAGCACTATAACTCTGTATTAATTAATGAGCTTTTGATGGCACAAGCAAGCTAACTGTCACCCCAAAAATTACAGGGAGAAAAATGAATGGTGCATGCTTTCTGGCAAGCAGCAATAAATAGTAGGACGAATTTGGACTTTCCAAGCACTATGGGACTGTATTAATTGTAGAGCTTTTGACAGCACAATCAAGCTAACTGTCAAAAATTACAGGGGGAAAAATGAAAAGTGCATGCTTTCAGGCAGGCAACAATAAATGGTAGCACCATTACTTTGGATTTTGGAAGCACTATAGGACCGTTTTAATTGGTGAGATTTTAACGGCACAAGAAAGCTAACCATAACCCAAAAAATGACAGGAGGAAAAATGAAAAGTATGTGCTTTCTGGCAGGCAGCAGCAAAAGGTAGCACTACTACTTTGGATTTTAGAAGGACTATAGGTGGCGGTTGCAGGGGTCGTGGCCCATACCAGATATGTTAAGGTGGTTTTAAAGGGGGAAAGTTTGAATTTTTGATGTGATGCCATCTGAGGTTTCTGTTCAGGGATGACCAGCACTGCATACTGTATGATAGTCCCCAGGGGACTGATGATTAAGCGGCTAGTTGAAACACTCCCCTCATACGGAGCGGGCCCCTGGGGTGTAATGATAGTGAAGTAGTGATGGTGGTGGTTGTAGTAGTAGAAGGTGCAGGGGTGCAGAACGGCCATATCAGTACCATAGTGGCGACCGAACCGCAGGGACTCCATTCTCCCATAAAGACAACTTCTATTTCTGTGAAAACCTTGCACATATCAACAAGACAATACTAAATCAGATGCTTGGTCTATCACAAAAACCATGGTTTCACAAAAGAAAAGATTGAGTGATGAGCTGGCAAAAAAGTGCAGAAAAAACGCTTGAAAAATAATGATGTTTGCACATACCCTTGCAATGAATGCATGAGAAATTAGTAATTAATACATAAAAGGAAAGGAAAAAATGCAGATCGATAAAACATTTAACGGCAACCACAAACATCATGAATCAGAGACCTGTTCAGGATAAAAAAACATATTGCAGGATTCCAGGGAAAAACTTAGGCTGGTTTCACATTACGATTTTTTCCTGTCTGCGTGGATCCTACTTTTTGCTGGACCCCACAGACAGGAGAAGGACTGCATCGGAGGTGACCTCCGGATGCCATTTCTGTGTTCGGGTCCATGATTTTCACTGATCCAGACACAGAAAGCCTGAGCCTGCAAAGTGCAGGCAAGCCAGGCACTTTCACTCCCAAAATTTATATATATACATTGCGGGAGTAAACCAAGGGTTAAATAGAAAAATAAAAAGATCCTCACCTCTCTGGTGTGTGTCCCGCGCCATCTAGCTTCCGGGGCTTAAGGACCTGGCATTGCGTGGCAACCCGATCAGCTGATGCGGTCACATGACCGCATCAGCTGAGCGGTTTAAATCTCGAGCCCGGCGGGCGGGGGATTTAAACCGCGCTGATGCAGTCATGTGAAAACCTGATCAGCTGATCGGTCATGTGACCGCATCAGCTGATCGGGTTGCCATGCAACGCCAGGTCCTTAAACCCCAGAAGCTAGAAGGAGCAGGAAACACACCGGAGAGGCGAGGATGGTTTTTCTTTATTTTTAACCCTTTCTTAGTTGATTTCACTTCCGCAGTGTATGTATATACATTGTGGAAGTGAAATTAATGGGGAACAGAGCAGTTTTAGTGTACTGAGCATGCTCAGTACACTAAAATCGGGTCAGGAAAACGATCCGATGTTTTCCCGGACCTGCTTCATAGGCCTCCATGTTATTTGCCGTGGATCGAGTTGGGTCCGATTTGGTCCGATGTGGTACACTGTGCCCAAAATCTGAGCAGTCTCCGATTTTGGGTACAGCAAAAAATTGGACACAATGGGATCCGACACAAATCGGATGCCATTAAGGGCAAATCCGATCCAATCCGGTGACCATAGGGATACATGGGGGCCAATTCGGATCTGTGGCTGTCTGTTTTACAACGGACAGCCACGGATCCCAAAAAAATCGCAATGTAAAAGCAGCCTTACTTGAAAGCTTAACAGGAATGAAGATAACAAGTCCAAGGGGTATGTTCCTGTTGGCTTCCACCCATTAAGTTGATCGGATAGATCTCTCCCTATACCTGTACCTGTAAAGTCTGAGTTTACTTCACCAATTGGTTTTGCTAAAAATGTGAGCCAAAATGTTGGCACATTTTTGGGACACATTGTTGCATGTTGAGTTATGCCCATTTTCAATCAGGACACCTATTAGACAAGCCATGGAATATTTCAAAGCCTCATATTAAATATGATTCAGGAATAGGAAGACAGGGTCTGAATTTTAGGACATTTAGCTTTATAAATCTACCCCACCATATTTTATCTTTACACCTTGTTTTGATGACATACTGACACATAAGAAATCTTGGACTGTCATTACATTTCTTTACAGCAACTACAATCAAACTGTAAGCTTTTAGTCTAAATATAAAATGAACTTCAGCTCTACTCTTACCCTATTGTCCTCTTGTTCTTGTATAGAAGTACAATACAGGAAATGACAGGGAACGTACAGCACATAAGCAGGTTGACCCTGCAATGTTTTACAGATCCTCCGAAGGAAGAAAATGTTAAACTGCACAAGCACAATGATAGCTTTGTCAACTGTAAATGGCACATGTCAACATAGCTGTCCACTGAAACGTACTGGAAAATGGATGAAGCTGTGTTCAGGAAGCACATTAAGGTGTCTGATGGGAATGGCTCATGAATCATGCATAATACTGGAGATTGCATCAATAATTAAGACATGTAGTATGGAAGGAAATCCCATTCTAAATAATACACTTTAGCTGTAGTTCATTAGAATAATTTAGATACTGCCATTGCGATAAAATGTATGTTTATAAATATATGCTTATGTGGCCATGTTTTCTTGAATATTATGTGAACTTTTACTTGTTCATGTACAGAATTTGCACACACAACTAGATTATTTTGGGTGTACATTTACATGTAAGGGTTTCTCATGGAGCAAAGTGTAAAAATAGAATTGTGTAGAACATACAGGGATCAATCAACAATTAGCGTTGATCGATACTGTACAAGCTAGATAATGAAAGCACAAGTCTTATAGGCGTCTATGTGTACTTTGTAACAAAATAGCTGTACTAATGATTCAGAATATGCTTGTTACATATTTTAATTTAAATATGTTAAGGTTTACATGCCTTATTATATAGAATGTATTTACTGACTAAAATTTGTGTGCTTTTCCTAATTTATATATCTGTCCTGTATTCATTTCAAAATACACCATGTAATTGACATGAATTGACTTTCATATATGATGTAATTAGTGAAAAAATCAGAGAAAAAAAACATACCATATAAAACCAAAACATATTGAAAGAATAGTCAATGTTTAATATTACTGCCAATAATGTGAAACTTTAATGCAGGCCGATACACATATGATCTGCATCAGGCACTAGAGTGCAGACTCCATTGAATGCTGCCGCCGCAGTGTGTTTTTGGCTGCTGGGTTTGGTCGGCCTTGAGAAGGGGAGGACAGGGGAGGAGACAGGAGGAGAGAGGAGGGGAGCAGAGGGAACGAGGAAAAGAACATGCCCTGGAGTTCTTCTGAGCATGCTCAAACTACTTTGAGCATGGTCAGAGTGAACTCCTGATTCATCCTGGCAGCATTCATCAGCAGCAGGATGTGGCTCATAGGCAGCAATGCCTAATTTTGACGTATTGTGCTGCATCAGGATACATCAGGATTTTTCCAGGGGCCCCAAACCACTACATTCTGCGGTCAGGGATGCAGCAGAAATGCCGCACTTGTCTTCATCAGGTGAAATCCAGATGCCACCTAATGTCCCTTTGCCCCACGCTAAATATAGGGACACAGGCTTGATCAGCAGGCATCACGATTTTACTTGATACCGAGGCACCCCCAAAAATGCAGATAAGAAAGCACACTAAAAAAAGAAAAGCCGGGGAGCTCCATAGGCAGACAGGCAATATGACAATTCATAGGGGTGGGGAGTGGAAGGGGTTAATTAGGCTGTGTAAAATGGCAGTGTGCAAGCAGGTCATGGGAGGAGACTCGCATGCTCTTGGATTGGTGGGGAGGAAAAGTGGGCAGGAGTATGGAGGGGAGCTACATTTTAAGCACACATTGCATACTATATAATAAAGCAGTTCCATTTGCTGATGTCCTTTAAAAAGCACTGGTCCTTGTGCCCCAGTAATTTTAGGGGTCACGTTTTGCTTGCCACCAGAAGTATATATGATATACATCCAATTTCCAATGCTAAATGTTTGTAAATAATATTACATTTTTATAATAAAGTGCAATACACTCTGTGGCGCCTAGTCACAGGGGCGCCACACACCCCCTTGGTGAAACACACCCGTCCACGGGTGTTAAACCAAACCTGGAATAAAACACATTTTATATATAACATTGAACATTTCGGGCGTATCTGCTTAGGAGGCCTGGCTTTACTTAGACCACCCCCAGGCATTTTCTTTTCCTAACTTAATGTGCATGGGGGTTAGTCCAGTTCCTCCACCCTTCGTTCACAACCTTTGATAACATATTAAAATTTTTAAACGTGATTTGACTTTATGGTGAGTGACGCGCTAAGTCTATATGGCTTTATTGATTTGCTTACCATACAATCAAGACACCTCCTCTATTGTACTATTTTCTCCCTTACTAGGGACCTGTTTATTCAAAAAATTTTGTTTTATAAATATCACTCATAAAAAACTTTTAAAAACATAAAAGTTCATTTATTCTTCCTCTGCTGTGTCTTTATTCAGAATTTTCAAACTTTCTTAATGAACCTAAAAAATGTGAAATTTATGTGTGTGGTTACTTGTCGATAGACATCAGATTCACATTTCATATTCTTACCGGCGTAACTCGCTTTTAGTATGTACCGTTTTTGATCTCCACGTCAATTTTCTATGTAGATTCTAAAATCAGAAAGTTCGAAAATTCTGAATAAAGACACAGGAAGAATAAATGAACTTTTATGTTTTTAAAGGATTTTTATGTGTGATATTTATCAAATAAAATTTTTTGAATAAACAGGTCCCTAGTAAGGGAGAAAATAGTACAATAGAGGAGGTGTCTTGATTGTATGGTAAGCAAATCAATAAAGCCATATAGACTTAGCGCGTCACTCACCATAAAGTCAAATCACGTTTAATTATATCTGGGTGTAATACACACGGATAACACCTGGTAGGACTGCAGCTTGTCAATAATAAGGTTGTGCTCCAGAGTCAATATAATAGAAAAATATTTACATTTTTAACAGGTATCAACAATAAGATTGCTCCTTTTCTTCCCTTGCAGGAGGCTCATTGCTTATAACATTACTTTAACATATTTTTAATTCAAGTCCACCTCGGCCCAGCAGGGACCGGGTTCCAAGTCTCTGATATAATGCTCATCAGACTTTAGGGAAAAACATACCGTACATTTACGTTCATGCATGGCTATTCATTTGCTGCAAAAAAAAAAAACAAGGCTATGCAAAACACTCATTTTTAAACAGGCACAATTTACACTATAGTAGTGCTGCAAAAGAAAAGGCATTTAACTATTTACACTGATATATGATACTAGGTCTATTTACTACTCCTCGCCCCTGCTAACTCGGATCATATACCACACCCGGAGTCCTGTATGGCGCTTGCAGATGATGACGTTGCCTTTCGTGTCATCCTGGAACTATGGCCTCCCGACGGATTGCCAGGAGTGCGGGGTCGGGGCTGGAGACTGGTATCCACATCGCTTCATCTCCATACCGACCCAGTTTTGTTGCTGTTCCAGGTGAACGGCCCACCATAGCTCGCGGGGCCCGGACACCTCTGCCCGCCGGCTGTTCCTTCCTCTCGATCCTCCTCCCCAGTCATGTCGGGCTCTTCAGAGAACCGGATCAGGCTTTCCAATTCGGCGGTCTCCTCTCTTCCGGGCTCCATGCTCGCTAGATCCTCCGTGCTCGATCCGCCCCCTTGGTTGATTGAGAGCAATGGGGGCTGGGAGACTTTTTGGCACCTCTTGGATGGCCCATTTATGCTGAGGGGCCGAGGCACGCCATTCCTTGAGGGTCTCCCTGGACGGTCGGCTGCATCCAGGGTCCAGGAGCAAGAGTAGGCGGACCCAGAGCGTCCCTAGAGTGTGGAGCGATGCTCTGCTGCGGTAAGGCTGATCTACACAGACCATAGAGTCAGCTAGATAAGAGGACATTTGTGCTTACAGTATATATAAATAAAAATAAAAATGTTTGGTTTTGCTACATGTGTGAAGCTAACATATGTTTGGGCAGGTTTGTTTGTGGTAATGTGGTTAGTGATACAGTAGTCAGGCTTTAGGAGTGGGGTGATGGGCGTGGACTGGGAGCTAATGGCGCTGGTCTCATGAGCTGAGAGCTCCAGTGCCAACTCCAAACCAGCGCCAACTAACAATAGATTCCCCAACCTGATCTCTGGTCCTGCCTGCCCGGGAGTCGTACGAGCGGTCGAGATGCCAAGGGCCTCTTCAAAACGACAAGGTGAGCCGAAAAAAAGAGATGGATTTCTTTGTGGTGGAGAAGTCCCCCGCCGCAGCAGCTAAGTTGGCGCAGGATCCCCCTCGCTCTCCCTCCTCCTCCTCTCGCGCTTCCCACAGCTTGAAGCAGCGCTCGGATGGAGAGGATGAGGATGCCTCATCTCGCAGCGATACGTACGGGGACTCATGAGCTCATTAAGGAGTTCCCTAAGAGAAGACTTAAGGGGGTTAATATCTGAGCTGAGGGAGGATATAGCGGCACTAGGAGAGCGGACTTATCACATCGATTCTAAAATGGCAGAGCATGCCACAGCGCATAATGAGCTGGCTGACTACTACGCTGTAATGGAGGGTAACATAAAAGACATGCAGCTAAAAATGTGGGATATGGAAGGCAAAATGAGAAATGGCAATTTAAGAATCAGAGGTCTCCGAGAAAATGGCGGAGATGAGGACTTACAGGGTTCTATTTCATTCTTCTTGCAGCAGGTTCTCCCTGATGCCCCTAGTGGAGACGTAGGTATTGAAAGAGCCTACAGGATCCCCAAACCGTCTCATATCAATAAAACTCTTCCAAGAGACATTTTAGTGTGCTTATCCACCCCAAAAGTGGGAGACCAGATTTTACAAGCTATCAGGAAAAGTCCTACTCTCCCTCCTCCATTTGCTGAGCTGTCAGTTTATCAGGATCTCTCGGCAGGAACTCTCACCAGGAGAAGAGAGATCGCCCCCTACTGCAAAGTGTTCCGTGATAAAGGCATCATGTTGAGTTTGGACTCTCCATTGAGAATTAAATTATGGTATAAGGGGTCGAATCAAATATTCCATTCTCCTAGCCGGCTAGGAAAAGCCCTCCAAATCTGGAACCTTCTTTCGGACACTGAAAAGACCCCTCCTCGCTCTGGATCCCGCAATAACACCAAGACAGTGATGGCAGACTGGAAAAAGGTTGGAGGACAATCTACCTGAATATACTCTGTTAGGTTGGAGCAGGGACCTATCTTGCTGTTTCGTATTTTTTTTTTTTTTTACTACTGTGGACCTTTCTGGACGCGGGTTGGGGGGTCTGGGGAACACCCCTACCTGACCTTGCTCCTGACTGTCCAGGGGGCCTAGTATTGAATGCCGGGACTAAAGGCCACTTCACACGCTAGGATATAGGTGAACGAGATCATTAGCTATGTCATGTGACCGCCATCCTTACGACTCTTTTGCATATGCGGACCAGTTTCTGGCTTTCCTATTTACTATTATATACAAGCAGTGGCCCTATCCTATTCACACTTGAGGGGTGTAAGTTGAACCCCCATTATCACAGATGAATGCACGATATTTGTGCTGTAACCACGCACAGTATTGCAATACATCAATAAGTATGTCATGTGAAGAAGACTACGGTCGAAACGTCTGACAATTATAAACAAATATTGATGAAAAAGCATATATTACCCATCTGAGAAAATCACAAATAAAGGAAAATAAGTTTCTATTGCAACATTCTTGTACTTTCTTTTTTTGGTGTGCCAGATCACCTAACAAATATTAACTCTAAAGCAGACATCATACAGTTAGGGCCAGAAATATTTGGGCAGTGACACAAGTTTTGTTATTTTAGCTGTTTACAAAAACATGTTCAGAAATACAATTATATATATAACTAGATGGTGGCCCGATTCTAAAGAATCGGGTAGTCTAGAGTCTATATATAGTTTATTTAGTAATAGTTAGGGGAGTGCGGTGAAATTAATTGTGTGTATACAGGTGGCTCAGTGGGTAGCATAGTATACGGTGGCTCAGTGGTTAGCAGTGAGTGCGGTGGGTGAGTGGTTAGCAGTGAGTGCGGTGGCTGAGTGGTTAGCAGTGAGTGGGGTGGCTCAGTGGGTAGCAGTGAGTGGGGTGGCGCAGTGGTCAGCAGTGAGTGCCGGTGGCGCAGTGGTCAGCAGTGAGTGCGGTGGCGCAGTGGTCAGCAGTGAGTGCGGTGGCGCAGTGGTCAGCAGTGAGTGCGGTGGCGCAGTGGTCAGCAGTGAGTGCGGTGGCGCAGTGGTCAGCAGTGAGTGCGGTGGCGCAGTGGTCAGCAGTGAGTGCGGTGGCGCAGTGGTCAGCAGTGAGTGCGGTGGCGCAGTGGTCAGCAGTGAGTGCAGTGGCTCAGTGGTCAGCAGTGAGTGCGGTGGCTCAGTGGTCAGCAGTGAGTGCGGTGGCTCAGTGGTCAGCAGTGAGTGCGGTGGCGCAGTGGTCAGCAGTGAGTGCGGTGGCGCAGTGGTCAGCAGTGAGTGCGGTGGCTCAGTGGTCAGCAGTGAGTGCGGTGGCTGAGTGGTCAGCAGTGAGTGCGGTGGCTGAGTGGTCAGCAGTGAGTGCGGTGGCTGAGTGGTCAGTAGTGAGTGCGGTGGGGCAGTGGTCAGCAGTGAGTGCGGTGGGCAGTGGTCAGCAGTGAGTGCGGTGAGGCATGTGGTCAGCAGTGAGTTAGGTGGCTCATTAGTCAGCAGTGAGTGCGGTGGCGCAGTGGTCAGCAGTGAGTGCGGTGGCTCAGTGGTCAGCAGTGAGTGCGGTGGCTCAGTGGTTAGCAGTGAGTGCGATGGCTCAGTGGTCAGCAGGGAGTGCGGTGGCTCAGTGGTCAGCAGGGAGTGCGGCACAGGCTGGAGGGGGCAGAGGCTGGAGGGGGCAGAGGAGGGAGGAGGCAGAGGACGGAGGAGGCACAAACTGGAGGGGTCAGAGGATGGAGGGGTCAGAGGCTGGAGGGGGCAGAGGAAGGAGGGGGCAGAGGCTGGAGGGGGCAGAGGCTGGAGGGGGCGGAGGACGGAGGGGGCACAGAGGACGGAGGGGGCACAGAGGACGGAGGGGGCACAGAGGACGGAGGGGGCACAGAGGACGGAGGGGGGACAGAGGACAGACGGAGGGGGGACAGAGGACGGACGGAGGGGGGACGGAGGACAGACGGAGGTGGGACGGAGGACGGACGGAGGGGGGACAGAGGACGGACGGAGGGGGGACGGAGGACAGACGGAGGTGGGACGGAGGACGAACGGAGGGGGGACAGAGGACGAACGGAGGGGGGACTGAGGACGGACGGAGGGGGGACGGAGGACGGACGGAGGGGGGACGGAGGACGGACGGAGAGGGGGGACGGAGGACGGACAGAGGGGGGACGGAGGACGGACAGAGGGGGGACAGAGGACGGACAGAGGGGGGACAGAGGACGGACAGAGGGGGGACAGAGGACGAACAGAGGGGGGACAGAGGACGGACAGAGGGGGGACAGAGGACGGACAGAGGGGGGACAGATGGCAGAGGGGGCACAGAGGGCAGAGGGGGCACAGAGGGCAGAGGGGGCACAGAGGGCAGAGGGGGCACAGAGGGGGCACAGAGGGCAGAGGGGGCACAGAGGGCAGAGGGGGCACAGAGGGCAGAGGGGGCACAGAGGACAGAGGGGGCACAGAGGACAGAGGGGGCACAGAGGGCAGAGGGGGCACAGAGGGGGCACAGAGGACAGAGGGGGCACAGAGGACAGAGGGCAGAGGAGCGTGTGGGTCTGGAGACTCACCGCGGGCCACGCGTCGGGTGTAGGAGGAGAGGAGGGGCGGGCAGAGGTGCAGGAGAGGAAGTCCCGCCCTCCCTCCTCTCCAGGCGCGCGGCGGGGAGCACGGGTACCCTCAGGGTGTGTGTGGCCCCCCGAGGTGGCGGGCAATGGGCCCCCCCTGCCCCCCCGGTATGTGCGCTAGTGTGTGGAGGGCAGAGGGTGGAGGGGAGTGGCTGGAGGGCACACGGAACTTCCGAGATCGGAACGTTCCTGTGCCGGTGCCGGTGCCTGTAGCCGGGCTGCGCGGCTACTCTGCACTGGCTGACGTCACCAGCCCAGGGCGAAGACCATCACGGAAGTAGCCTTCGGCTTTTATATATTAGATATGGGCTGAAAGTGCACACTCCCAGCTGCAATATGAGAGTTTCCACATCCAAATCGGAGAAAGGGTTTAGGAATCATAGCTCTGTAATGCATAGCCTCCTCTTTTTCAAGGGACCAAAAGTAATTGGACAATGGACTCTAAGGGCTGCAATTAACTCTGAAGGCGTCTCCCTCGTTAACCTGTAATCAATGAAGTAGTTAAAAGGTCAGGGGTGGATTCCAGGTGTGTGGTTTTGCATTTGGAAACTGTTGCTGTGACCAGACAACATGCGGTCAAAGGAACTCTCAATTGAGGTGAAGCAGAACATCCTGAGGCTGAAAAAAAAGAAAAAATCCATCAGAGAGATAGCAGACATGCAAAATCAACAGTTGGGTACATTCTGAGAAGAAAGGAATTGACTGGTGAGCTTGGGAACTCTAAAAGGCCTGGGCGTCCACAGATGACAACAGTGGTGGATAATCGCCGCATACTTTATTTGGTGAAGAAGAACCCGTTCACAACATCAACTGAAGTCCAGAACACTCTCAGTGAAGTAGGTGTATCTGTCTCTAAGTCAACAGTAAAGAGAAGACTCCATGACAGTAAATACAGAGGGTTCACATCTAGATGCAAACCATTCATCAATTCCAAAAATAGACAGGCCAGAGTTAAATTTGCTGAAAAACACCTCAAGAAGCCAGCTCAGTTCTGGAAAAGTATTCTATGGACAGATGAGACAAAGATCAACCTGTACCAGAATGATGGGAAGAAAAAAGTTTGGAGAAGAAAGGGAACGGCACATGATCCAAGGCACACCACATCCTCTGTAAAACATGGTGGAGGCAACGTGATGGCATGGGCATGCATGGCTTTCAATGGCACTGGGTCACTTGTGTTTATTGATGACATAACAGCAGACAAGAGTAGCCGGATGAATTCTGAAGTGTACCGGGATATACTTTCAGCCCAGATTCAGCCAAATGCTGCAAAGTTGATTGGACGGTGCTTCATAGTACAGATGGACAATGACCCCAAGCATACAGCCAAAGCTACCCAGGAGTTCATGAGTGCAAAAAAGTGGAACATTCTGCAATGGCCAAGTCAATCACCAGATCTTAACCCAATTGAGCATGCATTTCACTTGCTGAAATCCAGACTTAAGACGGAAAGACCCACAAACAAGCAAGACCTGAAGGCTGCGGCTGTAAAGGCCTGGCAAAGCATTAAGAAGGAGGAAACCCAGCGTTTGGTGATGTCCATGGGTTCCAGATTTAAGGCAGTGATTGCCTCCAAAGGATTCGCAACAAAATATTGAAAATAAAAATATTTTGTTTGGGTTATGTTTATTTGTCCAATTACTTTTGACCTCCTAAAATGTGGAGTGTTTGTAAAGAAATGTGTACAATTCCTACATTTTCTATCAGATATTTTTGTTCAACCCTTCAAATTAAATGTTACAATCTGCACTTGAATTCTGTTGTAGAGGTTTCATTTCAAATCCAATGTGGTGGCATGAAGAGCCCAACTCGCCAAAATTGTGTCACTGTCCAAATATTTCTGGCCCTAACTGTATGTGTCCAAGAGAACCACCTCCTCAAGGAGGACAATTTTAGACTGAATCATCGTCTATTTTCTAATATATTCTTCGTTAATTGCACCAGCAAGAAGGCCGGAGTGTGTCTAATGGTGAAGAACACCGTGCCCTTCCATCTGGTCAACATCACTATTGATCCATCAGGCAGATATATTATTTTGACTTGCACCTTAGCTGGCAATATGATGACTGTAGCCAATATATATACACCTAATGAAGCCCAGGTGCAATTTCTTCATCCCCTATTGGAAAAAGTTGCAGAGTTGGCTCAGGGTTTACGAATCATTTGTGGGGATTTCAATATTGTCCCAAACCACACATTGGATTGCTCCCCTGGAACATCTGGGAGGAAACGCAATTCGGGCCCAACCTCACGTGAATTCCATTTGCACAATATTTAGAGATACCTCCACACCACGGAGAGAGATTACTCCTTCTTCTTACACAGGCACAGGTCCTACTCCAGGATAGATTTTTTTCCTGGTAGACGATAACTCACTAGTGGCCTGTGTCTGTGCAGAGGTTGGACTGATAAAGTGGTCTGATCACGCCCTGGTATCCCTTAAACTTGTACTGGAAGGTGGGCCCCAGGCTCCCAGCATTTGGAAATTAAATGCTGTGCTGTTATCTGAACCAGGTGTCACTGAGGAGATGAGAAATTGTGTTGCAGATTTCTTCCTTTTAAAGGATAATGGAGAAGTCTCAGATGAGGTCCTTTGGGCGTCAGATAAAGCATACATAAGAGGAATGGTTCTGCAATACGCGTCCTAAATAAAACGTGTACGACTTAAACAGAGGTCGGAACTCCTTATCCATCTCGGACAGCTGGAGGAGAATAATAAAGCTGACTCGTCTCCTCAGTGCACCATCCTTAAATTAGAGGCCAGATCCCAACTGAAATCATTCTTGCTTCTTGACCATGAGAAATGTTTACGGCGACTCAAAACCTCCTTCTATGAGTCAGGAGACAAAGCGGGGGCAATATTGGCTAGGAGGATAAAGAAGAGGGAGGCCAAAAGTATGATAGATAAAATGTCAGATACTGAAGGAAAGGTAGCAAGGATATTGCAGCAATTTTTGCCAGCTATTATTCCAAACTTTACAATCTTGGAGACAACCGGGACATTCCTCAACCGTATGGGGAGATGATTGAGGCTTTCTTGGAGGATCTGTGCCTGCCAAAATTGTCGGAAGCACAGCTACAGATTTTGAATCTGCCCTTTACGATTAGAGAGGTGAATTTGGTGATTAAGTCTACTAAATTGCACTCAGCTCCAGGCCCTGATGGGCTACCCAATGACTATTAGTGAGCTTTCCGACAGGAATTGGCTCCATTCCTCCTGAGAACCTTTGTTCGCTGGTAAGCAATAGGCTCAATTTCCCCTGAGCACTTGGAGGCCACTATAGTAACAATACCTAAACCTGGCAAAGTCCCAGACTCCCCTGAAAATTACCGCCCCATATCACTTCTCAACTGTGATCTTAAAATTTATTCAAAGCGGTTAGCTAATAGACTGATGGAGGTGATACTGAGTTTGGTGGGTCCGGACCAGGTGTGATTCGTGGCCATGAGGTAGGCAAAAGATGGGGCCAGGAGGATGATCAACCTTAATTGGGTGTCCCCAGCATATTCCTGTCATTAGACACAGAGAAAGTGTTTGACAGGGTACACTGGGGATACCTAAAATCTGTCTTGAGGAGATTTGGACTACAGGGTCCCATCCTCTTGGCAGTTTTGTCTCTTTACTCCCACCCTAATGCTAGGGTTCTGTCATCTGTCTTCCTCTCGCCAAGTTTTCAAATTACCAATGGGACCCGTTAGGGATGTCCGCTGTCCCCAGTGATATTTGCCTTGGCCATTGAACCCCTAGAACCGGACATTACGGGTATAGCGGTGGGACAAAGTCGGCATGTCGTTGGACTTAATGCTGATGATGTGATCATCTCTTGCTCGAATGTCACTAAATCCCTCCCAGCTATTATGAAAGTATTAGGAGAAAACTCCTTAATTTCTTATTACAAACTCAATGCCACAAAGTCAGTAATTCTCCCTTTAAATATATTCCAGGTTTTAATGAACCAGTTTAATTCAGAGCTTCCTTTTATATGGTGCCCTTAAGGTATCCATACCTGGGCATAAAGTTATGTATATAAGATAAATTAGCCCAAACTAACTTTGAAAATATTTACACTAAACTTGCCAAGCATATAATGTCCTATCCCCTACATAAACTCTCTTGGATGGCCAGGCTTCACGCCTTCAAGATGCTTCTCCTTCCAAAACTCATTTATAGTTTCTGGTGCATCCCTGTTGCGATCCCACAGAAACTCTTGGGAAAATGCAGAATCTGGTTAAACAATTATATCTGAGCCAATGGGAAGCCAAGAGTTTCTTGCTATGTTATGTATTTACCCCTCCATAAAGGAGGCATAGGGGTACCTAAACTAATAGAGCAATAAGGCCTGGTGGACCGCTTCAGATCACGTGAGGTGGGTTCAGATAGAAACGAACTATGCGCTGCAAGGCTCGTTCAGAGCGAGTCTAGCTGCTGAATCATTAGGCCCGACGAGCTGGAAACTATGCATATGTTAATTTCCACTTGGAGGGCGATGCCGAATAAGTGGACATGCCTTACCCCTCAACACAATTCCACCAAAGCCTTACACATGCAAATCCCAGACCTGGACCTGATGAAATGGGTGGACTTGGGAATTAACTCCTTGGTGATTTTGGAGGAGGGGAAATTTCCCTCCTTTGAATCCTTTACCGCAAAATTCCTGGAATGCTGCTCATCGTTTTTGCAGTTTTTAAGAGGGAGCCACTGCATTAAATCGGGGCCCTATCTGGGAAGCTCCGGAGAGCCTTCAACTACGTCCTACCAGAACAAATTTTGCTCTCTAATCCAAAAAATTCCAAAAACATGTCAGGAATCTATAAAGAATTGGTGGATCTTCACAATTCACTAAAACTAGATTACGTGAGGCATTGAGAATTGGACTTTGACTTCTCCACAACCTCAGATGAGTGGTACTCAGCAGTTTGGGAGGCCCATAGAGCCACCAGATGTATCAAGCACTTGGAGAATTTAAAAAAGATACAGCTAAGATGGTACATCACTCCCACTCGCTTATCAAAGTTTAACATAAATTTGTCTCCCCTGTGTTGGAGATAGTGCGGGGAGTGGGGGACTATGCCACATATGTGGTGGTCCTGTCCTAAACTAGCTTCATACTGGACGGTGGTGTCCGGCCTTGTTGGATCCATTAAAGGATTAAGAGAACACCTGTCCCCTCAGCTGGCAATACTTAGCATAAACATAGAGAAATTTCCTCCACTGCTTAGGGGCACGGTGTCCTATATCCTGATCGTGGTTCGATTATGTCTGGCAGCTAGATGGAAGTCACACACTCCTCCTTCCTTGGCTGAAGTGCTTCAGAAAACTACCGTATATACTCGCGTATAAGCCGAGTTTTTCAGCCCAAAAATTGGGCTGAAAAGTACCCCCTCGGCTTATACGCGAGTCAGTGCTGTATACCGATGTATACATCGGTACATACCGATGTATACATCGGTATACAGCAGCCCCCGCATCCCCAGTAATGCAGGGCCCCCCCAGGGTCTCTCCGGTCACCTGTAAAGCAAGCTATACTTATCAGTGTCCCGCTCGCACCCGCCGCTGCCGACATCCACGATCCTCCATCTTCATGCGACTCCTCTTCCTGTTTCTGTGCGCGTCGCCGGCAATGACGTCATTCCCGGCGACGCGCACAGGAAACAGGAAGAGGAATCGCATGAAGATGGAGGATCGTGGATGTCGGCAGCGGCGGGTGCGAGCGGGACACTGATAAGTATAGCTTGCTTTACAGGTGACCGGAGAGACGCTGGGGGGGGCCTGCATTACTGGGGCTGCCTGTATACTACCGCTGGGGCTGCTATATACCTCTGGGGCCCTGTATACTACCACTGGGGCTGCTATATACCTCTGGGGCACTGTATACTACCACTGGGGCTGCTATATACCTCTGGGGCCCTGTATACTACCACTGGGGCTGCTATATACCTCTGGGGCACTGTATACTACCACTGGGGCTGCTATATACCTCTGGGGCCCTGTATACTACCACTGGGGCTGCTATATACCTCTGGGGCACTGTATACTACCACTGGGGCTGCTATATACCTCTGGGGCCCTGTATACTACCACTGGGGCTGTATATACTACCACTGGGGCTGTATATACTACTGGGGCTGCGTGTATACTACCACTGGGGCTGCTGTATCTACCTCTGGGACTGGTGTATACCACACTGCTGGGGGCTGTATACTTGTGCTAGGGTCCACCCTCGGCTTATACACGAGTCAATAGATTTTCCCAGGTTTTGGGGGCAAAAGTAGGGGGGTCGGCTTATACACGGGTCAGCTTATACACGAGTATATACGGTAATTGGATTTTTCAACAGTAAAACAAGAACTTTAGAAAGTTGGAAAGTATGGGCGTCTCACCCGCTGACCGAACCGATTCCCCAGAGATAGATATTCACTGGAGCCCTATATATAGATATATTACAACTACACCAGTACTCGCGTATTAGGTCAACTTAATATTGTGGCAGGATACCCCTCCTCCCCCTCCTCGTCTTTCCGCCTCTCTTTCGCTTATGATTAAACCCTTGTTTGTTAAAAATCTGTTCTTTATCGCACTTTGTGCA
Organism: Allobates femoralis; assembly: GCA_033576535.1. NCBI lineage: Eukaryota > Metazoa > Chordata > Amphibia > Anura > Aromobatidae > Allobates > Allobates femoralis. Next base: position 506,946,745 of record JARQOC010000003.1, read on the forward strand.
TTAATTGCTGTAATGTACGGATATTTTCTCTTTAAATTTAAATTTAATGGTTAAAAAAAAAGGAGTGGGATGATGGAGCTGGGGGGCAGTATTTGACTGATTGAGATGATGTGGGAGCTTTGAGTACTGCAGGGATTGGTAAGGTGGTGGGCACGTTGTTACCGTCCTGGAGGTTCCAAAGATGGGCAGAGGGACTTACATTAGATGAAGTTAGGAGCTTTTCTCTGCATGATCGTGTGGGAAAACATGTATTGGGCCATGTGGGTTCACAAGAGACTGAGTGTTTGGGGAATGGCAAGCGGAGTAAGGTTAAGCCGTTAGGCTTGATGGAAGCGGGATCACCAAACACATACTTGGAACGTGGGTCAGGTGAGGAGATGTGGCTTATGAGAAGATCCCCAGGTTCCCATTGAGGTCATTGGCGGGGCAGTTTCTGTGGTTACAGGACATAGGGTACCATAGTTATGTACATTCATATACATAAGGGTTGGTTGACGTTGGACATTCTCGGACAAGGGTCTCGGGACAATCCAGGATAGTTGGACAGGTTTGGTCCTTTAAATGGATATGGTGAGGCTGTTTAGTAGTTTGGTGTCAGGGGCTGAAGTGGCGCAAATCAGGTTAAGTCTGGTTGGTATTTTTTGCTTGTGGGCTGTTGAATACTGGAGTGAGAGGTGTTTGGGAAGGAATATCATCATGGTGAAGGAATTGTGGGGTAGGGTGTATATAATCATGGATTATTCCGGCGTAAGTCAGGGTTGCTCTCCATGCATCTGTACCTCATGGGACTCAATCTGTCCTCATCATGCCATTCTGTGGCATCCATTTAGCATATTCAGCCATAAGGGCGTTTGAGGTGGGTTATATACCAGTGAATGTGTGTTGCTGTGGTTTTTGTATAGAGTGGGACGGTGGGGTCATTGATGACCTAGTCAGCAGGAGAGTTTTTCTCCATGGCCTGGTGGTGTTGCAGGTTGAAGTTCAATTATTGGGTGCATCGGGATGGTGGTTTCACATGAGAGCGTCTTGTCAGATTTTATTGGAATTTAAGTTTGTACAGTTATGTTGTGGTTAATTTGGGAGGTATATGGGAATTTTATTGGGCTTTCATGTTTGGGCAATGGTTGTGGGACCGTTTAGTAGGTTCCTCAATTATTCCTGTTATGAGGGCATTTTGGGATGGGGTTGGTTCAACACGTGGTGTGAGTATTTCAAAGGACAGTTGTAGTTTGTGTTTAGGGGCCAGGCGATGGTGTTAGCATTTGGTTAATTAGAGTTTGGGACTTGTAGTTCTTGGCAGGGTAGTCCAGGGGTATGTTGTTCAGTTTAGGCGTTGGTTGTGGGTCAAGTCTAATATGAGCTTGTTAGTTATTAGGTTTGGTTTATGTAGAGTCCCTAGTGTGACTCTGGCGGTTATGTGTGGGTCACAGTTGTGACTCCGGGTGTTGGGCTGGGATGTAATACAAGTATGTGGGTTTATCACACTTTTGATTAAGAGGTCAGGTGATGTTGGTCGGTTCGGGATGATTATCAGAAGGCTGCACTTCTCAGAGTGGCAATTTGTTGAAGAGTGCTTGTTGGGTCACTAACCTATTCCCTTCAATTGTTAGTGGGGCATGTTCTGCAGTGGGAGACTGAAGTAGAGTGGAGGTTTCCAAAAAGGGGAGTGAGGCGGTACCAAAGGATTATTCGGGGCTGTCTCAGGATGGTGGTTTTTGTAAATATAAAAACAAAAACAGCGTGGTTATGTGGGTCTCTGGTGTTTCCATTGGCACATGTTGGTGGTCTGTTTTCTTACGCCGGTGGCAGGATGAAATGTACAGGAGGGGAAGTGTATATATATATATATCTATATATGGTTTATTTTTATACCTTCTGGAGGTAGGGCCAACATAGAGGTGTACAAAAATTTTAGCAGGGAACTGCTAGGTGCTGACAGCATTTGTATATGGCAAGTTGTGTCTATCGGGTGCGGAAACGCAGCCGTTTGATGTTTGTTTCTCTACTCTGTGGCGTGGGAGAGCTGTTAGCATGCACATGGACTACTGGGCCAGGGGGTTTTGTCATAGAACCATCTTTACAATGTTTGTTTGGTCTGGGTTAATCTGCATTGGGGTGCAGTATGAGTGTTGACATGTTTCACCATTTGGTAAATGGGTCATTGGAGGAGTAGTGGGGTACTGATGAACTGTTAGTGGTTTTATGGGGGTGTGCCTAGTTTGGCCCTCAGGGACATTCATATTCCCCGGGGTGGTGGTGGGATAGTAACCATCTTCACAGCGGTTTACTGGGACAGTAGGATTCCTGAAGAGGTTAGGTGGGTAGAAAACCGTGACTAAAATGGGAACTGGTGTTACTGGGTTTTTGGTATGTTGATGGAGTGAAGAGCACAAACAAAAAAAAAGGAGGAAAAGTAATCTGGTGTAGTTGACCTTCTTGGGAATTGTGGGGTGATATGGACTGGATTAGGTATGTTGGTGAGGTCTTATAACTCTACAAGAAGGTGGGGCATGGTGCTTGGAGTTGATAATGGGGGATTCTGAGGGATTGGAAAGTGTGGTTGCAATTTCAGGTGGTAGTTGGAATATTGTGATAAGGTGGCAAGGTTTCCAAGACGTTTTTGGCAAACGGATGGACAATTTTGTTGAAGGGTGGGGTCTATGTTGTTTGGGAATTTGGTGGTGTTAATGGTGCAGGAGGTGGGGGACTATATCCATGTAGGGTGCTGGTTGAATGATAATTGCCTATGGGCAGACAGGAGGTATTTGCAAGTGGAGGTTATAACATTGGTGTAGGGTCCCTTCCCCTACCCAGGGATGAGAGGGGGTTGTTACGTGGGTGGGGGAAGTTTATTGTGCTCATACCTCAGGGGTGAATGTGGCCCAGTGCCAGGTCGGGTTTAGGGGAGAAGTCTTGGCTTTGGTGTGAAGTTTTTCAGGGATGGGATTGGAAGATAGTCATTGAGTTGGGGAAATTGGAGTTGACTTTATCGTGTGTGGTTTGGTGATATGTTTGTTTAGTTTGGCCCGGTTGCCAGTAGGTTTACCAAGGGAAGTAGCGACTTAAGTGAGAGGTCTTCCCTGTAAATGGATTGTGTGATATTACATTGGTTGGGAAGTTCGTGTACTTTTCCGGGCGCTATTATAATGCGGTTGGAAAGTGTGGGTGATTTGATGGAAAATATGAAGGTCGGTTGTTAAAGGACATAAACAAGGATTAGTTTCCTGAGGCGGTTGGACCTGTTGGTGTAGCCATGAGAATGGTTGGAGGGTTGAGGGTTATGGAGATTTTGGACAAGTTGAACTTTTCCGTGGCGTGTGGTTCAGCTTACTGCAGTAGGCCCTTTATGTGTGGCTTTTGGGTACAGTACATGTAGTCAAGTTTGGGTGGTGGGGGGCCAGTCCGTGCAAGGTGCCTCGTGACAGGCCTGTGGCGGGAGATAGGTCTGGTTCAGAGTCTTGATAATTGGTTATTTCCTTCGGGGAAGCTACTAGAGATGAATAGTGGCTCCGGGTACAGTGATGTTATTATCTGGCGAAGGACCTGTTAAGGTTAGGGGTATTAACCATGTGGTGTTAATACCCTTTCTCCCAAGGGCAGGAGCGTTTTGGCCAGGGAAAATTGTAAGGTTGTGGGGTTTGTCTCTGGACTGGATCTATCACCTGTTTATTGCTTGTTGATATTAAAACTGATTATGTGGTGGTGGGGTCGCCATTGTGGTGGGCACCCATTAGGTTTGTGTTAATATTTAATAAAGGCTGCTCTGGCCATTTTTATCAAAGTCATGGCAGTCATGTGTTTATTAGTTATAACATAGAGACTAGTGATGGGCGAATCCTAAATTACTCGGAATCGCTTGACTCTAGCGAGTCCGAGCCCAGGACTCGCTACTTGTTGCGAGTCTAGCGAGTCCAATGTTAATGAATGGGGAAGCGGAGTAATAGCGAGTAGTGTGCGATTTACAAATCACAGATGTGTCTCGGAAGCTTCAGCCTGAAGCAATCCTAGTTTTGCCATTGATTTGCATTGGACTCGTTTACTTTGCAAGTAATCGCTGGGAAACTCGCACAGATAAGAGTCCTGTCTGCTCTGTGTGCTGGCTGCCGCAGCTCCAGGGTCCTAGAGCCCGCCTGCTGCCTGATGTAGCAGAGCTGAGATTGTTCTCAGTCTGCTCATTCCCTGTGCATAGACATCTATATCTATGCACAGGGATGAGCAGAGAGGACATCGCGTTTTGGACTGCGTCGGACGGAAGAGGATTTTTTTAATTAAAGATGGAGTCCCCAATGGCTTCTTTTTTTATTTCTAATAAAAATTTTTCTCTGTGTTGTGTTTTTTTTAAAACAATTTAATAGAAATTCATGGCGGTCATGTCTAATATTGGCGTGACAGCCATAAATTTCGGGCTTAGGGCCAGCTGATAATACAAAGCTGGCCCTAACCTCTTTATTACCCAGCGTGCCCCTGCCACCAGGGCCGCTGGAAGAGCGGGGTTCAGCGCCAGAGGGTGGCGCTTCAATGAACGCGCCATCTTCTGGGGCGGCTGCGGGCTGCAATTTGCAGCGGGGGGTGCCCAGAAAGCTTGGGCATCCCTGCGCTGCGGATTCCAGCCCCCAGCTGCTTAGCTGTACCTGGCTAGACATAGAAATTGCGTGGAGCCCCACGCATTTTTTTAAATTATTTCATGAAATTCATGAAATAATAAAAAAAAAGGGCTCCCCTATATTCTTGTGTCTGGCCAGGTACAAATAGGCACCTGGGGGTTGGGGGCAGCCCGTCGCTGCCTGCTGGATCCGGCTGGTTCCAGAAATACGGCGAAGCCCATGTAATTTTTTTTCTGAAAAATCAATAAAACAATCCTAAAAAAGGGACTGCATCTTTATTAACCCCTCGTCCATGGTCCAGGGGTTAATAAAGATGCAGTCCCTTTTATTTACATTGTTTTATGGATTTGTCAGAAAAAAATTTGACGTGGGCTTCGCCGTATTTCTGGAACCAGCCGGATCCAGCAGGCAGCGACGGGCTGCCCCTAACCCCCAGGTGCCTATTTGTACATGGCAGGACACAAGAATATAGGGGAGCCCTTTTTTTTTATTATTTCATGAATTTCATGAAATAATAAAAAAAAAATGCGTGGGGCTCCGCGCAATTTCTATGTCTAGCCAGGTACAGCTAGGCAGCTGGGGGCTGGAATTCGCAGCACAGGGATGCCCAAGCTTTCTGGGCACCCCCCGCTGCAAATTGCAGCCCGCAGCCGCCCCAGAAGATGGCGCGTTCATTGAAGCGCCATCCTCTGGCGCTGAACCCCGCTCTTCCAGCGGCCCTGGTGGCGGTGGCACGCTGGGTAATAAAGGGGTTAATACCAGCTTTGTTATACAAGCTGGTATTAAGCCCGAGATTCTTAATGTCAGGCCACGTTTGACCCAGCCACTAAGAATATCCAATAAAGGGTTAAAAAAACACAACACAGAGAACATTTTTTATTTGAAATAAAAAAAAAGCCATTAGGGACTCCATCTTTAATTAAAAAAATCCTCTTCTGTCCGACGCAGTCCATAACGCGATGTCCTCTCTGCTACATCCCCTGTGCATAGATATAGATGTCTATGCACAGGGAATGAGCAGACTGAGAACAATCTCAGCACTGCTTCATCATCTCTGTGAGCAGGCGGGCTCTAGGACCCTGGAGCTGCGGCAGACTGTACACAGAGAAGACAGCTGGACTCAGCTCCCAAAGTAACAGCAGTTACTTTGCGAGTTTCCCTACTATCACTGGCACAGTAGCCGAGTCTAATGCAAGACAATGGCAATCCTAGTTTTGTCAGCGTTTGCCATTGATTTGCATTGGACTCGTGCGAGTAAACGCTGGGAAACTCGCAGAGTACAGAGTCCTGCGAGTCCCTTACTACTCGCCGAGTAACGAGTCCTAGCGAGTAGATTCGCCCATCCCTAATAGAGACGTATATGATGTTGAATACAAAACTGGGAACAACCCTTGAATCCCCTACTGAATTGTCAAGTAATTTCTTTTAAATTTCCTGATCTTTTAGAATTTAATCATAAGTTTGACTCTAAAAATTGTACCAAAATGTGCATGTCATTCTAGTCCAAAATGTACATAGTGGTATATAAAAAATCTAGATATCCCAATATATTTATTGATAATGTATCATATCTATTTGGTAGGATGTATTCCTGTAATCTCTTAATATGTGTGTTCAATTCATGATATTAATAATTTGGAGTATTAAATAAATGCAATTAGGTTTATAAAAACAGAAATAAACAGTATACAAACTGCTACTTTAAAAAGAGTAAAGGTACCGTCACACGCAGCAATATTGCTTGCAATTTCACTGGCAATTTGCTGGTTGTAGTGAAATCATGGACACATTGTTCCATTTTGTACATGGCAACAAAATAGAACAATGTGTCCATGATTTTACTGCAACCAGCAAATTGCAAGTGAAATTGCATGCAATTTTGCGACGTGTAACGGTACCCTAAGGGTACCGTCACACGAGGCCACATCGGCGGCAATTTTATAGGCGATGCAGGGGTGTGGCCTATCGCCGCCGACATGAGCTGTGCGTCGCCTAATGTAAATAGGCGATGGCGACGCCTTTCAGTGGTCACCTGGTTTCTCAGTAGTGCTCTGAAACCAGGCGAGCACTCTGGGGCGATGTGTACACATCGCCCCATGTAAACGGGGGACGGCGATCATACAGGCGATGGGTGCCATAGGCTCCCATGTTACAGCATCCCCGCTGGGGTTTTTGGACGCCCCAACAGCGATGGAGCCTGTAAGATCGCCGGTACATCGCCGGAGGTATCGCCACATGTAAACATGCGATGGTGACGCTGGCGGGGCACCAGAAACGTCCACGCTCCCGTGCGTCGCTGCTGATATCTCCGGCAACGTCGCTAGGTGTGACGGTACCCTAAAGGTCTTAGGGTACCGTCACACGCGGCAATATTGCTAGGCAATTTCACTGGCAATTTGCTGGTTGTAGTGAAATCATGGACACATTGTTCTATTTTGTTGCTGTGTACAAATGGAACAATGTATCCATGATTTCACTGCAACCAGCAAATTGCCAGAGAAATTGCCTAGCAATATTGCCGCGTGTGACGGTACCTTAAAGGTCGGTGGTTAAAGGACATAAACAAGGACAAAACCTTGTCTAAAGACTGAGTCCGTATGGATCCTTGAATTTCAAGGAACCACATGGACAAGCACGGATTGTGGAAATGGATGCCAACTGATGTACACAGACCGTATTTTTAACGGATGCATCATCAGTTGCCAAAGATAGCGGTGGGAGGAGCTGTACCTTGCTTCTGAGTATGTTCCATACAGCAAAATTGATCTGTTTCATAGATCTATTTTTTTCACAGATCCGTACGGATCTGTCCTCCATAGAGCTACAATGTTGGCCAAAAGTATTGACACCCCTGCAATTCTGTCAGATAATACTCAGTTTCTTCCTGAAAATGATTGCAATCACAAATTCTTTGGTATTATTATCTTCATTTAATTTGTCTTCAATGAAAAAACACAAAAAGAATTGTCCTAAAGCCAAATTGGATATAGTTCCACACCAAATATTAAAAAGGGGGTGGCCAAATTATTGGCACTGTTAGAAAAATCATGTGATGCTTCTTTAATTTGTGTAATTAACAGCACCTGTAACTTACCTGTGGCACCTAACAGGTGTTGGCAATAACTAAATCGCACTTGCAGCCTGTTGACATGGATTAAAGTTTACTCAACCTCTGTCCTGTGTCCTTGTGTGTACCACATTGAGCATGGAGAAAAGAAAGAAGACCAAAGAACTGTCTGAGGACTTGAGAAACCAAATTGTGAGGAAGCATGAGCAATCTGAAGGCTACAAGTCCATCTCCAAAGACCTGAATGTTCCTGTGTCTACCGTGCGCAGTGTCATCAAAACGTTTAAAGCCCATGGCACTGTTGCTAACCTGCCTAGATGTGGACGGAAAAGAAAAACTGACAAGAGATTTCAACACAAGATTGTGCGGATGGTGGATAAAGAACCTTGACTAACATCCAAACAAGTTCAAGCTGCCCTGCAGTCCGAGGGTACAACAGTATCAACCCGTACTATCCGTCGGCGTCTGAATGAAAAGGGACTGTATGGTAGGAGACCCAGGAAGACCTCACTTCTCACCCCGAGACATAAAAAAGCCAGGCTGTAGTTTGCCAAATCTTACCTGAGAAAGCCGAAAACATTTTTGAAGAATGTTCTCTCTTTTTGGGAAAAAGCATAATGAGTTTTTCAACAGATTCAACAATAAATGTGCGATGTCAACAGGGGAGAGGGCCGGGGAGCGACAAGCAATATCAACTGGGGGAGGAAGTTAGAGACTTTCTTGATCTCCAAAAATGATGTGAGGGAACAGTTTAGTAAGCTGGTCATTGGCAAAGCAGCAGGGCCAGACGGTATCTGTCCACGTGTCCTCAGAGTGTGTGCAAATCAGCTGTGCACTGTCTTCCAGCACTTGTTTAACTGGAGCTTACAATCAAAGAGAGTACCAGTTCTATGGAAGACTTCTTGCCTGGTGCCGGTTCCCAAGACTACCTTCCCGAGCTCCCATAACGACTATAGACCGGTGGCCTTAACATCGCATGCGATGAAGTCCTTGGAGAGAATTGTACTTGCCTACTTGTGTCCGAGGATGTCTGCTTTTACGAACCCCCTATAGTTTGCGTATCGGCAGAGTCTGGGGGTGGACGATGCTGTAGCATATCTGCTACAAACAGTACATTCCTTTTTGGACAATGATGGAACCACTGTGCGTGCCATGTTCTTCGATTTCTCCAGTGCACTCAATACCTTACAGCCACTATTATTACGTAAAAAGCCGGTTGAAATGGCGGTTGATGAGGGATTAGTGAATTGGATCATTGATTACCTGTCGGACAGGCCACAGTTCGTATGGTTGGGGGCGGCCGTATCGGATAGTGTTCGGAGCAGTGTTGGAGCCCCTCGGGGAACGCTGCTGTCGCCATTCCTTTTTACGTTATACACAGCTGATTTTCAGTATAAATCAGACCTTTGTCACCTTCAGAAGTACTCTGATGACTCAGTGATAGTCGGAGGTATTGAGAGAGGCCGGGGGGAGGAGGAATACAGAAGGGTGGTTTTGGACTTCGTTGACTAGTGCCAGGCTAACCATTTAGAACTCAACGTAAAGAAAACCATGGAGTTGGTGTTGAGTTATGGAAGGTACATGAAGGATTGCTTACCTATCACTATTGATGGTCAGGATGTGAAGACGGTGGAGAATTTCAAATATTTGGGGGTTCACCTGGACAGCAAGCTTGATTGGAGGTGCCATATGGAGAAGGTTTGCAAGAAAGGGATGAGTAAACTTTACTTCCTAAGGAAGTTAAGGTCGTTTAATGTGTGTAGCAAAATGCTTGAAATGTTCTACCAATCTATTGTGGCGAGTGCAATCATTGCTGCAATCATATGCTGGGGTAGTAGTGAGCGCACAGCTGACGCTAATAAGCTGAATAAACTTATCAAGAAGGCTAGTGCGGCAGTGGGTCTACAACTTAGGACTTTCGAGGAGGTATAAGAGGATAGAATTAATAAGAAATGCAAGGCTATAATGAGCAACAATACACACCCGCTCTCTGAACTGTTTGCGAAGCAGAAGAGCACATTCAGCAAGCATCTAATCCAACTAATGTGTAAAAAGGAAAGATACAGAAAATCGTTTGTTCCGACAGCTGTGGGGATGTTTAACAAATGTATAAGTGTAAACCATCCCAAGACTAAGTGAAGTTCTAAGGGTATGGGGGGAATAGGTGAGGTACTTGTAACAGTCTACCCGCATCTGCTGTCCATATAGACTTATTTTGTAAAGTGTGTAATGTTCTTGATCTTTGTTCTGCTGCTGTAATACTGTAATTTCCTCCGGAATCAATAAAGTTTATCTTATCTTATCTTATAAACATAGAGTTTACAGGAGAAAAAAGAGGCATTCAAAGAAAAGAACACGGTCCCTACAGTCAAACATGGTGGAGGTTCCCTGATGTTTTGGGGTTGCTTTGCTGCCTCTGGCACTGGACTGCGTGACCGTGTGCATGGCATTATGAAGTCTGAAGACTACCAACAAATTTTGCAGCATAATGTAGGGCCCAGTGTGATAAAGCTGGGTCTCCCTCAGAGGTCATGGGTCTTCCAGCAGGACAATGACCCAAAACACACTTCAAAAAGCACTAGAAAATGGTTTGAGAGAAAGCACTGGAGACTTCTAAGGTGGCCAGCAATAAGTGCAGACCTGAATCCCATAGAACACCTGTGGAGAGATCTAAAAATGGCAGTTTGTAGAAGGCAACCTTCAAATATCAGGGACTTGGAGCAGTTTGCCAAAGAAGAATGGTCTAAAACTCCAGCAGATCATTGTAAGAAACTCATTGATGGTTACCGGAAGCGGTTGATTGCAGTTGTTTTGGCTAAAGGTTGTACAACCAAGTATTAGGCTGAGGGTGCCAATACTTTTGTCTGGCCCATTTTTGGAGTTTTGTGTGAAATGATCAATGTTTTGCTTTTTGCTTCATTCTCTTTTGTGTTTTTTTCATTGAAGACAAATTAAATGAAGATAATAATACCAAAGAATGTGTGATTGCAATCATTTTCAGGAAGAAACTGAGTATTATCTGACAGAATTGCAGGGGTGTCAATACTTTTGGCCAACACTGTAGTTTGTTTCCATGCCATGTTTAGCAGGTGAGGCAGTTCTGAAATGTTTCTGTTGAAAAATATGGCACATGTGCTTTTCCTAAACAGATGTTATACAGCTTGCATTGTTGATTGAGCAATTAAAAGGTATCGCATTATGGATTGCTATGCAAGATACAAATACCAAACACCTATATGGGTAAAGAAAAAATTAATAATAAAGTGTGGGTCAATTTTTCAAACTTCTAATTGTTTTATGTTTACTCCTAAATTTGTAGGGTAATATCAAGGGAGATCCATTATCCATTGAGAGTTTCATATGCTGAAGGAGGTCCTAAGGAGGTCACAGTCAAGGGGTGAGCTGTTCCCCATGCCAAATGGGAGCAGCATATGTCACACTCTGGAGAGTCTTGAAGCATGCATGGTGTCATTACACCTGAGGCCGGTGCCGCAGCCAGTGGTTCGGCAAATCCAGAAGGATGATGAGGATGAGGACAATGAAGAAGGAGGAGGTAGCAGATGCTGAAGGCCTTGTTCCCAGTCTTGTGTTGCAGCACAGCCACATACCTTCGACTTAGAGAATTATATGTGGGGACCTCTACCCCCTCCTAACAACTATCTTATTAGGCATGAACCACTCCTGTCTCCTTTTTTGGGGAGATTAGGCTCGCAGATGACATCACCCAAGAGTGGTTGCATGGGCCTAAGGCCAATGACTTGTATGAGCAAAGTACCCGAGGCATGCATTCAATGAGGACAGAGAGTTTGACTTCGTAGCTGAAGAAGGGACTGGTCATAGGTGCTACATCAATCAGTCCACCCTGCTGCATGACCATCTTCCCAAAAGTCTCTGCACAGTCCAAGTTGTGGAGGTCTCTTTCATAAACGAGAAGGGTAGCAAGGGGTGGTTCGCAGTTGGTGGTTGAAAACTGGCATCAGTAGGTCGACCTGGAGAGAATGTTGCATGGGATGGAGGCCAGGCCTCTTTTGGTTAGCCAGCCAGCTGACTACAAACTCACAAAGGCCATAAATCCTGAAGGGCCTGTCAGTGTTGCCCCAGTACCTTCCATCCCTCCTATAGAGGGTGGTCATCTCCTTATTCCTGCATCCTTTTCTCCAGGGGTGGCCATGTTGGGGTGTGCTGGGGGGATGGCGGTAGATGCCTCTGGAGGAGTAGCTCCTGCTATGCCCTAAGAAAATCTCGAATTTCACTCTGACCAATATTTTTAAATGAGTCAGAGCAGATGAGCATTTGTGTCCAGTTTTTTTCTCATCCAGATTCTAGATGAAATAAAGTTGCAACATGCTGCAAGTGGATGCAATAATTGTTTGAGCCTCGCCAATGCAAGTCAATGGGTGTTAGAGAAAAATGGACAGCACAAGGACAGAACACGGACCATCCTAGTGGCATCAGTTTTTTACTACCGTGTTTCCCCGAATATAAGACAGTGTCTTATATTAATTTTACCCCCAAAAGTCCCACCCTGACTTATTTTCGGGGTATGTCTTATATTTCCCGCCCTAGCCCTAACCCTAACACTAACCCTAGCCCTAACCCTAACCCAGGGGCATACACATACAGGGCACACTCACACATACAGGGGCACACTCACACATACAGGGGCACACTGACAGGGGCACACTGACCTGGGCTCCTCCGACCACCGGGGACCGCAGCACATCCCAGGCATCCACATGCCTGAGGACCGCAGCACATCCCGGGCACCTCCGACAGGCCCGGGCACAGCAGCACGCTGGCTGGGCATCGTCGCACAGACAGCCCGGCCTGCACACGTGCCGCTGTCCCGGCCAATCACAGGCCAGGAGCGGCCTGGGAGCCAATGACAGGCCAGATTGACGTCATGCAGCGCAACTGGCTTGCGATTGGCCTCTGGGCAGTTCCTGGCCTGTGATTGGCCGGGACAGCGGCGGGGGATTTAAAATACCCGCCCCGCTCACCCAGGCACTGGGAACACAGCGGGGGCACCAGAGACAGCAGCGGCAGCAGCACTAAGTATGAGATATTCCCCTGGGCCCCCCCACCACACCAAATTTTCCCCGAAAATAAGTCACCCTGTCTTATTATCGGGGTATGACTTATATTAAAAAAATTGCCCCCAGCCCTGCCCTGTCTTATAATCGGGGGTGACTTATTTTCGGGGAAACACGGTAATACGTTATCATTCTGTAGCACATAACACTGTAAATGTTCCTGTAAATGATTGTACAGTAGTAGCTGCAGAGTAAAAAAATGCATTGTATATGGACAGCACATAGAAGTTACATGGATGTCATACGGAGTCTAGGTGAGAAAAAAATCGCACACTCGCATAGCACTTACATGACGTATGGAAGACCATACGGATGTGACTCGTCCTACTCTCCTCGATGAAATATAGTCAGATTTTTCATTGGCTCCTGTGTTTCCAGCCTCAGGCTGCTAGACAGCTGTTGAGCTGTAAGTAACAGTGTTTGGTAGGGATGCCCCATAGAAGAAATGTACAGTGACAGGTCCAATTAATGGCAGTTCAACATCGCAGGTAGTTTATTGTAATTGGGCCTTAATATATATTAGTAATCATTTCATTTTAGAGGGATTCATAATGTATAGTTGTAGAGGAAAATACCTTTACTATCATTTTTCTGTATCTATCTGGCATTTTCCCTTTTTATTCATTTAATTGGAGCTATCTTCTGCATAATAAATGTGTTTTCTTTTCACTGCATAGCTGTGTTCCACTGAGCCCAAGTGTTTGGTAGCAGATCTACCTCTGAATAGTTATATTTTTGATATGCATATCTATAACATCCTCTGAGTGCCAGAAAAATCTAGGAGAGGATGAAGCTTTATTTTTTATTCACAGGATAAAGCTGTGTGAGAAACGCATAGAGTCCTTCATGAATTCCATTTTAATGTAGTGATAATTGAAAATTGATGCATGCGTCAGAAAATGGCAGCCAGCAAAGTCAGGAGGAGCGAGAGCGACAGTGTGAATTTAGAGGAGAAAGACGACTTATTTATTAGCAGAAGGATTATAGACATGCAAGAAAACGCTTATTCTGGAATTGAGGCAGAAAATCTTACAGCGTCGCTTCAAAACACAGCTTCAAATCAAGAAGCTCAGAAAGATCAAATATTACATTCACGTTATCAGCTAAGCTGCGAACACATAAGCACAAAGATATTGATGTTCAAATTCAATGGATAAGCCTCCAAAGAATTTTATTATTGTGTTGAGTCAACAATTCCTTTATGTTAACACCAGGCTAAAACTTAAGGCTGAAACAGAACAGCATTGATTCAAAGGAGAAGCGATGGTCAGAGAAGATGCATGTATGAATTCCTCATCTTTAACTAAAAGGAAGCCAGAGTAAATAGTTCATCACAGTAGATGAATTACCTTATAGTTATTGGATCAGCTTTGCTAGCTAAAGAATAATCATTTTATTCATGGGATAAGGCTGCCAGTCAATCTTTGGTGATGACTCAGATTGATATATGGCACAATAAGTACATTGCTCCTGTGGAAATCATTTATTTATGTAAAATGGAAAAGAGTACACAATGAAAGACAGGTATGGATGGGGCAAATCTTTCCTGACTTCACTTACAGCATGTGTATATCACCCCAATCTGAATATGCGAACATAACCATTCATTGAGAAACTTTCCAAACATTATTGTATTCCTACAATGTTTTATTCAAAGTCACACAAGTAGTTATTAATATGGGCTTTCAAGAAATCATAAGGCCCCATAGCTGAATTTCCAATTGGCTCCCCCTCACCCACCAAAAAATACTTAATTAATATTTGTCTGGGGCAGGGTCATACAAGAGCATATCTCATAACTTTACAGCCCTTACAAAATTATTTTCCTCATATTGAAGAACCTAGATTCCACTTTCATTGCACCCATAAAATATGGTGCCAACACAAGTGCCCTACAAACACTCTATCCACAGTGGATTCCTCCACAAGCATAGTATGATGACCCTACTGTACCTATCCTCAATTATCCGGTAAACTATGGTGAATCTAACACAGTATATTCCCACCTGTGACCTCCACACAGCCCTTCATGCAGAATAATGGGCCTACATAAAGTATAATGGCAATAACACCTGTACACACTGTAAATTGGCCTCCACCAGCCCTCTAAACAATATAAAGGCCCCCACACAGCCCTCTGCACAGTATCATGGAACCCACACACCTTCACACTGTCACGTTGCTTGCATACAGTATAATTATTATTATTTAATATTTATATAGCGCCATTAGGTTACATGGCGCTTTACAAGTGAGAAAGTAGACAAATATAAATAGTAAAACGACGACAAATCAGTCAAACCGGTACAATAGGGCAGAGGATCCTGTCCGCGAGGGTTCACAGTCTAGAGGGGGTGGGGACGGAGACAGTAGGAGGGGGAGAGGTGAGATGGTGCAGCGGATTAGTTCTCAGTGTGGGTTGTAGGATTGTAAGAAGAGGTGGGTCTTCAGGTTTTTCTTGAAGTTCACAGGGTAGGGGAGTGGCTGATGTGGTGGGGGAGGGAATTCCAGAGTCTGGCAGAAGCACGAGAGAAGTCTTGTATGCGGTTATGGGAGGTGGAAATGCGGGGGGGGGGGGTTGAGAGAAGGAGTTCTTGAGAGGAGCGCAGGTTGCGCGAGGGGAGGTAACGGGAGACCAGATCAGAGATGTATGGAGGAGAGAGGTTGTGTATGGCCTTGTATGTCAGGGTTAGGGTTTTGAAGTGGGATCGCTGGGGAGTGGGGAGCCAGTGGAGGGCTTGTCGGAGAGGGGAGGTGGGGGAGTAACGGGGAGATAGGTGGATGAGTCGGGCAGCAGAGTTGAGGATGGTGCGGGGAGGAGGCAGGGAGGCCGGTGAACAGGAGGTTGCAGTAGACCAGGCGGGAGATGATGAGGTCATGGACAAGTGTTTTAGCCGTGCAGTGGTCAAGGAAGGAGCGGATACGGGCAATGTTTTTAGTTGGAGTCGACAGGCGGTGGCGAGGGCTTGGATGTGGGGCTTGAAGGAGAGGGAGGAGTCGAGGATTACCCGAGGCACTTGGTATGGGGGATGGGTGAGAGTGTGCAGTCATTGACGGTGATGGATAGGTTAGGAAGAGGGGGAGGGTTGTTGGGGGGAAAGACGATGAATTCGGTCTTGTCCATGTTGAGTTTGAGGAAGCGGGTAGAAAAGAAGGATGCGATGGTGGATAGGCAGTGAGGAATTTTGGATAGAAGGGAGGAGATATCAGGGCCAGACAGATAGAGCTGGGTGTCGATGGCGTAGAGGTGGTATTGGAGGCCATGTGACTCGATGAGTTTGCCTAGGCCGAGGGTGTAAATGGAGAAGAGTAGTGGTTCTAGGACCGAGCCTTGGGGAACTCATACAGAAAGGGGGTGGGGCGAGGAGGAGGTGTTGGAGTAGGTGACGCTGAAGGTCCTGTCCATTAGGTAGGAGGAGATCCAGGAGAGGGCTAGGTCAGTAATGCCAAGAGATTCAAGGATTTGAAGTAAGAGGGAGTGGTCAACAGTGTCGAAGGCAGCAGAGAGGACGAGAAGGATGAGGACACAGTAGTGTCGTTATCTCTTGGCGATCAGTAGGCCGTTAGTGACTTTGGTTAGGGCTGTTTCGGTGGAGTGGTGAGGTCGGAAGCCGGATTGTAGGCGATCAAAGAGAGCACAGGAAGAGAGGTGGGAGGATAGTTCGGAATAGACGTGTTGTTCAAGAAGTTTTGAGGCGAACGGGAGGAGAGATATGGGCGATAGTTGGAGACTGCTGTAGGGTCGAGGGATGTTCATTTATGGATGGGCGTGATTAGGGCGTGTTTGAAGGGTGAGGGGAATGTGCCGGATTTGAGTGATATGTTGAAGAGATGTTTTAGGGCAGGGATGTGGACTGTGGTGAGGTTAGGGATGAGGTGGGAGGGGAGAGGGTCAAGGGCGCAGGTGGTGAGGTGTGATCGTGCTAGAAGGGAGGAGAGGTGTTCCTCTGTCATGGGGGTGAAACTGCATTTGCGTGAGGAGGGATGGGCTGGAGGTGGGATGGGGCGAGGGGAGTGTGGGTCGAAGCTTTGTCTAAGTTTGTCAATTTTGTCTTTGAAGAAGGTGGCGAAGTCATCAGCGGAGATGAGGGGTGAGGGAGGAGGTGCAGTGGACGAAGTAAAAAGTTGAAGGTTTTGAAGAGTTGTTTGGGGTTGTGAGACAGGGCGGTAATTAGGGAGGAGAAGTAGACTTATTTTGCAGAGTCAAGGGCAGTCTTGAAGGTATTGAGTGCTTGTATAGGGTGAAGTGCTCTGCGGAGTGGGATTTCTTCCATTTCCGCTCAGCTTGCCTAGTCGTCCGTCAGAGTTTTTTGGTGAGGGTCGTGGGCCAGGGTTGTCGTTGAACTTGTGTTGTGTTAAATGTGAGTGGAGCAGCCTGGTCGAGGGCTGTAGTGAGAGTGATGTTGTAGAGGGAAGTGGCTGAGTCAGCGTCTTGAGAAGAGGCCAAGTCTGAGAGGGGGAGGAGGGATTCTGAGAGAGTGGAAGTCTATGAGCTTAAGGTTTCTGCGGGGTTGGGGGAGTGTCAGGAGAGGGGGGAGCGTGGTAGGGGGGAGAGGGATGAGAAGGTCAGTAGGTTTTGGTCGGAGTGGGTGAGGGTCGGTGAGGGAGCAAAGGCGGGTGAAGACGAGGTCAAGTGTGTGGCCACCAGTGTGAGTGGCAGAGGAGATCCATTGGGAGAGGCCAAAAGAGGAGAGGAGGGATAGGAGTCTGGAGGCAGCGGCGTTGGGGGTGTCGATGGGGATGTTGAAGTCACCCATGACGATGGTGGGGATGTCAGAGGAGAGGAGGTGGAGGAGCTAGGTTGTGAAGTGGTCAAAGAAGGTGGAAGGGGATCCAAGGGGGCGGTAGACAACGGCCAGTTGGAGGTTGCAGGGGGAGTAGATGTGAACAGAGTGTGCCTCGAAGGAGGTGAGGGGGGTGGAGTAAGTGGGGAGAAGGAGCAGTCGTTGGCCAGAAGTAGGCCAACATAGCTGTGTAATGGCTCCAAAGTAGTGGTCAACATATTCATGCACCTTAGAAGGGCCACATCACACCTGGCTGCACATATGTGCACAGTCTGACACATAGCATTGCACAACACATTAATCACAATTGGCCAAAGGGACTACAAGCTGAGTGCTATGTTTCCGACCCCATGGTGGAAACACCAGATGCTTACTGTCTGGTGTTGTGTTTGGAGGCATAATCCATCCTCTGGTAAGGCAAGGGTGTTGCTCAACAAAAATATGTTGTCACTTGTTTTTTAAATTTTGAAAAAAACAGAGTGGCCCCTAACCATAGTGTCAGTGTAGACAAAACCCTTTTCGCCTAGCAAGGACGCCGTCATTACATTGATACCAAAACAGTACGTGTTTGCTGTATGTTGTGTTGTGTTGTTCTAATCCATGTATTATCAATTTTGACATTACAGATATGGAAGACTCCCCGGCAGAGGAGGCGCAACGGGCCCTAACACCACCCGGGACCCCACCATTACCTGCAGTTGCAGGCCCAGCAAGCCCGCCTCCCCCCGCGACCCCACCATCACCGCCCACCGCGGGCCCATAAACTCCCACACACTCGGGACACCACCATCCCCAGACCTTACGGGCCCACAAAGTCCCACCACCAGTGGGACCCCACCATCACCACGTGGGCACATTAAGTCCCACAAACACCGGCCCAATACCATCACCATTTGAGCAGGGACCTGGAACTCCACACCCCCCTTGGACCATACCATCCCCGTCCAGGGAGGTATCACAAAGCCGATGGCCTTGGGTGGTGAACCCAACCCCAGGCAACACCCCCACCCACTGCCTCTCCACCTCCCGTGGGCCACAACATCACCTGCAGGCTGCAGTGGGTGTTAGTGCTGGTAAGTGCTGTCAACAGCCTATCTTGGTTTGTGTCCCTGACATCACTATGTGACTCATGATGTTTTTTCTCCCTTTATACAGAAGGTGCAAGAGTTGGTGGGGATGGGTGAGATGTGAGGCCATCCCCAGCTCCCCAACATGGAAACATGGATGGGGCTCTGCCACGTAAGTCAATGCCACACTAAATACCTCAACCACCCACCACAACACAGGTCACTGAGTAATGTTCTTTTTTTTCAATACAGGCCTTACAACAATGGCAGACATGCTGCAGGCCCACAATCAAGCCCAGCAGCACCTGGCCCACTTGCGTGAAATGATAATGGCCATCTAGGCAGTCCAGCTCACCATTGGCCCTACTCCCCAATTTCCCCCCCAATAATGTTGCCATTTGCCCTTTGTTTGTTTCCATGTCCATGTTGGACACGTTTTTAAAAACTTTTGCCATGTTGGCACCCTTAATTGTTAGGCCACGTTGGCCTCTTTTCTTATAGTGTCCCACATTGGGAAAGTGGGTAGTGTGTATTGGCTACTCCTAAGCTGACAAAGCCTCTTTGTTGGTTTTGGCAATGTTTAAAAATAAGTTTAACCTTTAATAAAGATGTGTTAAGCTAAATCCTGTGTCATCCCTTCCTGCAACACACACAGGGTAACGTTTGTGAGGTTAATTTTTTACAACAACAATGGGCTACGGATTTTCAATAAATATGCAGTGTCACATGCCAAACATGTGACCATACTGGCCCATTTCAACCATCATGAACCCCTATATGACATCAATGTCTAGTATCTGACACCCACAGGACCAAACACACACAAACATACTGGTGAACGTGACACAGATGTGGATGTAGGTCTGGGAAAACATAATGCGCTTTATTTTGTCACCATCTTAATTTTTTTAAGGAAAAAAAAGAGGCCCAAGCTAGGCTTAACCAAAGTCATTGCGCCAATATTGTGCATTGGCTAGTAGCGTTCGTTTTCTTCCGCCTCCTCTGCTGGCTCAGACAATGGCTCCTCCCCCTCATCCGTGTAAACCCACCGTCTGGTGGAGGGGACTGCTCGGTGGGGCTGTCTTCGTGGGAGAGGTGGAGTATCACGATTTTGCCTACTCCTCACCATGCGTGTTGGGGGCGCAGTGGGCCCGGGGGTGGTCTTCCGTGGGAAGGCCCAAGAGGCCCCCCCGCGCTTGGACCCATCTACGCTCGCCTCCAGGACACGAAAGATGGCCCTCTTGGTGATATCCCGTTGCTCTGGCTCCATACAGCCTAGCATCTCTCTTGCAACATGCCTGATTCCAGAGCCAAGGGTCCTCTCCTGGGCTAAGAGGACCTGTTTTTTCCAGGTACCCAGCTCCGTGTTTGGTGGGGCAGGTGGTCTTCGTCATTATATGCCAGAGCTGGGCCCCCCACTACTGGTCTCAGGCACCGGCTCTACCGCAGATGTTGATGGGAGAGCCTCACCAGTGGCCTGGTCCTCATCACTGGAGCCAGGCTCCTGAGGGGCCTGAAAATAAAACAGAAGAAAAATATACATCAGCCACATGTTGCTATTTAATTTAAGCTATTACCACAAGCAAACAGCACAACATAGAGCCAATCTCACCATGGCTAACACCAAAAAGGCACAGGATCAGGGTTTGGAAACTACAAGGACAAAGAAGTAGACCAGTGCAGTATACTCACCTGAGGCTCCACATTGATATGGCAAGTGACCACACATAACACACCACAAACTGTGATAATAGCCACGAGCAAACACATAGAAAAGAATACTGAAGAAAATTTGTGAAAGAAAAATCACAATGGTGACTTCAACATGTGCTGCAAACCCCACATCAGTGGTAACAACTAGCTGTGTACATAGATCACACAAACAAAATTACCCACCTCTCGTGACGGGGCAGGCGCTTTGGCTGCGGCCACAGCTGATTGCGGGCGGCGCCTGCTGCACCGTGTTCCCCGAGGCTGAGGGCCCACCTGGCCCAGGGTGAAGGTGAGGAGGTCATAGTACCACAGATTTGGCCTAGAGACCTCCTCAGCTCCAGCCCCGGACCAGGCATCCATCCACTTATTATGTGTCTTGGATGTCTTGGAGAACATGGTGAGCAGGTGCTTGATCTTCTCTGCAACCAGGGCCGCTGTCCAGATGGTAGTGGGTTGGAGCCGGTTGGTCAGCTTCACCAGTGGCCTGTAGGCCGCAACCCTCGCTGTCTTGTCCTGATATTCTGGCAGCAACACCTGCCACAGGCATTCGTGTTCCTGGTATATGGTGAGGAGCTGTGTCACAAAATCATGATACCCAGCCATCTGCAAATAAAACATATAATTGTGTCATGCAAACACATACATGGCCATCTCAGGTGACACCCTACTCTGTGTGGACAACCCATGTCCAGCACTACTAATTACATGTGTTCTGGAAGTCACCTTGGGTATGCAGAATCAGTTTTGCCCTTTACATGTGGACATACATGGGGCATGCAGGACAGGGCTGGGGATATATCTATTTTGGCCCAGTGCAGGGAAATATGGAAGGTCTGTAGTTGACAAATGGCACACATGGGCTTCCCACATACATTAAAACACAGACTCATGGCATACACACATATTTATCTCTAACCATACTGCTGTAGTACACATTGTCCTGGCAAGGCTCTCCCAAAACATTATGTGTGCTGCAGGACACGGAGTATAGTTATGATGCATACACGTCGCAAAATACACTTCTACAGGATGCTACATGAAGCTGGACATAAGGCGCCCAAACATCTGCCAACATATGGGTCTGCAGCACACAGAAACTAATGTACAGGAGTGCACAATAGCATGTTCCCCCCTTACCGTCTGTCCAATAGAGTTCTTGTGATGAGACGCTACTAGCACAATGCACATTGAAGTAGGAGCATGGGTGGCGCCCCAGCATGTCCATATTTAAACACAACATGACCAATCAAAAAAGCGCACTGGCACATAATCATTGGTCGCACCTGCATCCGCCCAGGCAGCTACGTCGCTTCCAAGACGCCGCTGCTATCTGATTGGTTGGTTGCCATATAAAAAGTGCTCACAACCGAGGTAGAGCACGCTTGCTGCCCAGAATCATTAAGTAAGTACTGATATGCAAACATTAACTGTGATATGGCTGTATTGCGTTTAAAGCAGCTTAGCATTACGGATCGTTATTGTGTAGTGTAGCTGACGCCCAAGTGGTGCGGTATGTACTTAGTCTTGATGTTGTGTATGTTTGCTCAATTGTGTACTGGCAAATGGATGCATGAGTGTTTTGTCAACCAAAACACACTCCGCATTGACAAACCATTTTGCCTTTGCCATACAGGATCATGTTTGAAGGATGTGTGTGTCTTTAGTTGCGAGGATCATCTGAATTGTGGTCACATAGTACTGTCGTTTACCACACACAATGGGAGTAATCAGGCCAAACTGAGATGTGGAGTGGGCCATGTGGCTTCAGCGAATGTCTGCCTCTGAAGATCCGGCGTTCACAACACATCAGGGATGTCTCTTGCACATGATGAGTATTCAATAGTCTGCTGTGTGGCCTGATATTTTGTGAATAACACACAAAGGCGGGGGTACGTGTATAATGTAATTGTGTTGAGTTGGTAACAACCATGATTTCCTAAATGTGACCTATCTCTTTGGCCACGCCTTGTGGGCATACGTCAACATTATGGCCTGGGATATGGGATACTGCCCATGATGTGTTGAATTTGACAAGGGAGATGTATTTGTACAAGAGGGCCAGGGGTGTAGAGTGACCAGGTTTGGTTGTCAGCCAGTACAATGTTGTGTTTGGGCCTTGAATGGTGCTATATATGTATGTGGGTGGGCTTCTGAGCAAACTTGGGTAGGATGTTGTAAAGTGGCTAGGAGATGTATAGGGAAGGAGGTGGTGGGTGTTGATGATGTGTGATGAAGCGTTCTTGTAGTGATGTTTCTTTTCCTCACATTTGCAGGGGTTGGTACGTGAGATGATCATGTACCCTGATGGAGATGCTATCGTGGCTCTTGCCTTGGTGGAAGAGGAATTGTGGTTGGAGGATAGATATGAGAGGTTGCGGGCTCGCAGTCAATGGCGTGTGTGGGCTCGGGATTGGCTTCTGCAACGGCAGACCCAGAGCCACATGCGGCTGGTCTGTGAGCTGGAGGATCAGAGTCCGCATGAATTCAGGAACTATCTCTGTATGTCCGAGGACTCTTTCACATTCCTGTTGGAACGCATAATGCCATTGATAGCAGGACACTTTGATGCGTCGAGCTGTGCCACCTGAGGAGCGTTTGGCTGTCACTCTGAGGTTCCTGGCAACAGGTCGTTCAAGGCCTGAAGTGCAATACACTTCACGTGTGTCACTGTCCCTGCTGAGCCGTCTGATCCCCGACACGTGTGAGGCCATCTGGAGTAGTCTGTTGCCATCCTATATGCAGTTCCCAACACCCCCGCTGAATGGATGGATGTTGCCAGAGGGTTTGAGGACCACTGGCAATTTCCAAACTGCGACGGTGCATTGGATGGTAAGCACGTGAGAATCACCAAACCCCAAACTCGGGGTCCTTGTATTATAATTACAAAGGATATTTTAGTGTGGTTCTCATGGCCCTGGTGGACGCTAACTATGACTTCCTCTACGTGGACGTTGGAATAAACGAGCGTATCTCAGATGGGGTGTGTTTGCACACTGCTCCTTGGCCCAAGACCTAAGGACAGGTGCGCTGAACATGCCCTCAAATGATGAGACAACCGATCATCTCAACTTTGCGTTTGTTGTGGATGAAGCCTTCTCACTTCAGGCTCACCTACTACGGCCATATCCCCAGAGGACGCTTACTTCTGAGCAGCGCATTTCAATTACCTGCTATCACGGGCCCGCCGTGTGGTTGAAAATGCGTTCGGGATCATGGCCAATACATTCCGGGTTTTTCATACACGTATGCATATGAAACTGGAATCTATTGATGTGGTAGTGCTGGCCTGCTGTGTGCTGCATAACTTCCTGCGTCGTAGGGTTCGGTCATCATACACGCCGGCAAGTTATGTGGATTCTGTGGACCCCACAACAGGGAAGGTCCGTCCTGGGGATTGGCGTGTTACCGACCATGGTGTAGCACCTCTCCAGCCGCTGAGCTATGGTCTGAGTCAGGAGCAGCAGTGACGCATACTGCTCCTACTTTAATGACCCTGGGGCAGTGGCCTGGCATCACTAGCAGGTGTGGGGTGGCTAGTGTTGTGAGGCAGAAACATGATGAGGACGGTAGAGTCACCAGGGTGGCTGCACCATGATGATTCTTCTTGTATTTAGTTGTGTAAACAATAATTAGTTCGTTTTGTATTGTTCGGTACTGTTTTTTTTTTTTTTTGCCCATTATTTCGCATCATGTTGAATTTATTTGTGTGATGTTAACACTTTTTTTTTGTTAAATTTTGTGTGTGTTGTTCTACATAATTTTTGTGTGCACAAAAAGACAAACTAAAACAATCTTAAAAAAAACTAACCTGTGTCTGTCGTTACTTTTGAATCCCGGCCAGTTGCACTTAACTTTATGCTGTGCACAGAGGTTTGTGATCCATAAAATGGTATAGATGGATCCGTACAGCATTGTCTGGTAATATCCAGTACACAGGTCCAGCCCTTTGGCCCACACTGTATGTCGTGACTGTGTGCACATACAGTATCCATTATGATGTGTTTGGGGAACAGGGGAACGTGCCCACACACATGGAGCAAGCATTGGTGTTTGTGGGGGATGTAGGTACAGTCCAGTACACACTCACAAACATGTGTACACACACATAGTTGAGTTCATGGACCAATGTAGGCACATATGGGCATAGTGTGGTTTGTATGTTCCCACCATCAGCTACAGATGCACACATTGCCATTGTGTAGTGTAAGCCACTGTCCTGCACAAAACCGCTCCTGTGTGACACTTGAGCATCTCGAAAGTGTGCCGCAGAAGCCACTTTCGATGACACGAGCTGTATTCATCACAAACTCCGAGACAATGGCGTCATGTATTAGCCAGCCTTTCAGCGCAGGCTGCCCAATCATAACGCTATTGCTTTGGCAAATGAGCGTGTTTGGGGAGTGGTGTAGACGAGTCTGGCACGCCTATGTTCTCGCCGCGCTGAACATGTACGCCCACACTCCTTTGGGGATTGCGGCGTGTGAAGCGGCGAAGGAAGTCAATCGGATTGGTTCCGCTGTTGGTGAGGCCATTTCCGGGGCAACACATCACCTTAGGTTGAGGGCGAAATTGCGGTGTGTAAAAGCGCCAACAGCGATCTGAGGCGACCATGAAAAACATGCTAGAACACGTTAGATCGCCACATATCGCCACAAAATATTGTGGCGTGTAAAGGTACCCTAACAGTAACAAAAGTAAACATCATAAAAGTATCATAACTAAATTAGTGCACTAAAGGCCAGTCCCAAATCCAGCCTTTGTATGCATTATGTCAAAATCCATGATCTCTTGATCTTGAGTGTAGTATCCATCGCAGTGATGTCAGCCGAGGATGAGGATTGGGGCACGACAGAAAACTAAAATGTTTATACAAAATATAAAACAAGATTAAAAAAGTTGAAGTGTGACGACCATCCGCTGTGAGGCCGAGCTGCTGGTAGGCAGCACCCCGAGAAACCCCGAGACCCTTAACCCCTATACAGGGATCTGGAATTACAGCGGAGCCCAGGGGGTAGCTGCCTATATGAGCAACAGAGCCGGGGAGGTCGCCAGGGGAAAATCAAGACCCGAAAAACGAAGTCACAAGTCCGAGTCAAAACCGAGAGGGCAGCTAAGGTACAAAATCGTCAGGCAGTAGCAGAGTCAAAAATCCAGGCAAAGGTCAAGGGCAAAACCAAGAGGGCAGCTGAGGTACAAAATCAATAGGCAGAGGCAGAGTCAGAAATCCAGGCAAGGTCAGACACGAAACTAAACACACACTATCACTGGGGAACCAAAACTATATCTGGCGGCCTGCAAGCCAGGCTCCAATGTACTTGAAGGGCGCGGCTACCTCCCATAGGCTGGAGCCCACAGCCTGATGATCTCATCCGGACCGCCCCTAGAACCAGGCCAGATGGTGATGCTCCGCCCACCCCACTTCTGACAGCAGAACGAAGGCTGCGCCTAACAGACAGCTCTGCAGGGCCCGCTCCTCTGCTACCAACACCACCCAAAGGAGAAACATGGCGGCGCTCAGCGACAGAGGCAGACGTCGCAGGAGCAGGTCCATATAAGGACAAGGCCCTCCTATCACTGGCGCCATCAACCGAAGGAAACCGGCTCCTCCCAGTGGCCGAGGCAGGAACACCAGCCACTGAGTCCAATGGCGATGTGACATGAAGGTACAACAAAACATAAGACATGGGGGGTGATGTTCATAAAAAAGGGGCAAAACTTAGGGATTCATTTAGACCCCCGGGTGCCATTGTCTCAAGTGTAACAATCCAACGCGTTTCACATTGGGCAAGGATCATTCTAATATTTCCACCGCGGATCCCACCATGAACGACCTCAATCCCCCTAATCTTTAAGAAGGTTGAGTCACAGTCATGGTGGGACCTAAAATGACAATGTAATGTTTTTAAGGTTAAAGGATCCTCCACTGTTTGGGCTGCAGTAATGCCCCTCACATGCTCCCTTACACGTTTGCGTAACTCTCTCAATGTTAATCCAACGTATATTAGTTGGCACCCACAAGTGGCGTAATAAACCACATTGCAGATGCTACAATTCACATATTCCTTAATATCATACATCTTGGTCCCATCAGCTGATGTGAAGGAAGCAATGCGGAGGACATTGTTGCAGGCCGAACAGTGTCCAAATTGGAAACATCCCCTCAAAGGTCTTGTTGACCCGAACAAAGATGATATTTTAGGGAAATAATGGCTCCGAACAAGTATGTCACGCAGGTTCCTGGACCTACGAGCCGTCATTAAAGGATAGTTCGACAATGAGTCCCTCAGGTGAGGGTCAGTCTGGAGGACAATCCAATGGCGCTTTAAGATGGACCTCATGCCCTCCCACTCGTGGTTGTAGGTTGTAATAAATCTAACCATAAATTGGTTATGATTCTCTCCCCTTGTAACTTTAGTAGGAAGCAAGTCAGCATGGGGGGTATGCTTCACCCTGAGATACCCCTTCTTAGTTCTCCAGTTGCTGTAGCCTCCTTCTCTGAACCGTAAAGCCATATCCACTTCCTGCTCCTCAAATTTTGAATCCGAGGTGCAGTTACGTTTCATGCATAAAAACTGACCGGTAGGGGCAGCACGAATCATAGACCTATCATGGGCAGATTATGCGTGTAGAAAGGCATTAACAGAGGTGAGTTTACAATACACGTCAGTTGTAATTAGACGATCTGGACCCATGTCAATCAAAATATCCAAAAATTAAATTTTTTTGGTATCAAATTTGTATATGTTAATGTTCCATTCATTAATATTTCCTCTGGTCACATTCAGCTATCTGCTACAAATTAACGCGAGGTTTCAAAAACAGGCACTTTTGTGCCATCGTTTTCATACGCTGTGGATCCGCTCGCCCATATAACTCTATGGCAGCATTAAGGCAGCGTTACACTACGTTATTGCTGTATTAATGCTGCTCTATTGAGGATCCATCCTAACAAACACCCGTACGCAAATGTGGCCCTAGCCTTACAGTGATTCCACATTTATATACTTTTTTTTTATGTTTTACCGCCTTTCACAACATAAAAACGTTATAGTAAAAAGAATTGTTTTTGCATCTTCTGAGAGCTATATCTTTTATACTTCTCCACTGACAGACTGTGTGGCAGCTTGTTTTTGGTGGGACAAGATAACGCTTTCAGTGATATCAGTTTCTGTGTCCACAAAATCGTCATGATGTACCTATCTGCCATTTGTCAGGAGCTACTTCCCTCCCAAGACATATAGGTATGTTAATGTTGAGCCCAGGCTTTGGGTACTCGGGTGTCAGGCGGCAAAGGGTTAACTGCGGTGTCACGGGGAATGGCGGCCACGTCTGATCCCGTGTCCTGGGCCTATCTTTGAAAAGGGGAATTATGTACAAGGGATTATTTACAAAATTAGTTGTCGTGACGCCACCTGCAGTTCCTGGTGAATTAGCACCAGCGCCGCCACAGTCCTCCGGAGGTTGGTGGTGTTGCGGCTGAGATGATGTAGTCCTCCACAGGTCGGACTGGGACCTCCGGGGCAGTGTAATGAGGATGGACAGGTTGGAGTGGAGCTGGGTTTGTATAGGAAGAGTTGGAACAGTCTATGGAGGATACTGGGAGTGGAAAGGAAGGATACACACACGCACAAAAGTCTCTTTTACCTTTTACTGTTGTTAAGCAGGTAAAACGATCCAGGGCACTGACGGGTGGACAGATTGCACAGTGGGTCCCCACAGCAAGTGGGTATAAGGCCTCCGCTGTTCTGTAGTGTTTGTCTGAAGCACAGCCTGCTTGCAGCCTGACTTGCCTCCTCTCTCTTCCTGACTGTGTAGTGTCTTCCTCTCCTCCTGTGCGGTCTCCAGGATACCTTCTCCTGATCATTGCGGCTCTGCCCTGCTGTGTCTGGCTCCCTCTCTTGACTCACAGGGGAAAACAAACAGGGTAGCCGAGGCCTCCACGGTACAACGGGGTTTTCTGTGGTCCTGTAGTGTCCTACAGGTGCGGATCTCCAATATCCGATGTTTCTCCTGGGACGAACTCTCTCAAGTTCCTTGCTCCCTTTTGGTTCTCTGCTCCTAGCCTTCAGTCCCACTTAGGCTGGCGGGACACTGAAGGGCCACTCCGGGTCACTGGCTCAGGCCTAATCGCAGCACCAACCACCAGGACATCTTTGCAGCTCTCCTAGCGTCTGCACACTCTGACTAACTCCGCCCCCAGCAGCAGTATTTATAGGGGATCTTGCCTAAGGTCAGCAAGTGGTGCTCCCCCTACTGTGCCGGGGTGGAAGGTGTTGTATGTAGCAGATACCTGCTGTGGAAACCCAGCTGTGCATGAGAGATGTCTGTGGCTACCTGTGTGAGCAGGGCGCCACATACCCTCCTAGGTAACATCAGTACTCCTGGACTGAGCATTTTTGTTTTTGAACAAAGAATAACAATAATAACAATAAAATAGGTAACATATGTACAAAGTCTGAAAAGAAAAAAAATTTATAAAAAGACACTGAAAAATATTGAAAAATAGAAAAAAAACAGGTAAGTCCATACGGTGTTAGTCCATCCACTGCAGGCTTTTGAAAAGTTTGTGGCTACGTTAGTTTGTTAACCGTAGTCCATTTGAAATTTAAAAGTTCAAAGTTCAAAAAAGGAAAATAGTTCAAAGGGACAAAGCTCAAAGAGTCTTTTACAGTCCATTTCTGTATGCTCCAGGTAATAAAAGGGAAAAGTCTTTCAAAGTCCACATTTTAACAATAAACATTAGTCCCTATGGGTGTCTCGGCTTAGGAGACCTGGTTCCCGCCCCAGGCACTCTCTGTTCCTAACTTAATGTGCTTGAGACTAGGCCCAGTTCCTCCACCCTTCTGTACACTACTATTTACACTCTTATTGTACAATTTACTTATTTACATGTTTTCATTAGTGTGCTCTACCTTTATATCCTATTATACCCAATCTCCAAACCTAGGCGGGGGTTGACCTTTTGTGCATCTCTTTGACTTCCGCACAACAGGTGTCACTGTCTCAGGTGAAGTGTCTAGTGTTGAGCTTGGTGAAGGTGTTTCAGGTAAGCTTCTGCGTTGCCTTAATCTCACTATAGGTCTAGCAGGTGTACTGATTGCAGCATCCTCATATTCTCTAGCAATGGGTAATTCTTCCTGATTCCTTGGTATCTCTTCAGTAGGCTGGTAGAAATTCAGTATTGGCACAATGATAGCTCCATCTTGTTGGGGCCAATCTTCTGGGAATTCTCCTAAGATGGTAGGGATGACTTTCTTCTTTGATTCTGGATATGGACTTATTTCTGGGATTGGTTCAGACTCTTGAACAGTTTGATTGGAGAGGTCTTGATCTTCCCAATTTGAAGGACACTTTTTAATGAGATGTCTGGACACAGTTTGTCTGGTTCTTTGCTAATGACACAGACTGTGTCGATATCATTTCCAGAATTTATAAGTACACGTTCCCACCGATCATCTAGTTTATGGCGAGTTCTTCTTTTTAGGACCATACTTCCAAGTGGTATTAATTCTGCTGGAACATGTTTGTTATAGTCCCTTTCCTGTTTTGCATGGGATTTCTCCAGGTTATTTTCGACAGTTTCTTGAACCTTTTTGTACTGTTCTTGGTTCAGCGTCTACTACTCCTAGTTCTAAGTCTACGGGTAATTTTCCTGTACGAGCTCTCATCAGGTAGGCTGGTATACAGTTCGTAGAGCTGACTGGGATGTGGTTGTACATGTCAACCAAATGAGGTAGTTTCTCCGGCCATTGCTTTCTCTCAGGGTATACCCTGATGAAGGTGCCAGGATAGGTGCCGAAACGCGTTGGTGAATAAAGGAGATCATTACTTTGGAACCTTGCCTTCCTTGTGACTTCTTGGAGACATCCATTCCTTGTGATTCCATTGAGACAGCAGCGCGGACAGTGACACACCATCTTCCCTATATAGGAGCGTTTTTCCATGTACGAGTGGCTGGTGGAGGTCCTGCAGCAGCTATAAACCGAATGCTTACAAACCAGTTGTGGGTCACACAACTGGACCAGGTGAGTGTACACCTATTGATATACTCACACAAACAGTGTCACTAGTGATAGGGCACTATTGCGCCTCTTGTCTCCCCCCTTTTTTGTATTTATACAATTCAACGCAGCTAAGGGCTCCTCTATACGAGGTAACGGGTAAGCATCTTTGTGTGTTATGCGGATTATTTTCCTATAGTCTACACACATCCTCATACTGCCATCCTTTTTCCTGACTAGGACTAATGGAGCTGCCCAGGGACTACAGCTATCTCGTTTAACCCCTGCGTCCTTCATGTCCTGTAACATTTCCTTGGCTTTTTGATAATTTGCAGGTGGAATAGGCCTATACCGCTCTTTGATTGGTGGATGTGTACCTGTGGAGATGTAATGTTGTACCCCTTTTATCCTACCAAATCAAGTGGATGCTTACTAAAGACTTGTTCAAACTCTTGAACTACCCGGTACACTCCTTGCTTTTCATACACAGGAGTGGTGTCAGTTCCGACATGGAGCTGCTGGCACCAGTCCTCCAGTGGCCCAATAGTTTGATCAGGTTTTGCCCCTTTTTTGTGGGGTTCGGGTTGCACTGTTTGGATCTCGTTGTTGCTGACCGTGTATAATTTAGCAACGGTTGTATACCTGGGTAATTTCACTTCCTCACTGCCACAATTTAAGATGCGAACAGGTACTCTCCCATTATGTACGTCCACCACACCCCTGGCTGTCAACAGTGTAGGTCTGTGCTCTGTGCTGACGGGCTCCACTAACGCTTGATAGTCCTGCCCTCTCAGACCTATAGCTGCTTGACACCAAACCATCATTTCACTCATTGGGGGTATCACAATAGGTATCAGGTCTGTCACCCGTGGAGTACCGATTTCTCTACCTGTAATTGTTACCTGTTGTTGGTGCAGGATGGCTATGATCTCACGCTGGAGAACATTCCTCTGACCAGGTCTGTCAGTGTCTGCGATCTGTTGAAGCAAAGACAAAAGTTCCTCCATGCAATTGCTATCAACATTAGTACCCAGTATGATATAACGATCATTTGCATTACTGGCTTCTGCTACTACGAGGACCCCTTGGTTCTGCAATTCCACCCTCCCCACCTTTATGGGCACTTCTCTAACCCCCATCACAGTGAGTGGTTCCCCATTAGATGCATTAAGGATAAGGTCTATTTCAGGCTGTTTCAGTTCTGCATCAGTCCAATACTTCTTATAAAGGATATAGGGGATGGTGGTCACCTGTGACCCGGTGTCCAGTAGAGCAGGTGTCAGGATGCCATCCAGTGCAATGGACAGAAATGGCCTCTGTCCGATGAAGGTCTTGTACCAGGTGGCTGGGCCCTGTTGATCTAGTCCTGAAGTTTGGCCCCGGCCCCCAGGGACTGTCTATTTAAAGGACAGCTCCTGGCAAGGTGGCCGGTGCGGGTACAGCGGCGGCAGATGGGCTCCCCAGTGGAGCTGTGGTGGTCAGTGGCTCTTCCTCTGTACACGGCTGCTTGCTTCCCTCGCATCCAGGGTACATCCCCCGGACTGTCGGCAAGTTGAATCAGCTGCTTAGGCTTGGGTTGAGGTCTTGATGCTGGCTGTTCGCCTTGCTATAAATGCATAGCGTCCATTAGTTTGGAGATATTTTTATTCATCTGGCGCATCTCAGCACGCATCTCAGCTCTCAGGGCTTCGTATTTGTCAGGCTGAGCAGATTGTACATTGTGCGTGGCTGCAGACACAGGTAATGGTTTGGAAGTAGCCTGCACCTCACCACTGCACCACCGTTTAATTGCAGCTTCATGGGTCTCTACTGGCTTTAATCCTTTGATGGCCATCTCTTTCAGGGTGTTAAAGTCAGCTTCGGGATTGCTCAATGACCACCAATGTACAGTCTTACTGTCCTCAGGGCATAGCAGTCCCCGAGTGAATTGTTCAATGAGGAGCTTATTTTCATTGGGTACACTGGTGGGGCTGACATGTATAAGGGTATGCAGTGCTTCTTCCAGATGCCAGGCATAAGCTCTTATGTCATCCCCCGGCCTCTGGTAGCAGTGATGGAAGCACATGCGTATATCAGCTTCATTGCACTCCTCGAACGTAGCCCTCAGTTTAGTGACTATAGCAGAGGTGGATTTGCGATCCATGACAGACCAAGACGCACTTTCTTTCTCTGCTGCACCAATTAACTGTCCGAGTACCACTGCAGTGCGTTGTTGGCCTGTCATTGCATTCATAACTAGGACACTGTTAATTTTTCGTTTGAACTCATCCAATGTATCGGGGCATCCGTCATATTGGGGCAACCACTTGGCACCCGGGATGTATGGGAGTGACATCGGCATTATCGGGGCGAGGTGCTGGCAGTGCTACCGGAGTTAGCCATTGATCGGTGTAATTCTGGGGATCAACATATGCAGTCGTCATCGCTGGAGGAGGCCGACATGTTGGAGGCACCCCTAGTGATTTACAACCAGTCCGTAAAGAGTTAAACAGTTCGGGAGTTTCCGGACTAGGCCGCGGCGCTCGGGAATGTTTGGGTGAGCGAGGGGCGGGCTTCAGTTTCGCGCTCTGCGGATGGCACGCCCCCTTTCTTCCTGCTCTTCGGCGCAGTAATGGTGGCGTAGTTGAAACAGTCACTAAATACAGTCAGTATCACGGCACACAGTACCCGGTAATACCGGGCACGGGATCCTGTTTGTGACGCCAGAAAAGATATGTTGAGCCCAGGCTTCGGGTACTCGGGTGTCAGGCGGCAAAGGGTTAACTGCGGTGTCACAGGGAATTATGTACAGGGTTTATTTACAAAGTTAGTTGTTGTGACGCCACCTGCAGTTCTCGGTGATGTAGCACCAGCGCTGCTACAGTCCTCCGGAGGTCGGTGGTGTTGCGGCTGAGATGGTGTAGTCCTCCGCAGGTAGGACTGGGACCTCCAGGGAAGTAATGAGGAGGGACAGGTTGGAGTGGAGCTGGGTTTGTATAGGGAGAGTTGGAACAGTCTATGGAGGATACTGGGAGTGGAAAGGAAAGATACACACATGCAGGAGAGTCTCTTTTACCTTTTACTGTTGTTAAGCAGGTAAAACGATCCAGGGCACTGACGGGTGGACAGGTTGCACAGTGGGTCCCCACAGCAAGTGGGTATAAAGCTTCCACTGTTCTGTAGTGTTTGTCTGAAGCACAGCCTGCTTGCAGCCTGACTTGCCTCCTCTCTCTTCCTGACTGTAGTTTCTTCCTCTCCTCCTGTGTGGGCTCCGGGATACCTTCTCCTAATCACTGCGGCTCTGCCCTGCTGTGTCTGGCTCCCTCTCTTGACTCACAGGGGGAACAAGTCGGGTAGCCGAGGCCTCCAAGGTGCAACAGGGTTTACCGTGGTCCCATAGTGTCCCACTGGTGCGGATCCCCAATATCCGGTGTTTCTCCTGGAACAAACTCCCTCAAGTTCCTTGCTTCGGTTCTCTGCTCCTAGTCTTCAGTCCCACTTAGGCTGGCGGGACGCTGAAGGGCCACTCCGGGTAACTGGCTCGGGCCTAATCGCAGCACCGACCATCAGGACGTCCTTGCAGCTCTCCTAGTGTCTGCACACTCTGACTAACTCTGCCCCTAGCTGCAGTATTTATAGGGGATCTTGCCTAAGGTCAGCAAGTGGTGCTCCCCCTACTGTGCCGGGGTGGAAGTGTTGTATGTAGTAGATACCTGCTGTGGAAACCCAGTTGTGCATGAGAGAAGTCTGTGGCTAACTGCGTGAGCAGGGCGCCACATTAATAGTCGTGAAGGGATTAAGGGAATATGCCACCAGGTTTTTTACCTTTATTCTAGCGTTGTGTCACTTACAAAACTGCTTCCTGCAGTTTTTCTCAGTTTACCATTTCATGAACAGGAGATTATCTGCTGCCTTAAATCCTTCATGATCTGAGTTTTGTATAACCCAGCTGCCACTGCTGATTGGTAGATTACTACCTATGCACTGTATACACAGAAAGCTGCCAATCATTGTTGAGGGTAGTGTTATACAGAGCTGAGCTATCAGAGAACAGCAAACTGCAAGCTGCAAAACTGCAACCAGCAAGGCGATAAATATCTGTAAAAATAGGGTCTTTGCACCTGCATTATGCTGTTCTCAGATTAGGTGGTAAAATGCTGGCAACAAATTCTCATTAAGGTTACCACAACAATTCCCTTGCAATGCCAGCATGCTTTATTATTATTATTATTTACCTGATTTCAGCGCGATCTCGAGCTATGATGACTTGTATTAATGCTGTATGGGAAGATTGATTTTGTGTGAGCCCAGATAGGTCCAACAGAGATGTCTCTGCTGTTTTCTTGATAATATCAAGTCATCAGGTTGCTGATCTTCCTCATTACCTTATTCCTTCTATTTTTCTGACCATGATGTCCTTCTTCAGTGATTTTTTTTCTTCATATGATGTGTCCAAAGTAGGCAATTCATAGCTTGATGATACTTGCTTCGAGTGATATATTTGGCTTGATTTGTTCCAAAATTGATTTGTTTATTATGCTTGCCATCCATTGTATTAATAATATTCTTCTCCACCCTCACATTTCAAAATTGTTGATTCATCTTTTGTCTTCTTTCTTTACAGTCCAGGTTTCACATTCATTTTACCACAGAAAAAAACACTATGTACGAGCTGTGTCTTCATCACCAGTAAAATATTCCACGGTTTGAAGACCATAAACAGTGACTTAACTGTTGATTTGCCCATAGCTTTTCTCCTATTGACTTTTGATGTTGTCGCTGCATCTCGAGTGATCATTGATCCGAATAGGTTGAAGTCCTTTATAACTTCCAGTTCATCGCAATGTGTCTCGGTTGTATCTGGCAGTAGTCAATATCTTGGTCTTCTTTGTATTGATTAGGAATCCCATTTTCGAGCTTTACATCTTGACAAGTCCTTAATTTCATTAAATCTTATTGCTATCGATGCTTTGTCATCTGTGTATTTAAGATTGTTGATAAAACGTCCAGCAATTTTGCTTCCTTCTTAATTTTCAGCAAGTCCGAACTTCCGAAAAATAGCTTCTGCATATAAATTGAAGAGAATTGGTGACAGGATGAAACCTTGTCTGACTCGACACTCTACTTTGAACCATGCCTCTTCATTTTGTTCCATTTGGACTGTTGCTTCTTGAATGATATAAAGGTTCCAATTGATAAAAACAGAGAGGGGCGCTCCTGGTGCAGTATCAGGGGTCAGTTGGGGGGAGGGGGTCGGTGGGTTGTTGGTGCTCACCTGTCCTGGTTATGCTGCCAGCATAACCAGGTGTTGTAGCCTTACTGCGTCTCGTGCAGTTGCCGTCTCTCCCTGCTTCCAGGTCTCAGGCTGACACGTCATCAGTCACACGGTCTGACATCAGCACAGGTCCTTGAGAGCTTTAGCTATTAGAACCCCATTCTCCTCACTGACACAGTTTTATCAGAAGCAGCTCTGCACCGCTCACCAGGGGTGCTTGTAGATTAGTTAAAGGTAAACCAGCGGTTTAGACAGGCGCATTCTGAATGAACTACAGGAAGTTTGTCCAATTTAAAACTTCTTTAATGAGTGTTACTGGTCTCTCTCACTACGCGTTTCGGCGTACTAGCGCCTTCCTCAGGTGTACACCTTAGGACTCTTTAATCCTTTGGTATGCCTTCCTGGTGTTGCCATTCAATTGTTCATTTTCTCTCTACTTACATATATTTTATCATAAAATTCTTTGTCTTTTCAAATGTCTCTCTTGATGTTGTCTATGTCCTGCTTGTTACCTTTTGACATTTATCTTTTTTCAATGATCTTTAGGGTCTCTTCTGTTAACCGTGGCTGAGTGGGTTTCTTCTGTCTATTGTTAATTGTCTTTCTGGCTTCTTCAGTAATAATATTCTTTATATATGTCCACAATTCATCAGGGTTTCTTTCATCATTTTCAAGAGATATAAATCGGTTGTGCAGACAGTTTAAAAAAACTTCAGCCATGTTGGTCAAATTGAAGTTGGAATCAACCTGTTCTCTATTCTAGTTTGTGAAACTTGACTCTAATCTTTGCCATCTAAAGTTCATGATCAGTTCCAAAATCAGCTCCTTCCTTGTTTTCACGGTAATGATCATTGACCTCCATCTTTGGAGTACACATATGTAGTCAATCCATTAGTAGAGTCTCCATTTGTGATTTTGGAATTAGGTGTTCATGATGGACAATTGATTTGTAGTATAAAAGCCAAATGAATCTTCCTCCAGGCTTGTTTTATTCACCAAGTCCAAAGTTTCCAACTCATTCAAGTTTCCCATGATAATTATTAAGTTTTATTTTGGTGTCTTGTTGATTTCGTCTTGAATTTGATCATAGAATAGTTCAATGTCCTTGTTGTCAGCTTCTGTTGTTAGTTAGTAAAATGTAACACTATTTAAGGAAAGGAAATTCGTCACCACTCTCATATGTTTTACAGAGGGCTTCGGTCTCTGATCCACAAGGAACTTGAGCCTTCAATGAGTATTCGGTGCTCAGTTTAAGAAAATGTAAATATCCAATCCAAATAGTTAAAAGAAAATAGCGGTACTCAAGATCCTAAAACCCAGGTTTATTCAGGTTTACTTAGTGAGTAGACTTGTATAACTGTGCCATGGTTTGGCACTCCTCATAGTCTTGATGACTATGACTGTCAATGTTAATGTTAACGATCTTGTAAAGCGGCAACAGGCTTGGTATATTTGCAAACAGGGGTACGCTTTACATTGTGATACATCACTCTTTACCAAGCCTAACATCAGCTGCTTACTTTATGCTTGTTTATTCTACAGATAAACTTATTCGGATCTGCTCCTCAGGCAAGGTGATGTAGTAATGGGATCTGTCTGGAACTTATGCACACTTCTTCAAGACTTACTCTTCTCTAGCAGCTACATTAACTTATCCACACTAATGGTACCTTTACACGCCGCCACGGCAGGCTGGATACATCGCGCTACAGGCTACAAATGTAGCTTGTAGCGTCAATGTAGCCCGTCGTAGCGGCGTCTGAAGACGCGACGCTACAGCCGGCGACAGATACATCTGTTTATGGGCTCTGCTCGAAAACAGATGGCTATATCGCCGATGGTAGCGAGCTGTATCGGCGTGTAAAGAAGCAACGGAAGGGAACTCTGGACACCCGGGGCTGTAGCTGCAATGTAGCTA
Organism: Allobates femoralis; assembly: GCA_033576535.1. Taxonomy (NCBI): domain Eukaryota; kingdom Metazoa; phylum Chordata; class Amphibia; order Anura; family Aromobatidae; genus Allobates; species Allobates femoralis. The sequence goes on from JARQOC010000003.1 coordinate 506,984,246, forward strand.
AGGCGTGACCTCGGCTCCATGTAACCGCGCCCCATGTGCGATCATTGGTGGAAGCTGCTGCATGACGATTGGTAGTCGCTGCATAGGGAGGCATATTTAAGGAGCTGACGAGTCACACTACACAATCGCTCGAGCGTGCTGTATTACTCAGCCTCCTGCGATGCCTGCCCAATCAGGATGTTATTGCTTCGTCCTATCAGCGTACGGAAGTCTTGTAATCCACAATTGGAGCACGCCTATGTGCTGTCCCTGCTGCACCAGGTCCGCCCATAGTAGCTGGTTGTAGCGGTGTGTAAATGAGCAACAGCTGGCTACTTGAGACACCCGGCGATGTAGCTAGCTATAGATGTAGCGTGGCGTAGCGCACCTTGTGGCGGCGTGTAAAGAGGGTGCGTTGACCGTTTGTAGCCGTTTGAGCGTGCTCGTGCACGTGAAGTAGCGCGATGTATCCAGCCTGCCGTGGCGGCGTGTAAAGGTACCCTAAGGCATTGGTCTCTGAGCTGTTTCTTTGGTGGCATACATTATCACTCCAAGGCTAGAACATAGTATAGAATATCATACTTTTATATATATTGGTTTACATAATATAGTTTTACCACTATATAAGTAATTAGTGAGACCACATTTAGAATATTGTGTACATTTCTGGTCTCCGGTGTATAAAAGGGGCATAGTAGAACTAGATCGAGCGTCCAAGGTTATTAAAGGACTGGGTGGACTGCAGTACCAAGACAGGTTATTAAGCTTAGGGTTATTCAGTGGAAAAATGAAGGCTTAGGGACAATCTTATTACAATGAATAAATATATGAGGGGGCAGCGCAGAGACTTTTCTACAGATCTTTTTACACCTAGGCCTGTCACGGGAATAAGGAGGCATCGTCGATGTCTCAAGTAAAGAAGGTTTATGCATATTCACAGATGAAGATTCTTTACTGTAAGAGCAGTGAGACTATGAAACTCTCTGCCACATGATGTTGTAATGGGTGATTCACTACTAAAATTTAAGAATGGCTTGGATGTCTTTCTTGAAAAATATAATATTACTGGTTATGTATACAAGATTCTATGATGGGGCATTGAGCAAGGAAACTAGTCTGATTACCATATGGGGTCAGGAAGAAATTTTTTACCCCAATGTGGAGCTTAGTGTTTGCCACATAGGATTTTTTCCCTTCCTCTGGATCAACATGTTAGGTTATGGGTTGAAATAGATGGACATATAGTCTACCTTCAACATTAAATACTATGAAACTATATATTAGCAACACAAAATAATAATATGTGGTGGTTTTACCAGGATAGGCTGGTGTAGCCCAAAACCTAAAGGATACAATATTCAATAAAAGTAAACTGAGGGTATACCCTGAACTGTCTTTTACTGTAAGTTGATGGTATACCTCATTTTAACCCACTTACAGGCTAAAAGGAGGCAATAATATAGGGTAATGACATTGAATTAAAGAGATGTACTTGATATGGAAGCAATGTTTAGAAGATACAAGCATATTAATATATATACAGTGGGGAAAAAGAATTAGTCAGTATTTAGTGCAAATTCTCCCACTTAAAAAGATGAGAGAGGACTATAATTGACATCACAGGTAGACCTCAACTATGAGAGACAATATAAGAAAACAAATCCTGAAAATCACATTGTCTGATTTTGAAACTATTGTTTTTTAATTTTAGTGGAAAATAAGTATTTGGTCAATAACAAAAATTCATCTCAATACTTTGTTATATATCATTTGTTGGCAATGACAGAGGTTAAACAATTTTTGTAAGTCTTCACAAGGTTGGCACACACTGTTGGACCATTCCTTCATGCAGAAGACTTACAGAAAACGTTTGACATCTGTCATTGCCAACAAAGGATATATAACAAAGTATTGAGAAGAACTTTTGTTATTGACCAAATACTTATTTTTCACAAAAAAATTTGAAAAAATATTGTTCCAAATCAGACAATGTGATTTTCAGGATTTGTTTTCTCATTTTGTCTCTCATAGTTGAGGTCTACCTATGATGTCAATTACAGGCCTCTCTAATCTTTAACCCCTTTACGACTAATGACAAGTATACTCGTCATGAAAAGATGTCAGTTCCCGCATCATGACGAGTATACTCGTCATGGCTTTGAACTGTCACTGCTTCTAAACGAACAGTGACAGTTCAATTCTAAAAGCTGTCAGTGACAGCCAAGGGTTAGGGGAAGAGGTGTGGGCACCCCTGTTAACCCCTTCACCCACCCCCTCCCCAACCATACTTATCTGCCGGCGGGCTGCACCGCACCCGCCGGCCATGAACTAATGATCCAGCTCCCCCTGTGTCCTGTCCCCACCCCCTGTGTCCAGAGCCCCCTGTGTCCTGTAGCCCCCCCCCTGTGTCCAGAACCCCCTGTGTCCTGTCCCCAACCCCTGTGCAGCCCCCCCTGTGTCCTGTGCATCCCCGCCCTCCACCTTGCATAGATTGTCTGCCGACGGGCTTATGCGCCCGCCGGCGAAGCTGCAGGGCCCCCTCCTCCTCCCTGCTGGTCCCCAGCCCCCGGTCCCCAGCCCCGGTCCCCAGCCCCGCTCACCTATTCTGGCGGGCTGCACGCGCGGTGCACCCGCCCGCACCGTTGGCCTCCTCTGCAGTCCGGTGTGGCCCCTCCTCTTCTCAGGGGCTCATCGCTGGGTAAGTATGAATGAATGAATGAATGGATAGATGGGTGGATGGGTGGATGGATGGGTGAATGGATGGATGGATGTGTGCGTGCGTGGATGTGCGTGCGTGGATGTGCGTGCGTGGATGTGCGTGCGTGGATGTCAGCGTGCGTGCGTGGATGTGTGCATGGATGTCAGCGTGCATGAATGTCAGTGTGCGTGTGAATGTGCGTGTGTGAATGTGCGTGCGTAGATGTGTGCGTACGTGGATGATGGGTGCATAGGTACCATGATGCGTGGATGATGGGTGCAACAAGGGATCAAGTGTCCTCTTGTTATAGTCTCTGGGATCATAGTCATGGTGCATTGTATAACTGATCATTGTCATACAGTGCACCATAACTCTGATCCCTGAGACTGTAGGAAGAGGACACTTGATCCCTTGCTGCAGCTCTGGATTGAGCAGAAGCGATCGAGCATCGTGGGACCTTCGTTGTGGACTACGTCGGATCTTTATAATAAAGATGGAGTCCGAATTTTGTTTGTGTTTTTTTTTCAAATAAAAAGATTTTTCTATGTGTGTATTTTCTGACTATTTACCAGAGATTCCTAATGGCGGGTCTAACATTGGCCCTATATTATGAATCTCGGGCTTAGTGCCAGCTGCCAATAAAAAGCTGGCATTAACCCCTTTATTACCCAGTTTGCCACCGGCACCAGGGCAACTGGAAAAGCATGGGTACAGCGCCAGAAAATGGCGCTTCAATGAATGCGCCATTTTCTGGGGCGGCTGCGGGCTGCAATTCGCAGCATGGGGGGCCCAGAACGCTTGGGCCTTTCCATGCTGAGGATTCCAGCCCCCAGCTGCTAGTTGTACCTGGCTGGGCCAAAAATATGGCGGAGCCCTATGTCATTTTTTTTTTCTAGAATTAGTTCTAGAAATAAAAAAAAATGGGCTTCGCTGTATTTTTGGTTGCAGCCAGGTACAACGAGGCAGCTGGGGGTTGCTGGCAGTCTGTAGCTGCCAAGTTGTACCTGGCTGGACCAAAAATATGGCGGAGCCCCACATCACTTTTGTTTTCTAGAATTAGTTCTAGAAATAAAAAAAGGCCTTCGCTGTATTTGTAGCCAGCCATGTACAACTTGGTAGCTGGCTGACTGGAATCTTCAGCGTGGAGAGACTCAAATGTTGTGGGTCCCCCACGCTGCAAATTTCAACCCACAGCCACCCAAGAAAATAGCGCATTCATTAGAGGCGGCATTTTCTGGTGCTGTACCCCAACTCTACCAGTTGCCCTTGTGCTGGTGGCACACAGGTTCTCCATATGCGACATGGTGTCCGCTAACAATTTCAATAGAAAATTAGCTCCAATTGTTAGCAGAAACCATGTCGGGTATGGAGAGCCCCTCCCTGTGTGCCTGAACATTGGAGCTCCCCCACAAGTGACCCCATTTTGGAAACTAGACCCCCGAAGGAACGTATCTAGATGTATAGTAATCACTTTTTTTTTCCACAAAAAGTTTCTTTTTTCATTTTTACGGATCAATTTGTGAAGCACCTGGGGGTTCAAAGTGCTCACTATGCATCTAGATACGTTCCTTGGGTGGTCTAGTTTCCAAAATGGGGTCACTTGGGGGGAGCTCCAATGTTTAGGCACATAGGGGCTCTTCATATCCTACAAGGTGTCTGCTAACAATTCCAATTGTTAGTGGACACCATGTTGCGTATGGAGGGTCCCTGTGTGTCTCCACATTGGAGCTTCCCCACAAGTGACCCCATTTTGGAAACTAGACCCCCAAAGGATTATATCTAGATGCATAGTGAGCACTTTGAACCCCCAGATGCTTCACAAATTGATCCGTAATAATGAAAAAGAAATTATTTGTGGAAAAAAAGTGCTTTTTCATTTTTACGGATTAATTTCTGAAGCATCCTGATTAAAGTCCTCCACCCTTCTGTACACTGTCCATGGCAGGTTAACTATTTATGTGCTACTTTACATCTATACAGTACTACATCACTCTGGTACTTAACAAGCCTTAAATACACATAATCTATACATGCTAGCTACTATGTACATTGACTTTCAAGGTTTTACTTCATAAAAACAGAGAAAAAAGTTGCGCCACACTGTATAGTTTAAAATAAGGGGTCGGTGTTGCAAACCCCCTGCTCACCTGATCCTGTTGTGCCGACCGCACAACAGGTTGGTGCGCTGTGATCTAACCTCGGGTCTCCACGCCGGCTGCAAGCCGGGGATGTTGCGATTCACGTAGTCCGCCGGTGATCGGTCCACGTGACAGCTGTAGGGGAGTGTCGATGTGACGTGTGAGAGGTCCTGGAAGCCGAGCCGCTGATTACCACGCTTCCCAGAGGGGAAGGGAAGTTTTAGCCATTCAAACGAAAAAGTGATATTATATCAGCGCTCAAAGCATTGATCAGGACACCGCTTTATCATAAATTACCTTTAGGCTTTATTAGTTCGGTATGGGAATCCAGTCTCCAGAGTGGATTCCCATACCGAACTAATAAAGCCTAAAGGTAATTTATGATAAAGCGGTGTCCTGATCAATGCTTTGAGCGCTGATATAATATCACTTTTTCGTTTGAATGGCTAAGGTTTTACTTCAGAGATTTAGGGCCGGTTTGCCTGCAAATCATCCTTCCCTCCAGAAAGTCCATCTGGCTCGGCGTGTGTGTCTCGAGGCTGCAGGATCTTATACAGCCTTAAGTCATACCAGCCCCGCCAACTCATGCACCGGGTGTAGCCGACCTCATCACCGGAGCGTAGGTCTCGACCGTGGTGTCCCTTAGGGAGGTATGACTCCACGTCTCTCCAACTAAAAAACAGTTCATACTCCAGTTCATACTCTTTGATGAACCCCCAGCTGTCATTAAGGTGAAAGTCTACAAAGACTCTGCGGTGCCGCTCTGCCATGTTTGAGAGTCCTCCTCAACTCACATTTCTCTTTCAAGTTGACCTCCTCCTGCAGTCATTAACTGTCTCTGTGCTGCCGTCGCTCCTCTTCCTCCTCGGCCTTTCTTCGGGTACAGTAGTCATCTCGTCTGTCCTGGACTCTGCTCTCCGCCTGGGCCGCAAGCGGGCTCCCTGATATCAGACTTTCATAGGAGGTCCAATGCGTCCTACCGCCTACAGCTACTAAGAGTTCTGCTGAGTCCTCACTGGCTTCCGACTCAGTGGCGTCGTCTCTGGTCTGCGATGCTAACACTGGCGGTTCGGGTGTAGCAGCCGGTAGCTCCTCTGATGGCTCTGGTGTTGCTGCCCAACTCTGACTTGGTGACTCTGGCACTAGTGTTGCTGCCAGTTCTCGCTCTGGTTCTGCTGCAGCTGGTTCTTCTACTGGTGCAACTGTTGGTGGTACGGGAGGCTCTTGCACCAGGGCTCGTAGTGCTGCCTTCTGCAACCGGGACCTTTTCCAAGCACTCACGGCCCACAACTGCGCAATACTCAACAGGTAGTTTAGTTTTTGCATAGCCTCCTCAAAGTCTTCAGATCCGGTAAACTGTACCCATTCTCGGGCCTCCCCATCTGCACTGGGAGCGCTCTCTGATGCAGGTCTGCCGCCATGGTGCCAAAACCGTTATCCGCCATGATGCCTTACCTGTTCTCGCACCATGTGGTATTTCTTCTTTCTTTCCAAGGCCTCACCCTTAAGGCCTCGTCTCCTCCTCTAGGCGGGGTCAGCAACTTTTGATGGCAGGCCCCCTTGGCTTTTCTTTAGTACTCGGGGTGGGCCTGCCATTTTGTGCCTTCTCCAAGGTCCTTCCCACGACGAGGGCCAAGACACACCCCTGACTTGCATGTGGTGCTTGCTCTTCTCCCACCGTCATTTTAGTAAGCTAGTTCTTACACAGTGGTTTCACAGTTCTTAAGGTGCACGAGACCCGTTCTCTCTGGGCCGCTCGCATCCTGTTAGTGATGCGACTTTTGATACGCCCACTCCAGGGCCGGGGAACCTCTTTTCGGTTCTTTTCAATGGGACAGGTGGGGGCTGAGACTCGGTCCCGTGAGCCTGGCGGTATCATTTAAATTAACGGGGGTTATGTTAGGGAAAGTCTAAGGGGATAAAAGGTTATTCGCGGCGGCTGCTGCTGCGGAACCTCTGGGGATGATGACCGGCAGCTTAGATAGTCCCATTCCCCACAGGCGGAGTGCATTCCCCAGGGCAGTGGAGTGGTTTCCCCTGCTCGTACCTTGGCAGTTGGTGGCTCAGTTCACTATACTCTCAGTGTTTCGGGCGTCCTCTGTGGCCGATGGTCACCGCGAATAAAAGTCTCTAACATCACAGCTGAAGTTCCGTTACTTTTGCTCAGGTGTTAAACATGGCCACCGGGTACGCTCCTGCCAGTCTCCTGTTCGCTCTTTCTCCAGACCTGGGTTGGTGCAGTCAAGCCACGGTTTGTGCCCCTACTCTCCTTCCTCGGTGTCTCAGACTTTGGTGGGTTTCTCTCAGTGCTATAAGGGGTAGTTCTCCTCTAAGGTGAGTGTATCGTCACTCTGCTCCCCAGGCTCTCAACACTCTCTGACATACAGAGCTCAAGTAGCGGTGGCCACGGGTGCTTGTAGGTCCAGGGCGCTATTAGGTCACTCTCCTGGGAGCTGCTCCCTAGTTCGGCCACTTTCCCCAAGATGTGTCGGGTGTTCGGCCACAGCTCCCGTTAGAAGTCTGGGGTCTCCAGGTTTAAAGCTCGGGCATGCAGCTTCCACACTGTCTGCAGGGCCGGGTCCCTGTCTCGTCCACCAACCCCTCTGTCTCGTCAGATTCGGGCGTACGGGTGTTCGGTGACTTCTCCGCACCCCAAGGGTTCTTCTCAATCTCTACCGGCCAGTTCTCGCGGGTTGAAGCTACACTACCAAGCTCGCCAGCGGGAGACGGCACCACACAGCCTCTACACTCTCGACTTCCACTCCTCGTCAGTTAATGTTACTCCCCCGGTCTCCTTCTACTGACTCCCTTCTAACACTGTCCTGTCCCCCTTTTGTGGCTGGGTCCTCCCTCAGGGTCCACCTATTGTCCCAGGGGCCTGCCACTGCTTGTGTGTTGTGTTTTGGGCTCTGAATGCAGCAGATATGCTGAATTCAGTGCTGTATTTAGTTTTCCATGCAGCAGGGGGATGACAGGTCCTCTTTAAAGGTTTATTGTGGTACAGACTAAAAGTGAACTAAAATCATAAGATGCAGTAACAAGAAATGGGGTCAGTATAAGTAGCAAGTTGTCATGCATTTTGTGTCCTGATATCATTACATCATAGACACTTTTAATTTCTTCAGCAATTTGTGTTACTGTAGCTCTTTTTTAGGATCCAATTAGATGGGATGTCAGTTTTTCTCAATTGTCTTTACTTAGACCACTTTTGGAAGACAAAGACTTTTATAAACCAAAAAAATCCAGCAAGACCTGCAATGTTGGAGAAGCACTGGTCTAGTTGCCCAGCCATCTTAATTTTACCTTTGTCAATATCACTCAGATTGCACTCACCCATTTTTCCGCTTTCAACGTGTTAACTTAAAAAACTGACTATTCACTTACTACATTATAGAAAGGGGGACATTATTTCAAAATATTCATTGTTTATCACTGCACCCATGATTTTTTTTAACTTCTTCTGGACTGTTGCCTTTTTTGTACAACTGATTTTAGATGTGTGTGTTGGAGAAGGCCCAGTGTCACATATGAACTGGTAAATGTCTGCCACATGGCATGACACAAAAGGACATTGGGATGATAAAAGGGAAGGCAGGCCTTAGTAGTAGGGAGAGGGGAATAAGAACAACTCCTGAAACTGGCCTGTGTCAGTCACTTACTTCCCTAACGCACTGAGCAGGTCCTTCCCTCTGCTGCCGTCATGTGCCTAGTCCCTATGTGTCACCTAAGGTAGCCCTGCTGGCAAAGGCCTAGTCTCTCCACTTCAGATAATAAAACACAGGGATAGGTAAAGACAGCCAAGGGAAATGACAATAATTATACTTGCTTTTGGCTGCTGCACTCCAAGGCAGAGCATGGGAGTCTCCAGGAATAACTTCAGCAGCAGAGCACTACTACCACACAGCACGATGGTCAGTCACAGAATGAACTCTAACAGCACATCAGGTGATAGGTGATGTGACTACTTAAAGGGTGGAGGAGAGTCATCAACTCCATCACCTGTTTAAAGCAGCAGCAACAAAAGGAAAAAAAAACTGATATTAACACTTAATGTTCCAAATAAAATTGACCACATTTAAAATACAGATTGCTGAGCAGTCAACTCACGATATGTCCCTGAGGAAGGAGCTGGGTATAGTTCCGAAAAGCGTAGGAATAAAACTACATTTTTCTAGACACTCCGGTTCTCTGGTTTTTCCTATTGGAAGCAGCGCGGATCGTGCGACACATTGTCCTACAGATAGATTAACTCGTGATATGAGCCTGCATCATACATAGTGGTGCTGACTGTTTTAGGGGCCTTTCACACTTGCAGTTTTTTCCTGATTTGGAAGATCAGGCACAACCCGATTCTTACAGTATTTTGCACATTCACTTTAATTTTGTCAGGTAAAATCTTGTTGCTTCATGTTTTCTCCTGAAATCATTAAAGAGAATGGGCAAAAAAAATGAATCCTGTAAGAAACAGGTGTTTGCCTGATCTTCCAAATCAGGAAAAAATCGCAATTGTGAAAGGGCCCTTACACAGCCATTACCTTCCTCTAAAGGTACCGTTACACACAGAGATATCTGTGCAGACATTGCTTGCAACTCACTGGTTGCAGTGAAATCATGGACACATTGTTACATTTGTACACGGCAACAAAATGGAACAATGTGTCCATGATTTCACTGCAACCAGTAAGTTGCAAGTGAAATTGCATGCAATGTTGCGACGTGTAAAGGTACCCTAACAATAATGATCAGAGCTATCATCTAACCATAGTTGCTGATGTTTAGCCTCTTAAATGCTTCTGTAATGGCCACTTTACACACACCAACTTATCTGTCCAACTTCTGAACAACTTACTGGTTGCAGTGAAATCATGGACACATTGTTCCATTGTACACAGCCACAAAATGGAGCAATGTGTCCATGATTTCACTGCAGCCAGTAAGTTGGTCAGACGTTGGACAGATAAGTTGGTGTGTGTAAAGTGGCCCTAAATCTCTGACTGGAATTTAAGTGTAGGAATGTCAGGAGGGGAAACAATTGCCAAATGACAATCCACAAGATGATTGCAAACCAAATATGGATTGCTATGGCAGGTTAGGATCTACTAAAGGCCACGGTAATCGCCTTCTTTCTAAGATGCCCAAAGACAGTTAATTTCTCTATATTCTAAAATTCTGAAGTATTGCAGTACAAAGTAACAAACATTCGCAGGTTAATGTCAGTGCCCTAGTGGGGATGTAGAAAGTAATAAAAAAGTTTTTAAAAAATGTAAAAAAAAAAAACACAAAAAACATAACACTTTACAGCTTAGGCCCCTTTCACATCAGCGGCATTAGAAAAATGCGGCAGTTGCGGTGAAAAAAACGCATCTGTCGCATTTACCGCATAACAGCCGCACTTGTGGCACACTTGCGACAAGCCCCATGCATTGTCTATGGGGCTTGCGGTAAGTGTGCGGCAGGTGTGCGGCTGACCACGTTTTTTTCGCGGCTGCATCTGCTGCAAGTGCCGAAACCGCAACTATACCGCACTTGCCGCACACTTACCGCAAGCCCCATAGACATTGCTCGGGGCTTGCTGCAGGTGAACCGCAAGTGTGACATTTAGGCGGCAGATGCGTTTTTTTTCACTGTAACTGCTGCATTTTTCTAATGCCGCTGATGAGAAAGGGGCCTTACTTATTTTCCGAATACAAAATTAAAGAAATATAGAAAGCTATTAAAATAAAAATACCTGTTTCTGTTTTTCTCGAGCTCCAGCAAGGCTAGTGATGTCAATCAACAAAGAGGCAAAGAAGATATATGGAAAATAAGGAGGTGGAAAAGTGCATTGAACTGACCATCCATGTCAAGGATACACTGAGCACCTCATTAGCATATCTGAACAAAGAACAATTTCTGAGAAACACAGCAAAGGATTTGGACACTAAAGGTTCGATTTTTAAGGGTTATGTCTCCTACAGCACGCTGTGCTTCATTTGATCAGTCATGTTGTCCTGACAACATTAAATATTATGGCAGATCAGAGTAAAGTTTTTTGAGAGTAAAGTTTATTATACACTTGAACTCTACAAGTATTCATCAAAACTGCTGTTCAGTATGTCAATCCCTACAGGATGTTTTGGAGTAAGATGCTCACATCTTTCAGCTACTATGTGCCAATATTATAAATGTACTCCAGTCATAGAGGGCAGTACATTTCTATTGCAATTACTATGTGGCTTAAATCATGATGAATTTGTTCAGTTGTGCTCTGCTATACCCCTTCCGAATAAGCTCTGCCAACTTCACAAAAAGTAGATGGAGTTGCTATCAAAACCCCAAAAATCATAAAAAATTTTGTGCAGGACGAGTTTTAAGAAAATATTTAGATATTTCAAAGTCTGGGGGAACAGCTATTCTCCTTGTGGAGAGTATTCTGCCAGCCGGCAGTGAGGAGACTTAAAGCCGCAATGCTCCTCTGGGATATTGCACATGCAAATTGTCACTTCAGTGAGGAAATAGACAAACTCTAATGCCACCTAATAAAGGTAGCAATCCTAAAAATCATAATTGACTCTTTAACAAGCCTTTTATAATAACTTGGGCTTTGTGCCAGATCAGAACACCTAAGTACATTATGGATAGCTACATTATCAGAACCACCATCAGTACAGGAATACTTCACCAAGCTTACTACAGTGATCAATTGCAGCTTCAGGTCAGCCACATATACACTGGTATCACATAAACCTGCAACTCCCAGTTCGTTCTTAACCATGGTAAGGAGATCCTCGGAATTGTTATTACCAACCGTCAGACTGCAGACCATGCAGAATCCACTGCATTGATGAGTCACAGCCATTATCACACATAAACATTAACATCCAGGCACCTAGTAGATGAGACATCTTCTCTAATTAAAGTCATACCTATCTCTTTTGTCCCGAACCCTTTTTTCATAGTTGGGACACCATGATGAGATTTCATAACCACAGCATTGTGCCTGCAAAAATAAAAGCATTATTATACTGCACCACAAAAAAGAATACCTACCAGGTTATGTCCCAGAATAAATAATTGCCCCTCACTGTGCTACCTTCACAAATTACCCCCAAACTGCCCCTCTCTATAATATCCCCCACACTGCCCCACTCCATACTGTCGCGAACCCACATTGAACGCCTCCTTATTATTCCCCCCACACTGAAGCTCTCCATAATATCCTCCCCACACTGCAACTATCCATAATAACTCCTACACTGCCCTTCTCTATTGTATCCCTCACATTTGCCCACACTGCCCCACTCCATACTGTACCCCACCCACATTGAACGTCTCCATAGTATTCCCCCCACGCTGAACCTCTTCATAATGTCTCCCCACACTCAAACTATCCATAATAACCCCCACACTGCCCCTCTCCATAATGTCCCCACCCATTCTAAACTTCTCGATACTATTCCCCCCTCACTGAACCTCTCCATAATGTCCACCCCACACTGAATCTATCCATAATAACTTATACAACAGATGATCTGGCAGCACGTGATCTGGAAAAACTTCAAGCTTTATTCCATATCTTTAAAAGCAATGTTTCAACAAGCATAGCATGACACTGTAGGAGTGATAACTCACTCAAGTGTTCTGAACACCAGGAGCTAATAGACGATGGCAATTTCGTGCATGTGTGCGCTTCCATGGGCCTGTGTTGGCACAGACCTGTGGAAGTGCATGCATGCGCAAAACGGCCGTCGTCTGTTACTTCCTAGAGTTTAGAACACCTGAGCTCCCTCTCCTGCACTGCCATGTTATACTTGTTGAAACACTGCTTTTACTGGAATGTGTGCTACAGGATATTTTTTTGTATATTGTATTGTATTGCTCTACCCAGTCTGATGTGCCCTGGTGAGAAAGTTACATCAGGGACCCCGGCCTTGGCACACGTTGGTCAGATGTATGGGCCTCTTGTAACTTTTTACATCCTATAAAAATTTATGAATTGACCTCTCTGCCACCTCATTAAGTATTCATGTCTCTCATCTTGCAATATATGATCCTTCTATGGGAATATGGCCCTTATCCTGGTATATATGTCTCCCATCTTGATTTATATGGTTCTCCTCCTCATCCCCCATCGTCCTCCAATTATTATAATGCACCCTTATTATCATTCACATAGTATAATGCTGCCTCATAGCCCTCCATACAGTATTATGCAGCATCATAGCCCTCCATACAGTATAATGCAGGCTCAAATCCCTCTATATAGTATAATGCAGCTTCATATCCCTCCATATAATATAATGCACTCCCACAGTCCTCCATTGTAGTATAATGCAACCCCCATAGTCCTCCATATAGTGCACTGCGGCCTAGTAGCCCTCTATATACTATAATGCAGCCTCATAGTGCAATACAGCCCCATAGCCCTCCATATAGTATAATGCAGCCTCATAGTCCTCCATTATAGTATACTGCAGCCTCGTAGCCCTCCATATAATATAATGCAGTCTCATATTCTTCCATTATGGTGTAATGCCTATTCAAGGTCCTCCATTATAGTATAATACAGCCTCATATATGCAGCCTCATAATTTATCATATAATATAATGCAACCCCCTCCTCCGCTCATAAACCTCCAGCCACAAATGTACCCACTTATTAAAAATAATAAATCTGTACTTACCTCTCCCAGTTCCCCCGCAGCTCCAATCTCCCCCAAAAAACTGAACATACAGAAGGAGGAAGCGGTGCCAGCATACATTCCACTGTGGAATGCATAAAGCAGGAAGTGCCGCAAATTCCTAGTTTGGTGGAGATGGCACCAACCTGCTATATGCATTCTACAGTGAAATCCAGGCCGTGGTAAGAGGAAGTGATGGGTGGGGCGGGGGCAGTATAAGGATGGGCCCACTCCAAGGAAGCAGAAAGGTCCCTGACACATGGGCCCTATAGCGGCTGCGTGGTGTGTTGTGACATGAATGTGCATACTCGGGGACACTCATCCATGTGACACAGGTGCTGAGGTTGGCAGTCACGGGCCCTGTACCTCCGGGTCCCATTTCTGTCATGACCCTTATTGTTACGTCCCTGGCTCGACCCAAAGTCTGGGCTTTTCCAATGGAGCACTGTTACCATTTTCTAGGATATGTGGACATCCCTTTTTCATGGATTTAAGATTTCCTCAGCTATGTGGCAATTGGATTTAAGCCGAAGTCAGTGCTACAGCGTAAGTAATTTTATTCTTTAAATTATTTTTCATAATAGCCCCTAACACTGCCCCTCTCTATAATATCCCCCATATTCATCCCTCTCCCTAATATCCTCCCACACTGAACCTCTCCATAACATTCCCCCTCATTGAACCTTTCTTTGTATTGTCCCCCACACTAAAACTCTCCATAATGCCCTTCTCCATAATAGTCCCTCACCACACTGCCCCACTCCATATCATAATGCCCCCCACTGCCCCTCTCTGTAATATCCCCTTGCACATTAACCCTCTGCATAATTTTCCCTATACCTATCTCCATGATATTCACTCCCATACTGCCTCATTCCATAATATTCCCCCACAACCTGCCAACCTGTAATACTTCCCCTACACTTCCCTCCTCTGTAGTAGTCCCCCCCACACTGTCCTTCTCCATAATTTTCCCCGCACACCCTGCTCCTTTCCACAATTCACCCACACACCCTGCCCATCTGCATTCTTCCAATCCCCAACGCCCATTGCCCCATAAGGTGCTCTCATATTAACACCAACTTCCCTAGGATATTCATTCTTTGATTCCTTCTGGAGCACTTAAGGTTTCCAGCTGCATCTGTGCCACCTTTGTGTTGTGGCACTAGTGACAGCAGCAGTGTGATTAGGTCACAGCATTATGATCTCCTCATAATGTGGAGCCCCTCGGGACGGGGCACTCGGTGCCGGACCGGGGTGCTGCTGGGGGATGTCACGGCGGTCCTGGTCCGGATCGTGTCCCGGGCCCGCACAATAAAATGGGGGGTTATTTACAGGGGATTTGTCACTCGTGACGCCACCCACTATATGCGGCCAGTAATGGGGCCGCCGCTGCTGCAGAACCTCCGGGGATGATGGGTTAGCAGCTTGGATGGAATAGTTCCTGTGGGCAGAACTGGGTTCCCCGGGGCAGTGGTAGAGGTAGTTTAAGTCTGTGAGGATGTTATTGATGCTGCAGGAGAGTAGGGGTAGCAGTAGAGATGATAAGAGTAGAGGCAATGGCAGTCTATGAGGGCAAGTGGGGCTTCAGCATAAGGATGACACACACACTCACGGTTTCTGTTGTTCTTCAAGTCTTTACTGGGAGATGGTATTACACAGTATTGTCCACAGAGTCTGTACCAGGTTGCTCTCACGCTGACCGGGTCCTTGGCTTCCTACTTAAATGCTGTGTGTGGCCCTGCTGCTGCTTGTAGCTATGCTGCTGGCCCTGTCTCTGCTCACGGGTACCAATATGCTGGGCAACTTGAGTCCTCTGTGTCACTGACCCCTCCGTGTTGCTTTGCTATGGTACAGTGAAGATGGTGGATCTTCACAATGCCGGTGTTTACTGTCCTGTCTGTCTCAGGCACAGCCTCGGATCCGGTATCTGTCTTAAGCGTCTCCCCGGGCTTTTGGGGTAACTCTTTATCCCGGGTATGTTCCTCTGTTAATCTGTCTCCTTTCCTCAGACCTCTCAGGACCTCCACTGCTACTTGGCTCAGCTCCTGAGGTAAACTCCACTCTCCTCTGAACTCTCCTCTGAACTGAACTAACTGTCACTCTTGTTTTGTGGTAAACAACTTTAGCTCCTCCTACTAGTGCAGGTGCCAGCTAAGCTCCTCCCACTTTCTAGTGTAGTGTTGTGTGGGGATTGAACCTGTGTTGTTTCTGTGGCATATTAACCCTTGGGGTGCCACATTCCCCCTTAGTTAAAGACAGTACTCCGGGACTGTGGAACAATAAAGAATAAAAAATTAATGCAATTAATATTTACAAAGACTTAAAAGTAAAATCACAAAAATCACTAAAGTTTAAAAACAGTCCAAAAATTCAAAAAACAGTCTTTCCGGGGGTTTAGTCTTTTGCCCCTGGGCTGATGAATATTTATACAAGAATGTTTATACCACAACCAGTCCGTGGTAGTATGGTCTATAAAAAATAAAATAAAAGGGAAAAGTTTGAAGAATATGCAAGAAGTTCATACAGGATAATCTCTGTAGGTACTGGGCTTTTTAACGTTGCATTAACTATGTACATTTGTTTACTGGGTTCAATTTATATTAACACAAACATATTTACATCTTATAGTTAATTTGACCTTTTAATCCCTGTACCTAGCTGGTAACTGCCCTCTGGTACTACGCTCGGATCTGCGTAAAACGGGTGTACTACTTGCATGTAGCCTATTGGTGCTGGTAGGCATGTACCTATTTGTAGTGTTTGGTACTATGTTAGATGAAGATCTGACTGTAGGACTGGCAAGCTCACTGGGACCAAGAATTTGTTCTTCCTCTAATGGTTCTACTTCCAGTTCTTCAGGTCTTGGGACTTCTTCAGGTAACACGGGTTCTGGTGTTGGTTCCACCATTGAAGGGAATGCAATCATTGGTACGACAACTGCTCCATGGTAATTTGGCCATGTTTTAGGAAAATCTCCTAGTACCGTGTGGAATACTTCTTCTTTTTCTTTAATAGGTTGGACCTGTACGGGTTCTGTTACTTCAGGTGTCTTCAGTGTTTCAGGACACAATTTTAGCTGATCACGGGATACGATTTGTGACGTTTTTCCTTCATCTTTGCTTATCAAACAGGTTTTAACATTGTCTAAATGAGATGGTAAAACTGTGTATGGGACGGTTTCCCACTGATTATCCAGTTTGTCAGTGCGTCTCTTTCTCTTGAGAACTTGACACCTTCTTGTAATGGCATTGCTTGAGCATGTTTGTTAAAGGTTTTCTCTTGTCTTGCTCTTGCTTGCTGATGATTTCTCTCTACGCATTCTTGCACTTGTTGATACTGCTTCTGACGTTTGGTATCCCAATCTGTTTCTTCTTCTATTTCTGTATCTGGATTTTCAATTCCCATTTCTAGATCAATTGGTAGCTTACCGGGTCTTGCACACATAAGGTAAGCTGGAGTGCAGTTTGTAGAACTCACAGGAACATGGTTGTATAAATCTACCAAGTCAAGTAATTTATCTGGCCACTGGTTTCTTTCTGATTCTGGTAAGGTCTTTAACAGTTCAATTACGATATGATTCATCTTCTCGCATAGACCATTTGTTTGGGGATGATACGTTGTTGTGCGAATCTTCTTACAACCGTACATATCGCAGAATTCATTGAATAGTTCTGATTCAAAAGCTGGACCTTGGTCTGCAAGGACTTGTTCTGGGTAACCATGTGGTCTACAGAAATGCGTCTGAAATGCTTTTGCTGCAGTCTTCGCTGTCAAATCTTTGACGGGTACCACCACTAAGAAGCGTGAGTAATGGTCCACGATGGTTAAGGCATAGACATAGCCTGACCGGCTTGGTGACAACTTGACGTGATCTAATGCGACTAGCTCGAGTGGCTGCTTGGTTACTATTGGTTGAAGCGGAGCTTTCTGTAGATCTTTCCTTCTGAGGTTGCATGCGGCACATCTTCTGCACCATATTTCAATGGATTTTCTCATGCCAACCCAATACAATCTGTCTCTTAGGATTGCTTCTAACTTCTTCCATCCGAAATGACCTGCACTGTCATGGTACGCTCTTAAGACCATTTGGATGTCTTGCTTGGGCACGATTATCTGCCAGACCAGTTCATGCGTCTTGGGATTGGTAAATCGTCTACAGAGCTTCCCTTGGTTCAGAAACAACTTGCCTCTCTCTTTCCAGAGCTGTATGGTCTCAGCTGGGGCATTCTGATCCGGGTATGCACCTTGTCGCGTAAGCAGTTCTTTCACTAGCTTCACAGCTGGATCAGTATCTTGGGTTTCGGCCCATTCATAGTGTCTTAACGGGTTAAAGTTTACTTCTTGTTCTCTTTGGTAGATGCCGGGTTGATAATCTTCTACCTTTGAACGATGAAAGGCTGGTAGTTCAATCTCTTCCAACTCTTCCGGTTCCTCTTCCACGTCTTTCAGGTGTGGCATCCGGGATAAGGCATCTGCGTTCCCGTTCTTGCGGCCTGCCCGATATTTGATGACAAAGTTGTAATTAGATAGCTGGGCTATCCAACGCTGCTCCAGAGCTCCTAATTTTGCTGTGTCCAGGTGAGTCAACGGGTTGTTATCCGTGTAGATGGTGAATTCTGCACCTGCCAAGTAATGTTTAAAGCGTTCAGTCACAGCCCAAACTACTGCCAGTAGTTCTAACTTGAAGGAGCTGTAGTTCTCGGGGTTTCGTTCTGTAGGCCGGAGCTTCCTACTTGCAAAGGCAATAACTTTCTCTTTGCCTCCTTGCATCTGCGACAATACTGCTCCCAGTCCCACATTGCTGGCATCCGTATAAAGAATGAATGGTTGATGGTAATCAGGGTATGCCAGGATCTCTTCTCCCGTCAGTGCACTTTTTAGCTTATTGAAAGAATCTTCTTTCTCCTCATCCCACCGTGTCAGGAGATTATAGTTTGAAGTCTTCTTTGATCGTCCTACCAGAATGTCTTGCAGAGGAGCTGCTAGCTTCGTGAATCCTCGGATGAATCTTCGGTAATAGCCTACCAGGCCCAGGAATTGCCTCACTTCTTTCACGTTCGTAGGTCTTGGCCAATCCCTTATCACTATAACTTTATCAAGATCCGGTGCTACTCCCTCTGAACTCACGACATGTCCCAGGTACTGTACCTTTGGTTTGAGAAGGTGACACTTGGATGGCTTAATCTTCATGCCATATTTGGACAAAGCTTTGAACACTTCTGCCAGATCTTGTAGGTGTTGCTCATACGTCTTGGAATAGACTATGACGTCATCTAAGTACAGGAGGACAGTTTCGAAGTTCTTGTGTCCTAAGCAGCTTTCCATCAGACGTTGGAAGGTCCCGGGTGCGTTGCAGAGTCCGAACGGCACACAATTAAACTCACAGAGGCCCATCGGCGTAGTAAACGCTGTCTTCTCCTTGTCGGCCTCGGCCACAGGAACCTGCCAGTACCCACTAGTCAGATCAAGGGTGGAAAAGTAGTTAGCAGATTTTAATGCAGCTAATGACTCCTCAATCCTAGGTAATGGGTATGCGTCCTTATGTGTGATGCGATTAATCTGCCGATAATCTACGCACATTCTCATGGTCCCATCCTTCTTTTTAACTAACACTAGAGGTGCTGCCCAGGGGCTACAACTGTCTCTTATTACCCCTGCAGATTTCATCTCTCTGAGCATATCTTTGGTGGTTTGGTAGTGAGCTGGTGGTAAGGGTCTATACCTCTCTTTTATAGGCTGATGGTCAGCTGTGGGTATAGTGTGCTCTACCCCTTTGATTTGCCCAAAGTCTAATGGGTGTTTACTGAATATTTGTTCGTATTCTTTCACTACCCGGTATACTCATGCTTGTGACGGGGAGGTGTAGAACTGGTACCTACATGCAACTTTTGGCACCAATCCTCCAGCTTCTCCTCTGAGCCATTGTCATCCGCCTGACATGACGGGTTCAAGGGCTCGGCGGCTGTGATGTTATTATTATCAACCGTGTACAACTTAGCCA
Organism: Allobates femoralis; assembly: GCA_033576535.1. Taxonomy (NCBI): domain Eukaryota; kingdom Metazoa; phylum Chordata; class Amphibia; order Anura; family Aromobatidae; genus Allobates; species Allobates femoralis. The sequence goes on from JARQOC010000003.1 coordinate 507,003,725, forward strand.
TGGTAGCATACTTAGGTAATGTGACCTCATCTTCTCCGCAGTTTAATAGGCGTAATGGCACTCTTCCCCTGTGTACGTCAACTACTCCTCTAGCAGTGAGTATGGTGGGTCTGCTATCTGAGTACACGGGTTCTACCAGGGCCTGATAGTCTTGCCCTTTAATGCCTATTGCGGCTCTGCACCATACCAACATTTCAGTTTTGGGAGGAATTACAATGGGTATTGGGTCACTTACTCGTACACTGCCGATCTCACCTCCGGAGATTTCTACCTGTTGCTTCAACATCAGGGCTTTGATCTCTTTGTGCAAAAGCCTCTGTTGTCCTGTTCCGGCAGTCTCGGCGATTTGCTGCAAAACACTTAACACTTCGGAAAAACATTTCTCAATGACATTCATTCCTATCAGCATCACGGGTTCACGGTCTCGCCGGTGAACATCTACGATTATAATACCCTGGTTCTGCAATTCTACCTTCCCAACCTGAATATTCATCTCTCTAAATCCAACCTTAGGTATTACCAGTCCATTACCAGCCAATACTTCAAAGTTAAAGCCATCTGGCGCATTAGTAATGTCTGAATCAGCCCAGTACCTTTTATATAGAACATGCGGGAGAGATGTTATTTGGGATCCAGTATCCAGCAAGGCACTAAAGGGGATGCCATTCAACACAATAGGGATCACCGGTTTTCCTCCCACGAATCTATCATACCAGGCTGAGGGGCCTCGAGTGTTCATGCCTGGGGAGCGGCCCGCCTGCCCAGGGAATTGTCGTTTAAAGGACACTCACGAGCAAGATGGCCTGGTTCCTGGCAACGACGGCAAATGGGCTGTCCATCTGGTTGATAGCGATCGCTGGGTCGTCCTCTTGCTGCTGGGTATCTTCTGGGCCTCGTCCACTGGACATCCTCTCTGCTGGTCGCCGACTTGGTCTTGGGTGCAGGCTTTGACTCTCGCAGTTCTTTGATGACCTTGGCCATGGAGATCACGGTGTCTGTCAGGGCATCTAGCTATTGATTGATTGCGGCATTAGAAATTAGTTCTCCAGTCTCAGCAGCAGTTGCTGACATGGCAGATGTCGCTGGCACTGCCGGCTGCTGAGGTGCTGCTGCAATGTCCAGGACAGTGGGTAGCTCCCGTGGCTCTTCCAGCTGCTGCAAACGGATAGCTCTATCTTTCAGCTCAGTAAATGTCATGTCAGGGTTCTGCAGCAGTATCATGCTTAACTGTCCTCGATGGGAAGGGGAATGGAGGCCCTCTATAAATTGATTAAATAGCATTTTATCAGCTCCCGGGGCTAAAGCAGGTTCTGCCAGTTTAAGGGCTCTGAGTGCTTCCTGCAGGTTCAAGGCAAAGTCTCTAGCACTCTGTTTAGGTTTCTGGTGGCATGCAAAGAACCTCATCTTAGCCCGGGTATCAACAGCAGATTCAAACGTTGCTTTTAGTCTAGCTGCTAGATGCTCTACAGTGTCCTTATCTGTGTCCAGCCAGGACGCAGCCTCACTCCGTGCATTGCCTGTTAACTGTCCCATTATCATTCCTACACGCTGGGCTTCAGTGAGGGGGTACATCACATAATACTCTTTTATCTTTTGCATAAAGTCAGTTAAAGTATTAGGCTCACTGGAGTATTGGGGCAGCCACATTGCCCCTGGAATATACGGCATCAGGAACGGCATTATTGGTGCTGTTCCTTGCGCCGCTACACCGCCGGGTACTATCGCTGGGTCCGGCTCTGCAGCTCCACCGGCTGCTCCGTCTCCGCCTTGTGCATTGGGCTGCGACATCTTGGGCCACCTTAGTTAAGGTCCGCCCTCCGTCTTCCGCTTCCGTCCGGATGTCTAACAAAGGTTCCGCTGCGCACCAGGGATTCTTTTCCCTTCCGGATGACGTCAGAGCGGTGAGCGGTTTTTCTTCCCGCGCGTCGCGCGCTCTGCAATGGCGGATTTTGAAATTTTCAATCTCTGTGGCGCAGTTACAATTCAGCTTGCGCGTGCCCAGCAATGGCAGCAGATCCAAAACAGTCACTAATCACGGCACACAATGCCCGGTAACGGGCACAGTAGATCCTGTTCGTGACGCCAGGTTGTGGAGCCCCTCGGGACGGGGCACTCGGTGCCGGACCGGGGTGCTGCTGGGGGATGTCACGGTGGTCCTGGTCCGGACCGTGTCCTGGGCCCGCACAATAAAATGGGGGGTTATTTACAGGGGATTTGTCACTCGTGACGCCACCCACTATATGCGGCCAGTAATGGGGCCGCCGCTGCTGCAGAACCTCCGGGGATGATGGGTTAGCAGCTTGGATGGAATAGTTCCTGTGGGCAGAACTGGGTTCCCCGGGGCAGTGGTAGAGGTAGTTAAAGTCTGTGAGGATGTTATTGATGCTGCAGGAGAGTAGGGGTAGCAGTAGAGATGATAAGAGTAGAGGCAATGGCAGTCTATGAGGGCAAGTGGGGCTTCAGCATAAGGATGACACACACACTCACGGTTTCTGTTGTTCTTCAAGTCTTTACTGGCAGATGGTATTACACAGTATTGTCCACGGAGTCTGTACCGGGTTGCTCTCACGCTGACCGGGTCCTTGGCTTCCTACTTAAATGCTGTGTGTGGCCCTGCTGCTGCTTGTAGCTATGCTGCTGGCCCTGTCTCTGCTCACGGGTACCAATATGCTGGGCAACTTGAGTCCTCTGTGTCACTGACCCCTCCGTGTTGTTTTGCTATGGTACAGTGAAGATGGTGGATCTTCACTATGCCGGTGTTTACTGTCCTGTCTGTCTCAGGCACAGCCTCGGATCCGGTATCCGTCTTAAGCGTCTCCCCGGGATCAAGCTTTTGGGGTAACTCTTTATCCCGGGTATGTTCCTCTGTTAATCTGTCTCCTTTCCTCAGACCTCTCAGGACCTCCACTGCTACTTGGCTCAGCTCCTGAGGTAAACTCCACTCTCCTCTGAACTCTCCTCTGAACTGAACTAACTGTCACTCTTGTTTTGCGGTAAACAACTTTAGCTCCTCCTACTAGTGCAGGTGCCAGCTAAGCTCCTCCCACTTTCTAGTGTAGTGTTGTGTGGGGATTGAACCTGTGTTGTTTCTGTGGCATATTAACCCTTGGGGTGCCACAATAACACTACATGTTGGGTTGAGGGCTGATGAGCGCTCCTCTACTTTGCCCTTTTTGACAATGAAGTGTTCAACTGTATTCGCATCTAAAAGACTCAAATACAGTTGAATATAAGAAGACGAGAAGCAAAGCCTCCCAGTTCTCTGTGGGCCAACATCCTTTAGTGGCCGCATGCAACATGTAGGCTATATATTGTATAGACCTGATGTAAAGCATTGGGCCACACTTCATGATCAAGTATTCACAGCCTTCCAGAAGCTAGTTATATATTCTAGTCTGCTTACAATGATTATTCTTTAGGGTACCATGAAGTCATAGCTGTGAGCACATTTACATGTTTTTTTAACAGTTTTGTAAACCTATTTATATATTGCAGAGATGTACTGACTCTAAATAGGGAACATTTTACCTAAGTTCACATGTGTGTTGATTCTGCAATGATAGAAACACTGCATAAAATAATTTCACATGCTTGAGGCTATAATTTGCATTTAATGCTACATTTTTGTGTATCAAAAATGTTTACATTTACTATAAAACCTTTGTTATTACAAGAAAAGCCTTACTCTGCAAGCTATAGTTAGACCTTTTGACTTTTTAAAGTACTGTACTGTGTGAGTAGTTTTTACATACAGTAGATATATAGCATCTTGAATCATTCTATTCTTTTTACAGAAGCTCATGATTATTCAAAAATAAATACAGCTGAAAAGAAAAACAAGGATACTTCTAATAAAATATCGATGTATTCATGTTGGCCTAATGCATATTGATCTGTATGTATTGCAACAACTATTGTTTGTTTAATATGATGTGATTTTATGTTTGTATGCATATTGTTCAGATGTCAACAAAGTTAAAAAAAATAAATAAATGGTCCTCAGTCAGAGACAGGATGTCCCTCCTCCTGCTCCCAGCATGCACATTCTAGTGTGGAACTGAAGCTGAAAGTCACAGCAGTTTTCTCTCCCTCTCTCCAGAAACCAGATTGATCCTATTCTCATGTTATAAGCTGGATGTTGTTAATTCTCAATAAATGAACATTCTCTGTTGCTCGCTGTGGACATCACGCTGATTAACGCGCTGCTAACAGGTTATGGGCCCAGGAGTCACAGAAGTCACAAACCTCCAGAGCACAGAGATAGAAAGACAACAGCAAACTGAGAAGAAGTAAAGATGGCCACCACCAGCAGCTCAGCAAAGTTTACAGTGCCAAGCCTGAATAACCAGAACTACCAATCCTGGAAATTCAAGGTGAAGATGCTGCTGATAAGAGAAGGTACGTGGAAATACACTCAGGAGCCCAAGCCTGACCCAGTACCACAGGACTGGCAAGAGATGGATCAGAAAGCACAGAGCACCATATCACTCAGCATAGAGGATGATCAGATTGTGCATGTGTGTAAGTGTGAATCTGCAAAGGAAATGTGGGAGCAGCTGCAGAAAGTACATGAGAGGATAAATCTAAGTAACAAACTCTATCTAATGAGAAAGCTATATCAGTCTAAGCTACACAGTGACCAGGACATGCAGGACTACATTAGAAGCACTCTAGAGACTGTAGAGCACCTGCGGGGCATTGGAGAAGATATGAAGGACTTCCATGTAGCAGCACTACTACTTAGTGGTCTCCCAGAAAGCTATGACATGCTTGTAACTGCACTAGATGCACGCCCAGATGATGAGCTTACATTGGAGTACGTCAGAGGAAAGCTTGTAGATGAATATAAGAGAAAGGCAGAAAGTGTGAGCAGCAAAGTATGCAACAAGGAAACTTCTTTACAAGCACAGGACATGCCCACCAGCAGAAACCACCCTAAAGAAACACTTGAATGTTTTGTATGCAAGAAGCCAGGTCATTTAAAAGCTGAATGCAGAGTCTGGAAAGCTAAAATGAATCAGCTAAAGAAGCAAAACAGTGAACAAAGAGTTAAGAGTGCTGTATTTGAAAATAATGATCCTGTAAATACTGAGGCTGCATTCACATTAGTCAATGCATTTAAATCAAAGCATGCGTGGTGTATAGATTTGGTTCAACCAGTCACATGACCAATGACAGAGACTTCTTTACTAAGTTTAACCAAAGCAAGTCAGAGAAAGTGATAATGGTGAATGGTCAGTGTATGAACTCAGAGGGCATAGGAGATGGTTATATTGATTGTAACATCTCTGCAACGCAAAGCAGAAGGATTCATGTGAAGGATCTACTATATGTGCCTAGTCTTGAAAATAATCTATTATCCGTGAAAAAGCTTACAAAACGAGGGAATTAAGTTATGTTTAAGCACGATAGCTGCATCATCTCAAAGGAGGGTCACACACCAGCAAAAGGAAAAATCAAAGATGAACTGTATCAGTTGAAATGTAAACAGTGTGTATATACACAGCTAAGCAAGAAATGCACAAAAACTGTATTCATGTATGGCACAGACGGTTTGCGCATAGAGACCCAGAAGCAATAAGAAAGTTATTTCAAGAGCACTTAGCTGATGATATTACAATTGATCCATGTAACCAGACAATGAGGTGTACCAGCTGTATCAAAGGGAAAATGTCCAGAAAGGCCTTTCCTAAGAAAAGTACTACAAGAACAGAACAACTACTAGATTTAATACACACAGATATCTGTGGTCCAATGCGTATTCAGACCCCTGGAAAGAAGAGATATTTTCTTACATTCATTGATGACAATTCAAGATACACAGTTGTCTATCTACTTCACAGCAAAAATGAAGTTCCAGAGAAACCTGAAATATATCTAGCTGAAGTATATAACAAGTTTGGGAGAATGCCAAAAATTCTACGTGCAGATAATGGGACTGAATATACAAGTAATGAGACACAGAGCATTTTAAAGAGAAATGGAATCATATTTCAGACTACTGTACCATACAACCCTGAGCAAAATGGTGTAGCAGAAAGAAGGAACCGAACACTCTGTGAAAGCGGAAGGAGTATGTTATTTGATGCAAATCTGCCTACAGAATATTGGGGCGAAGCTATTATGACGGCTTGCTATCTTCAGAACAGACTACCAGGTAAAGCGACAGAGAAAACTCCATTTGAGCAATGAAATAGTGCAAAGCCAAAACTACAGCACATAAGGATTTTCAGAAGCAAAGCATTTGCACACATTCCCAAAGAAAAATGAACTAAGTGGGAATCTCACGCTAAGGAAGGCATTCTGGTAGGTTACAGTGAAACCCAGAAAGGTTATAGAATTCTACACCCAGAGACAAACAAGGTCACAATAAGCAAAGATGTAGTGATTGATGAAAATTTTGTGTCACCCAAGTTTTGTGATATTATGCCAGTAGTCCAGATGAAGCAACAACAACAATCTCAGTCACAATCACAAGACAACGAAAGGGAGAATGTAGAAGTCTGGCTAGATTCTTGAACCACTGAAGGAACAACAAAAAGCCTAAGTGAACCTGAAATCAGACGATCGTCAAGATCAAACAAAGGATTACCAGCTAAACGTCTATCCTACATTGTGAAGACACTACCTGAATCAGTTTGGAAAGACAGAAGCCAAAGGTGTATCAACGCCAATGGAATCATCCTACCTGAAACTGGAAGAAGATGACCTGTTGCCTAACAATGAGAAATATCGACAGGCAGTGGGGGCACTTCTATACATATCGACTATGACTCGACCAGATATTACAACAGCAGTTGGAATATTGTGTGGATATGTGGAGAAACTGCACCAAAAGGACTGGAAAGCCGTTAAAAGAGATCTCCGATATTTAAAAGAGACACAAGGGGTACATTTTTAATTATCTGCAGCAGGAAATCTAAAACTCACCGGCTATGCTGACGCAGATTGGGCTGGTGATTTGCATGATCGTAAATCCACAAGCGGATACGTATTTAAACTTGGAGAAAGTTCAATCTCCTGGTCTAGTAGAAAACAAGTATCTGTTGCTTTGTCAGCTACAGAAGCTGAGTATGTGTCCGCAGCCTATGCAAGTCAGGAGATCATTTGGCTAAGACAACTGATGGATGATCTTGGTAAACCATTAACTCAGCCAACGGTGATATATGAGGACAACCAAGGATGCATTAAACTTGCATGCAGTGAGAAGATCAGTGCTAGAACTAAGCACATCGACGTCAGATATCATCATCTACGTGATTTGATAGATCGTGGCATAATAATTCACCTGCAAGATTCATTGAAAATGTTAAAATACTTTATTGCTACATTAAGGTAATGTCACATGCAGATACCAACTACTTCAAGCTGCAGCCAGACACCAGGATTGAAGGCAACAGGACTCCAGTGACTACAAGAAGCTTCCTTTCTCCAAGGTGGTCAGTTCAAAATGAATCTCTACGAAGGCATAATGTGATAGAATGTGTGACTATTAAAGGTAGAGGGGAATGGACACAAAATTCAGCACCTGACAAATGTGTAGTAAAGAAAAATGTCTTAACCCAAAAGTAAGCAAGTACCGTATATACTCGTGTATAAGCCGACCCGTGTATAAGCCGACCCCCCTACTTTTGCCCCAAAAATCTGGAAAAACCTATTGACTCGTGTATAAGCCGAGGGTGGACCCCAGCACAGGTATACAGCCCCCAGCAGTGTGGTATACAGGCCCCCCCTAGTGGTATACAGGCCTCCCCAGTGGTAGTATACAGCAGCCTCAGTGGTAGGATACAGCAGCCCCAGTGGTAGTATATAGCAGCCCCAGTGGTAGTATATAGCAGCCCAGTGGTAGTATACAGCAGCCCCAGTGGTAGTATACAGCAGCCCCAGTGGTAGTATATAGCAGCCCCAGTGGTAGTATACAGCAGCCCCAGCGGTAGTATACAGCAGCCCCAGTGGTAGTATACAGCAGCCCCAGTGGTAGTATACAGCAGCCCCAGTGGTAGTATATAGCAGCCCCAGTGGTAGTATATAGCAGCCCCAGTGGTAGTATATAGCAGCCCCAGTGGTAGTATACAGCAGCCCCAGTGGTAGTATACAGCAGCCCCAGTGGTAGTATATAGCAGCCCCAGTGGTAGTATATAGCAGCCCCAGTGGTAGTATACAGCAGCCCCAGTGGTAGTATACAGCAGCCCCAGTGGTAGTATATAGCAGCCCCAGTGGTAGTATACAGCAGCCCCAGTGGTGGTATATAGCAGCCCCAGCAGTAGTATACAGCAGCCCCCAGTGGTATACAGCAGGCCCCCAGGAGTACATATAGCAGCCCCCAGGGGGTACCCAGCAGCCCCCAGGGGGTACACAGTAGCCCCCTGGGGGTACACAGCAGCCCCCTGGGGGTACCCAGCAGCCCCCAGGGGGTACCCAGCAGCCCCTGGGGGTCCCCAGCAGCCCCCTGGGGGTCCCCAGCAGCCCCCGAATGCTGGCACTCGCCCCCCCTTGCAAGGGCCCCCCCGCTTCTCTTACCATCCCGGTCTTCTAATCAGCGCTGCTCCTCGGCGCTCCGTCCTCTCTGCTCCCGTCCTGCTACATCCGGGATCCCCGGCCGTCGCGCGATGATGTCATATGCCTGCGACGGCCGGAGATCCCGGATGCAGCAGGACGGACGGACGGAGCACCGCAGAGCACCGAGGAGCGGCGCTGATCAGAAGACCGGGATGGTAATATAACCAGCGGGGGGGGGCCCTTACAAGGGGGGGCGAGTGCCAGCATTTGGGGGCTATATGCACTGCTTCCCCCTGCCGCTGATTGACAGGGGGAAGCAGTGCATATTTAATGAGCGGCCCCACGTGACGGGCCGCTCATATAGCAGCCCTCCCCGCCTCCTGCAGCCTCCACAGCCCCGGACACAGCCCCCCCGTATTGACTCGTGTATAAGCCGAGGGGGAGACTTTTCAGCCCAAATTTTGGGCTGAAAAACTCGGCTTATACACGAGTATATACGGTATGTTTAACCCCTTCACCACCCAGCCTATTTTGGCCTTACTGACCTTGCCACTTTTTGTAATTCTGACCAGTGTCCCTTTATGAAGTAACTAGCTGTACTACCCGGCTACGCCCGGGTTAATAAATAACTGCTGTTAGCTATAACAAAATAGAATTTGAATATGTCATATTAATAACCTGTAGGAAAATAGAAGCTGAGCTGTGATTGGTTGCTATAGGCAGCTTAATAAATCTCCAGCCAACAGTAAATCGGGCAGTATATATTACCACACACATACCTTAAATCCCTATATGGCACATGTGTTGCACATTGGCTGTTTTTAATCAGATGTTTATTTTTGGAAATTAAAGATACCAGACGTATGAGGCGAGTTGTGTGAGGCAATTTGTGCACATCTGTGTTTGTCTGTGTGGTGTGTGTGTCCCTGGGGTGTGTGTGTCCCTAGGGTGTGTGTGTGTGTCCCTGTGGTGTGTGTTCTTGTGGGGGGGAGGGGTGTCCCTGTGATGTTTGTCCTTGTGGGGGGAAGGGTATCCCTGTGGTGTGTGTCTATCCCTGTGGGGTGTGTGTGTTCCTGTGGGGTGTGTGTGTCTCTGTGTCCCTGTGGGGTGTGTATGTGTGTATGTCCCTGTGGGGTTAGTGCATGTGTCCCTTTAGGGTGTGTGTGTGTGCGTCCCTGTGGGGGGGTGTCTATGTGGTGTGTGTCTCTGTGTTGTGTGTGTCTCTTTGTGGTGTGTGTGTTTGTGTTCGGGGCCTCATCTGAGACGGAGGCAGGAGTGCATAGGACCCCCGGTACATACACCCATGGGTAAGTGTAAGATGGATTTGCCTGTAGCTCTGATCATTTAGCTGGCTGACAGACCCGCATCTTTCTGGCTGGTCTGTTCTGCTATACTACTGAGCATAGGCACTTGTCCACTGCAACCAGGGTGAGGTTTATTTGGTCCTTTGCTTCTCCAGTCTCCCCTCATCCCTCCTCCCCCCCTTCCTACACTCTCCTGATTTTATTGTTCACCTCTTTGTACCACTATTTACTTAAATAAATTATTTGTATGGGGGCCTCATCTGAGACGGAGGCAGGAGTGCATAGGACCCCCGGTACATACACCCATGGGTAAGTGTAAGATGGATTTGCCTGTAGCTCTGATCATTTAGCTGGCTGACAGACCCACATCTTTCTGGCTGGTCTGTTCTGCTATACTACTGAGCATAGGCACTTGTCCACTGCAACCAGGGTGAGGTTTATTTGGTCCTTTGCTTCTCCAGTCTCCCCTCATCCCTCCTCCCCCCTTCCTACACTCTCCTGATTTTATTGTTCACCTCTTTGTACCACTATTTACTTAAATAAATTATTTGTATGCAAGCATATTGGTGTGGACAATTAGGTACTTTAATTGGGTTTTAACAACATCTATGGTCTCTTTCTTTCAAAATGTTATTGTGATGTTTGCCCAAGATGACTGCCCTCGGTCCTTTATATATTTGTTTGTGTTCGGGTGTGTGGCGAGTATCCAATGTTGGGGCTCCACCTTAGCTGTTACTCTTTGTGTGCATGTGGTGTGTATACATGTCCCCGTGCATGGTGAATATTCCATGTTGGGGCCCCACCTTAGTGACTATATACTGGTATATGCTGTTAGTCTTTGGCGCTGTCATTAAGCCCCTCTCATTCACAACTATCAACTGGTAACTGTGACTTTCTCTCCATTATGCAGATAGGGCCAAAATTGTTTGGTGAATTGGAATGCGCAGGGTTAAAATTTCGCCTCACAGCATAGCCTATGACGCTCTCGGGGTCCAGACGTGTAACTGTGCAAAATTTTGTGGCTGTAGTTGTGACGATGTAGATGCCAATCCCGGACATACACACACACATACACACATTCAGCTTTATATATTAGATATGGTACATTTGTTTCCCTTGTAGTTTTGCTGCTTATTAATCAGATTTATATTTTTGAAGAATAATACCAGACTTGTGTGTTTTAGGGCGATTATGTGGCGAGGTTGGTGTATGTGTGGTGAAATGTGTGCTGAGAGTGGTATATGTGTTCAAGCACGTGGTAGTGTGTGGCGCATTTTGTGTGTGTGTTCATATTCGCGTGTGTGGCGAATATCCTATGTTGGGGCCCCACCTTAGCAACTGTACGGTATACACTCTTTGGCGCCATCACTCTCATTCTTTAAGTCCCCCTTGTTCACATCTGGCAGCTGTCAATTTGCCTCCAACACTTTTCCTTTCACTTTTTCCCCATTATGTAGATAGGGGCAAAACTGTTTGGTGAACTGGAACGCGCGGGGTTAAAATTTCACCTCACAACATAGCTTATGATGCTATTGGGGTCCAGATGTGTGACTGTGCAAAATTTTGTGGCTGCAGTTGCGACGATGTAGATGCCAATCCTGGACATATACACACGCATACAAACACACATTCACACATTCAGCTTTATATATTAGATAACTCTGGAATGCTTCAAAGGATCCTAGTGATTCTCAGAATGTTAGGCTATGTTCACACACAATTTGCGTTTTTTTTAGCACTCTTAAAAGCACTTGCGTTTTTTTAAGAGTGCTACAAAATGTCCCTTGTGTGTCTGAAAGGATTTGCCACGTTTTTGGACTTAGTCATTTTTTCACCAATAACGCAGGCAAAAACGCAAGCGTTAACGCAGGGTGCATAAATGTTCCTTTTAAAAACGCATGTGTTTCCCATAGGGCCCCCATGTTAAAAAAACGCATGTGCGTTTTTTCAAAAACGCATGCGTTTTTTTTAACATGGGCCCCTATGGGAAACGCATGCGTTTTTGAATGGCACTAAAAGGTACTAATGTACCATGCGTTTTTGCATGCGTTTCCCATAGGGCCCCATGTTGGAAAAACGCACATGCGTTTTTTGGACTAGGGGTAAAAAACGCAAATGGAGCTGAAAAACGCAGCTACACTCAAATGTACCCTGCGTTAACGCACCTGCGTTTTTTTTAACAGCCCAAAAACGCAGAGCTGGTCAAAAAAACGCATGTGTGTGAATATGGCCTTATTTCGAGACATATTGGGTTTCATGTTAGTGCTAAATTTAGGTCTATAATTTTTGCGTTTATTTATGAAAAAAATCAAAAATTTGGTGAAAAATGTGGAAAATTTTGCAATTTTTATTCTGTTAAACCAAAGAGTTATGTGACACAAAATATTTAATAAATAAAATTTCCCACATGTCTACTTTACATCAGCACAATTTTTGAAAAAAAATTTTTTTGGTTAGTACGTTATAAGGGTTCAAAATTCATCAGCAATTTCTCATTTTTCAAGAAAAATTTACAAAACCATTATTTTAGTGACCACATCACATTTGAAGTCCCTGTGAGGGGCGTACATGATAGGAAACACCAAAGCGTGAGACCATACCAAAAACTGCACCCCTCAAGCTACTCAAAACTACATTCAATAGGATTATTAACCCTTCAGGTGCTTCACAGTAACTAAAGCAACATGGAAGGGAAAAATGGACATTTTAATTTTTCCAACAAAAATGTTCTTTTAGCCTCAATTTTTTCATTTTCACATGGGCAACAGGATAAAATGGATCCTAAAATTTGTTGAGTAATTTCTCCTGAGTACACCGATACCTTGTATGTGGTCATAAACCTTTGTTTGGGCGCACGGCAGGGCTCAGAAGGGAAGGAGCGCCATTTGATTTTTGGAGCAAACAAAAAGTGAAATGGCGTTCCTTCCCTTTCAAGTCCTGCTGTGCATCCAAACAATGGTTTATGACCACATATGAGGTATTGGTGTACTCAGGAGAAATTACCTGACAAATTTTAGGATCCATTTTATCCTGTTGCCCATGTGAAAATGAACACTTTGATGCTAAAAGAACATTTTTGTGAAAAAAAAGTAATTTTTCATTTTTACGGATCAATTTGTGAAGCACCTGAGGGTTCAAAGTAAAGATGAAAAAGTACTTTTTTATTCACAAAAATGTTCTTTTAGCCTTAATTGTTTTATTTTCACATGGCCAACAGAATAAAATGGATCCTACAATTTTTTGGGCAATTTCTCCTGAGTACACTGATACCTCATATGTGATCATAAACCACTGTTTGGACGCATGGCAGGGCTTGGAAGAAGCACCATTTGACTTTTTGAATGGAAAATTCAATCGTTAGCAGACACCATGTCGAGTATGGAGAGCCTGGGTGCCTAAATATTTGCCATCGGCACCAGGGCAACTGGAAGGATCTGGGTACAGCACCCCAAAATGGTGTCTCTAATGAATGCGACATTTTTTGTGGTGGCTGTAGGCTGCAATCCGCAGTGCTGAGGATCCCAGCCCTCAGCTGCCAAGTTGTACCCTGCTGGCAACCAAAAATATGGCGAAGCTCCATGCAATTTTTCTGTTATAGAAATAAAAAATGACGACGTGGGATTCACTGAATTTTTGGTTTCCAGCCAGGTACAACTTAGCAGCTACTGACTGCCACCCACCCCCAGCTGCCTAGTTGTACCTGTCTGGCAACCAAAAATACAGCGAAGCCCAACAGTTTTTTTATAGAAATTATTGGTAAAAAAACACGTGGAGCTTCGCCGTATTTTTGGTCCAGCCAGGTACAACTAGGCAGCTGGGGGATGGAATTCTCAGCATGGAGAGGCCCAAGCATTCTGGGCCTCCCATGCTGTGAATTGCAGCCCGCAGCCGCCACAGAAAATGGCGCATTAATTGAAGCTCCATTTTCTGGTACTGTACCCTGACTTTTCCAGTTGCCCTGGTGCCGATGGCAAACTGGGTAATAAAGGGGTTAATGCCAGCTTTTCTATTGGCAGCTGGCACTAAGCCCAAGATTCATAATGTCGGGCCAATGTTAGATCCAGCCATTAGGAATCTCTAGTAAATAGTAAATAAAATACACCGCACTAAGAAAAATATTTTTATGAGGAAAAAAAACAAACACATATTACTCCATACTATCCGACGTAGTCCACAACAATTATCCCACGATGCTTAGTCACTTCTACTACATCCAGAGACTGCAGCAAGGGATCAAGTGTCCTCTTCCTACAGTCTCTGGGGTTACACTGATTGTGCACAGTATGGCAATGATCTGTCCTACAGTGCACCATGACTATGACCCCATAGACTACAACAAGGGGACACTTAATCCCTTCTTGTAGTCTCTGGGGTCACAGTCATGATGCAATGATAATTTAGTGATAACTGGCACACCTACATGTTTAGGTGCTAGCTGGAAAAAGACTATATGTATTAAAAAGTGATCCGCTGCACACTAAACATAATATATGACATAATGGCTAAAGGATGTGTGACTGGTATATAAGAATCTATTGAAAATTTAGAAGAGGAAAATTGACATTGCAGAAACTGCTTCAGGACACAATATGAAAAAATGAGAATCTTAGTTGATGCATTGGCCATTGCATGTAAGCCCGATAACCACCGTCAAGATGCTCTCACATATATCGGGTCCCTATCTCCCTTACCTTATGCCTCTGTCTGTGGTCCAAATGCATATGAGGTTTTAAGCCTCTGAGTGCAATTAAAACCTACGTGTATGGGTGAGGTAGGAAGGTTGACTACAACAAGATGGTGGAAAAAACATGGTTAAACTTGACTTGGCTATTGAGGGAAGGGTGCTCAGTCAAAAACTGTAACAATAATAATTTAGAGATGACTAGCACACCTACATGTTTAGGTGCCAGTTGGAAAAAGACTATATGTATTAAAAAGTGATCACTTTTTAAGTCATGATGCAATGATCTGCCGTACTGTGCACTATGCACTATGACTATGACCCCAGAGACTACAACAGAAGGACATTTGATCCCTTTTTGTTGTCTCTAGGGTCCGAGTCATGATGCACTTTATGGCAATGATCTGCCATACCATGCACCATGACTCTGACCCCAAAGACTACAACAAGGGATCAAATGTCCACTTGTTGTAGTCTCTGGGGTCAGAATCATGGAGCATGGTACGGCAGATCGTTGCATCATGACTGTGACCCCAGAGACTACAACAAGGGATCAAGTGTCCACTTGTTGTATTCTCTGGGGTTACGGTCATGGTGCATTGTATGGAAGATCATTGCCATACAGTGCACCATGACTCTGACACAAGAGACTACAACAAGTGGACACTAATCCTTTGTTGTACCAGATCCATAGAAGTATCCATACATCCATCCACTCACGCAGGCTCTCTCTCCATCCACCCATTCATCCACCCATGCACCCATCTATCCACCCATGCACCCATACATCAACCATGCACCCATACATCCACACATACACCCATCCATCCATCCATGCACCCATCCATCCATCTACCCATGCATCCATCCATCCATCCATCCATGCACCCATCAATCCATCCACCCATCCATCCACCCATGCACTCATCCATCCATCCACCCATGTACTCATCCATCCATGCACCCATCCATCCAACCATGCACCCATCCATCCACCCATACACCCATCCATGCACCCATCCATCCTTTCACCCATGCACCCATCCATCCATCCATTAACCCATCCATCCTTCCACCCATGCACCCATCCATCCACCCATGCACCATCCATCCATCCACACACGCACCCATCTATCCACCCATTCATCCATCCATCCATCCATCCATCCATTCACACTCACCTCACACCAGAGATTGGCGGGAGAGGAGGAGGAGCCTGGGAGAGGAGGAGGGGCACCTCAGCGAGAAGGAGATGAGGCAGACAGCCACGGGTTTCACTTTCAACTTCCAATCAGAGCGATTCTAGCCACAGGGGGGGCAAAGCCACCCCCCTGGAGTAAATTACAGGTCTCTATGTTCCTGCAGCGCCGGTGACGTTTCACCGACCCTGGTTACTGGTGCTGCAGGAACGCGATCCCTCCATGACGTTGCACAACATCATGGGTCGGGAAGGCATCAAAACCTACGACGTTTGTGAAACATCATGGGTTGGGAAAGGGTTAAAATCCAGTGTCTCACAAGACAATGTGAGGCTCTGATCCCCAAACTGTCACAAGTCTCTCAAGTAGTGATGGGCAAGTCCTAAATTACTCGGAATCGCTTGACTCTAGCGAGTCTGAGCCCGGGACTCGCTACTCGTTGCGAGTCTAGCGAGTCCAATGTTAATGAATGGGGAAGCGAGTAGTAGCGAGTAATGTGCGATTTACAAATCGCAGATGTGTCTCGGAAGCTTCAGGCTCTATCTGCTACAATAGCTAAATCATGTTTAATAGGCTCCCACTGTTACTTCCGGGGCCGCCTATTAAGCTCATTACATATTCACTGCACTGTCAAACTAACAGCCAATCACAGGAGCTCACACTCTGTGGGAGCCTCTGTGATTGGCTGTTGTAATCAGACTGGATTTTCTCAATCTGGACAGTGATTCTGCTTGGTTGCCATACACATTAGTGTATGGCAACCAACCTGACGTTGTAGGGTGTAAAATAAATTATTATTTAAAAAAAAAAAACGCGTGGGGGCTTCGCAGCATTTTTAAGTCTAGCCCGATGAAAGCAGGCAAACTGCAAGTGTGGTGCCCCGCAACGAGTGCGTCAAAAGAGGGTATTGCAGCCATAAATGCAGCAGCAATATTCTCTGACCCAGCAGTCATTGGGTTAACTTAGAGATCCAAAACCCTGCATGCATCACTTAACATAGAGGGCCAATCCAAGGTCCTGGTGGGCGGAGTGCAAGGTTAGTGTGTAGGAGAAGTACAGTTAGTCTAGAGCAGAAAGAGTCGGGTCTAGACAAGAGAAAGAAGCAGACTTGAACTTGGAGTAGGAGCAGGGGCTCTGCACCCCGTGCAGCCCCTGGACCGTCACCGGTCGGGTGTTAGCACCTGAGGCCTCAACAACCGGGATCGGGCATCGCCAACCACGGGTTCCAAAATACCCCCGTGCCCAATTTACAGCCGGTTCACTGGTACCGAAGCTGGCAGCAGTTCACCTCTGCTACGCGAACCAGAAGCGTGGAGGAGCAGCTTTACAGGAGCACCCCACCACCAGCCACTTTCCAGTCATCTAACCAGCGGTGTACCCACCGAGGGACCCAAGGCTCCCCAAAACATCCATAACGTACATCTTGGATAGGGATTGAAGCAGCCTCCCCGTACCCGACCTGGTATTCCTGGGCGACAATGGCAACTACTTAGCTAGAATGGAGGAACACTACGGATCTCTGAGGGACACCTATCACTGCTGAGTCCGCCCGGTCCACTACCCGTTAACCGTATACCATGTACTGCCTGCTGGTTACAGTAAAGACCCGTTACAGAGACTTACAGTGTCTGTGCTTCCTTATGATTGCATCCATCCGCACACAAGGTAACCGCAGCTGCCGCACAACATTTTAAGCAGCTCCAACCTCCGGGGATCACCGCTCAGCCTGTGGGGAGCGTTCCATCTTGCTGCTATCCATCATCCCCCGGAGGTTCAACAGCGCCGGTAACGATTACCGAACTACTCATAGGTGGCGTCACGAATAAATTAACCCCTTTAATCTGTTCCTACAAGACGTCGTCAACTTTTGATCTGCACTCAACCGGGCCTCACTACCGGCAGTCGCGGCCCACCCGTGTCAAGGAGGAAGAAGCTACAGCCTAAACCGGAGTCCACGGGCCGGCAGTGAGTCACAAGCTGCCACCCTCAGCTGCTTAATTTCCCCTTGGCTGGCAAAAAAAATGCTTGGGCTCGCCCTATTTTCCATGCCAGCCAAGGTAAAACTAAGCAGCTGAGGGCTGGTATTCTCAGCGGGGTGAGGGCCCATTGTTATAGGGCCCCCCCACGCTAAAGAATAGAAGCCCGCAGCCGCCCCTGAAAATGGCGCATTAATAATAAGCGCCATTTCCAGGCGCCTTACCGGGCTCTTCCAGCGGCCCTGATGGCGGTGGCATTCTGGGTAATAAAGGGGTTAATACCAGCTTTGTTATACAAGCTGGTATTAAGCCCGAGATTCTTAATGTCAGGCCAAGTTTGACCCGGCCACTAAGAATCTCCAATAAAGGGTTAAAAAAACACCACACAGAGAAAAATTCTTTATTAAAAATAAAGACACAGACAGAATTAGGGACACCATCTTTATTACCACCACATATCCCTCCAAAGATCCAGGTCTTCTCTCTTCTCTCTTCTTTCTTCTGTCTTCTGTCTTCCTTCTTCTTCTTGTTGAACTCATTCAGCTCTGCTACATCACACAGTAGGGGGCGGAAATGCGCTCCCCTGCTGTGTGATGAGTCAGTGAGGCTGTGAGCATTAAGCAGTGACGTCACCGCCGACCCCGTTGCTATAGTAACCAAACTATCGGTTACTATAGCAACGCTTAAGCAGTGCCGACTGCACAGAGCCGACTCATTCATAAGCTGCTGGATTTAACTCCCTGCTTACCGATCACTGCAGCGCCGGTAAGCAGAGACTTAACTCTGCTGTGACCGCGGCTGCAGTATGAGCGGCGCATATACCAGCCGCTGTCACAGCACAGTTAACTCTCTGCTTACAGGCGCTGCAGTGATCGGTAAGCAGGGAGTTAAATCCAGCAGCTTATGAATGAGTCGGCTCTGTGCAGTCGGCACTGCTTAAGCGTTGCTATAGTAACCGATAGTTTGGTTACTATAGCAACGGGGTCGGCGGTGATGTCACCGCTTAATGCTCACAGCCTCACTGACTCATCACACAGCAGGGGTGCGCATTTCCGCCCCCTACTGTGTGATGTGTGATGTAGCAGAGATGAATGAGTTCAACAAGAAGAAGAAGGAAGACAGAAGAAAGAAGAGAGAAGACCTGGATCTTTGGAGGGATATGTGGTGGTAATAAAGATGGTGTCCCTAATGCTGTCTGTGTCTTTATTTTTAATAAAGAATTTTTCTCTGTGTGGTGTTTTTTTTAACCCTTTATTGGAGATTCTTAGTGGCCAGGTCAAACTTGGCCTGACATTAAGAATTTCGGGCTTAATACCAGCTTGTATAACAAAGCTGGTATTAACCCCTTTATTACCCAGCGTGCCACCGCCACCAGGGCCTCTGGAAGAGCCCGGTAAGGCGCCTGGAAATGGCGCTTATTATTAATGCGCCATTTTCAGGGGCGGCTGCGGGCTTCTATTCTTTAGCGTGGGGGGGCCCTATAACAATGGGCCCTCACCCCGCTGAGAATACCTGCCCTCAGCTGCTTAGTTTTACCTTGGCTGGCATGGAAAATAGGGCGGAGCCCACGCATTTTTTTTGCCAGCCAAGGGGAAATTAAGCAGCTGAGGGTGGCAGCTCGCAGTTTGCCTGCTTTCATCGGGCTAGACTTAAAAATGCTGCGAAGCCCCACGCGTTTTTTTTTTTTTAAATAATTATTTATTTTACACCCTACAATGCCAGGTTGGTTGCCATACACTAATGTAATGAGCTTAATAGGCGGCCCCGGAAGTAACAGCGGGAGCTGTTATAACAATTATACAGGACTCGGATTCGTAGACTCGCTCAGACTCGCTGCTGACAGCAGGTATCCGTGAAGCGGTGCGATTAAAGACGAAGAAATTTGTCATTTTTCATTTTCGTTTTTTCGCTCCTCGGCTTCCAAGAGCCATAACGTTTTTATTTTTCCGTCAATATAGACATATGATGGCTTGTTTTTTGCGGGACGAGTTGTACTTTCAGATGCAATAATTTGTTTTACCATATAATGTACAAGGAAATTGCAAAAAAATTCCAAGTGCAGTGAAATTGCAAAAAAAGTGCAATTACACATTTGTTTTTTGGATTTTTTAGTCGCCGTGTTCACTATATGGTAAAACCGATGTGACGGTGCGATGCCTCGGGTCAGTACGAGTTTGTAGACACCAAACATGTATACCTTTATTGGTATCTAGGTGGTGGAAAAAAATTCAAAAGCATGAAAAAAAAAAATTGCACTTTTTGCGCCATGTTCTGCGACCTGTAGCGTCCTCATTTTTCGGGATCTGGGGCTGGGTGACGGCTTATTTTTTGCGTCTCGAGCTGACGTTTTTAATGATACCATACTTGGGTGGATGCGCTGTTTTGATCGCCCGTTATTGCATTTTTTAGCATTGTTGCTGCGACCAAAAAAACGTAATTTTGGCGTTTGAACCATTTTTTGCGCTACGCAGTTTACGGCTCTCATTATTTGATTATTTATATTGATAGATCGGGCGATTCTGAATGCGGCGATACCAAATATGTGTATTTTATTTAATTTTTTAATACTTTTATTGTGGATGGGAGAAAAGTGGGGTGATTTGAACTTTTAGTTTTTTTTTTTTTTTTTCAACTTTGTAAAAACTTTATTTGTTTATTAATTCTTAATTTTACACTGCCCCATAGAGAGGCATGCAGATGCACAGTCCGATCGCTTCTGACACATACAGAGGAGCTGCAGCTCCTCTGTATGTGTCAGAATCGCGGACCTGTTGTGGTTGGCAGCCTCTGCCAACCACAAGCAGGAAATGTTTCATGACAGGTTCCAGGGTCAAGCCAGGACCCTGGCCTGTCACGTCAGCATGGGAGATCCTGCGATACTATCGCGAGATCTCCCCTGGAGCCCGGTAAGCGCGCGCTGCACGCTCCGGCTCCCTTAGATCCCGCTCTCAGAGATTGATGGCGGGATCTAAGGGGTTAAACAGCGCCGATCGGTGGCGGGACCGATTGGTGCTGTTTCTCCCACATCTCAGCTAGTGAGATCAGCTGAGATGTGGGAGGTTTGGAGTGAGCTCCACGCCGGAGCTCACTCCAAACACGGGGTTAACGACAGCTGACGTCTAGAGACGTAAGGCTGTCGTCTAGGGGTTAAACGATTTGGGGAGATTCAAGCTACATAGCGATGTGATATAGCGAGTCTAGCAAGTGAGAAAAAGTAAACTCTGACAAAACTAGGATTGCCATTGACTTGCATTGGACTCGTTACTGTGCGAGTAATCGCTGGGAAACTCGCCGAGTACTGAGTCCTGCGAGTCCCTTACTACTCGCCGAGTAACGAGTCCTAGCGAGTAGACTCGCCCATCCCTACTCTCAAGGACAGGAGACTCCTGTGACAGGTAAGGCTGGGGTTCCACATAAGCCCTCAGTCCGTTTTTGGCTTCAGTTTTCTCATTTTTTTTTTCTAAGTCCAAAAACTGACAGAAAACGGATTGGATGTAATAAACACCCTGTCCGTTTTTCTATGGAGCTCCAAACATTGCCCTGTCCGTTTTTGAGTCAAAAACGTTGCATGCAATGTTTTTGGCATCAGTTAAAAAATGCATGCGTTTTCATGCGTTTTTTTTAACATGGGGCCCTATAGGAAACGCATGCGCGAACGCATGAAATGAAAAGTCCAAAAACGTTCAGGAGTGCAGGAGGCTCAAAAAGCACCCAGAAAAAAACGGATTGGTGATGAAAATCACTTCCAAAAACGGATTTCTATGTGTGACCACAGCCTTATGTGCACATGGTGTTACCCACCAGAAAAGTGCTTAACAAATGTTAAAAAGAATGAACATGTGTGCTACAAAGTAAATGCCACCTACTGTTACAGTTAAAACTAGAAGAATACATACACTATATAAAAAGACACATATGCCTGTGGTTCTCGCAATCTGACATAAAATCAGAATAAACCTTTCCCAATTTTAGGTAAATTAGAATGACCATCATTATTTATATTTGCTAAATGCTAGAATAATGAAAGAGAGAAAGTGTATTGAAGCATTTTATTACTTTTTGCAAAGTCACAAATTTACATACATTTCATTAGTATTTGGTACCATTGAATTTTACGGTATGACTTGGATCAAACATTTTGGATATTCTTCCACAAGCTTCTCACAATAGTTGGTAGAAATTTGAGCCCATTCCTATTTGCAGAACTGGTTTAACTGAGTCATGTTTGTAAGTCTTCTTGCTCATTTTCAGCTTTGCCCATACATTTTCAACAGGATTGAGACCAGGGCTTTGGGAGATCAGGGCTTTGTGATGGCCACTCCAAAACATTGCCTTTGTTATCCTTAAGCCACTTTGTAACCAGTTTAGCAGTATGCTTTGGGTCTTTGTCCGTTTGGAAGACCCATTTCCAGGTAAGCTTTAACTTCCTGGCTGATGTCCTGAGATGTTGGTTCAGTATTGCCACATAATCTACTTTCTTCATGTTGCCATCTATTTTGTGAAGTGCACCAGTACCTCCTGCAGCAAAATGACCTGCAGCAAAACAACATGATGCTGCTACCCCTGTGTTTCACAGTTTTGATCGTGTACTCAGACTTCCAGGATTCTCCCTTTTTCCTACAAAAATAATGATGGTCATTATGGCCAAGCAGTTTAATTTTAGTTTTGTTAGAACACAGGACACGTCTCAAAAATGTAGGTCTTTGTTCCTGTTTGCAGTTGCAAAAGCTAATTTGGATTTTTTATGTTTCTTTTGGAGTAATGGCTTCTTCCTGGTAGAGTGGTCTTTAAGCCCATGTTGATATAGTACTCGTTCACTGTGGATATGTGGATAAATACACAATCCTACCAGCTTTCACCATCACCTTCACCAGATGTTTTACTTTTGTTCTTGAGTTGAACTCACTAAGGGGTACTGCACCCACACTAGGGGGTAGTATTCCTATCTGCAGCAACCAGGGTTGGTAAGTCCAGTCACCCACAAACACACCCAACACACCTGGTCCCAAAGATAGTGAGTGAACTCAGGTAGTGGGACAGCTCAGGCAGCCCATGGGATGGCGGGGGGATAAAGGTGTTGGGTGGAAAGGGAGCAGGAAGTGGTCAGGGAAAGAGACTAAGGAAAACCACCACAGGTTAGTCTTCAGTTGAGTTCAGTCTTTAGAGGAGGTCAGCTGACGAGAGGACAGAGAGAATGGAGTTGAAGGACTTGAGCGGAGATGAGGCTCGTCCCTGGTCCCGAGGCCTGAGATCATGAGGAGACAGAGGGAGCTCTAGGAGCACAGGCAGTGACCGATCTACCCATGCCCTCGAAGCTGAAGTGAAGCAGAGGGGCAGGGCGAGAACCATGGACCGGCCCCTGAAGGTGGTGAGGAGACTCCACACTCCAACCACAGAACTGGTGGCCATGAGATCTTGAGGAGCTGTGGCCCACTCCCAGTCATACTAGGGTCAGGGGACACAGCAGGTCTCCTTACAAAGGCCCGTGGCTTCTGGATTGGGACTCTGTGGGCGGAGGCACGTGCAGGAAGGAGGAGAACTGGCAGCCCTGATGAAGAGGGCTCATGAGGGAAGGCACATGAAGGGGTGTACTGTACTTGAGCTGTAACCTGTGTTATGTGCAAAAAAGAGCTCAGTAAACCAGGTTTGGAGACTGTGTGAGACGGTTTATTTCCCACCTGAGGAGCAGTAGACTGCAACATGATGCAGACAGCAATAGTCTGCTTGTAAGATGCCCAGATCTCACCCTGGAGCCAGCTCAGCCCTGCTGGCTCTCCATGAACTCTAATACCCCTTTACTCTGGACACCCTAGGGGAGCAACTCCTTTACTCCGCTCCACCTGTGGGGAGCAACATCATCCTAGCTGCCATTCCACCATCCCCAGAGGTCCCCTGCTGGCAGCTGCGGCTGATAACAGCCGCATACCACGGATGGCATCACAACAACCATCCCCACAAATCCCTTTACTCCAAAAACTCTTAAATTCCCCTTGCCTTTTTATTGACCGCCCATCCGGGTGGCCATGGACCGGGTCACACCACCATGACAGCCCCCAAAGACGCTCGATGATGTTGAGAGAGGCCTGGCTCCGAGTACCCCATGGCTGCCACTGAGGCGAGTCATTGATAGGCACATGTCGGACCAAGGCACTTTCATCTCTGGGACACATAACCCATCTCCTTCCTGAGCAGTATGATGTGTGGACATTAAAATACATCTACAGGCGTGTCTCTAATTAACTCAGATGTTGCCAATAAACCTATCAAAAGATTCCAAACACATGACATCATCATATAGGCTGTCCCAAATTAATTAAAGGCATAGTAATCTTTGTTTATGTAAACCTGAGACTTTGCGAAAAGTAATAAAAATAATAAAAACATTTTCTTTTTCTCTCTGTCTCTCTCTGTCTGTCTCTCTTTCTCTCTCTCTCTCATTATTCTGGCATTTGGCAAGTACAAATAGTTATGTTAACCCTAATTGACCTAAAATGGGAAAGCTTTATTCTGATATATCAGATAGTAAAAAACATGCATATGCGTTTTTTTATATGTCGTATGTAAACCTCTGGTTTCAAGCCTTCAAAAAGACCAATGACAAAGCCACTGCTAAAAGCTATTTGACCTATGCTAAGACACTCTATGAAAGACACTGTCAGCATTATCTTCAATCGGGTCTTGAATTCAGATGTTTACTGCTTCTCTTAATATCCTAGTGAGAGAAGAGGATGAACAGCTCTGCAAATCCTATACTTGTGGTCATGTGTTCACTGCTGCTAGAGAAATAAAAAAATCGGAATCATGACAGTGTGCATATTGCAACATGTCAGTATTTGGTATTCTACACCGAGGTAGTGGAACTGCAAAATTTTATGTTTAGTTTTTAGACTGTGTGCCCACGATAAGAATTTCTGGGCGCTCTAATATCTTATATCAACTACTTCAACATATGTTTCCTACAGTACTTTCAACTCTGTTTGCCAATACCTCTCAAACCAACTTTGGTATAATTATATATCTTATGCAAACTATGAGGTTATGAGATTCTCTCATCTCTTAGGCCCCTTTTACATCTGTGCGTTTTTACCGCAAAAACGCATCCAAACGCATGCGTTTTTGTCCCCATTGATTTTAATGGGAACGCATGAAAAACACATGCAAAAACGCATGTCAAAATGCATGTGCGTTTGCAAAAACGCAAAACGCATGCGTTTTTGCAAACGCAGCCCAAAACGTTGCTTGCCACGTTTTGAGCTGCGTTTGCAAATACGCATGCGTTTTGCGTTTTTGCAAACGCACATGCATTTTAACATGCGTTTTTGCATGCGTTTTTCATGCGTTCCCATTAAAATCAATGGGGACAAAAACGAATGCGTTTGGATGCGTTTTTGCGGTAAAAACGCATAAAAACGCAAATGAAGCAAAACGCAGCAAACGCACAGATGTGAAAGGGGCCTTAGCTTATTGTTATACTTCGAATAGGTTTCTATGTTTATTTGTACCCTGGAGGCATGTAATTTTTTTGTGCTGCAGGACAGTGGTATTTGTATCTTGAAATTCACTATATATACTAGTGTGTGTGTCTTTAATTGTTTTAATTGTTTGCCCTAGCTGTGTTTTTGTTAGCTTTTTGATAATAAAATGATCATACTTTTATTCAAATTTATTTCTTTGATTCCAATCATTATACACACGTCTTTGTCTTTGGTCTTTCATGATTCTTTTAAGCGTGTGGTTGGTTTGATCACATTGTAGTGCCACTCAACCTAATTCATATAATTCATGGAGCAAAGCAGAGGTCCCAACACAATACAAATCTATGAGAGACTCTACTCTCATAGATTTGTATTGAGAGTGTGTAATATAACTTCTAACTTCCAGTCAGTTAGGAGTTACAACCACTAGATGGTGCCATGGGACTGGAGTGACACCAAAAAATCTTGAAAACACTGGAGGGAGAGTATAATGGTAGTGTCACACGCTAGGATATCGTTAGCGATATCCTTGGAACGATCATGTGACCATGATCTTTCCGACATCGTTAGGGCGCTATCACACACAAAGATATCGTTAACGATATCCTATGTGGCAATGCAGCAGTTAAATAGGAGATGAACGAGTGAACAATTTATTTAGGCGGCAGGAATAGGAGTTTTTTGAACAATATCGTTCAAAAAGCCGTCACACTGAACGATGCTGCTTCATGAAGCAGCGTTAATAGGACGACGAACGATAGATTTGAGGTCAGGATCTCAAATCTTTGATGAAGGATCCAACAATTTTTTTCTTCCAATATCGTTGGTTTACACGCAACGACGTCCGACCGTATCTTTTGAATGATCACAAATCCATGATGTTTCAAGGATATCGTTCAGGATATCCTGGCGTGTAACACCACCATAAGATAAATTGTATTAAGTGTGCGGTTGGTTTGATCACATTATAATGACTCTCAACCTATCTAATTCCAATAATTCATGGAGTGAGGCAGAGGTTCCAATACAATACATATCTATGAGAGTCTCTACTCTTATAGCTTGTATTGAGAGCTTGTCATATAACTTCTGAATTCCAGCCAGTTGGAAGTTACGGCCACAAGATGGTGCCATGGGACTGGAGTGATGCCAAAAAATGATGAAAACACTGGATGGTGAGTATAAGACAAGGGGCAGAGGACATTTATAGCACCACTCCAACAGTGAAAACAAAAATAAAAAAAACAATGGAATGGTGCTTTAATTCTGCTTCTCCTATCTTTAGAGTGGCAAGGATTACTGGAGCAGCGCCAACATGCTCCCTCAGTTGCCATTGACCTTACCTTCACCAGTGGTGTGCACCACTCCTTCTTTGAAAGCTGTATACATTTCTAACATGTTCAGAAAGACCATTTCCAATCATGTGGCATTGCAAGTCATTAACGTTCTGCAGGTTCTTCTATGAAGTTCACTTGATTGATGGTCAGAAGCAGAAGTCTTGTATATAGCCTATATTTAGGAGGTCTCTGTAAGAAATATTAGATTATCATAAGCACACAAGTGCATCTCAATTAATTAGAATATCATCAAAAAGTTAATTTACATCAGTAATTCAATTCAAAAAGTGAAAAGCTTATATAATATCAAGTCATTACTAATAGAGTGATCTATTTCAAGTGTTTACATCTGTTAATATTGATGATTATGGCTTACAGCCAATGAAAACCCGAAGGTCATTATCTCAGAAAATTAAAGTGGGGAGAATGAAGGGTCTGAAAGATAAAATATTACCTACATAGATATCAGAGGCTTCACTTTGTGTGGTTGTGAGAGTCACAACCACTATAAAAGCATATCAGGGCTGCTGCTGGCCCCAGCATGGTGCATAGAGTAGGGAGGATGAAGGGTTAAAAATCACTCTGCTATATTCCACGAGACATCAAAGGGTGAATATAATACTGATTTATTAGTCAACAAATTTCTGGGCTCCTGGCCCCTTCCTCAGGACATATCAATATCATATTGCCATGTTTCAGGACATTTCAGGGAGTCCTGAAACGCGTTGACCAATAAATCAATATTATAATCAAGAATGAATGTGTGGCACACCTAATGGTGGTGCTCTGAAGTAAAAATATACAATATCACTAGCAAAACTTCGGCACACACAACGCAGTTTCAAAAAATCAGTCAATGTTGCAATAAAGTGATGTATTTATTTAGTCATTCCAAGTGAATCCAAAGAATTTTTTGAAAAATCAACAAGACAGTGGTTAACGTTTCGGTTCCCACCGGAACCTTTTTCAAAACCTATCTGTAACAAACGAAAATTGCAGTATCAGACAAAAAATACTTAAGGAAATCATAAAATAAATATTGGTCATTCTGTCCTGTGCAGTGAGTGAAACAAATGGTCTCACTGAAGGCTTTATACAAAAAAGAACAATTACCAATAAATTACCTCTGGTCTGAGTTAGCAAGGAAAAAGAATTGATTCACTTGTGGCAAAGACCACTTTGTGCGGGGTCTATAAAAGATATATACATAAATATGACACTATGTACAAACTACATGCTAACAACTGATCACTGAGATAATATATGACAAACATTCTATTCCTAGTCATAAATGCTCCATAATGAAGAAAAGAAGGTAGGGAAATGACAGCATCAAAGAACTCTATATAATGAAGTATGGCATCCAGTGTTGTGAGCACAAAGCTGTGGCAAAAGTATCCCCGGAAAACTCATATTGTCAATCTTAATATAATGTGTCTGTACCTATATACCCGCTGTGTCACTGGCTCAAAAGAATTATTGTGCTCCGCAAGGAACCTGTAAAGTAAGAACACAATCAAAATAATGTAAAATAAAGACAAAATCCTCCTGTGGATAGCAAATACCTTGTCTTGTGGCGTAATGAATATGAGCTGGCCATGTGTGGTGTGTACCACTCGTTTTCAGCGTCTTATGGCGTCTGAGAAGGATATGACGCGGCTAGAGGTGATGCGCAATGTCACTTCCGGCCGGTGGAACGCATGTGTGTGGTGGAACGCAAGCCGGAAGCTTGCTCATGCAATGAAAAAAAGACACAGTAACCTGCGTGTCCGGATGTAAACGCTTGCTGTGAGCATAGTAACAATACAGGAGTGTTGATATATTGCTGTACACATTCACGCATCCACGATCTGGTAAACGTTTTCCTATTAAGGGGTTCTACACGTGTGACACAACCCATGTCGTTTTACCGTTTAAAATGTCCATGCGTTCTCGGATACGTTGGGGAGACTTCCCAACGTATCTGAGACCGTATCTCACAACACAATTCTACTATTAGATGTGAACATAATCTCCTCCCTGTTCCAGCACACTTTAATAAATGTAAACATAAAGTTTCCCAATTGAGATTCCAGGTGATTGAGCATGTCTCCATAAGTCGCCGAGGCGGCAATCGTATATTGCAACTTAAAAAGAGAGAATCCTATTGGATTCATACACTCCAAACCTTGAAACTGTGGGGCATGAATAGGGAGTATGAGATATTTGGTAAGTGATCTGTTGCTGTGGTGCGGCGTTCTGTCCGGACACTCACAATTTATAACACTTAACAAAGATGTGCGATGGATTTACTGTTCTTTGGTTCCCTCTATTCAGTAACAGAAGGGTTGTTACTATATAATTTGCTGAGGAGGTAATTGGGATCCCCATTGTGGGTAACATAACACATATAATGATTATGCTTTTAGACCACAAGTATCTAATTGCCTGCTTTTATTTAGTACACTATTTTGTTGTTATGAATCATGTCACTAACATTTCCTTCTTTTTTTCCCCCTTTTCTTCTTGCTTTTTCTTCTTTTTTCTACCTATGGGTCATCCACAGCGGACCTGAGAGGAGTACAGCAACATATCAACACTCCTGTATTGTTACTATGCTCACAGCAAGCGTTTACATCCGGACACGCAGGTTACTCTGTCTTTTTTCCATTGCGCATGCGCAAGCTTCCGGCTTGCGTTCCACCACACACATGCATTCCACCGGCCGGAAGTGACGTTGCATAATAATTATTTTTGAGCCAGTGACACAGCGGGCATATAGGTACAGACACATTATATTAAGATTGACAATATGAGTTTTCAGGGGATGCTTTTGCCACAGCTTTGTGCTCACAACACTGGATGCCATACTTCATTATATAGAGTTCTTTGATGCTGTCATTTCCCTACCTTCTTTTCTTCATTATGGAGCATTTATGACTAGGAATAGAATGTTTGTCATATATTATCTCAGTGATCAGTTGTTAGCATGTAGTTTGTACATAGTGTCATATTTATGTATATATCTTTTATAGACCCCGCACAAAGTGGTCTTTGCCACAAGTGAATCAATTCCTTTTCCTTGCTAACTCAGACCAGAGGTAATTTCTTGGTAATTGTTCTTTTTTGTATAAAGCCTTCAGTGAGACAGTTTGTTTCACTCACTGCACAGGACAGAATGACCAATATTTATTTTATGATTTCCTTAAGTACGGTATTTTTTGTCTGATACTGCAATTTTCGTTTGTTACAGATAAGTATTGAAAAAGGTTCCGGTGGGAACTGAAACGTTAACCACTGTCTTGTTGATTTGTCAAAAAATTCTTTGGATTCACTTGGAATGACTAAATAAATACGTCACTTTATTGCAACATTGACTAATTGCCGAAGTTTTGCTAGTGATAAATCAATATTATATTCACCCTTTGATGTCTCATGGAATACAGCAGCAGTTTGTAAACCTTTACCTAATCTTCTGAAATAATGACCTCTGGGTTTTTATTGGCTGTAAGCCATAATCATCAACATTAACACAAGAAAAAACTTGGAATAGATCACTCTGTAATGACTATATAATATATGCGTTTCACTTTTTGTATTGAATCACTGAAAAAAATTAACTTTTTGACGATATTCTACTTCGTTGAGTTGCACCTGCATCTAAATGAATTATCAATGTTCATAAAACAAACTGCTACGTGACAAATGAGATTCTATATAGCGAAAACCCATACATGTTGAGAATAATATCAATGTTTATGGATTTATACGGGAAATGTATTATCATTACTCCTGTATATTTTTAATTATACCAATGATGATTATACATGCAGAATAGCTATAATTATGTTTAACCATGATACTACTTTTGTTATCTATTGCTTTCTGTATTGCTTGCATTCTCTCTTCCTATATTAAATATAAATCTGTATAAGGCTGCTTCATTCCACCTAATTGCCTTCTTAATTACATCTACTTAAACCGGAAATATAGGCTTAGAAACCTTGAAATGGTATGTTGCAGGAAAAAAAAAAAACTCGAGTAAGAAAGTGCTTCCTATGGCCAAGCATTATCAGGATGCCAATAATGAGCTCACTGAAAAGCTTCTATTAGGATTTAACAAAGCAATCTAAGGGATGGTTCATTTCCTGTGACATTTCTTCTGCTCAAATGAGACGGTTTTCTCATCTGTATTAAAATGGGAGTACTCTTAAGCTACGTCGACATGCGGCTTCTTTTGCTTCTGTGTAAGGCTGTAACACAGCCATGGGCTACATTTTATCCCAGTTGTATAAATCTAAAAGTGAAAAAGCCTTATTGAGTGTGCCTTGCTGTTGTTACGGATAACAGTAATCTTGGCAAGGAAGATGCTTGCTTGTACTATGATTCAGCTGTGTGCTTAGACCAGAACCTATTAAACTGAGCTATATTTCTGCATTATCTACTACCGTATGGAAATCCTTCATAACGGCACATGCCATACCCAGTTCTTTAAATCTTTAATACATACTGCATTTCCATTGTTTAGTGACACACATACATATTGTGATGCTCAAAATTCTGCAGAGTAAGTCACAATTGCAACAATTATTTCCAATAAACTAATCAAAGAAAAACAATCTAAACTAATATAACAAATGGATACCCCAAAATACTACATTTAATGACTATTGCATGCTTGTACCTAGTAGAGCACCCTTTGGCTATTATTAACAGCTGCAGACTTAATGTATAGCCAGACACCAGCTTCTGGCAATTTTCCTGACAAATTCCCTCATTGACGATGGCCTACAGCTCAATAATATTATTTAAGGCATTCTGCAACTACCTTCTTCAAATTACATAAAATGTTTTATATGGGTGTGACTCGAATCACTACAATAATAACTAGTCCCAGAAGTAAGGAGAAAAAACTACAATTACAGATAGTAATTATATTATAGTATTACTTAATGGATCAATAAAGGGAGGTCAAACGATCCAAGGTCAGGTCTAGGAAATGGCGCAGTACTAAAAGGGGTAGTAAGAGACAAAATCCAATTCATGAGCTGGGTCGGGAAAACTAGAAAGACAAGACAGTTTACAGGGAGCAGGCAAAAGAGTAGTCAGGTCACAGGCAAGGTTCAAATTCCAGTCCAGGGAAAAGAATAAAGTTGGGGTGGGTAAGGCACAGAGCACAGTGAGATCAGTCTTAGACAGACAGCAACAAGTGTATGATTGACACTGAATGAATGAGCTAGCATGTTTAAGTAGAGGACTAATCAAGGGAAGTGAACATAAATGATTGCAGCACAGACCCAGCACAACCAAAACAGACTGACAGCCTCCACACAATAGTAACATATCAGACAAGGACAGTGTGGAGATCGTGAGGGTGAGTTTCAATCCAGGTGACTGTGATGGCAGCTCTAGCATTTTCCAAGACTACTTTTGAAACCAAGCCTTGGTTGTACTTTGGAGTATTGTCCATTTGAACAGTCCAATGTTGCCCAAGTTTCAGATTCCTCACAGAAGGTTTGCTTTTATTAGCTTTTCCTCATACTTGAGTCAATCCATCTAACACTGAAGGCTTACAGTGTCAGAGGACCAAAGCATCTTCAGAGCATCACCGAACCACCACCATCCTTCACTGTAGGCAGGGCGTTCTCTTCAGCAAATGATGTTTCATCACTCTACAGAACAAAAATCCAAAACTACTCTGGCTTGTTTATATGAATTTGAACATACATTAGCTGTTCAATTTTGGGCATGGAAACTTCTATATTTCATTTTCACCTTTCTGTGCAATCCTAAACCTCAGTTCCTGTTGCTGCATATCTTGCTCCAGATCTTTTGCAGTCACTCTAGGGCTGTTTATCACCTGTCTCCTCAAGCATCTGTTTACAGCTACTGACTGCATACTCTTGCGTACTCATGCCTACTACAGTAATCCTTTAACTATTTATATTTGGGAGTAGTAAAGTTTATGGAAACTTTTGAAAGATTGATGTAAATAATTATGTTTCAAAAAAAGGGAAAAAAGTATTCAAGGAGTGAAACCTTTATTGACTAATCAGAGAAATTATATTTGTAAGTTTTCAGAGCTCAAAAGGCTCTTTCATCAGACAATATTACAAGTGAATTACTGAGACAAGAAGTTTAAAGTATCCAATAAATTCCATTCCACTTCATGATTCCGTCCCACTTGTTGATTCTTCACAAAAAAATTAGAATTTTATATCTTAATGTTTGAAGCTTGAAATGTGATAAAACGTTGAAAAGTTCAAGGGGGCCAAATACTTTAACAAGGCACTATAAATACAAATTACAGCAGGACATGAGGTGATGCTTTCTAGAGATGGGCCAAGGAAATTAAATTAGGGTTTTTGTTATACAGTGGGGAAAAAAAGTATTTAGTCAGCCACCAATTGTGCAAGTTCTCCCACTTAAAAAGATGAGAGAGGCTTGTAATTGACATCATAGGTAGACCTCAACTATGAGAGACAAAATGAGAAAACAAATCCTGAAAATCACATGGTCTGATTTGGAACGAATTTTGTTAGAAAATAAGTATTTGCTCACTTACAACAAACAAGATTTCTGGCTCTCACAGACCTGTAACTTCTCTTAAGAGGTTCTTTTGTAATCCACTCATTACCTGTAGTTCTGGCATCTGTTTGAATTTGTTATTGGTATAAAACACACCTGTCCTCAACCTCAAACAGTCACACTCCAAACTCCACTATAATGAAGACCAAAGAGCTGGCGATGGACACCAGTAACAAAATGTAGTCTTTCATCAGGCTGGGAAGACTGAATCTGCAATAGACAAGCAGCTCAGTGTGAAAAAACTCAACTGTGGGAGCAATAAAAGAAAATGGAAGACATACAAGACCACTGATAAACTCCCTTGACCTGGGGTTGCATGCAATATCTCACAACATGTGGTCAAAATGATCTCAAGAACGGTGAGAAAAAATCCCAGAAACACACGGGGTACCTAGTGAATGACCTGCAGAGAGCTGGGACCAACATAACAAAGGCTGCCATCAGTAAAACACTATGCTGTCAGTGACTCAGATCCTGCAGTGCCAGACATGTCCCCCTGCTTAAGTCATTACATGTCCAGGCCCATCTGAAGCTTGTTAGAGAGCATTTGGATGATCCAGAAGAGTATTGGGAGAATATCCTATGGTCCAATGAAACCAAAGTAGAACTGTTTGATAAAAACACATCTCGTCATGTTTGGAGGAGAAATAATGCTGAGTTGCATCCAAAAAACACCATACCTACTGTGAAGCATGGGGGTGACAACATCATGCTTTGGGGCTGTTTCTCTGCCAAGGGACCAGGACTACTGATCCGTGTACATGAAAGAATAAATGGAGCAATGTATCATGAGATTTTGACTGCAAACCTCCTTCCATCAACTAGGGTATTGAAGATGAAACGAGGCTGGGTCTTTCAGCATGACAATGATTCCAAGTACATCACCAGGGCAACACAGGAGTGGTTTCATAAGAAGCATTTCAAGGTCTTGGAGTTGCCTAGCCAGTATCTAGATCTAAACCCAATAGAAAACCATTTTGGTACTTCTACAGGTTCAGTTTGTCATTTTTTATTGCAACTTAACAGTTTATCCACATAAATAGGTTTTTCAATGTAATCCAAATATTACTTTTATGTACATGTATATCCACATCCACATTTTGGTTATCCTTGTGCAACTCAGATCTCCAATAGCCACCTTTTATTGGAAGGCATGATAGGTATATTCATATATATTTTTATTTTCACTATGATCTTTCAGGTTGCATTTTTACATTGTATTGCAGTGTATAGCTTTGTGGCAGTATTACAATTGCTTTTTTCCTTTTTTTGATTGTTTATCCAGTTTTTAGAGAATTTCAGTCACATCAACCTCTCTGTGGTCCATGCAGGATATGCTACTTTACACCATTTTCTGCTTTTCATCATCTTCTTTTTAGTCTGAGGGAATTGCATACTACATACATATTGTGAGGTTTACGTAGTTGCATTACCACATTTTATTCCATATTGTGTGTGTTACGGATTCTATGTTTAATGTTGCTGTCCAAGGGTGTGAGTGCAGCAACCTTCATCAATAACTTAGTCGTTTTATTCCTTGGTGACTCATCACGTAGAATTACCCTTGCTGTTTGCAGCTCCACCATTTTAAGGTGCTCCCACCATTGTAGTTTGCCACCATTTATTTATTTAGTTTTTTTATCTACTTGTTTAAAAGTAAGCAATATACTTGAGCGCCAGTGGTAATATCAATGCTTATAGTTCCAGTCATTCTGAATTAATAGTTTTCAGATAAGAAGCAAGCTTTAAATAGGACCTGTTGGATTTTCCTACTACTAATCACCATTTGCTTTCCTTTGCAAGATAATATGATAATCTGTTGTTTTCACACAATTAGAAAATTAGCACTTTCTTGCTGTTACATATTTCGTATTATGTTCTTTAAAGTATAGCCCACAAACTACTTTACCTCCGACACATTACTAAGGGAGTCTGTGAAAGGGATCCAAAGTCATGACTTTGCTTTAGTTTGAAGCGCATAAGTTGCTATGAACTTATTAGACCAGAAATGTACTTTTCATTCCATCGTATGATAATTTCATTTTGTGCGAGTAAAATGCTTATGCCCAAGAATTGTGTTAAATTATGACATTTGCGCCCTTAAAGGTGTGTTCTAGGAATATCCATTAATGACTTATTGGCAGTGGAATAACCTACTGTTATACCTCAGGGACCCCACAAATAAGTAGAAAAAAGGTGTTGTGACACTTTCAGAGTGATGCAACTGGTTTACAGTTATTCGAGATTCAGAAATATATTCATACACCACTGTTGTTGAATAGCACAAGTAGACCTTCAAATGAAGAGTCAAATATTTCTTTTTTTCCTTCATTGTTTATTTGCTTCTTAAAATGGTTGTCCACTACTAGGGAAACCTCTTCTGATTACACATGTTTCCCTCAGGTAAGGCTGGTTTCACACCACAGTTTTTTCCCTGATCAGGTTTGTGTGCCAAAGGCCGGACAGGAACTTGCAGAGAAAAACTATAATAGAAAGATTGACACCTGTTCTGGGTTTTGGAGACACTTCTGGTTTTTACACACAAACCTGATTGAACCTGATCAGGAAAAAAACTGCAGTGTGAAACCAGCCTAAGATAAAAAAAAAAACTATACTCACCTCTCATGCTAACTCTGTTGAATTGGTGTGAGCTATCATTTAACATGATGTGATGATGTCATGCGAGTCCTGCATCCAATCACCGCTGACTTCTGTCTTCCCATCTTCAGCAACATGAAGTGAGCACTGAGGTTTGTCGCTCCTTTCCTGTTGATCGCTCACAATGTCACGTGATCTACGGGAATGTGAGTACCAACACCGCTGCAACTGCATCAGCACAGTAGGTGAGTAGTGGCGTTTTTACTTTATCTGGATGTCCTTGGGTCCAGAATACAGGACCCGTGGAAGTTCACATTGCATGAAACAGCAAGCCATTGTCCGGCACTCTTACACCCCTTCCCTGCACTGATGTAACCCCCAACTTCCAATAAAACCTGCACAAGAAGAACTGGTGAATGCTGTTTCTCTTTTTTGTTTATGAATTTTAAAGTAGATAAAAAACTAACTAAATAAGTAGTGACAAACCATAATGGTGGGAGGACCTTAAAAGGGTGGAGCTGCAAACAGACAGGGTGACCTAAGTGATGAGTCACCCGGGAATAAAATGAGTAAGTTATTGATGAAGGTTGCTGCACTCACACCCTTGGACAGCAACATTAAACATAGAATCTGTAACACAAAAATTATGGAATAAAATGTGATAATGCAACTACGTAAACCTCACAATATGTATGTAGTATAAAAGGGAAAAAGCAATTATAATACTGCCATGAAGCTATACACTGCAATACACTGTAAAAATGCAACCTGTAGGATCCTAGTGAAAATAAAAATATATGAATATACCTAGAATGCCTTCCAATAAAAGGTGGCTAATGAAGATCTGAGTTGCACAAGGATTAACCCAAATGTGGATGTCAGTGGTATCTATACATGTACATAAAAGTAATATTTGGATTACAATGAAAAACTTATTTATGTGGATCAACTGTTAAATTGCAATAAACAATGACAAACTGAATCCGTAGAAGTACCGGAACGGTATGAAAGGGTACGCCGTAGTCCTCCGTCCTCCCACCCCCTCCCTGCACTTTGTATGAAGCACCTGGAATAAAAGCTGCTGCTTGCATCTGACACTGGTGAGTGCTGTTTCTTCCTGCGCCATCATAAGCTATATATTGTGAGGTTTATATAGTTGTATTACCCCATTTTATTCCATATTTTTTGTATTGCAGATTCTATGATCAATGTTGCTGTCCCAAGGATCTGAACACACCAGCCTTCATCAATAATGTAATGGTTCTGAAAAACTGAAAAACATTATATATTAGAACTAGATGGCGGCCCGATTCTAAAGAATCGGGTAGTCTAGAATCGAAATATAGTTTATTTATTAAGAGTTAATAATAATACAATTATTCCATGATATCTTTCCATCAACTACATATGTTTGTATGGTCGATATTATTTTTGGAAAATTGAATTATTATGTTGTAAGGGTCTTGGCACACAAAGTGGTTAATACTTGTTACACAGTAAATAGCTTGATTTTAAAAATCAATATTAGTAGTCTGCGTATTCGCCAGTTTGTGTGAGCCCATGAACCACGTCAAGGTGCCCTTACATCTGATAGGTCCCTAATGTAACTAATCCCTATCTATTAACACTGAGACCTGTTTTACAGCAGCATTTTTCTGTTATTAGTAGAAAGTGTGAATGTAAAAACAAACATTTCCACAATTGCCACCTAAGGGCCTACGCACGACACACTTGCAGCAAGTGTCATGCAATGTATATGGAACTTATGGTTAACCTGCTGTAAATGTGGCAAACATGGCTTCAGCAGGTGCACCAAATGCAGCCACTAAAAAACCACCGGTTAGTGGAATTTTTGCGGCCAAAACTGCTGTGACCATGTGTGCTGCACCTACCGCAAGTGAACCACAAATTGTATATATATTGCATTCAACTTATGGCAAGTGTGCCGTAGGTCAGTCCTTAGGCAGCAAGTGCAGAAATTATTATTTTTCCACTTAAACTTCCATAAATAACGGAAAAATGCTGCTGTAAAAGCAAAATCTCTCTTTTTGTATCTATCTATTTCCCTATGTATCTAAGTTTAGAGAACACACCTGAAGATGGAGATGTGTGTGAACAGCCGTCCCACCCGTCTCTTAGCTGTTCACAAAAACCTCACCCTGTTTAAAAACAAAATTAAATCTCTCAGCAGCTATAGTGCTGGAGTTTCAAATACAGGTTCTTATCACCAAATGAAGGCATTTAGATGATACACATTTAACATCTTGTAGTTAATGTGTGTTCCACTTACATATAAAAATTTGTATTGAGATATCATATTTCTAAATTTATGTAGATATGATATCGAGTTACTAACCGTAAATAGAGCTAGCATTACTGACGTATGTAAAGTGCTATTAAATTCATAGCACTAAAAAAAAAAAATAATAATATGCTAATGACTACATATGTTATATACGTATTTCCTACATAAGTATTTAAAATCTATATCTATCTGACTACACTAATTTTTTTGGAAGTTACTTCAGGGGAAATTGTGTATCAGTGTCCGCGCTGCTGAAATCCTAAGAAAACGATCCGGAAACCATATGTAGGTTGCATCAATCATCCATTTATTCCTTTTCCTACGCGTTTCGGCACTGTCCTAGTGCCTTCCTCAGGGGATATCCTGACTTTGGTACTATCAGGCAATAATTGTCCTTGAAGTGGTGTATTAACCACTTTAACTCTCACATTGCAGCGTTGCTTCACCCTGGAAAAAGCAACATACAATTGACCATGGGCAAAAGCAGGTTCCTGTAGATAAATACCAACTTGATGGAGGGTCTGGCCTTGAGATTTATTTATGGGCTGAAAGTAGAGAAGGTCGGGCAAAGCCAATCTGTAAATCGCTAGATATAACCCTCAGAGCATGCGATTCCTATATAAAGCGGTGCACGTGTGCGTGTTCAGCGACAAAGTCTAGTACGGCAGAGAAATAGAAAACACGGCACTCACCATAGGTAGACTCTTCAAAGCTTTATTCCATGCGATTTAACATAGATACGCAGGGAGGGGAGGGGGTGCTGAGACTCGGTGACGGTTCCCCGTTTTGCAGCGAGACTCGCTGCTTCTACGGACCAAACTAGTCTACTAGCTTTGAAGAGTCTACCTATGGTGAGTGCCGTGTTTTCTATTTCTCTGCCGTACTAGATTTATTTATGGTCATTGCAATTGCTGGCTTAATCGGAAATTGTCTCCGTCTTAACTTGAAAGGTAATCCAATCTTTGATGGACATAAATCAATGTGTGGAATGAATACCACATTTCCTGCTGCTGAGCCACTAATGACTTTTGCCTGTATGAAATTGGCATGTAAGGCAGTGACAATGAGGCGCGTACCATTGCAGAGACCTTTTTTGGTGTTCAGATTACGTAGTAACATGACAATGATGCCAATTTTAAGTTTGAGCCGATGTGAAGGCATTCCAGTTGGTGTTAGGGAATTCAAAAACTCAAGTGGGTATTGATCCAGGTCATCAGTTTCATCAGGATCGATGGAATCATCACTGATATATTCTGTATAGTCACCTATCAATAAATCCATGACTTGACAGGGGCGTGGCCTGACCATGGCGGCGTGAAGAAGCTCCAGCATTGAGCTCTGCAGACCCGGGACCGCAAATCATAATTTTCACTCACCCTCGGCTTCACAATGTCCAGGAGGAAGAAGGCGGAAGATCCCCTGAGCGGTGCCATGCAGGCGGGGAGGCAGGAGACTGCACATGGCATTGCTAAGATGTTCTGTGCTGCCGGCGGGAAGACCGCGCGTTCACCAACAATGGCGTCTGGAGCGGTCCAGAAGCAGACGCCGCCGCAACGACAGCTGCCGCTTCAGCAGAGGAGCCCACGTTGCCAAGGTGCTGGGAATCAGCACAAGACTAAGCAGCAGACCAGGGAGGAGACGGAGAGGAGATCTGCACTCCTGCAGCTGCAGAAGGAGCCTGTGATATCGGGTGATGCAGGTGGCGGTGAGTTAGGGGAGCAGGATCCCCATGTAGCGGCTTCCATGATAGTCCCATCCCCCATAGTGCCAGGTGGTACACAGGCAGAATTGCAGGCAATCAGAAATATGATTGCTGCACTGCCATCAAAACAGGACATAGATAACATTGTGGCACGTATGGAGACTTCACAGGAAAGAGCATTGTGCACCATTAGAGAAGATATTGACACCCTTAAGCAGAAAGCCACCAGCACTGAGCAGTCCTTGAGCACCATAGAGGACAGAGTTGCTGCCCTTGAAAGTGAAGTCTCACGGTCCCATTCATACACGGTTGCCCTCATTATACAATCTGATGATCAAGAG
This sequence comes from Allobates femoralis, assembly GCA_033576535.1. Lineage (NCBI taxonomy): Eukaryota > Metazoa > Chordata > Amphibia > Anura > Aromobatidae > Allobates > Allobates femoralis. The sequence continues at coordinate 507,043,709 of JARQOC010000003.1, forward strand.
AACAGGGAACGCCGTAATAATATACGTCTAAAGGGGATCCCTGAGTCTGTGACGGTCAATGCACTCCTGGACACAGTCATGAGCATATTCAATACAGTGCTGCAGCAACCGTCTGACTCAACTTATAAAGTGGACAGGATTCATAGGGTGTCTCGACCTGCGCCCATTGACCCTGCTAACCCGAGAGATGTTCTGTGCAGACTGCATAACTATACGGACAAAGATGCAATCGTACGGGCAGCCTGGTCACATGGGGACATCTTACATGAGGGAGCCAGCATACGGCTATACCCGGACGTTTCCAGCCTTACACTATATTTGAGGAGACAGCTTCGTCCCCTGCTAATTAAAGTGAAGGAAGCTGGAGCCACGTACAGGTGGGGTCATCCCTTTCATTTGATAATAAGAAAGGATGGGAAGATGTTTTATCTGTGGAAGAGAGAGGAGCTTGATGACCTTTTCGCCTTTCTAAATATTCCACCTATCCCGATTCCTGACTGGCTTTCACTGGAAGGACTCAGGAAATTTACGGGGTTGCGACGTGACCCAATGTATACCGCAGGAGACCCACGACGTAAGAAAAGGGAGAACAGAGGTGGTCCCAGGGTGTCGCCTGTATCTGAGCCCTCCAGCCCAAGGCGACAGAGGAGAGGATCTAACGAGGGGCTGCTGACCTGAGACCTTTAATGTCTCCCCTATGGAATTGAACGGGACTTACGGGACCTGATGTGGGGTGTTCTTGTTTTGTTTTGTCCAGGTTTTTCCCGGAAATACTCCGGACGGATATGCCGGACAATACTTGTCATAAAAAGATGGTATATTTAGATATGCAACGAAATTACTGAATGTTTGATGTCACTTTATCTTTCTGTTTTGTCTTAATTTTTCCTTGTTGGCTTTACACGAAATCGATGTTGTGGAGTGAAGAGATGACCTTAGTAATATATAAGAGTCCTGGGTCTGCGGATCATTGCTTTTTGGTCAGTTACGGTCCCTACGACTCTCTCTCATTTTCTTTTCCTTTTTCCTAAGAGAGAGTTGAGTTGCTGGCTTGACCGGCTTAGACTAGAATAGTCTTTTTCTTTCTTACTTATAGTCTTTTTCTTTTATTCTTCTACTTCCCCCCCCTCCCCCCCTCTTACCTCCCCCTCTTTCCTGAATCCTTGACCCCCTTTTACCCAGAGATCCCAGGTCTGTGATAGTGAAGATGTCACATAGCACCCTATCAGCTATTCAAATAGGCACGTTGAATGTGCAGGGTCTACATGATGCAGGGAAAAGATCTATTTTGTTTAACTATTTGAAAACTAACAAAATACATATTGCCTTTCTTCAGGAGACTCATATGTGTGAGAACAAGCCGTATAAACTCTCCAGTCACTGGTTTCCTTCGTCATACCACAGCTTCTCTAATAACCCACACTCCTCCGGCTCCAGTATCGTGATATCGAGATCAATACCATGGGAATTTCTGGACTCCTACAGTGGTGAAAGCGGAAGACTCCTTATGGTCAAAGGTAAGATCGCCTCCAGAACATACACATTTGCCTCGCTATACCTCCCTAATTCGGGTCAGATTACAATGCTCCTGCAGTTTTTGGAAAAAATTGAGGTCTTCGCAGAGGGAACACTGGTCCTAGGAGGGGATTTCAATGTTACACTCGACCCAGATCTTGACACATCTCGGGGTAGGTCTAGCTTGTCTAAAACAGCTATTAGAAGGTTGAACAGAGCGCTCCATGATCATCAATTGCTAGATGCTTGGCGGCTTTTGTTCCCTACATCTAAAGATTACACCTTCTACTCACCTATACACGACGTGTACTCTAGACTTGACTTTTTTCTCTTGAGACAGTCTGATCTGACACAACTAATAGATGCATCTATTGAGCCGATTTCCTTTTCAGACCATGCCTTGGTCAAGATTTCCATTATGCTCCAATCTCCGATTCCAAGACAGTGGCAATGGAGACTAAACGCTTCTTTATTAGAAGACACAGTAGTCCTGGCAGACATTGCTAAAACTCTGAAGGACTATTTTGACATGAACACTTCTGCAGACGTGACACCCGGGGGTGTGTGGGAGGCTCACAAATGTGTAATTCGAGGTATTTTAATACAGCATGGAGCTCGTTTAAAAAAAATTAGAGGTGCTGAAATCCAGGATCTTATGACTAAACTGAGAGATCTTGAGACTAGGCATAAACGTTGCTCCCTCCCTGATCTGAAGAAAGAACTATTAGACGTTAGAGAGAAGTTACGTACCACCTTATTATATAAGGCAAAAGGAGTACTTACTAGATGCCGTAGGCATTTTTACGAATACGGTAATAAATCTGGAAGAGCTTTGGCAAGGGCGTCTAGACTTAGTAGAGCCACTACTTATGTCTCTGAGATGTCACACCCCGGCACCTCGAAACGTTCAAAGTTCCCTCAGGATATCGCTGAGGCGTTCAAACATTACTATGCCGCTTTATACAACTTAGACACGAATAAAACGCCGGAAGCATTGACTACTCTTACTTTACGTATACGAAAATATATTGAATCTTCAGCTATGCCGAAATTGGCAGATTCAGTTTCGCAATCCCTGGAGATGCCTATCTCAGACCGGGAGATTGAGGAGGCGCTGTCGTCAGCTAAATCCGGGAAAGCCCCTGGACCAGATGGGTTTACGATTGTCTATTATAAAAAGCTGAAGGACTCGCTGTTACCACACCTGAAAACATTTTTTAATGCTTTGGCGACAGCTACACCACCCAAAGATGCCCTGAGAGCCAATATAACTGTGATTCATAAATCAGGGAAAGACCCTCTGTTATGCTCCAGTTACCGCCCGATATCCTTGTTAAACGCAGATATTAAGCTCTTTGCTAAAATTCTTGCGACAAGACTCTCCCCGTTCATTCCGGACTTGATTCACCCGGACCAGACGGGATTTGTCACGGGTCGTGAGGCAAGAGACAACACCACTAAAGCCATAGACTTAATTTATACAGCCAAGATATCTAAAACACCATTGATGTTGTTATCTACAGATGCAGAAAAAGCATTCGACCGCGTTCATTGGACCTTTATTAAAGAGACATTGTCTCATATAGGGTTGGGTGCTAAGATGCTTGGATGGGTGTTGTCTCTATACTCCGTCCCGTCGGCAAGAGTGAGGGTCAATGGGATCCTCTCGGAGTCATTTGATATTAACAATGGCACGCGACAAGGATGCCCGTTGTCTCCACTGATTTTTATCATGACTTTGGAACCTTTACTGCGTCGTGTCCGGATGAATGGGGATATTTCAGGCTTGCAGGTAAAATCGGGTGTATATAAAATTGCAGCATATGCAGACGATCTTCTGTTCTTTTTAACAAACCCAGAGATTTCTCTTCCCAACTTATTGAAAGAATTAGAGACGTATAATACTCTCTCTAATTTTAAAATAAATAGATCAAAATCTGAGGCACTAAATATATCGCTTCCCCCGAACCAAATAAATAGATTACGGAACGCCTTCTCATTCCATTGGTCTCCTAAAAATCTTAGTTACTTAGGGGTGCGGATTACTCCAGATGTACAAGATCTGTATAGTGCAAACTTTCCATCACTCCTGCGGTCAATTAAAACAGATTGTGAGAGATGGCTATTATCTACTTTCACATGGTCGGGTAGATGTCAGCTCTTTAAAATGAATGTCCTCCCTAGGATATTATATTACCTACAGACATTACCTATTACCATTCCACTATCCTTCTTTACGACAATTGCACGATTGCAGACAAAATTCATATGGAGTAATTCGAAACCACGTCTAGCGAGATCAATCCTACATAGACGGAAAAAAGATGGTGGAGTAAATCTGCCAAATATCAAACTTTACCATATAGCCTCCCACCTTACGAGAGTAATAGATTGGTGTAGACAAGGTATAAACAAACTGTGGGTACAAATCGAACAAGATTCTACTCCCTTTAGACTCCAAACATTACCCTGGGTGTCACTTCGGAAAGAAGAATCATTGTTTGATCACCCGACAATTGGGCCCACTCTCAAGATATGTGATCACACATTAGTTAGATCTTTAATGATACCATCTGCCTCTGTCTTGAGTCCGATCCTTAGTCATCCGGATTTTAAACCAAGTCTGGATGACCCTGTGTTTCAGCGCTGGATTAGGGCAGGTCTGGATAGGATTGAAAAATGGAGTGAGGGAGACACATGGCCAACTATCGAACAACTTAATTCAATTTCATACCCGTCGGCTTTGGGTTTCTGGAGATGTGTACAACTTGTGCATTACCTTCATGGACTTCCTCCTAAGAAGTCGTATATACGGCCTAAAACGCTGTTTGAATCCATATGCTCAACTACAGTTGACTGCAGACATGCCCTATCACAGACGTACGCGTGTTTGATATCCCCTCCGGACCTCCCGACTCCCCATTTCATGCTGCGATGGGAGACAGATTTAGGTCTCAAGCTGACGACAGAACAGAGAACTGCTATCTATACTCTAGCTCACTCTACTTCAATAAGCACTAAACTGCAGGAAGCAAATTATAAATTACTGACGAGATGGTATAGAGTCCCAGCTTACTTGCATAGACTCTACCCTTCTATAGACCCGAAGTGTTGGAGGTGTGGCGGAGCGGATGGTACACTACTTCATGTGTTCTGGGAGTGTGCGAAGCTCCAACCATATTGGACGGAGGTGACAAGAATCATAAGGCAAGTTACGGGATTCTCGGATGACCTAGGTCCAGGCCTCTTCATGTTACACCACTGTGGGATTCCTCCAAATAAATATAAGCATACACTGCTGAGGTTCTTAGTCATGGCTGCGAGATCTTGCATCCCGATGCTCTGGAAAAAGGAGAAGTGTCCTTCAGTGACTATGTGGATAGAGAAGGTGAATGATCTCATGCATCTTGAAGACCTGACATCAGTTATACACGATTCATATGAGCAGTTTAGAAACACATGGTTTGACTGGATGACTTTCCAACAATCCGAATTGTACAAGACTCACAGAGGAGCCTGAAGAACTGACTCCTAGAGACTAGCTGGTTAAGGGACACGACAGAGAGTTTCTCTACTTCCATGGGAGCTGAAACTCCCTGGGAACCCTACCTTCTCCCTTCCTTTCTGCCCTCCCCTTAATCCCTCCCCCCTCATCCTTTCCCTGTACTGGTTTCGACTTTCCTTTCTATCTTTGCTTTCTATCTTTCCTTTTTTCTACTTTTTGTTTTTGTTGTTGTTTTTCTATATTGTTAGGATTAGACGGATGCTTATGGAGCAGGTAAAACTAATTTATAATTTTGATTGGCAAACAACTCTGATATGTTATAACAGATGGGTTGACTTCTTAGCCAGGGTTAGTTCGAATATTGACTTAGTAGTTTAAACGAACTTTTCAAGTTCAAAGTGATATCAGTATCCGTCATGCGATTATATAAAAAAAAAAAAAAAAAAAAAAAAAAAAATGTATATTTGATATTTGATATGATCAGTTTATGTACTTGCAGGATGACTGATGTTGTAAGTCTGTTTTCTTTTTTCTTCATTTCTAACTTTAAAACAAAAATAAAGAATTTAAAAAAAAAAATCCATGACTTGAGAATTGACTTTTTCCACGTCCTCATTTTTTGGACATAAAATTGCATGAGAAGCAGCTGTATTTATGCTTTCCCTGTTATTTACATCAATACAAAATGTTGTCCAAAAATGTCAATTATTAAAGAGCCAGTGCATATCATGTCTGGAGGAATTTCAATAACATCATCTCCAAGGTTATCTTCATTAGATAGTTCACCATTTCCCAGTCGAAGCAACCAACTGCTGTAGTCAGGATCAATGGAGCGCATGTTGTTAATAAGTGGCAGGCGAGTAAAATGTTGCCAGTATTGTGAGTATTTTAAACAGCTCTCTACAACATCAGTTCTTGTCCCATGAGGGATGACAGGAAGGCATTGTCTATAGTCGCCTCCAAAAACAATGACTTTACCTCCAAAGGGTGTTTTTTAAAAGTTTAGTGCAGTGCAAATCTTTTGCTGCATTGGTATCATTCTTAATCCTGAAAACAGATGTTTCATTCACAGGAATTGGAATCCCATAAAGAGAATGAATGGTTCGTCCACCTTGTAGCAAGTTGGCGTCAATTCCAGTAGTGGCAGCAGGTGACACAATGTCTCCTTGTCCTCTTAGCTGATGTAGGAGTAGGTTATATAGGTACGTTTATCCACTGCCACCAGGACCATCAAGGAAAAAACACTTTGGTGTAGAATTAGTGTCTTCTAAAGCTTGAGAGATAGCATTCAAAGCAAAAAGTTGGTCCTCATTTAGAGTAGCTTTCATTTCAGCAGCTGTTGATAACTCATAATCTTTATCATACTGTGGGAGGAGGTGTTTTTTGACTGGACGTGGCAAATTAAAATCAGTATAAGTTTTGCCATGAGCTTTAAGAACATGTTGGACATCTGTCATAGTCCAGCCTTCACAATTGACACACTCCAGAGTGTCGGAGTGGTATGCATGGCAGTAGTCTTCTACAAAGTATTTCTTAAATTCATAACATATGTCCCGAGGTTTAGCTGGAGGACCAAAAATACAAATGTAGGCAAACATGTCACGTAACTCTTCTGGCATGCTGAGAATACTGGCATCAAGTAATGTATTTCTCCACAGACTATCATCAAATAGTAAGCCAAGGGCTAATGCCGCGTCTTTGAAGCTTTGATGTGTGACTACGTGTACAGTTTTTATGCTGTCAAAACTGGTTGCACCTTTGACATGTAAGAATAACAATCTTAAATAGTAGCGTTCTTGGTCTTTCACACTGACAGTATACATTTGTCCAATCACAGAACCACCTGCTCGCTTTCTTACTTCCCAAGAACCTTCTTTCCAAACATAGTTCTCTGCAATTTCACGGTATAAATACTGATGAGCATGCTGGTCATTAAGCTCAAAGTAGGCCATGAGTGTAGAATTTCGATGGAGCTTTTGTTTGATGTTTCCAATAGAGTCATCCTCATGAAAATATAGTGGCTGAGAATGCGGTAGATGTACAGCAAGGCGAATAATGCTATGAGATTGTTTATGCATGGGATATGCGAATATTCGCCAAGCTTCCTCTGGTGCACTGACATATCTTGTCAATTGGTGTGTTTCATCATGTTAGATGTTAGTCTGGGAGATTTCAAGATTGGCTTTATCATGTCCTTTGTAGACATATTTAAATAAATATTTCACAGCCTGAATGGAACCACAAACTTCGACATTAATATGGCACTTGTATTTTAATAGCAGGAATGGATTATATAGAACCAACCACGAATTGTCAATCATGTGAGAATGGTGTTGAAAAGATGGGCCAAATTGTCTGCGATAAGTAGGATAGGCATCCTTAGCTATAATGGTTTTTGTTTGCAAATCTTTAGGGAAACCTTTGGTACACTTCCCCAGATCCATGCAGGGAGAATTTGGATTGTGTTCTCCACACGGACCATGAATCATATGTTGAAGAACAATTGTATGGAGCAGAGGGTAGTGGGTAGGATTAGGAATTTCTGCCCACACTGTATTGTCTACGTCATCCTCCGTCCTTAATTTGGAATTGCTATCCAGAATGAGTAAAATGTGAGCATGTGGTAGGCCACGTTTCTGAAATTCAATTACATGAACCATCGCGCACACTTTTCCAAACAATCCCTTGTTAATATCTCTTAAAAGAGCATCCAGCTTAATTTTGAAAACACGTGCAACTAAATCTGGTCTGTGTTCCACATGCTGCCATGGTTGTAAATTAGCAGTTATTTCAGTCCATTTTGGATTACAGGTCGTGGTTATAAAGAGATCAGGGCGACCATATTTTGTGACAATTGACATGGCATCTTGGTACCGCTGCTGCATGTTTCTGGGACTACCTTCAAATGAGGATGGTAAAATCACAGTTTTTCCAATGGGGATTCCCTTCTCAATAGATTTTTTAAGTAGATGTTCTTGTAGAACACAATAATCCTCCACTTTGAGATCCTTTTGGTGTTTGCAGATGTAATGGAGTCGATTGTCTTCAATTTTCACATAAGCATCGTCGAAATATTGCTGAGTGAGTTTTCCACCATTGAGGAGTGGATTGAAGTCATTTCTGACAGACAGCACATAGCAGTAATATTGTAGCTGTGTAATCCTACGTGGATTTTGTCCTTGGTGCTTAAGTCCATCATGCCATCCTTGGTCTCCATGAGGGAAAAATAAAGGATATAATAAGGCATCTAAATTGCTGTGCAGGATGCTTACTTGTTGCGTTTTGGGAGCTAAAGGGTTGTTAGGGTCAGGTTTGAGATGAATTAATATGTCGCGATTAAATGACGGCTCTCCATTATCATTTTCAAAGACAACGGCGACTTCATTCACAGTCGGATTATTATAGCGTCTTGGATCTTACATGCGATCTTGTTTCAGGGCCATGGTTATATTTGGCATGACAGTGTTATTTTGTAAAGCTTTAATCTGTTCTTCATGTTCCACATCTCTTAACATCTTGTACGCAGTTACAAATGGATTGACAGTGTCTAAGAGAGTTGCAATAATACTCATCAGAGTGGGATGACATTTTTGATTTTCTTTACATTGCAAGCGTTGTTCTGTAGCAGTAGCAGTGTCCAAAATATAAAGTTGGGTATACGCAGGAACTTGATCTTCAGAGGGATGTAGTGTTCCAGTTCGATGATATATTTGTCCATGTATGCGGAAACAATATGGGCCATGTCCAGGTAGTGGTGAAGTATTTGCACCCATGGAGGCGAAAGCAAATTAACTGTTAATGCTGCGTATGTTAGCGTATATTATCCATGAAATTTTTACTGAATGGACTTTCTCCTTTCATTAAAAGTGTCAAGACGTCTGGATATTGTGGTATTGGTATACGGATTTTGGCCTTATGACAACAAAGGGTAAAACTTTTATCTGATGGTATTTCATCCCCAAAATGTAGGGCGTTACAATGTTGACACACATAGTTCATAGGACCACAGGTGTGTTATTTAATATTACTGTCATCTTGAGTGACAGCTTTAGGCAGTAGAGGGTGAGGCATTGTTAAAGAGGCATTAGAACATTTGTGCAGATCCACGTATATTATCCGTCGGACAGGTATAGGCTCCTGAAGATGTGATGAATCTTCATTTGAGGTAGTAGAAGGTTTATTTTGACGGTGTAAACGGCGGGCAGCAGCAGCTTTTTGTAAGCGATTTCTGTGCGACTTAGGAGACTCATTAGTGACACGTGTGTGAAATGCAGCGTTAATTTGGTTCAGGCGACAGCGTTTAGCTTCTGAAGTCTCAGCATCACGGTATTTGTGCTTACGTTTAGTGTGTGAAGCTGGTCCAGTATCTGCAGTGTGAGCACCTTGAGTAACTGTGCACATTGAAGTGTTATTGTGGTCCAAAAGCATGAATGTGGAAGGGGGGGTATTTATTTTGCGACGTTCACGTGCTGCGGCAGCTTGTTGTTGTAAATGTACGGCTTTGTGCTCAGGAGCCTCATTGGCGATACGTGTACTAAAAGCAGCCTTAATGGTGTCCAGGCGATGGCGTGTCTGTTGTTCAGTTTCGTTAGCAGGCTGTTGTTGTTTACGCACTGCATCGGCGGCTTTTTTGTCCTTGTCATTCTGATTGTTATTGGAGCTCATGTTGGCGTGGCCAAATTACCGTACGTGTATGGGTTACTGACAGGATGGTAATAAGAGTCAGCAGGTATTAGAAGTAACCAAGAGAGTAATAAGGCGTAGTTACTTTTCAGAAAGATAGAGCAAGTAATAGGCAGTATATAGTATTAATACATAGGATTAGTCCTTTAATGTCAATGCAGTGCCTAATAGTAGGCAGGAAGTAATATTGGCAATGAAGGGGTTAATCTTAGTTGGTGGTAATGGTACAGAATAGGTGAATAGCAGGCACTCAGTTTGAGAAGCAAATTAGTACAGTTAATGGAGTGTCTGTATATAGCACCTTAAAGAAGGTGACATAGTCAATATCCCAGAAAGGGTTAATATGTAGTAGTGAAATATAGCAGTTCAAAGTTGTAATTTCACAGTTCCTGAATACGAAATTAAATAATTAATAGAGGTCTTAGCTCTTTTTTGAAGAAGTTCAGCGGGAGGTCGAAACGCGACGTGCGTCAGAGAAGACACTGCGCAGTAGAATGAAGCTGTGAGGTGAAATTTCAAATTTCGTGCTCTAAAATGGCAGAGGCGAAATTTTCACATTTCGCGCTCTAAAATTGCGGACGCGAAATCTCGCGAGATTTCGGAGCCGTCATGTATAGGCGCATGTAAAAAGGGGGGCGAGAGCAGGGTGGCTAGCGGCTACCTCTGCCACGGAGGTCCACAGCGATGCCGCCGGAAGACGACCGGTCGTCTACCGGCATGCGATCCGCTGTCCGGAGCTCCAGGAGCGTAGGGGCCCTTGGCGTTTAAAAATTTGCGGCTTTCCGCGAGGCGCCCCTCTGATTGGTCGCTCGCGGCGGCGCCGACCATTCAGAATAGGCGCGCTGTATGGCGCCATACTTCAAATACACTGTCCTCAGTGTATTTCAAATAACGCGGCATTGCGCGCGCCGCTATTCTGATTGGTCGGCGGTAGGCGCGAGCAACCAATCAGAAAAGCGGGGCGGGGCACGGCGCCATGTTTAAAATCCAAAATTCCCCTCGTTCCTCCATCATCCTCTCCAGCGGTGGCTATGATGGAGTGTGCTGTGGGGCACGTGGGAGCAGAGAATGCCCCTACAGGAGTAGCCCCTGCAACCCCCCAACACTACCGGGCAGCAGAGTAACAGGAAAAACTGCGACAACCATCCAGAGCATAGCTTAAAATGGCGAGAGACAGAGTTAGTGGACCTTCCTAAAGGCATGTTGGTGGGTGGGTGAGTGAGTGAGATAGTTACCCATACCTTAGTTGGCATTTTGGTCAGAGAAGTACTTGGAGTTTTTTTTTTCAGTTCTTCCTTGACCAAACTTGTGTTTTTGATAAAGTTATATTTCTCCTTCCAACCTTTTGCACCATTTGTGCTTCCCCCTACTGGGCATGCAAGCAGCCTTTGGGGTGCAACTGAAAGGCCTTAATAGACTTTGTCCTCCAGTTTAACAGTCTGTGTGATTCTGCTGATTCCTGTCAGACTTCTTTTATTTTTATATACTATGTATATTGTTATTTTTCTGTTTGAGAGTTAGTCTATATGTTACAGTGAAGTTTTTCTTAGTTCACTCCTTGTGTACTGGACTGTTTCTGCAAACAGATGCTTTGATAGTGCCCTACAGAGACTGGTGAACAAGCTGCAGGCCTCTGGCCTGACGTTTTGAGGAGTGGAAATGCAAGACATACACACACACCGGTAAAACAAGGCTGGCCAGCTGCAGTTCTTAAGGGCTGCAAAGAGCGCATGCTTTCAGGATTTCCTTAGCATTGCACAAGGTGCTGAAATCATCACCTCTGCAGGTGATGAAATTAGCACATGTGCAATGCTAAGGAAATCCTGAATACTTGCACTATTTTCAGAACTTGACGACTGTAGTTGGCCACCCTTGCCCTAAAAGTCTCGGTAGATGTAGCCAGGAGGCAAGAGGAATCATTGAGCCCTTTTACAATAACTGCAGCTCTCTCTGGACCCTCTTAGACCTCATGCCCACAGTGTGTTGTTTGATGCTTTTATTTCAAGCAGATTTTGATAATCTGCATCAAAGTCTGCATGTCTGTCATGAGGCCAGTAAAGTCTGGCCGGTCAGAAGTGCTGTGCTGTACCCATGTTGATTTTTTTCTTTCCTTACACATGTGGTTCAGATTTATTTTTTCTTCACAAAAATATGCACCAAATCTGCAAGGAAAATAAACCACGTTGGCACAGCACTTCAGAACTCTCATACACTTTGCTGGCTGCAGAATAGACATGCAGATTCTCAAAATTTGCTTCAAAAAAGCATCAAACAACATGTTGGTGCCACAATGGAATTCCCTGCTGTGTGCTGCCCACTGTTTAAGCTGACACAACCTTAGAGAAGCCATGATGAGGATGTCTGAGCTTCATGGGGTGTGGAAGTTCATCAAATTGTTTTCCAAACGTTTTTTTTCACCCGCACTTGCCGCAAGTGAACCGCAAGTGTCCTATAAATTTGTCTTTTTTATTTTTTCCTAATGTAAGACCTCCCCCGAAAGTAAGACAGGGTGGGACTTTTGGAGGTAAATTTAATGTAAGACAGGGTCTTACTTTCGGGGAAACACGGTACTAGCTGGACAGCAGATACTGGCAGGACAGCATTTACTGACAGGACAGTAGTCAGGCTGGTGTTGGCTGGATTACAAGTAAAAGCAGAGGACAGCAGGTCTGACTGGTTCTGAACCACTGAAAAGATACTGGACACAGGAACACAGCTAAGTGAGCACAGGACAAACCCTGGTTGTCAAAAACCTGAAAACTAGCAACGTGTAGCAGGTTAACTGATAAGGCACTTTTTTAGGCAGCTCCCTAAGGGGGAGAGTGCATTAAGGGCAGCACGGTGGCTCAAGTGGTTAGCACTGTAGCCTTTGCAGCGCTGGGGTCTTGAGGTCCTGGGTTCAATTCCCCCCAAGGACACTAAGGACAACATCTGCAAGGAGTTTGTATGTTCTCCCCGTGTTTGCGTGGGTTTTCTCCGGGCACTCCGGTTTCCTCCCACATTGTAAAGACATACTGATAGGATGTTTAGATTGTGAGCTCCAAGAGAGAGACAGCATTACTGATGTATGTAAAGTGCTATGGAATTAATAGCGCTATATAAATGAATAAATAATAAATAATAATAATTAAGTACCTAACATCCTCCAGCCTTTGTCTGAGATACTTACAGAGTGCACATAATGCCCCTTTAGGAGGCTGGAGTGTGCTCACTCGTGCCCTAAGGGTACCTTTACACGCCGCTACTGGATGGTGGCAACAACCGGATACATGAGAGAAATGTATCTTGCACCGCCAATTCAACCCGAGGTAGCGGCGTGTGAAAACGGTTGTAGCCACCCGCCAGTGGCGGCACCTGTTTCAGAGCACTGCCCTAAAACAGGTGGTTACCCAGCCGATGGTAGCGACCTGTACCTGGGGCGTGACACAGCCTCCGGGAAACCACCCCCCTTCAGCGATTATTGGAGGAAGCTCCTGCGTTACGATTGGTTGTTGCTGCATAGGTCGGCATATTTAAGGAGCTGACCATTCACACTACACAATTGCTCGAGCGTCTTGTATTAGTCAGGCTGCTGCGCTGGCTGGCCAATCATGATGCTATTGCATTGTCCAATCATCGTACGAGCGTCTCGTAATCCACAATTCTGGCACGCCTATGTGTTTTCGCTGCTGCCTTTGTTCCGCCCATATTACCTTGTTATAGCGGCATGTAAATGAGGTAAAGTGAGCTACAGAAGGTAACTTGTGGCACCCGGCGGTGTATCCAGAGATAGATGTAACCTACTGTAGCGCACCTTGTAGCGGCGTGTAAAGGTGGTGCGGGTACCGTTTGTAACCGTTTGTGCGTGCTCGTGCACGTGAAGTAGCTGGTTGTAGCCACCATCCAGTAGCGGCGTGTAAAGGTACCCTAAGTGTGCTTCCTTTAGACCTTACAGCACATGCAGTCCTGGGGAGCAGAAGCAAGAGAGAGGCCGGAGACACTGCTAGGTGGTCAGGATGGTGAGTGCACCAACATTTTTTCTACAGGGACACTAGTGCTGACATTTGAGTACCCTCCTCCTTTCTTCTGCATGGTGTGATATGCAAACCTAGATGAATGATCCATCTAACCTTCTGTCTGCCACTGAGGTTAAATTCTTTTCCAGTGGTACCTCAAGGTTACTCAAGAGAGCCATAGTGAGCACCTTGGAGGGCTCGATGATGTGCTGATGCTCCTACAAAAAGGACCCAGAGAGCGCTTCCACCTAAAAATGCATCCAAACGCATGCAAAAAGACACCCATAGGGTGCATTGCAAAACACATTGCAAACGCATGCAAAAACACATGTGCGTTTGCGAAAAAGCAAAATGCATGCATTTTTGCAAATGCAGCCAAAAAAACGCAGCACATGCGTTTATAGATGCGTTTGCAATGTGTTTTGCATTGCAGCATATGGGTGCATTTTTTGTTGCATTTGGATGTGTTTTTAATGGTATAAACGCAAACAAAAGCAATCCCAGGCAAACGCAGCCCAGCCTTAGATGTGAACAAGGCCTATCTGTATGTTCATGTAGTAGACATGTGTGTGTGTCCTATGTGTAGTGTGCATGTAGCAGACCTGTGTATCTACATGTGCGTGTAGCAGAGCCATTTATGTCTATGTGCATGTAGAAGAGCTGTGTGTGTCCTATGTGTAGTGTGCATGTAGCAGAGCTGTGTGTCTACATTTGCGTGTAGCAGACCCATCTTTGTCTATGGCCATGTAGCAGAGCTGTGTGTGTCATATATAATTTGGAGGGGTGGGGCGGAGTCTAAAACTGGCCCATTAAAACTCTTTTGCCCGGGGCCCACAAAAATCTGGAGCTGGCCCTGCAGGAAACAAGTGTCGAGCTCCAGGCCCTGGGGTACTCGGGTGACAGGCTCGGTGGGTGCTTCCGCACGTGGGATGTCACGGGTGGCAGTGCCTGAGCCCGTGGCCTGGATGACACTTAAAAAAGGGGTTATTTACAGGGGAAAAAGAGTTATTGTCACGTGACGCCACCTGTAGTTCCTGCTGATGGGTCACCAGCGCCGCCACAGTCCGCCGGAGGTAGACGGTAGTGCGGCTGAGATGGCAAAGCTCCCTACAGGTAGAGCTAGTCCTCCGGGGCAGCGTTCCTGAAAACAAGCAGGATGATGGAGAAAACCACACAAAGGCAAAGTCACTTTCTCCTGGGTACTTTACTGTAAACCTTTAGCAGCATCATACAAAGTCTACAGTTCAGCATCGGATGTCAGAATAACAGGTAGCTCTACGGGTGGCTGCAAGTGGATCCCAGGTGGTATGGTGGAATCCGTGGTGTACTTTAGTTGACAAACCCGTGTCGTTTCTTCCCCGCCTAGGATGGGCCTATACCCAATGGCTCCATGTAGGTAGTATTGGGGGTCCTCTCCCTCGTGGTGAGGAAGCAGGCAGTTTGCTCCTTCTGGCAGGGTGCTGTGGCGATATACGGACCACAGCAGCCGGTTGCTGACTGCAAAGATAAACTTTGGCCGGATCCTCGGGCCCGGCATTCCCGTGGTGGACTGGAGAGTCCCCTGGAGTATGGTCGCTTCACACTGGGGTTCTCCCTTTCTCTCTAGGGCCTCAACTCCGCTCGTCGGGCGCCCTCTTTCAGGATCTCCTCAAGACCCTCTTTTTCCTTCCCTCCGGATCAGCTTGAAACCGTCCAGGTAACCCTTCCGCATCATTCCACACTCCTTCTCATCCTCCGACTACTCTGCTCTCTCAGATGCCCATTGCATGACTATTCTTTCTCCTGACTGACCTCCTTTGTTCCCCCTAGAGGTGAATATATATCCCTCCTGGGTAACCTCCCACTCCTATTCTAATGTGGGAGGGCAGGAATGAGTCCCACCCACCAACCTAGGGTCCACTTGCAGCTGGGGCAATTACACCTCTTTTTTATAGGTGCAATACCCCTCTGTGACGCCTGACTATGTGGGGTGCCACACAAGCAAGCAGCAGGAGACTCAGAAGATGATCTGTGTGTGTCTGTGTGTGTTTGGCAGCTTTTTGACACTTTTGAAGGGTTTTAATGTGCATTTGATGTTGCCTGCCATTGATTTCAATGGTGTTAGTGGTGTTTGGCATATTGTTCTTAGGACAATTCAGCAAACACCTCACATTTGGCAAAAGGATCTGAATTCGAACATTTAGGTGTTTGCTTATTTCTAGTGTCCACTAAGTAGGAGACAATTTGATCCTGTTGCTCATGTTGATGGGTCAGCTCTTAGTACAGCACTGCAAAGAGGGCTTGTACTGAAGCTACTGAAGCTATCTCATCTTGTTTCAGTATGTGTAGTGTGGCTTGTACTGGAAGGTAGCCACCAGGTGCCACTCCAGGGCAGTTCCTGATTCTGCGGTAGCAAAGCTCAGGAGTCAGATATGTAGATACAGACTCAGGAACAAGCAGGATGGTTTAACACTAGAAGTCCCAGGAATTTAAAGGAACCTTGGTTTTCAATGGTAAAAAGGTCAAATGACCCGTCTCTGGGACTTCTAGTGTTAAATAGACTGTCAGAGTGGTACAGGCAGGCAGACTGCAGATAATAGTCCCCCCTCATCTCATCCTTCCACAACCGCATACAAGACTTCTCCCGCGCCTCCCCTAGACTCTGGAACTCCCTCCCCCAGCACGTCAGACACTCGCCTACCCTCAAGAGCTTCAAAAAGAACCTGAAAACTCATCTATTCCAACAAGCCTACAACCCACGATGAGACCCAGCGCCGCTCCACCAACCGCTTGGCGCTTCCCCCACCCCTATCGTGTCCTCCCCCCACCCCCGTAGACTGTGAGCCCTCGTGGACAGGAACCTCTCCCGTCGTGTATCAGCAAGCATTGACTGCTCATATGTACTGTACCTGTCTTTGTTACCCCCACTCCTTATGTAAAGCGCCATGGAACCAATGGCGCTATATAAATAAATAATAATAATAATAATAATAATAATAGCACAGGATGACAGGTTCTGGAAGACTGGATGGGTACTGGACATAGGAACACAAGATTGTGCACACATGATTAGCATTTGTTGTTAGGGATGGGCGAATCCTAAATTACTCAGAATCGCTAGACTCTGACGAGTCCGAATCCAGGACTCGCTACTCATTGCGAGTCTAGCGAGTCCAATGTAAATGAATGGGGAAGCGAGTAGTGCAGCGATTCCTCTGCTGCTGGACCCTATAAGAGGTCTGGCAGCAGAGGAAAAACCTGCAATTCCCCATTTTATTCTTTTAAAGCCAGCGGCAAAAAGCAGCTGGCTTTTAAAGAATAGTAAAAAAAAAAAAAGATGGATTGAACAGGGGGAGCAGGGGCAGGGACACAGGACTCAGGCGGGGAAGCCGGCGGTGAAATTTGCTCACTGCCGCTTCCTCCTCTGAGTCCTGACGAGGGGTGGGCTTTGGGGGAGGGGGGTGTGAGTGCACCGGACCGGCCGGCTACTTACCGCTGCCTCCGCCAGCGCCGGCCGCAGACTCGCTCCCTGCCTCTCTGCTTCTGACTCCGGAGATTCCCGAGCGGTGACAGAGCAGTGAATAAATTAACTTCCGTCACCGCTCGGGAATCTCCGGCAGCAGAGAGAGTCTGGCTGACAGCAGAGTTCAGCTCAGGTCATAATGACCTGAGCTGAACCCTGACTGTTTAGTCAGTTCTCAGCTCTGCTACATCCCTGTGTGTCTAAGTCCTGGGTCCCTGCTCCTGCTCCCCCCGTCCGGTCCTAACTTAGGATTGGGTGGGGAGACTGCGGGGGAGGGCGGAGGGATGATGGACTCATTACTGTGCGAGTAATAGCTTGGAAACTCGCAGAGTACCGAGTCCTGCGATTCCACTATTACTCGCAGAGTAACGAGTCCTAGCGATTAGATTCGCCCATCCCTATTTGTTGTATGAGACCTGATAAATAGCAACATGAAGCAAGATAACTGATCAGGCACATTGCTCAGGCACATTGATCAGACATGAAAAAATGAAGGGGAACCGGGCACTGACCTGTTGGCGATTCATAGTACTGGTTCACCAGGGTGGCATAATCCTCTTCTTGTGGTACTCAGCTAGAAAGCATAACAGTTCATGAATGCAATGAGTAGGCTCATATGAGTGCCGCTTTCTGCCTACTCATTACATTGATCAGACATATTGCTCAGGCACCTGCTTAAGAGGGAGGGTGTCTTAAGTGTCTACAGTAGTGTCCTCAAGCCAATGGCTGGAGACACTTACAGAGTGTGCGACCTGTCCCTTTAAGAAACAGGGAGGACAAGCACTCACGACATAGGTGTGGCGTTTGCAGACCCTGGAAGCAGGATGCAGGAGCGACGATTGGTGATATATCTGAGCAGCCAGGATGGTGAATGTATCAACGTCTTTGCCAGAGGGCCACCGATCCTTTTCTTACGGTAATGAGATTGCTAACAGTGACAAACAGTAAATTATTACTGGGTTTTCACTGTAACCCACCTGTGGAGACCCGGGGGTCAGTGGGTGCTCTCGTCCGCAGGCCCAGCCGCCTTTACAAAGACAGCGTGGACCAGGGCTCATCCCCAACTGAACGCCCGAGCTCCTTAACCGTGGGCAGAACACTACTCAGACAACACAGGGTGAGGGAATCACAATATTACGGCTTTATTGGATCCCCAAACAGTGAACAGCATATAACGCATAACCAAGCACAACACATAAATGTAACAGGCAACAGAGTCTCACCCTTCCGCTGGCTCACCAGGGTTTAGAATATAGCACAGCAAAGTCTGTAGCCAGGTGACTGCATTATCCCAACCTGGGTTGCTTCCTTGTCCTTATGCAGTCTTTATCACAGCCGAATCCGATAATCCGATACTGAAGTCCTTGTGGTTCTATAGTCCTTGTTCTGGTCCCCTTGGTCGGCACCAAATTGCCTAGGCCTAGGGTTATGGCTCGCTAACCGGATCCGAAGACCCTAGATTAGCTGCCTGTCTCCAATCTTCAGTCTCCAATCTCCAATCCAGTGGACCTCTAGCCGGGACCGAAATCCCTAGACTGAGGCCACTAGACAGAATCTAACTCTGGTTAATGAACACATCTCCTTATATACCTTCAGCCCTCATTGCAGGATATTGGGAGCGTCACGATTGGTGCAATAACACTGTCTTTGCATTGGCTGAACCTCAATCCTCATTTTACATATTTTAGTAGTATTGTAACTCCTGACAAGGTAGAGTGACATACTGATTGGCATAGTCCTTACAATGGAATGTTAGTAGGAGACATTCAGTCTGCAAACCATGACATTAACACAATAGTGGCTGGAGCCACAATCAACATTCACAGGGTAATAGACAATGAACGATTAGCATAATTAAGTTGTCTGGCCTGCTATGACAAACAAGTTAGATAATTACATTACCATGCTAAACTTAAAATAATCTATGAAAATACTGTAGGAAATTCTCCTTGGCCATTACAAGTTTACAAGCCTATATACAATATGATATGTCTGGGTTACATAAGAAATCATCATATGTCCTACATTGAAGGGGTCCATTTCGTCACATACCTCTCCCTTCTTATGTAACCAGACAGGGCAGTCAAATGTGAAAAGTCTCTGGTTATCCTTCTCCTCTGGGTGGTGTAGTAAGGTGAGCAATTCAGATTGTATTATTGAAATGGACACTGAAGTGAACATTACACAGTCCGATACTGCCCCTTGTGGACAAGTGCTGAAACAAACGCAGGGAAGTGGGAAATTCCCTTTTCAGCAAATGTGTTTACTCAGGAAGAGAGAGCAGCAGGAAGTCAGTATAGATCCAGAGCTGAGCCAGGGAAGATCTGCCTGTGGATGTCTGTTGAAAGAGGGCTACTTCGCTACACCTTGCCGGAAAAATCACCCGCAGAAGCCCCCGTGACTGATCCTGGGCCACTGGACTTTGGTGCTGTGACTCTGGCCGCTCTGCAAAACCTTGCCCGCCGAGCACCCGGAGTGCATGTGCAGGGGCCGTGACCGACATAAGGGAGCCATTTGTACTGCCGTGATCTTCCTTCTGCTGCTCGGTGTGCCCTGAGACTGGGAGAGACATTAAAAGAAAAATTCCGTTAAATGCGGAAGGAGACCAAAGAAGAAGACTGAGGAGTTTCCCCCTTCAGCGCTGCACTGGGACCCGTCATCGTGAGACCCCCAGGCCTGCTACGTGGGAGCGACATCTTCTTCTGTGATAAGACTGGTAGGTGATTTTAGGGAAAGTTAGGGAAAGATACCTTCATTGATGTGTTTTTTTTTCTTGCTGCATACCCGGAAGAAGTGAAGATCCAGAGACTCTAAATATATACAAGTGCGCATATAGTTTGGTTGACTGTGATATAAACATGTTTGCCAGTAAAGAAAAGTTATTATCGGTTAAACCTGAGTATGGGGATTCTGTTGAGAAAGATCATACACACACACCCGCGGCCTTACCACCGGTCGCTACAATGGCATTGTCTTTTTTAATGGTGAAGACAGCAATCGAGGCTTCCATCTATACACCTCCCCCAGATTACCTCCCCCAGGATGGGCAGACATATTGTGGACAAGCAGTAAAATGGGATTCAGGAGTTGAGCTCCCATAAACGTCTGGCTATCAATTCCCCACAAGTCAATGGCCACAGTCTGGCTAGGTGTACTCACTGTTGATGGCTCAGAGAAGAATGATGGGGGCTGGGAACATGGATTATCATCTGAAGGTGTGGCAGCAAGATCCACATCAGGGTGCTGCTTGGCTTCCTGGATGTTGGTGATGGCGGTGACAAACTGGCTGGATAGTCCTTGTCCTGGGTCAGCTCGCAAAACAATAGATGTGGGGGGGGCCATCTATGACAACATGAGCTTCAACCTCCTCCTGGTTAGCCCCTGAATCAACAGGTGTGGGAAAGCTGCTCACAAATCCCACATCAAGGTCTTGCTGGTCAGTCTCTACAATAGCAGGCATGGGGACACTGTCTGTAAGCTCCACATCGATCTCTTCCAGGTCAGTTTCCACAATAGTAGGTGTAGGGTCACAGTCTATAAGCTCCACATCGACCTCTCCCTGGTCAGTTCCCAAAGCAACAGGGATAGGGACGTTGTCCATAAACTCCAACTTGTCCTCTCCCTGCTCAGGATCCAAAATAACAGGTGTAGGGTCACTGTCTGTAAGCGCCACATTGACCTCTTCCGGGTCCGTTCTCAAAGCAACAGGGATATGGACGTTGTCCGAAAACTCCAACTTGTCCTCTCCCTGCTCAGGCTCCAAAATAACAGGGGTGGGGATGCTGTCCATACGCTCCAACTCGCCCTCTCCTTGGTTGTTCGCCCCGGCCAGCTGCCCACCTGCCAGAGGGATGTCTGAGCACTGACCCTCAACCAGGGAAATGGTTAATTGGGAACAGGGTACAGGGTCTGGAGAAACAATAGTTGGGCTTACCAGGGTGTGGATAGAATCAGTTTCTTGTTGTCCCGGGCCTTGGACGTCACTGACCTGGACTGGCTTTGCTGGCCGATGAGCTCCAGGCATGGGGCCCCGATGTTGGCGACAATCTTTGTCCATATGTCCAAGACGTCCACATGTATAACAGCGCCGTGGATTGGGCAAGTCACGTATCCTGTCTGTATACCTTTTTCCTGGTGGGGCTTCTAATGGGTAGCAGATTAATCCTACTTGAGCGGCTGGTGGTAGCAGTTGGTGAGCTGGAATTCTTAAAATTTGTCCCAGAACCCAAGCCCTCTCTTCTCTTGAGGCTTTGGGCCCCAATGCAGCCAAGCACTCCTTGATTTGGACTACTTTGGACCTGGTGATTTCCCGATATTCACTGGATCCATGATGTGGTACACAATTTACATCCTCTGGTACCACGTCGGCTGGGTCCTCATCATCCTCACCATCATTCTGGGTATCCCAATGGACCAATTTCTGGATCAAAGCCGACTGAGTGTCAGCATTCCTGTATTCAATATTTCACCTCTGGCACAGATCCTGTAGCATCCATTTACTGCTGCTGCCGTATCTTTTCTCCGGCCCTTTTCCCATGGCTGAGCTGGTGGGGTTGGACATGGCAATGTTCGAAACCTGAATGCCTCACTATGGCCTGCTGGGTACGCTTATATGCATCCCTGGTTGTTGAGTCCTTGGACGGTGTCCACGAACACCAGTCCCCTGCAGCTCCCCTGGATAAACCAGGCTGAGTAGTATCCCACCGCTGCCACCAATTGTGGAGACCCGGGGGTCAGTGGGTGCTCTCGTCCGCAGGCCCAGCCGCCTTTACAAAGACAGCGTGGACCAGGGCTCATCCCCAACTGAACGCCCGAGCTCCTTAACCGTGGGCGGAACACTACTCAGACAACACAGGGTGAGGGAATCACAATATTAAGGCTTTATTGGATCCCCAAACAGTGAACAGCATATAACGCATAACCAAGCACAACACATAAATGTAACAGGCAACAGAGTCTCACCCTTCCGCTGGCTCACCAGGGTTTAGAATATAGCACAGCAAAGTCTGTAGCCAGGTGACTGTATCGTCCCAACCTGGGTTGCTTCCTTGTCCTTATGCAGTCTTTATCACAGCCGAATCCGATAATCCGATACTGAAGCCGGGACCGAAATCCCTAGACCGAGGCCACTAGACAGAATCTAACTCTGGTTAATGAACACATCTCCTTATATACCTTCAGCCCTCATTGCAGGATATTGGGAGCGTCACGATTGGTGCAATAACACTGTCTTTGCATTGGCTGAACCTCAATCCTCATTTAACATATTTTAGTAGTATTGTAACTCCTGACAAGGTAGAGTGACATACTGATTGGCATAGTCCTTACAATGGAATGTTAGTAGGAGACATTCAGTCTGCAAACCATGACATTAACACAATAGTGGCTGGAGCCACAATCAACATTCACTGGGTAATAGACAATGAACGATTAGCATAATTAAGTTCTCTGGCCTGCTATGACAAACAAGTTAGATAATTACATTAGCATGCTAAACTTAAAGTAATCTATGAAAATACTGTAGGAAATTCTCCTTGGCCAATACAAGTTTACAAGCCTATATACAATATAATATGTCTGGGTTACATAAGAAATCATCATATGTCCTACATTGAAGGGGTCCATTTCGTCACACCACCCACAAGAAAATCAGGAGGAGACAAGTAGTTTGAGTGAGGGGACATTCTTCTATCTGTCAAAGTGGAAAGTGCTGACATTTTCCCCTTTGTTGTACACAAAACATCTGGGGAATGAAATGTAGGTCTTGTAGCCAACAGGGCTGGACTCCAGAAGGGTCAGAAGCTCCTAGAATGACATGTTTGAACAAAAGGAAAAATTTGCATGGTCATGAACTGGAGAAAATGATTGGTGAAAACTGGAAGAAGAAAACAAATACTTTTAAAACAAAATTCAGATTTTTCATATTGTTAAACATGTTTTACTGTCGACAATAAAAGTCTCAACCCACCACATTACAGTACTGATTTTTTATTACATCTGGCAAGACAAAACTCTGTAAGGACCTCATGTGGTTCATGAATATAGAATAAGTTATTTGAAATGAAAATGTTTGCTGCAATTTTACAGTTGAGAAACATTGATTCATCTGCCCTGCTAACCGTTAGCGCCTTTTGTACTCATGTAGGGTACAATATATTATACTTTTGTATTCTATAAATGAATATTGAAGTAAGGGTTGTAGAAATGTCATGGAAAGTTATCTTTTCAGAAAATAAAAGTGCTATAAACAACTGTTGCTGATGTGCTAGAAAATTATTGAATTGCTACACCCTGTATTCCATGAAGTCTTTAGATTACAGACATTGGCATAAAATACTCTGTGCTTATTGATGGTCCGGATAGGGATCTGCAATGAATTTCCAATATCTTAGAGGACATTATTGAAAAGCTCCTGCGGATTCGGAATGTTTCTGTGAGATATTATGGAATTGCTAGCCACGCAATCCCCGCAAACACCATCTTTTACAATGATTTGAAGGTTACAAGTTCACCTTAAACAATTTTCTTTTTTTTTCCTGGCTTCTAGTGGATTCATTAACTGAAAGACAGAAATGGAAAATATGTCCTTGGGAGAAGTGTGGCGAGACGGCCCATGCTTGATTGATATATTTAAGATGGAGAGCAGTGATCTAGTTTGATGCATCTCTCAGGCACTCTGTCACTGTGCTCTGAACAGTGAGAATGAGATCAGGGCAGGGACACTCTCTCTGTCCTCCGTGAGAAGATTGTGCGTTAAACCAGAAGATGCGATGCTTACACCTAGTGAGAGCACATCAAAAATAGAGAGGATAAGTCAAAGAAACAGGGAAAATGCAGTTTGAAAGATGTCTAGCTGGAAAAATGATAAAACTAAATCTTCCAATAGTAGCTGTGATTGTTGTGTAATCCTGGCTGGCCTGGCTTTATTTCCTCACCTAGAAAATGTATAATACAAAACTAGCTGTATATTTTTTTTTTACAGCATTTCATTTTTTAGTCTTTTAATGTATCTAAATTCATGTGAATTTTGGAATGTCTTTTCTCATCTGTCTTTAGGAATATAAAGGTATTTTCAATATACTTACTCTATAGTCTGTAAAATGGCTAGCGCTTTATGTTTGCGTAAACCTTTTGCTCTGCACTGATGAGGGACAGACAATAGTTGGTATATATTGTTAAAATGTAAATGTAATTTCATTGAAAAAGAAAAAACAATACTGCACTGGTTGTTAATGATGTGTCACATAGCAGCTAAGATAATGCTTTTTTTCACATATTTCTGTGCTCTTTTAAAAACAGCATTTTATTGCTGTGTGGGCATGGCCAAAAGCTGATGGGGAGCAGTGCAATGTGACAACAGAAAAGGGGTAAACAGAGATCATGACTGAGCTGTGTGGATCAGATGACAGATTGAAAGCTTGTGACAAGGATAGAGGATTTTTCAGTGATCGGCTAGGGTCACATTTGAAACAAGAATTGCATTCACCGCATCCGGATCCGAATGCGGTGAACGCAATGCCGGGCACACACATTTTGTTACAAAAATGTGTGCAGTATACCGCACTGCAGTAACCGGATGGCTCAGGATGTGTAATCCTGAGCCATCCGGCAACTGCACAGTTTGCTGATCCCGGCTATTGCCTGGATGAGCAGACTGTACTATCTCTAGTAAAGTGTTAAATTTACTAACTAAAGTAATGTTTGAGGTCTCTAGGGGGGGCTTAGACCCACCTAGAGACCGGCCGCCCACTCCGGTGGGCTTCTACTGTAATTTCCCCCATGGCACGGGCTCCTCCGAGCTCCGTGCAAGTCCCCAAAACTCCCGCCCCCCGTATCACTATACAGGGGTGCCTGCACCCTTCTTGTATAGTGATTCCTGTATATGTGCCCATAACGATTTAATACAGTATACATGTAAGCTCATACTTACATGTTCTCGTAGGCAGTGTTCTTGTAAATCCATGTAACGGTGTGACGTGGTTAGCCCCGCCCCTTTCATGACGCGGCCGCCCTCACAACACTGGATGAAGCCCAGAGGGGGCGGCCATAATGAATGAGGGGGCGGAGGCTGCAGCAAACAGCCCCGCCCATGGATTTACAAGAACACTGCCTACGAGAACATGTAAGTATGAGCTTACATGTATACTGTATTAAATCGTTATGGGCACATATACAGGGTGCAGGCACCCCTGTATAGTGATACGGGGGGCGGGAGTTTTGGGGACTTGCACGGAGCTCGGAGGAGCCCGTGCCATGGGGGAAATTATAGTAGAAGCCCACCGGAGTGGGCGGCCGGTCTCTAGGGGGGTCTAAGCCCCCCCTAGAGACCTCAAACATTACTTTAGTTAGTAAATTTAACACTTTACTAGAGATAGTACAGTCTGCTCATCCCAGCAATAGCCGGGATCAGCAAACTGTGCAGTTGCCGGATGGCTCAGGATTACACATCCGGAGCCATCCGGTTACTGCAGTGCGGCACAGAGAACCGCTGCGAAAACTGCTGCCTGCATGATTTTTAACGCAGGCAGCAGTGCCGGAGACGGACACCGGATGGCTTGTGAAGCCATCCGGTGTTTTGCATTGGCTCCTATGAGGAGCGTTTCCTGGTCCGGTTTTGAGCTTTTTGAAAGCTCAAACCGGATCAGGATTCTTTTGAAAAAACGGAGATGTGACCCTGGCCATCCTGACATTCTGACATTGCTCAGCACTGTGCTGTAGTCTGACGTAATCTGATACATTGTCACCTCATCAGCTGCAGTCAGGAGTTCGCACATTGTTTAGGCCATGCGCCCACCCATGTATGGTTATGTGGCAGTATTCGGTGTGAAGACAGATCTGAGTGATAATGAACATATGTCTGCTTCATACACAGTCTAGTGGGGATACATTGTGGAAAGTTTATGAATTGTTTTTAACCATATTTCTCTGACTAAGTATATTTGAAAGTTTATTAAAATCAATTGCTTTACATTATTATTATATAAAAATGTAAATGCCAGTTACACTTTAAAGTCAAACTGATGTATTATTATGTACTCAAAATAATGTATTGCAGTTTTTTACCAGTAATCATCAAGTTCTATATATACTCAACTTGCTCATGTATGTTTAATCTTCCATAGGAATGCCTCACTTGAACACTCATTGCAGTTGGTCTTGGCTGCATCTATGTATCTGTTTACCCTCCGGTGGTTCTTTCCCACAACAGCTGATGATAGCTATAGTAAGAATTGTTAGATATAGATATCTAAGCAGCAGATCCCTAATAGGAAAAGGTGACCTAAGAGCTACTGCAATATGTAATAGAGGCTCTTCTGTATATTTTTGTATCTGAACGTGGTCCACAAAAACTACAAGGTACTTGACTACTAGGAGTCCCTCTGATCCTGATAATGGAGCTCTTAATTTTAACATTTGAATATAGCATAGGCATCATGTCTCTATTCATTGGACTGATGAACTTAGGCAAACACTTTATTTTATCATTCCCATTCACAAATAATGGAGTGGTAATACATGTGTGTAGCCATCACTACATAGAAATGGATGACTCCTGAGCTTCATTCTTAGTGATTATGGAGGTCCCAGTAGTCAAATTCAAAAGCCATCACTAATATTTAGGCCTGTTTCACATCTCAGGTTTTTGCACATTTGAATGCATGCGTTTCTAAGAGGCTCATTCACATCTAAGGTTTGTGTGCGTTTTGCTAAATTTGTGTTTTTAGGCGTTTTTACCGCTAAAAACGCTTAAAAACGCTAGCGTTTTTGGCCCCATAGGTTTTAATGGAAACGCATGCAAAAACGCATGCAAAAACGCATGAGCGTTTTCAAAAACGCAAAACGCATGCGTTTTTGCAAACGCTGGCCAAAACGCCGGGAAATGCGTCCAGCGCGGCGTTTGCAAAAACGCATGCGTTTTGCGTTTTTGAAAACGCTCATGCGTTTTTGCATGCGTTTTTGCATGCGTTTCCATTAAAACCTATGGGGCCAAAAACGCTAGCGTTTTTAAGCGTTTTTAGCGGTAAAAACGCCTAAAAACACAAATTTAGCAAAACGCACACAAACCTTAGATGTGAATGAGCCTCTTAGAAACGCATGCATTCAAATGTGCAAAAACCTGAGATGTGAAACAGGCCGAAGTTATACAGCTCTGGCAAAAAGTAAGAGACCACTGCAAAATTTTCAGTTTCTCTTATTTTTCTCTTTATAGGTATATTTTTGAGTAAAATGTACATTGTTCATTGTTCTTTTATACTATAAACTACTAACAACATATATCAGAAATTCAAAGCTAAACATTTTGTATGTATTTGTAGCAAATGGTAGATTGTGAAAACAATAAAAAAGAAACCGTGCTTTCAGACCTCAAATAATGCAAAGAAAATAAGTTCATATTCATTTAGAAACAACAATACTAATGTTTTAACTCAGGAAGAGCTCAGAAACCAATATCTGGTGGAATAAGAATGATTTTTATTCACAATTTTGATGCGTGTTGGCATGCTTTCCACCAGTCTTTCACACTGCTTTTGGGTGACCTTATGCCATTCCTGGCACAAAAATTTAAGCAGCTTTTCTTTATTTGATGGCTTGTGTGGCACCCCAGACTCTGGTTTCCACAATTTCATTGCCTCCCCTGGGGGAATAATGTCATGCTTGGAAGCAAGAAGGGGTATCCACACCAGGTAAGCCCACAGCATGCAACACTTTCCTGACTCCAGACCAGAAGGGGGAGCTCTGAAATCAAGGTTAAGCGAAGCTCCCATATAAATTCTGGCCTGGGGGAGGGGTTAGTCAGTTCAGTTTCTAGGAGGACTAGGAAGATGACCTGGGGACTGGAAGAGTGCTAAGCTCGTCCAAGGTAGCACAGAGAGAAGAAACAACAAGCATGAGGGACCCGTAGGAGAGGGTCTGAGGAAGGAGAAAAGAAGGCCTGGGGAGTGGAGCCAGTTATTGGGCTCACTCCAGTGCAGAGCGCCAGAAGCGGACACCGGAATCCGAAGTTGTGAGGGCATTCCAGGCCTAGCAGCCAAAACCGAAGGACGGGAGATTCCAAGTCTACCAGTCACAACAAGGCACCTGGAGGCACAGCAGCACAAGAGAGCTCAGGGGTAAGAGCTCAAGCTGCTAGCCATAAGGGTGAGAGACTTAAATGCAGGAAGAGAGGGCTTAGCTACAGAAAGTCAGGACCAGCGAGGAGTAGCACAGCAGGGAGGCCTCAGAACTCAGCGGGTGAGGAGATCCCTTACTTGCTTTCAGGCCACCTGGATTCACTACATCTCCTGTGGACAGTATCCTGGTTTATACCTGCAAATACCAGTAAATGTAATGGAGACTATGTACTGTGTGTCTGTCGGTTATTCTGCGCCATCAGTCCTGCACCTCCAATTGCCTACCACCGCCATAAACTTTACCGTTGCCCTGGGGAACTGCTCTACTCGTAGGGAGCAATACCACCATAGCTGCAATCCCATCATCCCCAGACGCCCCGCACTGAAGCGTTGGCCCCAATAGCCGAACACCACGGGTGGCATCACGACAACTATCCCTAAATCACTACCTTCAGGCCTCTTTTAAAGTAGATCCCCAGGGTCACCGAGCCAAGTTTCAACCCCTGTGACTCTCCCAGAAGCATCAAAGCCCAGTTCCGAGTACCCCACGGCCCTGGGGTGCGTCAACTTCCTGGCGTCACAAACAGGATATTGTGCCCGATGTTAACGGGTACTGTGTGCCAATGACTTTATTGAAATGTGTATTGTCGCCATTGTTATCCCACACGGCACGTGGGAAGCCGAAGGGGTGTGCCGTCAAGTGTGGAACCATAGAAAGGGTGCAAAGAGAAACTCTTCTCAGTACTCTGACGTCACCCGGCGGGAAGCAGGAAGCCCAAAACCGGAAATCCCCTGTACGCTCAACTCCCCGCCTGCGGAGTGGCAGACTGATCAGCTGGCAGACATTGAGAACCTGGCTGTGGTTCACTAGAGGGGACAAAGATGTCCAATCCGGAGGGAAGAGAACCCGCGGTGGGCCCAGCCGCAGCCCAAGCCAACGCCGCAGCCCAAGATGGGGCGGCAGCCCCTACCATTAATGCAGTCCCAGCCGAATCCCTGATCGCAGCCACAGCTGTAGTGCCCGCAGCTGTACCAGTCATGCCATTCTCTATGCCTTATATCCTGGGAGTGACCTGGCTACTGCAGTATTCAAGGGATCAGATACCCTGAACAATTTCAAAGAGAGACTGAAAAGTTTGTTTGAGCTGTATTCCATAACTAAAGAACAGAGAGTGACCATGTTGATAGGACAGTTGACTGGTGCGGCCCAAAGAGAGGTAAAGTTCTGGCTAGACACCGTCAAATGAACAGTTTGCCCATCGAACACAGCTATGTATATTGGATCTGCAAAACCCTGACATTGACTTTGTGCAATTTAAAGACCAGGCCATTCATTTGCTGCGAGAATCAACCACCAGCAGCTCTGCACTCTCCCAGTGACTGGCTCTAACATACCACCCTGAGGTGGTACCCTCTTCCCTGGCTGCAGTGGGGGCCAGTGCACATACTTTGGGAACTGCTACCCCTGAAGC
The DNA here is from genome assembly GCA_033576535.1 of Allobates femoralis. NCBI lineage: Eukaryota > Metazoa > Chordata > Amphibia > Anura > Aromobatidae > Allobates > Allobates femoralis. The sequence goes on from JARQOC010000003.1 coordinate 507,073,492, forward strand.
ATTATAAATGCAGGTGCAGCAACTGATCAAGGGTATGGCTGAACTAACCAAAGCTGTACAGTCTATGCAGGGGTCCAAACCATCGGAGAAGATACTGTTGGCCTCCAGCCTTCACGATGTCCCGTGGCTACGCCAGAGGAGGTATCCTTCGAGCCAGCGATCGCCATGATGCTACAGGACAACCCACAATTTGCCACAAATGCAACGAGGTGGGCCACATCGCTAGCCTTTGTACTTTATACGAGCAACCCCTGGGGCAGAGGGCCAGCCCCCAGGAATGAGACAGACTGACCCACAGAACTGGCATGACAGGTAAGTGGGAGGATGGCCGATTCTACCTGTCATGCTTGATTGCAACCCCATGAACGCTTTACTGAACACTGGTTCACAAGTGACAACGATGCCCTATATCCTTTACAAAAGATACTGGGCCGACTCTGACATTAACTGCCATCCACATGACAGCTTTACGATATATGAAAAAAGGGGGGTTTTTTGGAGTGGCACTAAGACACAGGATCCACCAGTCACACGTTTAATAGAACGGATGCATAAGGGGAGAGGAAAGAAACGTGTGTGTATGACCGGGATCGGGAAGAAAAGTATATAACACTCGTTTTAGAGTGAAAAAATATTTTTTATTATAACAAATCCATGTGAATAAGGTAAAAAAGCACAAAACATTAAAACCATCTAAAAAATGTGCAACACCGCACGAGATATATCACAAAAACATGCCTCCTATGATTTCTAGCAATAATGCTGAACCTGCAGGATTAACCTGGTGGCAAAAAACAGGAATAGATACATAATAACACAAATTCCCATGATAAGGAATCTAGATATGCAGTAAGGTCACCTAGCTGTTAGGGCAAAAGATAGACCAGATAGTACTATAGCTGAGGCTCAATGCAGAGTAGTGCAAGACAATAAAGTGCAATTGAAGGCAAATGAAACCTCTGATAATGCCCTATTTGAAGTGGGACCAGAATAGACCATGCAAGAGAAAAACACTGCAATGGAAACACCACATATCTGTGAATGGAAATGAAATTATAAGTTAGTCACCAGTCATAATACACCTGCAGGCAGGGAGGCATGAGAGCGTGGTTCAGCATTATTGCTAGAAATCATAGGAGGCATGTTTTTGTGATATATCTCGTGCGGTGTTGCACATTTTTTAGATGGTTTTAATGTTTTGTGCTTTTTTACCTTATTCACATGGATTTGTTATAATAAAAAATATTTTTTCACTCTAAAACGAGTGTTATATACTTTTCTTCCCCGATCCCGGTCATACACACACGTTTCTTTCCTCTCCCCTTATGCAGCTTTACGATATATGCTGCAAGTAGTCAACCTTTGTCTCAGGTGGGATTCAAAGAAGTAACTATTATGTTGGGCGTGTAGAACTAAGTGCACAGGGTATAGTAATTGTTGATATAGACCAACAAGAATGCAACACAATGCTTACTCTAGGCACTAATGTTATTGAGAATTGTCTATAGGAAATTATTGTTTTGTTACAACAGGTTGCCGAGACTGCCAACCTCGGGCAGCAGAGAGTCCTGCTGTCACATCGCCATTGGACTCTGTGGCTGGTGTTCCTGCCTCGGCCGCTGGGAGGCGCCAGATTCCTTCGGCTGATGGTGCCGGTAATAGGAGGGCCTTGTCCTCATATGGACCTGCTCCGTCAATGTCGGCTTCTGTCGCTGAACGCCGCCATGTTTCTCCTTTGAGTGATGTTGGTTGCAGAGTAGCGGGCCCTGCAGAGGTGTCTCATAGGCGCAGCCTTCGTTCTTCTGTCAGAAGTGGGGTCGTTGGTGCCAGTCGTGCATCACCATCTGGCCTGGTTCTAGGGGCGGTCCGGATGAGATCATCAGGCTGTGAGTTCCAGCCTATGGGAGGTAACCGCGCCCTTCAAATACATTGGAGCCTGCCTTGCAGGTCACCCGATATAGTTTTGGTTCCCCAGTGATATAGTGTGTGTTTTGTTTTGACTCTGACCTTTGCCTAGATTTTTGACTTTGCTACCGCCTGACAATTTTGTACCTTAGCTGCCCTCTCGGTTTTGACTCAGCAGTGTGAGAGTAAGTGACTTGTTCCCCATTGCAATACCCCTGAAAAGTAATCTGGTGTAGGGCAGCAATAGGCCTTCAGGGTCAAGATTACCAGGACCTGTAGAGCCCGTGTACTCATACAGTAGGCCCACCGTCCTAACAGTCAGAGAGGTAGTTAATGTCCGCAAGGGGAAGGTACCTTCAGGTATCTTGAACTGTGAGAAGGAAGAGGTCAAACTGCCATGGTGTGGCGCCCCTCTGGCTAGGCGCCACAGGGAGGTATTGCAATCCGACAACCAATATGATATCTCTGTGAGTTGTCAGTTCAGGGTTTAACCTATGGAGTCTGTTCTTACACACACTTAGGACTAGGCCACTTAGAGTACAGGGGCCTGACAGTGCAGTTGACAGGAGGGAGCCCCATCTTTAAGTGGGGGCCCAGGACAGAAGGCAATGGGCCAGGACTGGTAGGAGCTGACTGGTCACGTTGGGGGAAAAGACACCGGCAACACGGGAAGCCGAGGCGGTCAGAAGATCACCTCTGACCACAGACCGACGAGCTGCGGGCCCTTAGTAACGGGGTTGCCGACAGCACCACAAGGACATCTCACCCCTCAGAACAGAAACCCACTGAGAGCAATAGTAGTCATGGACTGAATTCCGGTGGGGGGAGAAATTGTGTGCTCCTGCTGCTCCCGTCCGTACCGGTAAGGGACAGACCTGGAGGGCTAGTGACACACCAAAGAACTGGCGGGAGAGCGCTGTAAAGGTGGAAAGGACAGGAAGAATAGAGCAGACCCCGAAAGACAAAGAGAGTAAACATCCAGAGACTCCACAAGGGGGACCCTGAGCTGGCAACATCCACCCGGTAAACCAAACTGTACCGTGTTCCGTTTTACCATCTGCCGGTATTCAGTAAAGTGGAGTCAAACTTGAACTGGTCTCCGTTGTTCTTCCCACCGGTGCCCGGAGGGCTTCAACACAATCACCAGCAGCTCACCGGAGGGGTAAGAACTATCACTACAACTCCCCTCATCCTCATCCATTACCGCTGCCCAGAGGTAATAGCTCCACCTGTGGGGAGCTATACCATTCTCTACTGCGCCCACCATCACCTCAGCGGTCGGTTTGCAGCGCCGGTACAATTTTACCGAGAACTACAGGTGGCGTCAAGTTCCCTTGTAAATACTCCTTCCCCACCATCTAACAAATGGTAACCAGGGCACGAAACCCGGATCCCAACCACCCGTTATTCCCTATTCAAGAAGCCATCAGTCCCGGTGTCCGAGTACCCTAATCCCTGGCCGCATCAATGGCATGCTACCATTGCTAAGCTGTTCACTGTCAAAAACAATGCCATCACGGCAGTGGAACCTTTGAATCCGTCTGACCCGGCGGAGGACAACGGCTCCGGGGGGCACCTGGAGGACTGGTGTCAGAAGCTACACGTAGGCACTGACTCCACCTCTTCACACCAAAAGCATGGAGTTTACGGAGTAGTTCGAAAATATGAATGGGTCTTTAGTAAACATCCTTTAGACATTGTGCAGGTAAAAGGGGTACAACATCACATCCCCACTGGTGACCATGCACCCATTAAAGAGAGATACTGGCCAGTACCACCAGCTCACTATCAATGAAGAGATGCTATGTGAAATGAAGGAGGCTGGGGTGATCAGAGATAGTTGTAGCCCCTGGGCAGTTCCACTAGTCCTGGTAAAGAAGAAATATGATACAAGGAGAATGTGTGCTGGCTACAGGCAGATAAATCGCATTACACATAACGATGCTTACCCGTTACCCAGAATTGAAGAGTCATTAGCTGCACTGAGAACTGCAAACTATTTTTCCACCTTAGATCTCACCAGTGGGTATTGGCAGGTTCCCGTGGCACAGGTGGACAGAGAGAAGACCACATGACACTGATGGGCCTCTGTGAGTTTAACTGCTTGCTGTTTGGACTATGTAATGCACCAGGAACGTTCCAGAGGTTGATGGAGTGTTGCCTGGGGCATAGAAACTTTGAAACCGTTTTACTGTACCTAGATGACGTCATAGTCTACTCGAAGACGTATGAAGACCATCTGAAGTATTTGAGGCATTATCCAAGTTTCACATGAAAGTGAAGCCATCCAAGTGCTACTTACTGAAGCCCAAGATACAGTACCTAGGACAGTGATGGCGAACCTATGGCACGCGTGCCAGGGATGGCACGCAGAGCCGCCTCCGCTGGCACGCGGCCTCGCCACTACACTGCCGCTTTGATCTGCCGGTGCGCGCCTCGGCGCCGGCAGATCAAAGCTGTGTTGGAGCAGAGGAGACATTTCTCCTCTCTCCGACACACTTCCAAGCCCCGCCCTCCCGGCCAGCGTCATGTGACAGCGGTCATGTGACGGACCCGGCGTCACGTGACCGCACTCAGTGCGGGTCAGGAGGAGAAGACACAGTAGAGTGCAGAAGATGTCAGCAGAGGAAACTGCAGCAGGAAGGTGAGTATGACTTTTTTTTTTCATAATCTATTTATAGCAACCAGGATGGGGCATTACTATGAGGGACTGGATGGGGCATTACTATGAGGGGCTGGATGGGGCATTACTATGAGGGGCTTTATGGGCATTACTATGAGGGGCTGGATGGGGCATTACTATGAGGGGCTGGATGGGCATTACTATGAGGGGCTGGATGGAGCATTACTATGAGGGGCTGGATGGGGCATTACTATGAGGGGCTGGATGGGGCATTACTATGAGGGGCTGGATGGGGCATTACTATGAGGGGCTTTATGGGGCATTACTATGAGGGGCTGATGGGGCATTACTATGAGGGGCTGGATGGGGCATTACTATGAGGGGCTTTATGGGCATTACTATGAGGGGTTGGATGGGGCATTACTATGAGGGGCTGGATGGGGCATTACTATGAGGAGCTGGATGGGGCATTACTATGAGGGGCTGGATGGGGCATAATATTCTGTGATGGGGCATTACTAAGAGGGGGCAGGATGGGGCATAATATTCTGTGATGGGGCTGATGTGGCATTACTAAGAGGGGGCAGGATGGGGCATATTATTCTGTGATGGGGCTGATGGGGCAATAGTAACAGGGGGCAGGATGGGGCATAATATTCTGTGATGGGGCTGATGTGGCATTACTAAGAGGGGGCAGGATGGGGCATATTATTCTGTGATGGGGCTAATGGGGCATTACTAAGAGGGGCAGGATGGGGCATAATCTGTGATGGGGATGATGGGGCATTACTAAGAGGGGCAGGATGGGGCATAATCTGTGATGGGGCTGATGGGGCATTACTAAGAGGGCCAGGATGGGGCATAATCTGTGATGGGGCTGATGGGGCATCACTAAGAGGGGCTGGATGGGGCATAATATTCTGTGATGGGGCATTACTAAGAGGGGGCAGAATGGGGCATATTATTCTGTGTTGGGGCTATTGTGTCAATAGTAACAGGGGGCAAGATGGGGCATATTATGTGATGGGGCATATTATTATGTGATGGGGGCAGGATAGGGCATATTATTATGTAATGGGGCTGATGGGGCATATTACTATGTGATGGGGGCAGGATGTGGCAGATTAATATGTGATGGGGACGAGGATGGGACATATTACTATGTGATGGGGACAAGGATGGGGAACATTACTGCTGGATGGGGCATATTACTGCAACGGGACAAGGATGGGGCATATTGGTGCAGGATGGGGCATATTACTGCATAGGGCCAAGGATGAGGCACATTAGTGCAAGATCGGGCATATTCCTGCAAATGAATAAGGGTGGGGCATATTAATGGCAAGTGGACAAGGATGAGATACATTACTGCACGATGGGGCATATTACTTCAAGGGGAGAAGGATAGGGTATTACTGCAGGATGGGGCATATTACTGCAAGGGGACAAGAATGTGGCATATTACTGCAGGATGCGGCATATTGCTGCAAGGGGACAAGGATAGGGCATTACAGCAGGATGGGGCATTACTACATTATAGGGGCAGGATGGGGACATTACCACAAGGGACATTGAAGGGACATTACCGAAGGGGACAAGGATGGGGCATACTACAAGGGGATAAGGATAAAGACATTACTACAAGAAGGGGGTCAGGATAGGATCAGAATGGAGCACATAGCTAGAAGGAGAGGATAAGAATGGAGCACATAGCTAGAAGGAGAGGATCAGAATGGAGCACATAGCTAGAAGGAGAGGATTAGGATGGAGAACATAGCTACCGTAGAAGGAAAAGGTCAGGATGGAGCACATAGCTACAAGGAGAGGGTCAGGATGGAGCACATTACTGCAAGGAGAGGGTCAGGATGGAGCACATAGCTACAAGGAGAGGGTCAGGATGGAGCACATAGCTACAAGGAGAGGGTCAGGATGGAGCACATAGCTACAAGGAGAGGGTCAGGATGGAGCACATAGCTACAAGGAGAGGGACAGGATGGAGCGCATAGCTATAAGGAGAGGGTCAGGATGGAGCACATAGCTACAAGGAGAGGGTCAGGATGGAGCACATTACTGCAAGGAGAGGGTCAGGATGGAGCACATAGCTACAAGGAGAGGTTAGGATGGAGCGCATTACTGGAAGGGAAGTCAGGATGGAGCACATAGCTACAGGAGAGTGTCAGGATGGAGCACATAGCTACAAGGAGAGGGTCAGGATGGAGCACATTACTGCAAGGAAAGGGACCAGGATTTCAGCATGAAATCTGCTTGCATTCCATGATAAAATCTTTCTTCTGTCTAATATTCTGCATTTTTTCAATACAGATCAATCCACCTGCTGTTTCTAGAAAGGGCAGTGGCAGCGACTAAGCTTCAATGTGCAGTACACATGAGCTGTCTGACCACTGCTTAAAAGAAGAGAAGACTGCAAAGGTAAGTTTAAAATCAATTAATTGTTAAAATAATTGAATTGATCATCAGTGTTTCAGGACTACAAGCCCTGTACAGGGAAGAGAGTTAGCATCTGCTGGCTCTCCCCCCTGTGCAACGCTTGTGATTACCACTCCTGCTGTAATTTAGGTTATATTACCATATTGGCACTTCGCCATAAATAATTTAGTTTGGGGTTGCGGTTTGGGCACTCGGCCTCTGAAAGGTTCGCCATCACTGACCTAGGACATGTGGTCAGCGCTAAAGGTATGGCACCAGACCCTAATAAAGTCACCATAATCAGGGACTGGCCGAGGTCCACAACCATCAAGGAAGTACGTCAGTTCCTGGGACTGGTAGGCTACTACTGGAGGTTTATCAAGGGCTTCAAAAAGATAGCAACGCCTTTGCTAGACCTCCTGGCAGGCCACTCCAAGAAGGTCAAGAACCCGAGTCCCTCCGTTTGAATGGGACAGCAGAGTGGAAAACTCCTTCATGCAGTTGAAGTAGGCGCTGACGTGGGATGAAATCCTGACCTATCCTGACTATGGCCAGCCATTTGTGCTCTACACAGATACCAGTAATGTAAGATTGGGAGCTGTGTTATCCCAGGTGCAGAGAGGCAAAGAAAGAGTGATTGCCTATGCCAGCAGGAAGCTCCGTCCTATAGAAAGGACCCCGAAAACTATAGCTCATTCAAGCTAGAGTTCCTCGCCATAGTCTGGACTGTGACTGAATGCTTTAAACCTAACTGGCTTCAGCGAAGTTTACCATCTATAATGGACAATAATCAGCTGACACATCTATAAACTGCAAAGTTAGGTGCACTGGAACAGCGAAGGATGGCCCGGTTGTCCAATTACAACTTTAGCATCAAGTACTGGGCAGGGCATAAGAATGCCAATGCTGATGCACTGTCAAGGATGCCCCACCTACCAAATGCGAGAGAAGACCCGGAGGTGCTGGAAGAGATAGAGCTACCGGCTTTTCACCACAGCAGTGCATCCCAGTATTCCCATGAAGTGAGAAACAAGTGGCCTGTCATGCAAGAAGCCACATTCAATCCATTACCCCACAACGGGTTGGGCAGAGATGCAAAACAGTGACCCAGCCATCTACCTAGTCAAGGAGTTGCTGAAGCAAGCTGACTCACGCCTTGGTCCAGATGCCCCATCAGAGGCGCAACAGCTGTGGAAAGAGAAGAGCAAGTTATTCATCTATGCAGGCAAGATGTGGGGGCAACACATCAACGCACAAACCCATGAATTGGAGTGGCAAATAGTGGTCCTGAAGAGAGATGTACTGATGGTCTTGGAGGCGTACCACCAGGGGGCAGGGCACTTGGGGTAGAAGAAGCTTGAGGTTCTGTTATGTGAAAAATTCTACTGGGTTGGCATGAGGAAGGCCATCGAGCAATGGTGCAGAGACTGTGACCGTGCAACCTGCGAGGAAGGATCGGACAGTCTGAGAGCTCCTCTACAGCCTATTGTCACCAGAATCCACTTGAACTTGTTGCCTTGGACCATGTGAAGTTGACCCCGAGCTGATCAGGCTATGTCTAAGCCCTCACCATTGTAGATCACTATTCCCGTTTCTTGGTAGTAGAGCCACTAAAATACCTAACAGCGAGGACAGTGGCTAGAGCTTTTCAAGCCCATTTCTGCAGACCCCATGGTTATTCTGAACAGGTACTTACTGATCAAGGTCCAGCATTTGAGGCAGAGGTGTTCCAGGAGTTTTGCAACTTGTACAGTTGCAAGAAAATAACAACACCATACAATCCACAGATCAAGGGAAGGCAAAAAAAAAAACATGTTGCAACCCTAAGCTGCACATTGAGGAAAACAATCCTTCCTGACTCCACATACGGCAATCAGACTAGTTCCCTGGATCAACACCCTATCAAAGAATCTAGTATATATAACTGGTAATATTATAGTTTTCAAGAAAGGCATCTAGTCCCTTCTTAAATATTAGTAGTGACTCACTCATTACAACATCATGTGGCAGAGAGTTCCACAGTCTCACTACTCTTATAGTAAAGAATCTGCGTCAGTGATTATGATTAAATCTTCTTCCTCCAGATGTAGAGGAAGCCCCCTTGTCCCCGTCTCAGGCCTAACAGTAAAAAGATCATTAAAAAGGTCTCTGTACCGTCCCCTCATATATTTATACATTATTATAAGATCACTCCTAAGCCTTCATTTTTCCAAGCTAAATAACCCCAAGTTTAATAACCTGTCTTGGAATTGCAGACCCCTCAGTCCTCTGTTAACCTTGGTCGCTCTTCTCTGCACCTGCTCTAGTTCAGCTATGTCTTTCTTATACACCGGAGACCAGAATTGTACACAGTATTCTAAATGTGGTCGCACTAGTGACCTGTATAGAGGTATAATTATGTTCTCCTCATGAGCATGTATGCCTTTTTTAATACATCCCATTATTTTATTTGCCTTTACAGCAGCTGCCTGACACTGGCCACTAAATGTGAGTTTGGCATCTACCCATACACCCAGGTTCTTTTCAGTGACAGTTTTGCCCAGTGCTTTACAATTAAGCACATAATTATACCTTTTATTTCCTCTGCCCAAGTGCATGACCTTACATTTATGCCCATTAAAGCTCATTTGCCATTTATCACCCAAGCTTCTAGTTTACATAAATCCTCCTGTAATATAAAATTGTCTTCCTCTGTATTGATTACCCTGCTGAGTTTAGTGTAATCTGCAAATATTGAGATTCTACTCTGTATGCCCCCTACAAGGTCATAAATAAATATATTAAAAGAAATTGAGCCCACTACTGACCCCTGTGGGGCCAGAGTAGTATGTGGCCAGAGACATTTCCAGATTTAGTGGACTTATACAATCATATCACTGTGAATTCCATCAAATATACTCCTGCCTACCTGATGAGAGCAAGACCTGGCAAGCTGCCAATAAACTGACACCTGAAACCAACCTACCAGATGCAGAATGGGATTCAGAACATCAATTGAGGTATTGTCAAGTGCAAGAGTGCCTACAAAGAAACCTGTCTCAAGCAAGAGAAAGGCAAAAGAAAGCCTACAACGCAACTGCAGTTCACTTAACACCAGGAGAACAAGTCCTCAAGAGAAAATTGTCGAACCAACAAACTGCATGACCAGTGGGAGGCAGAGCCATACACTGTGTTACCTTCAAATTTTGACAACACCAAGTTACAACACCAAGGTCTGCTTAATCAGTAAAGATGGAGGGTAGAACTCAGCGGCAGTTTAAAGAGATCACCTAAAGAAATGCCCTGAACAACTCAAGTCACAGAGAAGAAGTCCAAGATCCACCTAAATCCACAGAAGAAAAAGAAGAGATGTTTCATACAGTTTTGAAGACTTTCCCAAAATGTGGACTCAGATAAAGGCACAATTGTACTCCCTGTATTGACTTTTCCCCAAGTAGTCGTGCCTGAACCAGTTGAGACTCAAGAACCTCCTGAGGAACCACTGGCTGCAGAAGAGCAAGAAAGTCAACCCCCTGATCCCATGGTGAGTCTAATATGACACTCTGGTATACTTGTGCTAGGTAAGTCTATATGTAGAATAGTGGTTAGTACACCCACAGCACTAGCAATAGACATTAGAAACCAGAGCAGACCATCAGAGATACCTGTACTGCGTAGATCCACTCGCAGTAACAGAGGTCAGATCCCATCACATTAAGGGATTGTAAGTGAAGTTAAGTGGACATTTAAAAAAAGTAAATATGTTTTGTTTCCATGTAAGTATGTAAATAAGCAACCACCAAGTGTGCAGTGCCTACAAGACTTACTGTATGAACTTTTGAGTCTTCTTCAATAATTTTATTTAAATATGGACCAATAAACCAAAGGACTAGTTGTGGTAAAGACAATTTTGTAAAAAGTTCATCATCAGTCAATGGTGGAAGGACTAAGCGTCGTAGTGACTGTGTATCCAAATTTTTCTTGGTTTTTGGAATTTTTCATTTTTAAGACTCTGTACAACTTTTCAACTGTTATTGTTATGTCTTTCAAACATCTTTCCTCAGTCCAGAAGTACTGAATTTTACTAGGGGAGAATGTGGCACCCTAGAGTCCGGTTGCCACAATGGCATTGACTCCACCTGAGGGGTGATGTCATGGTTGGAAGAAAGAAGGGGTATCCACACCAAGTAAGCCCATAGTATGCACACTTTCCTGACTCCAGACCAGAAGGGGGAGCTCTGAAACCCAGGTTCAGAGGAGCTCCCCTATAAATTCTGGCCTGGGGGAAGGGTTAAGTCAGTTTAGTTCTTGGAGGACTGTGAAGATGACCTGGGGACTGGAGCAGTGCCAACCTCATCCCAGTAGAGTAGAAAGAAGAAACAGCAAGCGTGAGGACCCGTAGTAAACAGTCTGAGGAAGGAGGGAAGCAGGCCTGGGGAGTGGAGCCAGTTATTGGGCTCACCCCAGTGCAGAGTGCCAGAAGCAGACACCGGAGTTCGAGGTTGTGAGGGTATTCCAGGCCCAACAGACAAAACCAGAGGACGGGAGATTCCTAGTCTCCCATCCACAACAAAGCACCTGGAGGCACAGCAGCACCAGAGAGCTCAGGGCCAGTAGCCAGAAGAATAATGCCCAGGAAGGGCTCAAGCTGCCTGCCATATGGTGAGAGACTTAAACGTAGGAAGAGAAGGTAGCAGCTTAGCTACAGGCAGCCAGGACCATCGAGGAGTAGCGCAGCAGGGAGGTCTCAGAACTCACCGTTGAGGAGATCCCTTACTTGCTTCTAGGTCACCCAGATTCACCACATCTCCTGTGGACAGTATCCTGGTTTCTACTTGCAACTACCAGTAAAGGTAACGGAGACTATGTACTGTGTGTCTGTCGATTATTCTGCGCCCTCATTCCAGCACGCCCAATGGCCTACCACTGCCATAGACTTTACCGGTTGCCCTTGGTAACCGCTCCACCCATGGGGAGCAATACCACTGTAGCTGCAATCCCATCATCCCCAGAGGCCCCGCACCGCAGGTCAGTACCCCAATAGCCGAGCACCCATTGGTGGTGTCACGATAACCATCCCTAAATCAATACCCCAGACTACTTTTAAAGTAGATCCCCAGGGTTACAAGCCAGGTCTCAACCCCTGTGACTCCCCCAGAAGCATCAAAGCCAGATTCTGTGGGGCGGGTCAATTGTAACTATCCATCTCCCTCTTGATTACATTCCAGAGGTTTTCAATGGGGTTCAGGTCTGGAGATTGGGCTGGTCATGACAGGGTCTTGACGTGGTGCTTCTTCATCCAACCATTAATTGACCTAGCTGTGTGGCATGGGGCATTGTCCTGCTGGAAAAAAACAGTCCTCAGAGATGGGGAACATTGCCTGAGCTGAAGGAATCAATTATTTTTCAAGGATAACCTTGTATGTGGCTTGATTTATACATCCTTCACAAAGATTACCTGCCAATTGCAGCCTTACTGAAGCATCTCCAGATCATCATCAATCCTCCACTAAATTTCACAGTGGGCTCAAGACACTGTAGCTTGTATGCCTCTCCAGGTCTCCATCTAACCAGTAGATGACCAGGTGTTGGGCAAAGCTGAAAATTAAACTCATCAGAGAAGATTACTTTACTCCAGTCCTCTATGGTCCAATCCTTATGGTCTTTGGCAAACTTCAGCCTGGCTCTCCGTCGCTTCTCATTGCTGAAAGTTTTTTTCTAGCTTTAATGACTTGAGCCCTGCCTATAGGAGCCTGTTACGAGCTGTTCTTGCTGTGCACTTCACCCCACCTGCCATTTGCCATTCCTTTTGTAGGTCACTTGATGTCATCTTGTGGTTTCTGAGTGACTTTCGAATAAGATGACGGTCATTCCGGTCAGTGGAGAGTCACTGTCGCCCTCTGCTGGTCTGTAGCTTTTTAGTCTCCAATGTCTGCTGTTTGACCTTGCTGTAATGGACTGCTGTCTTCAAAATTTTAAGGATGGAGGCAACATGATGCTTACTGTATCCCTCTGCTAGTAAAGCCAGAATTGAGCCCTTCTTTTCCTCACATAAGACATTTCTTTTCAACTCCTTTGGCATGGTTAAAAGTAATTTTTTCATTGAAATTACTTTTGGGCTATTCCTAACACTTGTCTTACCATCCAGCTTGTCCTATTGCAAGAGGATTGTGAAGAACACAGCAGTGCTTTTTATACTTTCATTTGTTAAATAAGATTTGGTTCAAGTGATCACCTTATCAGAAGCACATTAAGTAGAATGAGGTGTACTTTGGTTGGAATTGAACTGACACTGGAATAAAATTGCTGTCAGACATGTAGAGGTGGTGATTTTTAGAAAACTGTGCAATGGTCTCTTAATTTTTGCCAGAGCTGTATACATGTAAGTCCATATTATTGTTAGCTCTGGTTTTTCTTTTCACAATGATGCCATATTGAGAATAAACCATCAATGCAGACAATATTTTAAAAACTGATAGCTAGAAATAAGAGTTGTTAAAAACGGTTTTCTCATTTTACAATTTACTATTTTTCTATAAAAATTGTGAACATATTTCCTTAAATAAATGCCTAGCTCAATACATGGTACATGTCTAAAATGTTTGTGCTTTGGAATTTGCTCTTTTTGAAAGGTTAAACGAATTATAGGGCACTTCAAGCTGTAATTTTACTATTTTACATAATGAAATGTCATATTTTCTTTTAGAGGGTAAACATCATGACTTAATAGTAATAGCAGTACTTTACTGTAGTGAAAGTTATCTATCTATATGGCACTCATAATGTAAGTGCATATATATTTTATGCATTTTTACTCTTAGCCATCAATTGTCATAATAACATTTAGACATTTACTAAAGTGCCTATTTTATGAAGGATAAGGACAGAGTGTAAAGATGCATTCACACGCATCGATCCGATGAACGATTTTGTTAGTGATCACATACACGCGTGATCGCTAACAAAATCATTCAGATCGCTGGTGAGCTGTCACATAGGCAGACTCACCAGCCATCAGTGGACCATCGACATCGTGGAAATGATTTAAATATCGTTTCCACAATGTCTTGCTCCCCCTGCCAGGCTGCGGTAAGCGGGAGCAGGCTGGTCTCAAAGGTAAACAGCAGGTATCTAGGCAGCGCGCTCTGATACCCAATGTATACCTTGGTTACCAGCCTTCTCGTTCACCGGATGGTATCCAAGGCACCCCCTGTTTACCTTGGAGATCAGCTCCTAGCGCTTGCAGAGAGGCCCTGGCAGCTGGCTTATCGGTCATCTCCCAGTGTCACACGCAGTGATGCTGCGAGTCCACCGGGCGACCAACGGTGGATTTGAAGTCCTGTCCTCAAATCAAACGATGAACGATCAGCCGACTGATCTTCATCGTTTGTAGTGTCACAAGCAACGATGTCATTTCGACATCGTTCAAGCGTCAGAAAACACGTGACGTTTGAGCGATATCGGCAACGATATTTTACGTGTGATGGTACCTTTATTTTACTTTTCCGTTTATATTGTGCTACTAACTCTGCTTAATGCATTACAGTAAATAACAGACATTGATCATTGCTCCATTTTTTATTTTAAAATTTGTGGATTAATTTCAAAATCAATTTGAATAAAGGTAAAGTTTTTTCACAGAGCTACATATCCAATAAATAGAATTACTGCCAGGTTCAAATGGACTTGCTGTCCATAAGAAAAACAATATTATTCAATGGGTCAATGCAGATGAGTCTTTATTTTTTCACTGATCAAATCTGCACTAGTTTCGTCTGTTTGAGACTCATCCATTCAAGTGTATGGGTGGTGTAAAACAAAATCAGATGCCACCGTAGGTGTCATGAAAAGGTAATGCAGCATCCATTTAGAAGTGATTTTAGGATTGTGAGATGATGTCGGAGCTGACATCTCTGCAATGAAGATGTGAAGTAAAAGAACATTTGACAAATATTTCAGATAGTAATGTGCACTGCTCAAAGAAATAAAGGGGACAATGTTAAATGTTAAATGTTCCCTTTATTTTTTTGAGCAGTTCCAGAGCCAGTCAATTGTCAAACAGTAGTACACTGCTAAAAAAAATAAATGGTACATTTAACATTGTTCCCTTTATTTCTTTGAGCAGCTTATTTTAAAACTACTGCAGTGAAGAATATGGTAGTAGCAGTAGTTTGTTAATGATAGAGAGATTAATTTGGGAGAGAAGGAGAGAGAGATAGTAGTGGTGCTTTTGTGGTTATAAGGTTTACGGTACTCAACCATCCGGTGGTTAAACAGGTCTGGACATCACAGTGGCGATCCCCAGAGGTTGTGGTCCTGGTTGGACATGTTAAGGGGGTTTTTACAGGGGAATAACAGTTTGTGATGATGGCAGGAGTGCTGACTATATGTGGCCAGGGGCTGCTGTGGGGGCTTCCTAGTGAAGATGGAAGGGCAGCCAGGTGTTAGGTCCTCTCCAGCCAGGGCACAAATCCCTTGGAAGATGTTGAGGCATGGATGGGATTGTGGATGGTGCAGAGGAGTAGGTGGGTAGTGGTGCACGAGGATGCAGGAAGGATCAGATGACACACAGTCTTTGTGGTTCTTACCCATTACTTGTAGTTGAAGATTACAACCTAGCCGGGGTACAGTGTTCACCAAGAATCACAGCCTGGCCAGCCCAGAGATAATTGGAGTCCACCTTGCTGAAAAAAAGGGTATATGGTCTTCCAACTGCCTTCCCAGTGCTATCACTTGCTCTTTCCTTGCCTCTTCTGTCTCCTAAGTGTCTGTGGTTGCCATTTTCTGCCAGGCAGGTAGCTCGAGGTCCTGCGAGCAACAGTTTTGGTCCTCTGACACTGTATGGCCCCATGAGCCTTGGGAACATACACAAAGTTAGTCACTGTACTTGAAGCCCAGTGATGTCAAACTTCACGACTGGTCCTGAAGTATTCTTGATCGAGTTGGGAGCTGGCACCTCTCCTGCAGCTAGCTCTGATGCCCGCTTCAACAGCTGGCAGCAGATTCGTCCCTCCAGGCCCTCAGCCTAGCACTTCACTCCATACTCCATGCTGTCTCTCAGCTACCCAGAACAGACTAGAATTCTCCTTCTTGCCACCCACCCCCTGCCTAAGTCCTCTCTCCAGCCAGAAGTGGGGACTGCCCTATAGGTTGTCTTTCCGCACAGTATTTCTTGGCCTGAAGTTCAGATGTGTTGAGTGTATGTGGGGAACTCAGCAAAGTGTCCTCCACTTACCTCCAGGCAAGATATTACACATAGGTTATATGCAGTACCACAGGGGAGCTAAAGTGCCATTAGCATTGCCAGTTTCAGTGATAACCACCACTGGCATCAGCAATATAGCCAATAGTACAAATAAAAACAGACCACAATATGCCCTCTTTGCTTCTAGTAATCATATTAGTGTGGAAGAAGCAGAGGGCATTAGTATATAGAGACATATCTAGTTGGGCAATACAAGGCATTTGAACCTGGATGCAGACAGCAGGAGACGCCATGGGCTGCCTGAAGTAGCAGTATGTGGTGTCTTCCAGTGGCTGCATTTTGCAGGCCCACGTGGTAGTCAGCCATTTTCTGAGATGGCTGTCAAGTTTACAGCCAGCAGGAAGAAGGTGCAGTGTGCCGGCTATTAGTGAACAATTGTACTTGCATCTTTCAAGTGCAAGTACAATTGAAGCCCTGACCTTCAGCACTTCTGGGTCAGGGCAATGTTAACAGTTACAGTGTGACTACGTCAGATGGATTTATTGTTTGTTAGAGGAGGAAGAAATTTGAGAACACACTATGGTGAGAGATTGGGGGGAATGTATACAGACACAATATGGGGAGAGAAGGTGAAGGAAATGTATATGTACACAGTATTGAGAGAGATTGTGGGGGAAGTGTATCCCGACAAAGTATGGAGCAAATGGTGGAAAAATATTGAAGACTCAGTACGGGGAATGATGGAGAAATTTAAGGACATAGTATGGGGAGAGAGGGTAAGGGAAATGTATATTTATACTATATGAAGAAATAGGGTAGCGAGAATGTATATTGACACAGTATTGGGAGAGAAGGCTGGTATAATGAATACAGACATTAGGAGAAGAAGTGTATATAAACACAGTGTGGGGAGACAATGGTGGGAAGAGATTTGAAGACCCTGTGTGGGAAGTGAAGGGGGAGTTTGGGGAGAGTTGGTGGGGGGAATGTATATGAACACAGTATGGGAAGCAAATGTGGAAAGACGTTTGAGCGCACAGTATGGGAGTAAAAGTAGGAAATTTGTGGACACAAAATGGGGAACAAAGGGGGATCTGAGGATACAGTATGGAGAGTTAGTGAGATGGATGCAGACAAAGTATGAGGAGTGAGGGGAATGTGTGGTGAGGTAATGAGGGGACAGTATGGGATGAGGAAAATAGGAGGGGGTACAAAATAGAGATTGAGTAGTGATACCTCAAAATTGGCAAAGAAATGGTTCAGTGACAATTCAGTAAAGGTGCTGGATTGGCCGCCACAGTCACCAGATGTCAACCCAAGTGAACACTTGTGGGTAGAGTTGAAGAAAAGATGTATAAATATCCAAGTGAGTTGACCAGTATGCACCAACATACTGTAGAACATTTAATAGAGACACAAGATTAAATTTAGGTTGAGACATGCATGAATCTAATTGAATGAATGCTAACACAACATTAATGCCCCAATTGTGTGTGGCAAAGTCTCTGTCATGGCCACCACTATATGCGTGTGTGCACTACATGCCCACAAAACTGTGTGTTTACCCATAGCCCTGTACATATGTGCTCAGTCAGCTCACATCACATCACTATGACCCAACCTACAAACATATACATGTTGACTGCAGTCATTTCTGACACCCATACAAATGTAATTTGCGATTATTTATGTGTTGTTGACGGTGTGTTCCTAAATGCAATGTTTAATCTAACAGAGGATGGTGACAGCTCAGAAGGCCAGCCATCACCATGGCAACCCCACCAGGCCCCAGATGAAATGACACGCCAGCACCACCATCTGGCAGCCCACCGCCACCTTCTCCTGGAAGGGCTGCCTCTTCACCTGATTGGAGTTCCAGCTCTGGAGCACCTCACAGCTCCCTCTATGCACCTGCTAGCCCAGCCTCTGCCGAGCACAGCCCACCCACCAGCCCACCTGGAGGGCATCAACATCCCCACCCTGGGCCCAGCACCCACACACGCCCAGCTGCACACACCGTCACCCCCTGACACCCCTCCACCCCACCCAACGTTCCCAGTCCATTTGGCAGCCCTGTTGGGGAATGGTCCCCACAGTGTGGTAGTGAGCCTGGTGGAGGTGGCCCTGACGTTACATGTTGTCCATATTAAACAAGCTTGATGTTCTGATTTTGCCCTGTCACACCCGCAGATAATGCGGTTGTTTTTGTGTCATACCTTCGCTAAATGCAGATGCCACAGCAGCTGTGCCCATGTTGCCAGGGACGGCCTAAACCCCTGCCGAAAGGGAACTGCCGGATGATGTCCATAATCGTAAGTTTTGTAACACATGTACATAACATTAGTCAACAGAGAAGGACGTGTTACTAATGTTGGCCATCTCCAAAACAGGTCAACAAAGCATCGACGAGTTGGTTGCTGTCCACCGTGAGGCGCAGGCCAAATTAGATAGAATGTGGGCCATCATCCAGCGTCTCACAGGTGGACAGGCTGCTGAAGTCCCTGCTGGTCGGACACACCCATTGTGATGTTTTATTGTTTTTTGTTTTGTTTTTTACACACTTGTGTGTTGACTGTGTGGCATGTTGCCCAGATTTTATCACTTGTTCGACCTTTAAGTGTGGCCTTCCAAAAAAAAAAAATTGGTGTACCCGAAAAGCCACCTATCCAAAAAAAAAAAAAAAACACAAAAAAACACAAAAGGGATTCAAACAATAAATTGTTTGTTAAAATCCAACACCAGTATTTGGTCTCTTTGATATAGACACAGAGGTGCAGGACTTTATAGTGTACCCAGATTTGGCAATACAACATCTGTCAGCCACAATCCAATGTGTGTCGGGTCAGATTAACCTTGAATGTGCAAACATCACTATAAATACATGCAAGGGAAGGGGTAGCCCCCCCATCAATGTGTAGAGCACAATCAAACATTAATTACCCAATGTAAAACGGACAATATCACACATCCAATTGCCCATACAATAATTACTATCATTGTATGGCAAACCACCAAAACATGTGTCAAGGACCGGGAACAAACTTGTAGAGCCATGTAGGGCAGATAAGTGTTGTCACACCTAGGGGCCAAAGGGATGTACTATATGTCAAATTGTGTACCTTACCATGTGATAGTGGTTATGTGCGCTATACAAGTGACACACATCCTTGCCCAGTAATGCAACATAACAGTACATACAGACACATACATTACAGGTACACACCAATAATCAGTTTGGATTTGTGAAAAACAAACATTTTATTCACATCACATAACCAAAAGCAGCCTGTGTATAAGAAGGAAAAAACTAAATAAAAGGTGTCCACATAGAAGCGTAACTTTCAGTAGCGTCTCTCCTCCTGTACATAGTCATGTACTGGCTCAGATGTGGGTTGTGACCCCATATCTCCATAGCCCCCAACAGTATGCCAAGTGTGGAAGGGGTTCTCTAGGGCCACTGGACACATCCTGAGTTTGTCTGAGCCCATACCTATGCAGCCTCGGACCCTGTGACACTGAACGCCTGACAGTGGGGTTGGCAATGTAGGCAAGTGGTGTCAGTGACTTGTCCTCAGCAGCTTCCTGGACCCGAATGATGAACCTCTCTGCTGTTGTTCGCTGATCTTGGTCCAGACTGGGCACCCGTTCATCCACAATGATGCCCAATCCCCGTGTTCTTCTGGTTTTTCGCATTGCGCAGCACCCTCTTGGCCCATGTACCCAGCTCAGACGTCGGAGGTGTTGGTGGGCGTCTCCGACTAATGACTGAGCTGGGTTCCAGGCACAATCTCCCCCGCAGATGTTGATGGGGGAGGATAATCCACGGGTGCCGTCTCTTGGCTGGACATCAGCTCCGATGCTCCGGTAAACAAACAAAACAAAATGTCAATACACTTGTCATGTTCACCAGAAATGTATGTATCTAAAAGCAATTCAAGAATATGCACATAGGGTAATACCTTCTTTTCTAAGGCTAAAATATGTGTAAAGAGGGAGCTGCTCACCTGATGCAGTTGTGAGAACCCACAACTGGTAATGATCGCTCATCTATGAGTGGTTTGCTGCAGGACCGTACTTCCACAGGTCACCGTGGTTCAAACAGCTTGTAGGACAAAGTACCGTGGGTCCGCGCTGCCACTTCAATTAATGGAGATAAAAAAACAGCCACACGGGAATGTCTGGATCAAACAGGATTCTTCTTTATTTGTCCAACATGTTTCGGAGTTATCTCCCAACTCCTTGACATTCCCTGAGGAAGGAGTTGGGAGATAACTCTGAAACATGTTGGACAAATAAAGAAGAATCCTGTTTGATCCAGACATTCCCGTGTGGCTGGTTTTTTATCTCCATTAATTGAAGTGGCAGCGCGGACCCACGGTACTTTGTCCTACAAGCAGAAATGTATGTATGTCATTTCCTATCAACAGCTGCAGCATTACCAAGCCAGTGTACGATGTCACCACAAACATTGCCCATATGAAACCAAGACTATTGAAAAGTCCAAATTGTGCAGTCAACTCACCGGAGGATCCAAGATGGTAATTGCTGTGGCCCTACAACCAACTACAAGCCAAAATAGGAGGCTAGTGTGTGACCCATCACCACAAACAAATGATTTGGAAGAATACACCAACAGGATTGTAGTTGCAGCTGATTGTCAAAAGAACCAGTGAGTACAAGCACCAACGGCTAAGCAGACCAACAATATTCAGTACACATACCTCCTGTGACGATGCTGTGGCTTCGGATGTGGCCTCCTCAAGCACCCTGTTGCCCCGCATTCATCTAGGGACAACGTGGTCCAGAGTGAAAATGAGGAGGTCATTATACCAGAGTTGTGGCACATAGACCTCCTCACTTTCCATCCCTGAGCGCTGGGACCTCTGGACCCGGTTGTACTCCTTTCGGAATACGGTGCGCAGGTGCTTGAGTTTGGCTTGCACCTTCTTCTTGACCCACCTCTCCCCAGGATAGTGGTGTTGGGAGAGGGAGACAAGATGGCCATAGGCCACATCCTTCACCTGATTGTTCTTATAATCAGGTGATTGCAGGCGCCACAGGCATTCATGGTCCTGGTACATAGCAAGCAAGGCCCAGACAAAATCCTGATTGTCCCCCATCTGCAACATAAGCACAGGCCACGTCACCCAGAAACATACACGTACATATGATGTCATGATGCAACAAGTATAATGGCCACATTATGACGCCAGCTACACAGCATTGTTTAAATACGCCACATGAGTTCACAGAAGCCGAACATTGTGTAATGTTGATAGATATGCTGACAGGGCCACTTCCACATGTAGCTATGGCAACGGCGGCTACATGGACCAATGTAGATAAGGTTCTGTAGATACACATCTATTACCATGCTCACTATGTAGGGACATCAAAAGAGTGGTTAAGTACTAGTTATTGCAGTCTAATTGGAAATGAGGTTTAGGAGGTGTTTGACACATAAAACATAACAGCGGCAAAAACTACAATGCCCAGGTCTCATATGTAGGGCCACATTATGTGTCAGTGCTTACATTGAGGGGCGGACATTGGGGCCATAAACCTCACAATAAACTTACATACAACGCAACAAGGACAACAGCGTTGGTAAAAACATTACATATGGGCCAGTAGGTAGTGCTAACCTAATAATATCAGTACTGTATAGATGATCAAGCCATGCACATCGCTATACCTACCGTCTGAGCAGCTGACTGTGCTTGGAGAGACTCAACCACAATGGGTCATATGCTTTGAGGACACACAAGTGCTATAACTGCGCCATCTTTATAACGGACGATAACTAATCATAACGCAACAGAGTCAGCAAATCACAGGAGTTGGGCATGGATGACACAGGTGCGCGGGGATTGGCTGCTTACGTGATAAAAACCTGCAACGCCAGAGCAATGTGAAGCTAGCTGCCAGAGTCATTGGGTAAGTACTGCTTTCATACGTCCCTTGTACGATGGCTGCGTGTGTTTTGTGTTGAGACAAGGGTGTTACAAATAAAAACAACAGTCTTGGTGAGCACCACACCACCTCCTGGTGTGTGCATTACATACTCCGAGTGTCTGACATTGCTGTGCTGTGTAGGACCAAGTGTATACATGTTGACACAATAGATGATGTAGCCTCATCATTGTCCCTCCATTTTATAAAGTCAATTCAGGAATGAGTACCCAAGTTGCGTCAGTGCTGTAGTTTTGCCAACATCCACACTGATCTGGATTTTCTCCTGACTTGTACACACACAATGTACTGTATATTTCGGGCTTCTGGTGACAGCTTCAGTGTGTCTGGAGGGTTGGTAATGTGTGATGGATAGTATCCTGCATTTTCAAGAGGACATGGGTGTTTTTTGCTCATGTTTAATACTGCAGTGTGTCATGAAGGCTTGAGGTGGCTATGTTCCTAGGCCATGCATGTGGTACATGTTGCCAATTTGAATGGGGAGGGGGAGAAATGATAATTTACGGCCCATCTTGGTTGGTTTATTTAGAGTTCCTGCTTGACTACCTACTGATGATGTATTGCTTAGATATGGGCTTGTTATTTTAATGAATGCTTGTTGGGGATGTCCATGTGTACAATGCGAAAGGTGATGGGTGCTAACAGACTATTTTAGTCTGTATGTTCCGAAATGTTGCTATTGTATGAAGTCAGAATGTTGTAAATTTGAGATGCTCATGTGGTATGGATGGGAGGCATGTTGTAGGTGGATTCATGTCTAGGTGGTGTGTAGAGAAATAGTTATTGTTGGGTTTTGGTGTGTGTGGACATGTTTGTTGTGTCTGACAATATGTTTTTTCATTTCAAAGGGGTTGGTTTGTCAGCTTATCATGGACAGTGGTCAGAGGCTTATCGTGGCTCTAGCATTGTTGGAGGAGGACTTGTGGCTGGAGGACAGAGCTGAGAGATTGCGGGCTCGTAGACCACGGCGTGTGTGGTGTCGTGAGTGGCTTCTGCAAAGGGTCAACCTGAGCTACATGCAGCTGGTCCGTCAGCTGGAGGACAGGAATCCACATGACTTATCTCCATATGTCCGAGGACTCCTTTAATTTCCTGTTGGAACCCATTTGCCCATGGATAGCCCGTCAGGACACTGTGATGCATAGAGCTGTGACATCTGAGGAGCGTTTGGCTGTGACTCTGCGCTTCCTGGCAGCAGGTCGTTTAATGAGGGACCTGCAATACTCTGCAGCAGTCCTCTGCTGAGCCCATCTGGAGTTGCCTGCAGCCATCCTACATGTGTTTCTCAACAACCACCGCAGAATGGATTAACGTTGCCAGTGGTTTTGAGGAACGCAGGCAATTTCCATAACTGTGGAAGGGTATTGGATGGTAAGCACGTGAGGATCTTGCAACCCCCCAAGAGGGGGTCTTTTTATTACAACTATAAAGGGTATTTTAGCATGGTCCTCCTGGCCCTCGTAGATGCTCACTATGAGTTCCTTTACGTGGATGTTGACATGAACGGGCGTGTCTCAGATGGGGGTGTGTTTGGACACAGCTCCTTTGGGCAAGACCTGAGGAGAGGTGCTCTTAACTTGCCCTCAAATGATGTCACAACCGGGAATCTCAACTTTGCGTTTGTGCGGGATGAAGCATTTCCACTTCATGCTCATCTACTATGGCCATATCCCCAGAGGATTGTTACTTCTGAGCAACACATTTTCAATTTCCGGCTATCCCAGGCATTTGTGTGGTTGAAAATGCGTTCGCATCATGGCCAATAGATACACCTTTGAATATGAAACTGGAATCTATAGATATAGTAGTGCTGGAATGCTGTGTGCTGCATAACTTCCTGCATCGTAGGGATGCTACATCATACATGCCGGCAAGTTATGTGGATTCAGTGGACTCCACAACAGGGGAAGTCTGTCCCGGGGCACGGCATGCAACCGACCCAAGTATGGCACCACTCCAGCCGCTAAGCCAGGCTCTGAGTCCGCAGGATGCCAGGAGCAGCAGGGACAGCTACTGCTCCTACTTCAATGGCCCTGGGGCAGTGGCCTGGAAGCAAGAACAGGTGCAGGGTGGCTGTACACCGGTCCAGGCCTTGCACACACAGTGTATGCTGTGACTGTGTCTCCCTGTCCATATTATATGGTTTCACATGTGGGTATGTGTCCACACACGGACAATTGTATAGTGTTGGTTGTGGATGTAGGTAGACATCAGTATCCGCACACACACATGTCTGCACACACATAGTTGAACCTGGACCAAACACAATCCATGCACATATGTCCATACTGTTGTTTGTTGCTTACCCACGTCATAACACTCAACACTCGCACACATAGCCATTCCTAGTGTCAGCCACAGAGCAAAACACGAGCCGTGTGTGTGGCACTTTGGCAACGCTAAAGTGTCTTGCAGGAGCCACAACACATGACATGAGCGGGGATTAGCGAGATAGTCCAAAGGGCAAATGCGTCATGTACTGGGCAGACTTCCTGACAAGGCTGACCAATGGTAACGCAGTTGTGTAGGCCAATCGGAGAGGTAGGGGCGCGGTGTAACACACTCTGGCATGCCTATCTCCTCGCCGTGGCTAAACACTATGCCCACATCACTGATGTGGTGGTGGCATGTGACGTGGCGATGTGAGAAGGGGAGATCGCTTCCGGTGTTGTCAGGCGATTTCCGGAATGCACGATCGCCGGTGATCGCACGGGAAATCGCTACGTGTGACATCTCTGAAGCGATGTGAAAAAATTGGCTGGAACATGCACACTCAAGTCGAATTGCCAGCGATATGGCAGCATGTGACGGTACCTTAAGGCCGTAAATTGCCTTAAACATGCAATTTTTTAGGGGAAATTTAAACATTGTGACTATGAAATCAGGGCAGTGTAGTTGTTTAGCAAAATGTTAAAGGGAACCTTTCACCTCATTTTACCTCTCTCTGCTATCACTACCTGTCCCTGCACCTTCCTAGCTGATCCCTAACCATCCCTGTCTCACTTACCCTGCACTGTAAAGATTAAGAATATTAGTTATATACTTACATGTAGTCTGCTTCTGGAGACTGAAAAGGTGGTCCCCAGGGCTCTATTCTCCCCTCCTCGCTTGTTTTCTGCATTCATTCGTTCTTTGTTCCTCCTCTATTTTAAATTTGCCCCCTCATTTTCCACCGTAAAGTGCATGGCGGTACATCACATCTGGTGCATTGTGGGGCTGATCACGTAGTATGGCTCATCTCCAGCGCATGTGCAGTGCACATATCGAAGCCAAGATGGTGACATCATAAGCTCACAATGCACCTGGCTGGATGTCACGTTCTGGCCCGCTCTTTACAGTAGAAAATGAGGTGGCAAATTTAAAATAGAGGAGGAACGAAGAACGAATGATAATGCCCAGCGGGGTGTACAGTAAACAAGCAAGGAGGGGAGAATGGAGCCCTGGGGCCCACCTTTTCAGTCTCCAGAAGCAGGCTACATGTAATTATATAATTCATTTTCTTAATCTTCACAGTGCAGGTTTAGGTGAGACAGGAATGGTTAGGGATCAGCTAGGATGGTGCAGGGACAGGTAGTGGTAGCAGAAAGGGGTAAAATGAGGTGACAGGTTACCTTTAAAAGGATAATAATCAATGTTGCAGACTGCCAATCGAATGAAGCAACTCCCACTCCATCATGCATATTCATTCCTGATACGTAAAAGCACTTAAAAAATACAGCATTTAACTACTGTACCCAAAGTTTATATCATAGGTGTAGGGCAAAATTACTGTGTCTGGAAAATAAACTAAATGGTCCCTCACTCCAGAGAATTTGACTCCACTGCACCATTTGTTTCCAAAAAGTAAGGCTTTTTTGTTTTCTCATTTGACAGGATGGAAGGAAATATCCAAAGGCCAATGGTGGAGATGGAAGGTGATCTTGAGGAAAGTAAAAATGACAAATTGTCACTACTGCCTATGGGATGGCTACTGATGCCTGTGGTGCTTTTGCAAACATTGGTGGAGAGACGGCAACAACCTCGACTGACTCGACTCCTTTTTCGCTTGTAACTGCACCAAACTCTGTTAGACTTTGCCAATGCCTTGCCTGCTGTTGGATCCTGACAATGCTCAGCAGCAACTCTGGCAGCCATTATAGAGGGCACAACAGCACTGGACATTAATTCTGGACAAACCAGAAACACAATATGCTCAAGAAAGCGAACATATAAAACTGGCAGAGGTCAGCATGATTCAGGGTCAGATAAGTTAACAACTGAGACTCTGATTGATAAAGCATAAAACGAGGATGATAAAGTAAAATTCATGTCAAGCTTTGAGTCTCGGGTTATAGCAGTTTCTCCATCAAAACGGGCCACATGTAAAAGCGCTGTTTATACTCTTTTTGAAAATTTTTAAGCACCAGTGCCAAATCCACAATTGCTTGATATTGTTTAAGGCCTTTCAAAAATATGGGCCAGAGAACCAGTCGGCATACCCATGCCATCACAAACCTAGTTTGCACCAGAACAAATTAGGCCTACAGACGAGCCCCCAAAATGGTGACCAAGCACGAAGGCCAGCCAAAATATTCCCAAAGCCAAATGTCCCAAAAGTGTGGTCAGGGTGCCAGTCCTCCCTATCACCATCAGCCGTACAGCTATATGGACGATTTTTATGTCAAATAATATTTCCTTGTGTTTTTCACTTTTTGTATTGTACGGCTTTAATTTAAATTGGTTTTTATTTTGTTCCAAAAAATATATGGGATATGGCTATTTGTTGGCTACTTAATTTTTAAGTTTATGGGATACAATAAAATTACTTTATTGATGATTTGTATAGTTGTCTTTTTTTGCTATTGTATGTACAGCGTTCTGTGTCAAAATGGAAGCCATAGTGTTGAAGGGGGTGGAGCAGGTGTATGACATCTCTTTTTTTTGGGCCAGAATAACCGAAAACAGTGTTCATTTGTTTCAAATTGACGCAAAAACAGACCACCAAATTCGCATCAAATCAGCACCAAATACGCACCATGTGGACAGGAATGGTTTTGGAAATCGTAGAGAAAGAATTGACAAATACAATAGCAGCACACCACCGACAAATGGAATGTAGAAATCATAAAGGTTTTTATTTAGAACGGAACAACAAACAGTTAAAAGCAGTTAAAACACATATACGGACCACTGTCCACAAGAAAAGGGAATCCCTGTAATTCTCCTGTATATCACAGAACCAGTATGCTGTAAATGCAAACATGAATGCAACAATAGTCTAAACATGCAAACAATTGTCAGTGCAATTATGATTGTTGCATAAATAGTCCCCTATGTGTCAGGAACTGATCCCACGTAACATCCGTAAATCTATGGAAATTGCATCATTATGAATACATAGCAGTCTGGTAAAATGTCCCCCAGGCGAACGCACCATCAACTTAGATCATGTGTAAATCACACAAAGAGCACACAGCTGGGTGTATTATAACCCCCAGGCGGGACCGGCCCATGAGTCTAATGTGTATAAAAATCACAAGAAATAGAGCCAAAGAATAAGCCTGAATCTCACCGGTGAGCCGTCCTTCCACTGTGTGCCCGCAAGTTGTGAATCAAAAGATCGCCTCTGGCTCCCTGTGTGTGGCCAGAGCGGGATTGCGAGGTGCGCCGTCAGGGGTCTTGATGTGTGGGAGACAGGGAGCCCAGATCCCACGCGTATTCGCCGCTGTGAAGCGGCTTCGTCAGGGAGGCGTGGTATTTGTCAATTCTTTCTCTACGATGTATTTGTCAATTCTTTCTCTACGATGTATTTGTCAATTCTTTCTCTACGATTTCTGTTCCTTTGGTTGTATTTGTCAATTCTTTCTCTACGATTTCTGTTCCTTTGGTTGACAAAGCAGCACCCCCAACCCTTATTGGGATATTATATCCTTAGTAGTGCACCCTACCCTTAGTTTAGGAATGGTTTTGGGGCATATTTCTGATACTAGGTGCACATTTTTGAAGTCAGAAAACTCCACCACAAAGTCAGTGCACAATGAATGAAACCTAAAGCATGGAGGATCATATTAAATGTACAGTGCTTAAAGGGAGCCTGTCACCTGGTTTTAGCCCTCTCTGCTATCACTACCTGTCCCTGCACCTTCCTAGCTGTTCCCTAACCATCCCTTTCTGAGCTAAAAGGGCCTTACAACGATTTAGAAAAATGAATTAGAACTTACATATGGTCCCCAAGTAGAAAACTGGAAAGGTGGGCTCCGGGCTCCATGAATCCCTCCCTGTAGTGTCCAAGCACGCCCCGCTAGGTGCCATCCTTTTTGCTACTTTGCCACCTCCATTTGGAATCTCTCGCCCTCTCATCCAGTGTAATGCCTGGGCCAGAACGTCATATCCAGCCCGATGCATTATGGGCCTGATCACGTGATCGGCCTGGTGCATTATGGGCCTGATCACAAATTGGCCCGGCTCCGCGCATGTGCAATGCGTATATTGAAGTCTGGTCGATTACATGATCAGACCCATAATGCATCGGGATGAGGCCCATAATGTACCGGGCTGGATATGACATTCCTGACATTCCGGCCCGGGCATTACACTGGATGAGTAGGCAGGAGATTCCAAATGGAGGTGCAAAGCAGCAAGAAGGATGACCCCCGTGCTTGGACACCACAAAGAGGGATTCGTGGAGCCCAGAGCTCGCCTTTACAGTCTCCTACTTGGGGACCATATGTAAGTTCTAATTCATTTTTCTAAATTGTTATAGGGCCCCTTTAGCTCAGAGAGGGATGGTTAGGGAACAGCTAGGAAGATGCAAGGACAGGTAGTGATAGCAGAGAGGGCTAGATCCAGGTGACAGGTTCCCTTTAAAGTAACTGTATGAAAAAAGAAAGAATAAAAAAATAGAAACGCGTACAGTAAAATAAATAAAAATGAGTAATCAAAGAAAATAACAAAATATAATATGTTACATATACACTATACACTATGTTACATATTTACTATACACTCAATGAAACTAATTTCTTAGTTACAAGAATGCCATTTAAGAAAAAATTAGTTGATGATTTTAGTATATAGTTAACGTTCACAAAAGGTCAAAGAAAATTGTGTAATAGTATTTCATACCATGCTGTCAACATTTTAATTTCTATAAAGAAATGTCATTTTCGCTTTAATGTGGAACATGCCATATATCATTTTCCTAGTGATTTGTCCTTGAAAATGTAGATGGGACAATCCTGTACCTTAGATAATATTGCATGCAGTTAAGGTTTTTCTTTTTTTCCTAATATAATGTTATTTTTTTTAATTAGCTTATATTGCACTGAAAAACACAAGCATTAAGTTTGACAATATTTACAGGAATTTTATATCTATAATTAAGCTGGAAAGTATTCTTATTTATATTGGTATAAGCAGCTTAAACCAGCCATGTTTGCAGATCACTCTGTATGCAATAATCTAAAGGTATTGTTACACACAGAGATATCTGTGGAGACATTGCTTGCAACTCACTGGTTGCAGTGAAGTCATGGACATATTGTTCGGATCAAAAAACGGATCAAAGAGCATTTACACAGAGAGGGGGCGTGGCCTAATGGTAATGGTGTAGGGTTTCACCTATGCTCTCCCCACAACGATAAGCGACTGGGCTAAATGCCCTCAAAAGGACTTTGACAACTGAAAAAATATCTACTATCAAGCTGGTAATCACCTTGGGAACGTTTTGTTTAGGTCAGTGGTCACTTTTAAGAAGAATTCTCCTCAGAGTCCAGTCATCAAATTTGCCTGAGGTAAAGGATTGTGCTGTCACCTCATGAATAATGGCTGCCTAGTCACCTCATAATATCTTCATTGCCTAATACTCCCCAAATTTTATATAATTAGGCTTCAAATCTCTCAGTATACTGAAAGAAACTTTGAGAGACAGCCTGTGTGACTTTTCCATTGATTTCCATGATTTGGGCACATCTGACAGACATCTGACAGGCATCTGACAGGCTTCCATTGGCAGCAATATTGTACCTCTTAATTTCTAGGGTTTTCCTCTACAGGAGGTTACTCTGGGATAGTCTGAACCCTCCTAACCTATTTTTGGATTGGCACCTATGATTTTGGACTTTTCCTGTCAAAAAATCCAAGATTCAGCATTTCTCTTAGAGCTTTGTGCTTTGCTGTGCCACCCTAATTTCTTCTCAAAACCCTTTGGAGAGTTGTCCCGGGTCTCCCCAGACCCCCCTAAACTATTTTTGGACTAGTATTGTTTGTTTCCTGGTTTTTATTGCCAGTAACCTACAGCTTCAGTGCTCCTGTGGATAAAACCGATCCTTAAGAACTTTACTTAAGCATATTGCGTAGCTCCTATTTAATCCATTGGAGCTTACGTTGGAATTTACACCAGAATTACTTCAGAGCTTTCAGAGCTTTGTGCTTTGCTGTGCCACCCTAATTTCTTCTCAGAACCCTTTGGAGAGTTGTCCTGGGTCTCTCCAGACCCCTCAGAACTATTTTTGGACTAGTATTGTTTGTTTTGTGGTTTTTATTAACAGAAACCTACAGCCTCAATGCTCCTGTGGATAAAACCGATACTTAAGAACTTTACTCAAGCATATTTATTGTCTTTCTCTTTCCACCTGGATCCTATTTTCATCTACTAGTGACGATTAGTGATGAGCGAGTACTAAAATGCTCGGGTGCTCGAAGCTCGGGCCGAGCATCCCGAGATACTCGTGTACTCGGCCCGAGTACCGAGCCCAATGTTATCCTATGGGAGACCCGAGTATTTTTATGAAATGACTGCCGGCAGCATGGAAAAAGCACTCCGATGTCCCTGAGAAGAGACGTACATGAAGCCCTGTCTTGACATAATGTGCCCATTTTGAGGAACTGGGTCTATTGTAGTATTTTCCTTTGCCAGGGCAGTCCAAAATTTGGAGGTTCACCAATGCCCCTGGATAGAGACGTGCATGAGGGCCTGTAAACCTGAAGTGGGTGTATTGTAGTATAGCCCTTTGGCCAGGGCAGCCAAAAATTGGGAGGTTCAACAATGACCCATGCATACAGACATGCAGGAGGGCCTGTAATCCTCAAGTGGGTGTATTGTAGAATAGCCCTTTGGCCAGGGCAGCCACAAATTGGGAGGTTCAACAATGACCCATGCATACAGACATGCAGGAGGGCCTGTAAACCTCAAGTGGGTGTATTGTAGTATAGCCCTTTGGCAGGGCAGCCAAAAATTAGGAGGTTCAACAATGACCCATGCATACAGACATGCAGGAGGGCCTGTAAACCTCAAGTGGGTGTATTGTAGTATAGCCCTTTGGCAGGGCAGCCAAAAATTGGGAGGTTCAACAATGACCCATGCATACAGACATGCAGGAGGGCCTGTAAACCTCAAGTGGGTGTATTGTAGTATAGCCCTTTGGCAGGGCAGCCAAAAATTGGGAGGTTCAACAATGACCCATGCATACAGACATGCAGAAGGGCCTGTAAACCTCAAGTTGGTGTATTGTAGTATAGCCCTTTGGCAGGGCAGCCAAAAATTGGGAGGTTCAACAATGACCCATGCATACAGACATGCAGGAGGGCCTGCAAACCTCAAGTGGGTGTATTGTAGTATAGCCCTTTGGCCAGGGCAGCCAAAAATTGGGAGGCTCCACATTGTCCCAGGATAGAGACGTGCAGGAGGGCCTGTAAACCTCAAGTGGGTGTATTGTAGTATAGCCCTTTGGCCAGGGCAGCCAAAAATTGGGAGGCTCCACATTGTCCCTGGATAGAGACGTGCATGAGGGCCTCAAAACATTTTTCCCATTGAAAAGGAACGGGTATCCTGTCGTTGTAATGGCCATTCAAAAAGAATGGGCGTAAAAATTTACCACTGGGGGTATACCTGAAACAACAGCCTAACTATTGTAACGGTCATCATGGTGGCACATGAGGAGGAGGAGCAGTCCAGCGATTAGCCAAGGAAGAGGAAGACGACGTGGTGGATGATCCAGTAGCTGACCCAACCTGGCAGGAGGATATGCAGAGCGAGGACAGCAGTGCACAGGGGGAGGGAGGCTTAGCATCCCAACAGGCAGTACAAAGCAGGGTTGGGTCCGCAGGCAGAAGGCAGGCAACCGTTCCCCGGAACAACAACACGACACAAGGTGCCTGTGCAAATGTTAGGTGTTCCCGAGTCTGGCAGTTTTTTAAGTTGGCTCCAGATGACTTTAAAAAGGCCATTTGCAACACCTGCCATGCCAGCAGCAGCAGGGGTACGAAAACTAGCAGCCTGACCACCACCAGCATGATCAGGCACATGTCAGCCAAGCACCCGACTTTGTGGGAACTACAACAGAGTCGAGGAGCGGTGCTTGGTGATGTCACTGCTACGTCTTCGCGTGTTGTGCGTGCGAGCCAATCCCCTGTACATGCTGGCTGCAAACAAGCCTCCGGCCCTGCACCTGAAGTTGCTCACGCACAAATAACCCCACCATCAAGCACGTCCTTGTCCCAGCGCAGCGTTCAATTATCCATTCAGCAAACCTTTGAACGCAGGCGCAAATGCGCTGCCAACGCCCCACATGCCACAGTCCTGAATTATCACATTTCGCGACTCATAGCGCTAGAAATGTTGCCTTTCGGCTGGTGGAGACGGAAGCATTCCGCGACCTGATGGCGGCTGCTGTTTAGACACTCTAAATTATTACTTTAAAGAGAACGATGGTGATGCAGTTAGTATTGAGACATTGTGGTTAGCCCATAAAACAGTAGTTAGGGGCAAGTTGATTGAACTAAATTCACGTCTTAAAAAACAATCAAATGCCAAACTTGCATCTCTGGTAGCTGACATTCGTACCCTAGCAGAATCACAAATAGCGTCTCCTTCTTCGTCTACCCAGCTTAAAATCTTAAAGCTTAGAATAGAATTAAGGCCCCTTTTAATTTCTGACTATAACAAAATGATTCAGTCTTCTAAACTAAATTACTATATTTGTCACAATAAACCTAATAAATTTTTCGCCCATCGAATAAAACTGATGAGACAAAAGAAGAGGATTCTACTAATCAAAAACAAGCAGGGGTTGATTTACAGACACCCAGACAATATTTCAAGTGAATTCCTGCACTTTTATAAAAACCTTTATAATTTAAATTTAAGTCCAGGGTCTGTACAACCCTCTCTGCTGGATATTAACTCTTTTCTGGGTTCCTTAAGCATTCCCTCTCTGACTACTGAAGAGGTGGATCTTCTTAATTGTCCCTTTCAGAATTCTGAGATTACAGAAGCAGTGAAATCCCTCAAAACTGGGAAATCGCCTGGGCCTGATGGATTATCTAATGAATATTTCAAAAATTTGCTGACATCCTGACACCTTATTTAACTAGACTTCTTAATTCGGCCTCCATGTCATCCCTTCTTCCTGCAGAAATGCAGAAAGCATTAATTACAGTCATTCCCAAGGATAAAGGGGATGCCCTAAATGTCAGAGATTATAGGCCCATTTCGCTCTTAAACACTGATGCTAAAATTATAGCCAAAGTTGTTGTTAACAGACTATCTAAATATACAACTCGCTTAATTCATACTGACCAAACGGGTTTTGTCAGTGGCAGAAGTACTATGGACGCCACGAGAAGATTATTCCATATTATATCATATGTAGAAAGGTCAAATCTTCCCACTTTGCTGATTTCTCT
Organism: Allobates femoralis; assembly: GCA_033576535.1. Classification (NCBI taxonomy): domain Eukaryota; kingdom Metazoa; phylum Chordata; class Amphibia; order Anura; family Aromobatidae; genus Allobates; species Allobates femoralis. The sequence goes on from JARQOC010000003.1 coordinate 507,107,268, forward strand.
AGACGCCGAAAAGGCTTTTGACCAAGTAAATTGGCTGTTTTTATTTGAGTCCCTTAAAAAATTTGTTTTTTCTGATGCCATATTTAATATTATTAGAGCTTTGTATTCCCATCCATCCGCCAAAATTCTAACAAATAATGTTGTGTCTGACTACTTTAGAATTACCAATGGAACTCGACAGGGATGCCCCCTGTCCCCTACTTTATTTAATTTCTTTTTGGAACCATTGGTGGAGGCAATACGGTCACATGAGGGGATCCGGGGATGTCCATTACATGGGCGTCAACACGTTGCATCTCTATTTGCAGACGATTTACTGATTATTCTATCGGATCCTCTGGTGTCTCTTAGGAATCTGATGGACATTGTTGAGAGATTCTCTGGAGTCTCTCATTATAAATTGAATACTAATAAGACACAGGTTTTGCCCTATCATATTGAACATCACCTATTAGATATTCTAAAAACTGAATTTAATTTCTCCTGGTCACTGTCAGAAATTCCCTATTTGGGAATCACCATTACTAAACCTCTATCTAACATGGTTGATAAAAATTTATCAGATATTGTTAAATCCCTTTCGAAACATATGTCTTATCTGTCTAATTTAGAGGTTTCCTGGACGGGACGTATTGCGGCCTATAAAATGTTGCTACTTCCCAAAATTCTATACCTCTTCCGTTCCCTCCCTGTGGTCATCCCTCAGAAATATTTTAAACGTCTCCAGACACAACTTAGCCGATTTATTCGGCGAGGGAAATTTCCTAAAATTGCAGCTACCACTCTTGAAAAACATAAATTACATGGAGGTTTAGGTATCCCCAATCTTAGGGCCTATTGTTTAGCTATCATTACTCAAATTAGTTCACGATGGTGGAGTACTGAATACTCACCATCCTGGGTAAATATAGAACGATCCATCATGAAGCAACAGAATCCTGCATTGTTTATTGTTTTATACCTCCTTAGTCCAAAAAAGAGACTTCCCCTAGAAACCCCACTTAAGGCCACTATCAAGGCTTGGAGGACGTTTAATCAGACCTCTAAAACCATCTTCTCTCCAGTTTCTCCTGTCTGGCTCCCAATAGATATTTTTTCCTGGTTGTGTCCATCTCTTAATTTGACTATCTGGAAGAGTAGGAATATTAGGTATGTGTCTGACGTGTTTGATGGTGAGAGGTTAGCCTCTTTTGAGGTTGTCTCTTCTCGTTTCAGCCTACCTGAATCTGACAGACCTACTTGGACTTTACTGCATGAGACTTTAAACAACCCACATCTAGATTTTACACTACCTAACAATATTGACCTCCTACTTCGTCACAGTGGAAGCCAACTTGTGTGGAAAACTAATAATATCTATAAAACTTTTAATAAGGATGTGACTTTTAATAATTCTAGATTCTATACAGTATGGGATCACCAACTTGACATCGATAATCATACTTTACATAACCAATTGCCCATCATTTTAAAAAATATTTACTCCTCTGTCCCCTGCTCAACACTTCTGGAAACTCAATATAAAGTATATACCAAGTGGTATTTTACACCTTTAAAACTGCATAAGATAGACCCTACTGTTTCTAATTTATGTTGGAGAAAATGTGGACTAGTGGGATCTGTCCGTCATATATTTTGGTCATGCTCAAAGTTACGTTCCTTTTGGTTAGATGTCCAGTCCCTGATCAATTTAGTTTTAGATTTAGACATAGTCTTAACTTTTGACTCTGCTGTATTGTTGATTGGGATATGCGATCTCCCAAAATGTAAAAGATTCTTGGCCTTACATATCCTATTAGTAGCTAAAAATCTTATTGCCTCTAGGTGGAGGAATGATTGTGTTCCATCCATAGAGGACTTTATGGATTGCATAGCATTGCACAACTCATTTGAATTCACGTTTGCTCTTAGAGAGGGTATGCATGCTGGATTGAAGTACATGACGAAATAGGCGGGTTCGAATGTATATACCGACTCTTACATTTCATCTGCCCTAATTTAGCCTGAATTTCTCCATTTATCATTTTGATTGTACTTAGTTTGCTAAGAGCTATTTAGTTGTTGTTTTTTTTAGATACTCATAATCGTCGTGTCAGTTGTAAATATTTGGTTATTTTATTTCTTCGACTTATGTCTTTTGTCTATATTGTTTTTCTCTTATATTATTTATTTCTTCTCTGAATTTGTATACTATGCATTCATTATATTTATAATTTATGTATATGTTGAAATTCTTTAATCTCAACTTACTTTTGTTGTTTCCTTGTCTATTTATATAATCCGCAGTTTGAAATTCGGGCACTGTAGCCGAATCCCACAATGCATTGCGCCACTGCGAGCGATGACGCTACGCGTCATCGCGAACAATGTCCGCTGCCCACCCGTCCGCCCCGCCGCGAGCGATGACGCCTCGTGGGCTCCGCGAGGTCTCCGCTGCCCCTTGCTGCTCTATCACCGAGGGGGGCCTTGGTGACGCCATGCAGCTGCAGTAGTGGTTCCTTGCCGCGACATGTTATTTCCAAGATGCCGTCCAAAATCTCGTGAGATTTCGGCGCCATCTTGGATATTACGCCTGTCGCCGCAGGGACCATCTGATCCCACCGCTACCCGCTCCTCCATTCCCTCCTCTCCCCGCTCCATTGCGTGACCCCCCGCTTCATTGCGCGCCCCCCACGCTCCATTGCGCGCCCTCCCCCGCTTCATTGCGCGCACCCCCCCGCTTCATTGCGCGCCCCCCTCCGCTCCATTGCGTGCACCCCCTGCTACATTGCGCGCCCCCCTCCGCTCCATTGCGCGCCCCCACCGCTCCATTGCGCGCCCCCACAGCTCCATTGCGGCCCCCCCACCTCTCACCTGCCGCTCCGTCTCACCCGGTCATCAGCGGTCATGTGACAGGCTCTTCAGCCCGCCTATCACATGACCGCTCATTACTTGCTGTCTTTTCAACACCGGCTGCGGCTCAGACAGGATGGCAGGGGGGATCCATCCTGCGCTGACCACCCACTGGCCCTCCATCCTGCACTGACCACCCACTGGCCCTCCATCCTGCACTGACAACCCACTGGCCCTCCATCCTGCACTGACCACCCACTGGCCCTCCATCCTGCGCTCACCACCCACTGGCCCTCCATCCTGCGCTCACCACCCACTGGCCCTCCATCCTGCGCTGACCACCCACTGGCCCTCCATCCTGCGCTGACCACCCACTGGCCCTTCATCCTGCGCTGACCACCCACTGGCCCTCCATCCTGCGCTGACCACCCACTGGCCCTCCATCCTGCGCTGACCACCCACTGGCCCTCCATTCTGCGCTGACCATCGACTCCCCCTCCATCCGCCGCTGACCACTGGCCCTCCATCCTGCGCTTACCACCCACTGGCCTTCCATCCTGCGCTGACCACTGAGCCTCCATCCTACGCTGACCACCCACTGACCCTCCATCCTGCGCTGACCACACACTGGCTCTCCATCCTGCGCTGACCACCCATGGCCCCTCCATCCTGCACTGACCACTGAGCCTCCATCCTGCGCTGACCACTGAGCCTCCATTCTGCGCTGACCACTGAGCCTCCATCCTGTGCTGACCACTGAGCCTCCATCCTGTGCTGACCACTCACCCTCCAGCCTCTGATGACCACTCCATCCTGCGCTGACCACCGAGCCTCCATCCTGCGCTCACCACTCAGCCCTCCATCCTACGCTGACCACTGAGCCCTCCATCCTGCACTGACCACTGAGCCCTCCATCCTGCGCTGACCACTCAGCCTCCATCGTCTGCTCACCACTACCTCCAGCGCTGACCACTGAGCCTCCATCCTCCGCTGACCAACGAGCCTCCATCCTGCGCTGACCACTGAGCCTCCATTGTCTGCTGACCACTCCATCCTGCGCTGACCACTGAGTCTCCATCCTGCGCTGACCACTGAGTCTCCATCCTGCGCTGACCACTGAGCCTCCATCCTCCGCTCACCACTGAGCTCTCCATCCTGCGCTGACCACTGAGCCCTCCATCCTGCGCTCACCACTGAGCCCTCTATCCTGCGCTCAACACTGAGCCCTCCATCCTGCGCTGACCACTGAGCTCTCCATCCTGCGCTGACCACTGAGCCCTCCATCCTGCGCTGAGCACTCAGTCCTCCATCGTGCACTGACCACTCAGCCCTCCATCCTGCGCTGACTACTGAGCCTATAACCTCAGCTGACCACTCCATCCTGCGCTCAACACCCAGCCTCCATCCTGCGCTGACCACTGAGCCTCTAACCTGCGCTGACGACTGAGCCTCCATCCTCTGCTAACCACTCCATCCTGCGCTGACCACTGAGCCTCCATCCTGCGCTGACCACTGAGCCTCCATCCTGCGCTGACCACTGAGCCTCCATCCTGCGCTGTACACTGAGCCTCCATCCTGCGCTGACCACTGAGCCTCAATCCTGCGCTGACCACAGAGCCCTCCATCCTACACTGACCACTGAGCCCTCCATCCTACGCTGACCACTGAGCCTCCATCCTGCGCTCTCCACTCTGCCTCCATTGTGCGCTCTCCACTCTGCCTCCATCCTGCGCTCTCCACTCTACCTCCATCCTGCGCTCTCCACTCTGCCTCCATCCTGCGCTGACCACTCTGCCTCCATCCTGCGCTGACCACTCTGCCACCATCCTGCACTGACCACTCTGCCACCATCCTGCACTGACCACTCTGCCTCCATCCTGCGCTCACCACTTCATCCTGTGCTGACCACCGAGCCGCCATCCTGTGCTGACCACTCTGCCCCCATCCTGCGCTGACCACTCTGCCCCCATCCTGCGCTCACCACTCTGCCCCCATCCTGCACTGACCACTCTGCCCCCATCTTGCGCTGACTACTCTGCCTCCATCTTGCGCTGACCACTCTGCCTCCATGCTGCGCTAACCACTGAGCCACCGCGCAGTGCTAACCACTGAGCCACCGCACTCTGTAACCCACTGAGTCACTGCACTGTGCAAACCACAGAGTCATCACACTATGCAAACCATTGAGCCACCAAATACACTGCTAACCACTAAGCCATCATACTGTGCTAACCACTAAGCCACCATACTGTGCTAACCACTCAGCCACCGTATACAGTGCTAACCACTAAGCCACCGCATACATTGCCAACCACTGAGCCCTCATACTGTGCTAACCACTCAGCCACCGTATACAGTGCTAACCACTGAGCCACCATACAGTGCTAACCACTGAGCCACTGTATACAGTGCTAACCACTGAGCCACCATACAGTGCTAACCACTGAGCCAGCGTATACTGTGCTAACCACTGAGCCACCATATACAGTGCTAACCACTGAGACACCATATACAGTGCTAACCTCTGAGCCACCATATACAGTGCTAACCACTGAGCCACCATATACAGAGCTAACCACTGAGCCACCATATACAGTGCTAACCACTGAGCCACCATATACAGTGCTAACCACTGAGCCACTGTATACAGTGCTAACCACTGAGCCACCATACAGTGCTAACCACTGAGCCAGCGTATACTGTGCTAACCACTGAGCCACCATATACAGTGCTAACCACTGAGCCACTGTATACAGTGCTAACCACTGACCACCATACAGTGCTAACCACTGAGCCACCTATACTAGTGCTAACCACTGAGCCACCATATACAGTGCTAACCACTGAGCCACCATATACAGTGCTAACCACTGAGCCACCATATACAGTGCTAACCACTGAGCCACCATATACAGTGCTAACCACTGAGCCACCATACTGTGCTAGCCACTGAGCTACCATATACATTGCCAACCACTTAGCCACCATAAAGTGCTAACCACTGAGTCACCGTATACACTGCTAACCACTGAGCCAGCGTATACTGTGCTAACCACTGAGCCACCGTATACAGTGCTAACGACTCATCCACCATAAACAGTGCTAACCACTCAGCCCACATAGTACGCTAATCACTGAGTCACCATCTACAGTGCTAACCACTGAGCCACCATATAGTGCTAACCACTGGAGCCACCACACAGTGCTAACCACTGAGCCACCATATACAGTGCTAACCACGAACCCTCCATACTGACTTAACCACTCTGCCTCCATATAGTGCTAACCACTGAGCCACCATACTTTGCCAAACACTTAGCCACCATACAGTGCTAACCACTGAGCGACTATATACTGTGCAAACCACTGAGCCACCATACTTTGCTAAACACTGAGCCACCGTGCAGTGCTAACCATTGAGCCACCATACAGTGCTAACCACTGAGACACCTTACAGTGGTTACCACTGAGCCATCGTGCAATGCTAACCACTGAGCGACTATATACTGTGATAACCAATGAGCCACCATACTTTGCTAACCACTGAGCCACCATACAGTGCTAACCACTAAGCCGCCATATACAGTGCTAACCACTGAGCCACCATACTGTGCTAACCACTGAGCCACCATATACAGTGCTAACCACTGAGCCACCATACAGTGCTAACCACTGAGCCACCGTACAGTGCTAACCACTGAGCCACCGTATACAGTGCTAACCACTGAGCCACCATATACAGTGCTAACCACTGAGCCGCCATACAGTCCTAATCACTGACTCATCATATACAGTGCTAACCATTCAGCCACATTACTGTTCTCATTATTGAGCCACAATATACAGTGCCAACCACTGACCCACTATACAGTGCTAACCACTGACGCTCCATATACAGTGCTAACTACTGAGCCAGCGTATACTCTGCTAACCAATGAGCCGCCGTAAAGTCTGCAAAGCACTGAACCCCCATATACTCTGCTAACCCATGAGCCACGCATACTCTGCTAAGAACTCTGCTGCAGGCAGGAGGGGGCCGGGGAACAGCGGTTGGGTGCCCCCAGGAGGGGCCCCCCTCCTGCCCGCACCGGCCGCTGTTCCCTGCCCTTCTCCTACCCGCACCTACCCGCTCTTCACCAGCCCCCTCCTGCCCGCACCCGGCCGCTCTTACCTGGCCCCTTCCTGGCCGCTGTCCCCTGGCCCCCTCCTGGATTTCGCCATCGTTGCACACTGACACCGCTGCACACCGGTACTGCTGTAGGTATCTATATATATAATCACCAATGTTGTACCGCTATTCCGTCATGCACCACGGCACTGTCGCGAGCGGTGGCACGCAGCGCCTTCGCGAGCCGCTATTCACAGACTCAGACCCGCAAGCGGTGCCGCGCTTGCAAGCCGCAGTCACGTCCCCAACGGTTACGTCTCCATTCACAGCCGCAGTCACACCAGGCACAGTTGCAACGCCATTCACACCCGCACGAGCGCAGTAACCATCCGTCACCATGCATACGCATTCACGAAATTTACCTCACACCAAGGACACGCCCCTATTTCCTCCACTCTAGAAGTACGCAGCTCTCATAGAAGAAGTCGGTGGTGACAGCCATTATGTCACATCACCTCTCCACCCACCAGGACGCCCATTAAGGTCGCCATCACGCCCACAAAGCTGTTACCCACAGAACTACCTGTATATACTCTGCTACCCATGCAGCTGCCTGTATACTCTCTGACCCACAGAGACACCTGTATATACTCTGCTACCCACGCAGCCGGCTGTATACTCTGCTACTCACAGAGCTGCCTGTATATACTCTGCTACCCACACAGCTGACTGTTTACTCTGCTGCCCACAGAGTTACCTGTATATACTCTGCTACCCACACAGCTGCCTGTATACTCTGCTACCCACGCAGCTGACTGTATACTCTGCTACCCACAGAGCTACTTGTATATACTCTGCTACCAACGCAGCTGCCTGTATACTCTGCGACCCACAGAGACACCTGTATATACTCTGCTACCCACGCAGCCGGCTGTATACTCTGCTACTCACAGAGCTGCCTGTATATACTCTGCTACCCATGCAGCTGACTGTTTACTCTGCTACCCACAGAGTTACCTGTATATACTCTGCTACCCACGCAGCTGCCTATATACTCTGCTACCCACGCAGCTGACTGTATACTCTGCTACCCACAGAGCTACCTGTATATACTCTGCTACCAACGCAGCTGCCTGTATACTCTGCGACCCACAGAGACACCTGTATATACTCTGCTACCCACGCAGCCGGCTGTATACTGTGCTACCCACGCAGCTGCCTGTATGAACTCTGCTACCCACGGAGCCGCCTGTATAAACTCTGATACCCACGCAGCTGGCTGTATACTCTGCTACCCACAGAGCCGCCTGTATACTTTGCTGCCCACAGAGCCACCTGTATAATCTTCTACTCTCAGAGCCGTCTGCATACTCTGCTACCCACGGACCCGCCTGTATACTCTGCTACCCACAGAGCCCCCTGTATACTCTGCTTCCCACTGACCCGCCTGTATACTCTGCTACCTACAGAGCCGCCTGTATACTCTGCTACCCACAGAGCCGCCTGTATACTCTGCTACCCACAGAGCCGCCTGTATACTCTGCTACCCACAGAGACGCCTGTGTACTCTGCTTCCCACAGAGACGCCTGTATACTCTGCTACCCACAGACCCGCCTGTATACTCTGCTACCCACTGACCCGCCTGTATACTCTGCTACACACACAGCCGCCTGTATACTCTGCTACCCACTGACCTGCCTGTATACACACAATTCATTTCACCGCGCTCCCGATGCAATTGCATCGGGCCTTTTTACTAGTTGACTAATAAATATATCTTTAAATAAAAAACGGATCAAAAAACAGATCAGTTTTTGTGGAGTTTTTACAAAAAAAAACACAGCTCAAAACAGAGGAAAATAAATGCACAGTCTGAATGTAGCCTAAGGGTGTGTTCACACGCTGCATATTTATTTCATATTTTTACGCGAGTGCTCTTGCAGTTTTTGTAGTCAAAACCAGGAGTGGCTGATTAAAACCAGCAGTGGGTGATTAAATACAGAAGTGGAGCACTTGTTTCTATTAGGGCAGGGACACACTGTCCTAGTTACAGTACATGCGAGTCTGTCAGACAAGACTCAGATGTGACTGGAGCAGTGACCCTAAACGGCCTCTCCCTATCATGACGGGGAGTGTGCAGCTGCACAAAAACACAAGCAGCTGACAGCCCCGTTCTGACAGGGAGAGGCCGTTTAGGGTCACTGCCCCAGTCACATCTGAGTCTCGTCCGACAGACCCGCATGTAACTAGGAGAGTGTGTCCGTGCCCTTACACTTTTCCTCTGATTGTTCCACTCCTGGTTTTGGCTACAGAAACTGCAACAGCCCTCGTGTAAAAATATGCAGCAAATAAGCAGCAAATAAGCAGTGTGTGAACGCACGCTTAAAGCGCAGCATAAAAAAATAAAAATATGGTACTTGTGAATATAGCCTAAGGGCCACATCACACGCTTCAATTTTCAGAACGATATAGCTTGAGCAATCTCCTTTTTTGATCGCTTAAGCGATATCCTCTGTGCGTTGCTGCGTGTAATCAAGCGATTTTACAATGTAAAATCGCTTGATTGTTTGATTGCAGATTTGTGAACATGTTCACAAATCTGTTATTGGTCGGCCGGTGGATATGCAGCATCGCTGAGTGTGACGACGGCAGATGACCGATAAGCCAGCTCCCAGCGCCTCTCACAAGCGCTGGGAGCTGGTATCCAAGGTAAACTGCGGGTATCTAGGCAGCGCACGCTGCCTGGATACCCGATGTGTACCTTAGTTACCAGCCTCCTCTGCTCACCGGCTGGTATCTAAGGTACACAGCGGGTAACTAGGGACCCTAGTTACCCGCTGTATACCTTAGATACCAGCCGGTGAGCGGAGGAGTCTGGTAACTAAGGTACACATCGGGTATCTAGGCAGCGCGCGCTGCCTAGATACCCGCAGTTTACCTTGGATACCAGCCTGCTCCCACATACCGCAGGCTGGCAGCGGGAGCAAGACATCGTGGAAACGATATTTAAATCGTTTCCATGATGTCTCTGGTCCATTGATCGCTGGTGAGTCTGTCTGTGTGACAGCTCACCAGCGATCTGAACGATATTGTTAGCGATCGCGCGTGCATGTGATCGCTAACAATATCATTCACTAAACTGATGCGTGTGACAGCACCCTCAGGCCACTTTCACACTTGCACGCATGCTCCAATTCAGCACTTGCTTTTAAGGCCGAGTTAAGGGGGGTTTACACGTTGCGTTATCGGCGTCCAATTTCAATGAAAATTCACGTGGTTCGATCGTTGGAGCCGATATCGTTCCTGCGTTGTATGGTGTGAACGTCCAATACGATGCAGGAACGATGTCAATGCGATATCGGGGATTGAATGACCGTGCTATTCAATGCTCCGATATTGAATGGAGATTGGAGCCGGATCGTGCTGTGTGACAGCCCAACTACGATGTGAAGTTCAACGTCACCCATTCACTCCCATGTAAAATGGTCGTTCCTGGGTTGGGGGGCGTAGACATCGTACGGACGTTGGATTCATAAATCGCAACGTGTAAACCTCCGATGCGATGCAGGAGAAACGTGCACTAAATGCGCGCTCCCACGCCATTGAATTGCGATATCGCAACGATATTGAAACGTGTAAACCCACCCTTACATGCACAGATAATTGTGCAGAGATTTTTTGCAGATCTTTGGTTGCAGTGAAATCATGGACACATTGTTACATTTGTACACAGCCACAAAATGGAACAATGTGTCCATGATTTCACTGCAGCCAAAGATCTGCGAACAATCTCTGCACATCTATCTGTGTGTGTAACTGGACCTTTATAGCATCAGGCTGGTTTCACACTGCACTTTCTTCCCTGATCAGGTTCGATCAGGTTTGATCAGGTTTGTGTGTGATGGTGGGTTTACACACACCAATTTATCTGTTCAATCTCTGAACCAATCTCTGGTTGCAGTGAAATCATGGATACATTGCTCCATTTTGTGGCTGTGTACAACATGGAGCAATGTATCCATGATTTCACTGCAACCAGAGATTGGTTCAGAGATTGAACAGATAAATTGGTGTGTGTAAACCCACCATCAAAGCCAGGAGTGTCTCCAAAACCCAGAACAGGTGTCAATCTTTCAATTATAGTTTTTCTCTGCAAGATCCTCTCCTGGTTTTGACACACAAACCTGATGGAACCTGATCAGGAAAAAAAACTACAGTGTGAAACCAGCCTTAGGCCCCATTCATACACTGCTTTTTTTGCTGCATATTTTTAAGCATAAGCTCATCACAAACCAGGAGTGGGTGATTAAACATATAAGTGAAGCACTTGTTTCTATTAGACCTTTCCTCTGAGTGTGCCACTCCCGGTTTTGAATGCTCCACTCCTGGCTTTTTTTGAGCTTGTGCGTAAAAATACACAGCAAAAAAAGCAGTGTGTGAATGGGGCCCTAGGGTACCTTCACACTGCGGTGTGATCTGGTCCGGGGCCGTCAGGGATGAACCTGACAGCCCTGGACTGGATCAGCACACAGAACCGGAGGGCATATTAGCCGCGGTCCTGACCTATCAGCAGTGGGAGCATATTAGCCCTCCAGTTCTGTGTGCTGATCCAGTCCGGAGCTGTCAGGTTCATCCCTGACAGCCCCAGATTGGATCACACCGCTGTGTGAAGGCGCCCTTAGACAGCAGTGGATCAATTGTGTAGTGCTGGTGTGAAAGGAGTAATGGTCAGTCATTCTCTAGTGGCTACGTCACACGGTTCAATTTCAATCACAATATCTCTCACCCGCTCCTGTCGCTTGCACCTGAAAAATATCTCCAGAATTCGCCCTTTCCTCACCACGGAAATAACTAAAACCCTTACCGTGGCCCTGATTCATTCCCGCCTTGACTACTGTAATTCTTTATTAGCTGGCCTCCCCCACAGTAAGCTTTCCCCTCTCCAGTCTATCCTCAATGCAGCAGCCAGGATCACCTATCTAGCAAACCGTTACTCAGATGTTTCTGCTCTGTGCCAGTCACTACATTGGCTGCCCGTACACTATAGAATCCAATTCAAATTGCTCGTTGTCACCCACAAAGCTATTCATGGTGCGGCACCTCCTTACCTGTCCACCCTCATCTCTGTCTACCACCACACCCGTCCCCTTCGCTCTGAACATGACCTCAGACTAACATCGGCATTAATCCGAACCTCCCATTCCCGACTTCAAGACTTCTCTCGAGCTGCACCAAAACTCTGGAATGCTCTACCCCAAAAAATTAGGACCATCCCAACTTGCATAGCTTCAGACGCTCCCTAAAAACACACCTCTTCAGGGCGGCCTATCCTTCTCCCTAACAGTAGTCACTTAGACGTAAGATATTCATTGTTATAAGCCCCTGTACTTTGTGTTCCCATCCCGTATTAGATTGTAAGCTCCTTCGAGCAGGGTCACCTTCATTTTCTGCCTTTTTATTGTATTTCCTAAGTTGATTCTATGTTTCTTGTATGTAACTACTGTTCTGCATTACGTTTCTGTACCGTATATTTTTTTATATGCACCGTTGTACTGTAAAGCGCTGCGGAATATGTTGGCGCTATACAAATAAAGTTTTATTATTATTATTATTATTATTATTATTATTATTATTAAAAGTCACGTGATTAAGATTGTTTGAACAATTTCGCAATATCGCTTGTGCGGTGTCACAAGCATAAATCTCAATTGCGATTTCAAATTTGGCAACGCACCAGAGATCAAGCGCACAACCCAGCGATCTACAAAAGCCATTGTCAGGAATAGGTGAAATTGTCTACTAGATCGTTAGTGCGACGTCACACAGCACAATGCTAAAAATCGTTCTTGTGATTATCGCTTGATTTGTGCTCCTGCTCACAAATCTGCAATCAAACAATCAAGTAGTGATGGGGAGTCCTAAATTACTCGGAATCGCTTGACTCTAGCGAGTCCGAGCCCGGGACTCGCTACTCATTGCGAGTCTAGCGAGTCCAATGTTAATGAATGGGGAAGCGAGTAATAGCGAGTAATGTGCGATTTAAAAATCGCAGATGTGTCTCGGAAAGCACTCGCATTGCCGTGTTGGAATCCCCACTCGCAACTGTATTTTGCTGCTGTGTCCGAGCCCAAACTCGCATGTGTTTGTCTTATTTGGTGCCGATGAGGCGAGGCAAGCGATTTTCTCCAGCACACCCCATGCTTTTAGCAAACTGGAAAGAAGCCGACTCGAGCTGCCAGACGCGCACACACACAGAGCAAGCATGGCCCGTGTCAACACGCTGCAGTTAATTGACGTGGTGGAGGCTCGGCCCCTGCTTTGTCTGCCCACTGACCCTGCCTATGGGGATAACATCCAGCGGACTACAGCCTGGAGGGAGGTCGCTCAAGTCATGTTCCCTGTATTCCATCGCAGTGGCCAGGATGCACAGAGCAATTTGGGTAAGTTAAATGTGTTCACACGTTATATTGCATTTACCGTATATACTCGTGTATAAGCCTACCCGTGTATAAGCCGACCCCCCTACTTTTGCCCCCAAAAACTGGGAAAACATATTGACTGCCATCCTGGTATACAGCGGCTATCACTGGTAGACAGCCCCCAGCAGAGTATACAGCTCGCCCTGCAGAGTACACAGGCCCCCCAGTGGGTATACATGCCCCCCATATTAGGGTATACAGGGCCCTCAGTGGGTATACAGGCCCCCCAGCAGTGGGTATACTGGTCCCCAAGTGGGTATACAGGGCCCTCGTGGGTATACAGGCCCCCCAGCAGTGGGTATACAGGGCCCCCAGTGGGTATACAGGGCCCCCAGCAGTGGGTATACAGCCCCCCCCCGTGGGTATACAGGCCCCCCAGCAGTGGGTATACAGGGCCCCCAGTGGGTATACAGGGCCCCCAGCAGTGGGTATACAGGCCCCCCGTGGGTATACAGGCCCCCAGCAGAGGGTATACAGGGCCACCTGTGGGTTTACAGGGCCCCCATAGTAGGATATACAGGGCCCTCAATGTGTTATCATGCGCCGTCGCATGGTTGCCTATATTTGGATGGGGTCACAATAGTACACTTAGTTTAAGGGCTGGTCCTCCTGGCTCTAAAGGCCAGGGGTTGGGCGTATATAAATACCACTAATGAGCGGAGTCTGGTGCCCGCACTATTACATTCTCTATGCGTTGACATGTGCCCTGCCTCATTTGTGATTGTGGCCACGTGAGCTCAATGTCCGTAATGCTGTTGATGATGTTCCACACTCTCGTGTCACTGTGCCTTGTGTACACATTACACACACAACATGAATAAAATGTTATTGTTGATTTGTACACATACTTTTAGTGTTTCAAATGTTACAGAAGTCTAAACCCGGTTTGAAATCATTTCACAGTTGACGTGCTTATCAAACGGTGGAGGAGCTGTCGGGATCAGCACAAAAGGCAACACCGTAACATCTCGGAGGGGGGACTGGAAGCAGATCCAGGGCCGATATATCGCCACTACGACCGGTTGTCCTTCCCTGAACCGGTGGTCCGTATGCCAAGGTATGCGTCTGCTGCACTGTTGTGTACTATTATTGTTATTATTATTTATTTATATAGCACCATTAGGTTCCATGGCACTTTACATGAGGATAAGGGTTAACGACAAAAAACAGTACATGAAGACAATCAGGTCATACAGGTACAAGAGGAGAGGACCCTGTCCATGAGGGCACACAGTCTACGTATGAAGCTCTATAATCAGTGTGGTGGTTTACATACCCACACTGGGGTTTGTTTCTGCCATGGTGCAACAGAATTCTATTACCTTTGGCAATGATCCAGGACATACACATTTATAGCCACAATGTGACGTTGGGACAAATAAGCAATGTTCTGCAGGGTGGTCAGACACAATGTTCCGTGACCTCACAATTAGCTATTATTGTTGGCATGTTTGTGGAACAAAGCCATGTTCTTCCCTGCAATGGCCTCTAAGGTGTGTGGCCTTGTCTGGTTTGCCTGTCATAAGCCTCATTTGTATCAGTTCCTAATGGCCTCGACTTGCATAAGGGCCACATACATCCCTACACGTTTAGTTGTGGGTGTTTTTTTCGGCTAAATAACGTTGCAAGGATATACCCCTTTTGCACTAAACTGTTTGTACACCATCCCAGATTGTTGACACAGTCACACACATTTGAGGACATACCCTGTATCACTACAAATACGTGTGGGTGAGTTTTCCCATGGGTATATTTGGGGCTGCAAGGTGATGGTGTAGATCAGGGGTGGGGAACCTTTTCTCTGCAAAGGGCCATATAAATATCATTCGCGGGCCATATAAATTTATTAACTTAAAAAACGTTGCTAAACTTACATCTGCTGGCGGTGTCGGTGAGGAGAAACAGCTGATCTGACAGCTGTTTGAATGTTCCCGCGCCGACATCTCCTCTCTGTGTCGGCGCAGGAGATTCAAACAGCTGTCAGATCAGATGTTTCTGCCCGCTGACAACGGTCGGAGCTTACCAGGGGCCCAGAGGAGATCTCTGCCGCTGATCTCTGTCTCCGGCCCGCCTCCCGAGCGTGCCGATTGGCTGGCCGGGCTCCATAGTGATGTGTCCGCACATGGGTACACAGAGCATGGGGTACACAGCACGTGGGTACACAGGGCCAGAGGTATATGGCACATGGGTAGACAGAGCCTGAGGTATACGGCACATGAGTACATGGAGTTTGAAGCATACGGCACACGGGTACACGGAGCACAAGGAATACGACACATGGGTACAATGAGCGTGAGGCATACAGTACATGGGTACACTGAGACGGAGGCATATGGCACACAGGTACATGGGGCCAGAGTCATACAACTCATGGGTACACAGAACATGGATACACTGAGCCTGAGGCATATGGCACATGGGTACACAGGGCCTGAAGTATAAGACACACAGGTACACAAAGTACAAGGTACAAAAAGAGATCCAGCAACACATCCAAATGAAGGTAGATAAAAATCAATGTGGACATATATGATTTTAACATGGCTTCACATGATTTTTATCTCCCTCCCTTGGCTATGTTTCTGGATGCAGCTCCTTCTTATACTGCTGACAGTTTTCATCCCTGCACAGCCGACGATCACAGAGCAGACACTTTATTTATTTACTGATCTGACACCTTTAGATTTACTCACGGACTTCCCGAGGTGGAGGAGTTGTTTATTTAAGATAAGCAGGAGGTGATTGTAATCCTCCCGGGAGCTGAGATGGACAGTGCAGAGGCTCCTGCTTCACAGACGCCTCACGCTGACTATGTTTCAGGTCGGAGACAATTCCGGCACGCACCGCTGCTGATTTAAAGGGACCGCGCTACAAATAAAAGCAAAGTAGCCACGGGCCGGATTAGGTAACATGGCGGGCCGGACCCTGCCCGGGGCCGGACGTTCCCCACCACTGGTGTAGATATTAGGGCTCACATGTGAATTTTTTTTTTTTTTTTTTTTACTGATGGCCACATTACGAATCCTCCGGAAAACATAGTGTATTAATGCTGTATAAAATCAAACTAAAGGGGGCCATATTTTAAGTGCAACAGGCTTTTATGTCCAAGGTCCTTTAGGAAACCCGAGGTTTGCCCTTGCTGCTCCCGGTTTTTTGTTCGGCCCCGTTGGAATAACTGTTAAAACTGTCCATCTGTGCATACCACCTTGTTTGGCACCAACGATGTGTGACCTGCTGCTCAAAAACAACCCCATACTTTATGTCCATTACAGTCGTTTCAAAAGCCAAGCCATCTGTTTGGTGTGTTTTATTTACCAAGACATTCCTGATTAGCATACATGGCAGCAAAATAGGAGTGTAGGCCACTAACGCCGAATGCTCATGTGTCACCTATGCTGCAGGACTCCATTTCCTGTCTTGCTCATCTGCCCTATAGATCTGGGTTATGTGCATTGAGACCAAGGCCGCCCACACTGCGTCTTTTTGTGTCCATCTGATGGCAAACAACCCTGAAGAATGTGTTTGCCTCACGGTGTCAGGCTATAGCTTTGTCCACATAAAGTTTCAACAAAAATTCAAAGCAATAGTTGTGGCCACTTATATGTCTTTAAGTGCCTAAATAGCTGTCCTGCCTAAGGCAGGGCACAGTGTAATAGTGCAGACAAATTTTTAAATTTCTAATGTAATGGCAAAAAAATCGAGGACCAACACTACCCACACATAGAATATTGGTTGAGGCATGAGCCAAAATGTCCTTAATGTATTTGCTGCAATTCCATCTTAAGGCCAACAATGAAAAGACACAGAATACACAGATACACTGAGTCAAAAACCCGTGCACATTTTATGTTTGGCCTATGGTTTTGTTTCCAAACGCAACCCATTCACCAATTTTTTTTTTACCCACAGAGCTACTCACTACCACAGGCGGCGTGGAAACCCTACTGCACAGCTGCCTGAAGAGGCGAGGGAGGCCCCTGAACCACCAACACTTGGAGTGGAGAAGCAAGGAGTACCACCACCACCACCACCTTTGGGGCATGGCCGGCCACAAGATGAGGAGGTTGAAGGGCCACAACAACGGTCTCCCCACCAAAACCAACCTCCGCCAGTGGACGAAGCTGGATGGCCAACTGGCAGCAGTATGGGGAGTTACCAGAGCCCCAGCAGCCATGCTCAGATCCCGGGGCACCTTGGACAATGTGATGCTGACTTTGCCCGCAGTCTCATACCTTTCCTGGCTCTCATTCCATTGGAGAGACGACTGCGGGCAAGGTCAGCAATCCACATTGTCCTTGATGCCTGTCGGCCCCCAAACCACCCTGGCCAGGTATTTACTTACAGTGCCTACAAGTAGTATTCAACCCCCTGCAGATTTAGGTGGTTTGATAAGATGCAAATAAGTTAGAGCCTTCAAACTGCAAACGAGAGTAGGATTTATTAACAGAAGCATAAATCTTACAAACCAAAAAGTTATGTTGCTCAGTTGAATTTTAATAAATTTTAAACATAAAAATGTGGGTCAATTATTATTCAACCCCTCAAACCACCAGCATTCTGTTTGGTCCCCCTAAAGTATTAAGAAGTAGTTCAGGCACAAAGAACAATGATCTTCACATGTGTTGGTTAATTATCTCTTTTGCCAGCCTTTTCTGACTATTTAAGACCCTCCCCAAACTCGTGAACAGCACTTATACATGGTCAACATGGGAAAGACAAAGGAGCATTCCAAGACCATCAGAGACAAGATCGTGGAGGGTCACAAGGCTGGCAAGGGGTACAAAACCCTTTCCAAGGAGTTGGGCCTACCTGTCTCCACTGTTGGGAGCATCATCCGGAAGTGGAAGGCTTGTAGAACTACTGTTAGCCTTCCACGGCCTGGACAGCCTTTGAAAGTTTCCTCCCGTGCCGAGGCCAGGCTTGTCCAAAGAGTCAAGGCTAACCCAAGGACAACAAGGAAGGAGCTCTGGGAAGATCTCATGGCAGTGGGGACATTGGTTTCAGTCAATACTATAAGTAACGTACTCAACCGCAATGGTCTCCATTCCAGACGAGCCTGTAAGGTACTATTACTTTCAAAGCGTCATGTCAAGGCTCGTCTGCAGTTTGCTCATGATCACTTGGAGGACTCTGAGACAGACTGGTTCAAGGTTCTATGGTCTGATGAGACCAAGATCGAGATCTTTGGTGCCAACCACACACGTGATGTTTGGAGACTGGATGGCACTGCATACGACCCCAAGAATACCATCCCTAAAGTCAAGCATGGTGGTGGCAGCATCATGCTGTGGGGCTGTTTCTCAGCCAAGGGGCCTGGCCATCTGGTCCGCATCCATGGGAAGATGGATAGCACGGCCTACCTGGAGATTTTGGCCAAGAACATCCGCTCCTCCATCAAGGATCTTAAGATGGGTCGTAATTTCATCTTCCAACAAGACAACGACCCAAAGGACACAGCCAAGAAAACCAAGGCCTGGTTCAAGAGGGAAAAAATCAAGGTGATGGAGTGGCCTAGTCAGTCTCCTGACCTTAACCCAATTGAAAACTTGTGGAAGGAGCTCAAGATTAAAGTCCACATGAGACACCCAAAGAACCTAGATAACTTGGAGAAGATCTGCATGGAGGAGTGGGCCAAGATAACTCCAGAGACCTGTGCTGGCCTGATCAGGTCTTATAAAAGACGATTATTAGCTGTAATTGCAAACAAGGGTTATTCCACAAAATATTAAACCTAGGGGTTGAATAATAATTGACCCACATTTTTATGTTTAAAATTTATTAAAATTCAACTGAGCAACATAACTTTTTGGTTTGTAAGATTTATGCTTCTGTTAATAAATCCTACTCTCGTTTGCAGTTTGAAGGCTCTAACTTATTTGCATCTTATCAAACCACCTAAATCTGCAGGGGGTTGAATACTACTTGTAGGCACTGTATTTGGAGGGGTGGCAGCAGTCGAGCTCCAACAGGCTAGACAGGCCCACACCCCGGTACAGCTATGTGCCGACCCAGAGGCCTATACAACCTTTGCGGCCACCCAACATGGACCTCCCAACCCAAGGCCATTTCGACACACCGGCCCAGATGACCCACCCTACAGGGTTACAATCAGTGGGGGAGGCTATCCATGGGGCCCTGGACCTCCCCCAGGACCAGGGTGATGGTGGCCCGGTAGAGGCTACCCCACACAATCAGCCTACCTACCACCAGCTGTAGGGTCAACTTTTTTGTTTTTTTTGGTTTTTTTTTGTTATCCAAAAAGTGCATTGCACAATTTCTTTTTGTTTTTTTCTGTTTTATTTGTTTGTTTTTTTTGCATTTGTGAGCTTTCTAAAAGCTATCTGACATCTTTGGCATTAAGGCGTGATAATACACATTTTGAAAAAAACTGCTTTGTGTCTGTCTTTTTTCAGGGAATGGATGTGTAGGTTGTTTTGTGGGTGGGCTTAAAGTCATCATCATTAGCAAGTACTTTACGGCCCGCATGGCGCATGAAGGCACCTTGGTTAGTATGTGTAAAATCATGACTCCACATACAAATGTTGCTGACAAATAAATAGTGCCTGTGTTTGGGGGGGGTTACTTAATGACTCGCTATGGCAACAACACTAGGAACACAGATGTGAGAGGCTGGGACGTCTACTTGCAACACAGCGCGTGTACGTGTTATCTTTGTAGCGTACAGTGGGACCCTTCGCCAGACTCCAGCAGGATCATAGTACAAGCAACGCCCACGATGCAGGCATAGGCTTGTTGCCTCAAAAAATTAGCTCAAAGGGCTTAATAGACACTTTTTTGAAATAGAGGAGGGCGCGTGGCCCATACTATATTCTTGCTTGTCCTGAGAGCATAGTACAAGCAACGTCCACGATGCAGGCATAGGCTTGTTGCCTCAAAAAATTAGCTCAAAGGGCTTAATAAACTCTTTTTAGAAATAGAGGAGGGCGCGTGGCTCATAATATATTCTTGCTTGTCCTAAGAGCATAGTACAAGCAACGTCCACGATGCAGGCATAGGCTTGTTGCCTCAAAAAATTAGCTCAAAGGGCTTAATAAACTCTTTTTTGAAATAGAGGAGGGCGCGTGGCCCATACTATATTCTTGCTTGTCCTGAGAGCATAGTACAAGCAACGTCCAAGATGCAGGCATAGGCTTGTTGCCTCAAAAAATTAACTCAAAGGGCTTAATAAACTCTTTTTTGAAATAGAGAAGGGCGCGTGGCCCATACTATATTCTTGCTTGTCCTGAGAGCATAGTACAAGCAACGTCCACGATGCAGGCATAGGCTTGTTGCCTCAAAAAATTAGCTCAAAGGGCTTAATAAACTCTTTTTTGAAATAGAGGAGGGAGCGTGGCCCATACTATATTCTTGCTTGTCCTAAGAGCATAGTACAAGCAACGTCCACGATGCAGCCATAGGCTTGTTGCCTCAAAAAATTAGCCCAAGGGGCTGTATTGTATTGAATGGAAAAAAAAAAATGAAAAATGCTCACAAGCGGTTGCACTTGTAAAGTAAAATAATTTTTACTGATTGCGTAGTTTTGTTATCATGCAGCAAATGTTGCAGGAACATGACTTATCACATCGTCTGAGCTGAGGGAGATGCCGATACTTCCTGTCTTAAAAGGGCATAAAGTTAAAAGCGCAATATTCCAATCATATTAATTATGATTAGGTTACTCTACATTTGGGTACTGTCGTCTGGGGGCTTACGAACTGCGATGATATCCAGTCCTTGTTGAACTTAATGAGAGTCAGCTTGTCGGCATTTTCAGTAGTGTGCCGTGACCTTCTATCAGTGACTATACCCCCAGCGGCACTGAAAACACGCTCTGATGTCACACTAGCAGCTGGGCAGGCCAGCACCTCCAAGGCATACAAAGCGAGCTCTGTCCAAGTGTGAAGCTTGGAAACCCAGTAATTAAAGGGTACAGAAGGGTCGGTTAGGAAGCTAGTACTGTCACTGACATACTCGTTCACCATGTTGGAGAACTGTTGTCTCCTAGTCAAGGTGACCGTAGGCATGATCCGTTGTTGATCGGAAGGTCTGTTGAACATCGCCCAGTTGGTGGACATCTTACCCCCACCTCTTCTTGACATTGATGACGTTTGTGTCCCAACCAAAGGCTGCTAGAGCAAAGAGCTGGTTCTTCGGGTTATAGCGGAGTCAGACGGTGATATGGACATCAAATTGTCAACAACAACAATCTTGAAAAAATCCATCGTTAAGCCCCTGGGTGACTGCAACAGCAGCGACGGAAATTTGACTTTGTACCGTGGGTCCAAAAAGGTTGACAACCAGTAGAGGTTGCTGGCATAGATGTGAATGACGCGTGGATCTTGGGAGAGACATTGAGACATTACGTCAGCCATGTGTGCTAAGCTGTAAAGACTCATCTCCTCGGTTACAACAGCCCACCAATGCTGTACCGACATAAACGTAGGGTTGGGAGTACCATCAGGGTTCACATCAGTACCACAGAAAAATGAATCTTCTTTCCAGGCAAGGCACGTGTACAAGGTTACCATGCTTTAGTGCCGCCACAAGGTTTCGTCCGTTATCGCTGACAACAAGACCTCGTTGTAGTTGCAGTGGGGCCAGCCACTCATCAGTCTGTTGCTTAAGACCTTTCCACAGCTCAGTTGCAGTGTGAGGTGTGTCACCTAGACAGATAAGCTTCAGAAGGGCCTGTAGTCGCCTTGCTGAAGCACTACTGCAAAGCTCCCAACTTGGACGTGATGGTGCGGGCAGCTCAGCAGTGGACAAGGAAGTTGCAGAAGCAGATTGTGTACTGGACATATATGATGAGGCAGCCACCCGGAATGATGTTGTGCCCGCTATTCGTGGAGTTGGTAGTATCTCAGATGGTCCACTTTGAGAAGTTGGGACACTGTCCACTAGGTTGATCCAGTGAGCCGTTACTGAGATGTATCTGCCCTGTCCACAACTACTTGTCCACGTGTCCGTTGTTAGGTGGACTTTGGCGGTTACAGCATTTGTTACTGCACGCTTTAAGTTGTTAACAACGTGCTGGTGTAACGCGGGGACGGCACTACGTGAGAAAAAGTAGCGGCTGGGTACAGACTATCGTGGTGCTGCCACAGCCAACAACTCCCGAAAAGACTCTGTACCCACAAGCCTAAACGGCAGCATTTCCACAGCTAACAACTTTGCAATTTGCGCAGTCACTTTTTGGGAAAATGGGTGTGTCGATTGGTACTTCCGCTGCCTTTCATACAGCTGTGGCACAGACAACTGGACGTTTGGCGCACACTGACCAGTGGCTTGACTACTGTCATGTCTGTCTTGTACCGCAGCTTGGGAGGAATACGTTTGAGCAGGAGCTGATGCCTGAACACTAGCTGGTGAAGGATGGATCTGAGGTGGCCTGGAAGTGTTGGGATCAGAAGGCACTGATTTTGAACCCTGATGGGCCGACCACTGAATTGGGTGCTTAACAGACATATGCTTACGCATACTGCTGGTGCTCATGTTTCCTTTTCCCAGGCCTCTGCTTAGCCTTGCATGGCAGATATTGCAGATAACCATATTTGGTACAGATGTGGCATCCTTAAAAAATTGCCACACAATGGCTTTTCGTCCTTTATGTTGAATTGGAGGCAGAGGAGGATGACTCTGTACAACACCAACTGTTGACACAGTTTGGGCAACTGTGTTTACAGTTTGTGCAACAGTTGGTACAGTTTGTGCAACAGTTGACACAATTTGGGCAACTGTTGTCACAGTTTGTGTTCTGGAGAAAGGAGTAAGCCTTGGTGCTTTTGGCGGTGGTACATAGCCACTTTCCTCCTCCTGGCTGCTCTGTTGGCTATGCATGCCAAGAGTCCAGGTAGGATCTGTGGTCTCATCATCGACGCCTTCCTCTTCAAAGTATTCTGGATAACGTGACTGAGCAGGCTGGCCAGATGAGATGTGTGTCTCATCATCATCATCATCATCCACCTCCTGAGATGCTGTATGCCTTTGGTGAAAGTGGCTTTCTTCAGTATGAGGTGCTTCAAAACTTTGGCCATGAATAGACATTACGTCTTCTTCAAGTATCTCGTCAGGCAGTGACAAAGAAAGGCCAGATGCAATCGAGGGCTGATAAGAACCAAATAAATCATCGGAGTGACCAAGGTCGCACTCCAATTTCTCCTCTGGCTGCCGATGGGTTGAGGAAATAGGAAGACTTTGAGGATTGGATTGCCCTGCGTTGTCTGTAGCGACACTAGACTGTGTTGGCAAGGACGATTGTGTACTGCAAGAACCAGTGGTCGAGGTGTTATCAGCCATCCAAGATGTTATTTGGTCATGCTCTTCCGGCCTCAAGACACGTTTTTATTGAGTACTGGGAATTTTAGACGGGAGAAAGAGAGATCTATCAATCCTCGTCTGTCTACCTGTACCAGTGCTTTCTTGGGCACGACTGCTACGGCCACGACCTCATCCCCGTCCCTTTGCAACCTCTTTTTTGGGAAATTGTGGTTTTTGTGACATTGTTGACAAATGCACAGTCACCAAGATGGAGTTAGGTGTTGCTGTAAGCATCACCTACTGGCGGGTTAAGTGCGTGCTAACACTTGGCAGTGAAGCAGCACACTAGTCCCTGAAAAAATTATTAAGTGCGCACAGCCACCGAGATGGAGTTAGGTGTTGCTGTAGGCGTCACCTGCTGGCGGGTTAAGTGCGTGCTAACACTTGGCAGTGAAGCAGCACACTAGTCCCTGAAAAAATTATTAAGTGCGCACAGCCACCAAGATGGAGTTAGGTGTTGCTGTAGGCGTCACCTGCTGGCGGTTTAAGTGCGTGCTAACACTTGGCAGTGAAGCAGCACACTAGTCCCTGATAAAATTATTAAGTGCGCACAAGTAGTCGCACAAGTAGTTGGCGTACGTGCTATTTGCAGGTAGGAGAGCAGCAACGCACTGGTCTGCCACAGAGAAAATAAAGCTGAAGGGGTTTTTATGACCCAAAATCTATCAGGTGCAAAAAAATAGGAAATAGTACCTCAGCTAAGCCTCTGACTTCAGCTATTAGGACAGCTGAGTGAGTAAGCTAAGCTATGAGGTCGGTCCTGTGTGCACTGTAAGACTGCTCCTCCCTGCCTGCCTGCCTACAGTCCTCTACACAGTACTCCTCTGTCCTCCTGGTAGCTCTCACAAGAGCTGTTTGGATTAAATATAAGGAATCTTTTCAGTTTCCCTACACTGACTGACACTCCCTATGATCTGCTCTAGCATCTACCTCACCCTGCTCTAGCTCAGATCTTCACAGGAATGTGCCCAAAATGGCGGTGGCAAGGCTTATATACAGCCTCGCCTCTCATACATGACATAGGCATCACGATGGACAGAAGCCAATCATAGTCCTGTCACAACCAACATGGCTGTGGCATTACTGAATATGATTGGCTAACATGCTTATCCATCTTCACAAGTTTTCTGACCTAACACGCTAGGCTGTCTCGGAAGCTTTGTCGGAACATAACAGATTCTGTATTTGCGAGTCCCGAATACAGTATACAGGACTCGGATTCGTAGACTCGCTCAGACTCGCTCAGACTCGCTCAGACTCGCTGCTAACAGTGGGTATCCGTGAAGCGGTGCGATTGTTTAAACGATTTGGGGAGATTCAAGCTACATAGCGATGTGATATAGCAAGTCTAGCAAATGAGAAAAAGTAAACTCTGACAAAACTAGGATTGCCATTGACTTGCATTGGACTCATTACTGTGCGAGTAATCGCTGGGAAACTCGCAGAGTACCGAGTCCTGCGAGTCCCTTACTACTCGCCGAGTAACGAGTCCTAGCGAGTAGACTCGCCCATCCCTACAATCAAGCGAAACAATATCGCTTAAGCGATCATAAAAGCAGATCGCTTAAGCGATATCGTTCACAAAATTGATGTGGGCATTAGGCTGGCTTTACAGCATGGCACAATCAGGTCTGGGGCTGTCCGGGGTGAACTTGACAGCCCCGAACCCAATTTGCAAACAGAACCAGATGGCAAATATGCCCTCTGGTCCTGTTTGTAGCCGAATTCAGCCAAGCGCAGCTGAGGTAGCTGTCCCCTGCTGAAATGGTGCTGAACCACTTCACAGGGGACAGCTCCCTGGTGCTGAAGTTCAGCCACCGGTGTCAAGATCCCAAGTCCTCCTGGTCCTCCCGGATCTGGGCAATCTGGTGCCATACACTCCCATGTTAGGGAGTGTCGGATTGACCCGGATCCAGGAAGATCTGGTAGGATCCAATTTGAGCAGATTTTTCGCCCTGGACACAAAAATGTTGCTCGCAACATCCGAATACACCTGGATCCTCCCGGACAGATGGAAACAAATTCGGGTCCCGGGCTGTCAGGTTCACCCCTGACAGCCCCATACCTGATTGTACCGTGGTGTGAAGGCAGCCTAACATAGTGATGGCTGACTATTCTGTCCAGGGCTCATTATTTTGAGAGCCCGAATATTGGTGCATGCAGCTTTTTTTGGGTTATCAAAATAACAACTGTGGTCTGCACTGCATAGCAGAACGGAAATAGCAACACCTCCGCTTTCACCATTGTGACCTGGTGTTTGATGGGAACTGTTAACGCGTGATTAGTGATGATGTGGCGCCCCGCAATGAGTGCGTCACAAGAGGGTATTGCAGCCAAAACTGCAGCAGCAATATTCTCTGACTCAGCAGTCACACGGTTAACTCAGAGATCCATACTCAACATGCATCACTTAGCATAGAGGGCCAATCAGGTCCTGGTGGGCGGAGTGTAAGGGTAGTGTGTAGTGGAGAACTGAGTACAATTGAGGAGTTAAGAAAAGGGAACTCTCCGAGCAATGTAGGAGAAGGAGCAAAAAGAGCAAGCTCTGCAACCTAGGAGAGGGGGTTGCACAATTCCGTGCGGCCCCCTGGCCACCTTCCCTGGCCGTCTCCCTACCATCACCCCGGTTGAGCACCATCACTCTCGGTGCCTAATCAACCGAACTACGGGTATCAACATGCGGGTCCAAAATCATCCCGTGCCCATCTACAGCCAGTTTGCTGGTACCGAAGCTGGGAGTCGTTTATCACTTCTATGCGAACCAGAGGAGTGGAGGGACCGCTTTACAGGAGCACCCCACCACCGCCATACACAGTTGTCTAGCCAGTGGTGTACCCACCAAAGGACCCAAGGCTCCCCAAAGCATCCGGAACGTATACCCCGGATAGGGCATTCAAGCAGCCTCCTTGTACCCGATCTGGCATTCCTGGGCGACAACAGCAACCTAAATAGTTAGAATGGAGGAACACCGCGGATCTCTGAGAACACACTGGTCATTGCTGAGTCCACCCGGTCCACTACCCTTAACTGTATACCATGTACTGCCTGCTGGTTACAGTAAAAAACCCGTTACAGAGACTTACAGTGTCCGTGCCTTCTTATGAACTGTTTATCCGCATGCCAAGGCAACCGCAGCTGCCTCACAACATCTTGTGCAGCTTCTGGCTCCGGGGATCACCGCTCAGCCTGTGGGGAGCATTCCATCTTGCTGCATTCCATCCCCCGGAGGCCACGCAGCGCCGGTAAAGTTACCGGAACTCTCATAGGTGGCGCCACGAAACAATTTAACCCTTAATCTGTTCTACCAAGACGTCTCATCATTTTGATCTGTACCACCGGGCCCCACTACTGGCAGGCGCGGTCCATCCGTGACAAGGAGGAAGAAGAAAATGCCTTTCCCTTGGAGTCCCGGCCACGGTGAGTCAATGACGTAGTGCAGAAGTGGAGTTTTTCCAATAGTGGGTGGTGAAAATGTGCAAGGTTTGAGAGGTGGTGGTGGAGCTTGGGTGGAATCTCAGGGGAGGCCCAAAATTTTGCCGGTCAATGGCCCTGAAATTCCTAGTGGCAGCCCTGACTGTGATCATGTCGCTGGAGTGCTTATGGACACATAGAATTGTGTGCTCTTCTGAATTGCTTGCCTTAAATGTCGCTGTCAGAGATTCACAGCAGCATTTAAGGGGTTAAAAGGAACATTACGAGTGCAACACAGCCAGTAGCTGCCAGGTATGGTGTGGATTCAACTCTAAGCACATTGTATGCATGGGGATCGACATGTCAGGAATAGGTTAAAACATTGGTCGCCAGTTTATGTTTTACTAAACTCAGAAATTATCTAAGTCTTCAAACACCCAATAATTTGTTGAAAGTTGTGATTACCATAATACAGAAAATTGCACTTTTCTGATAATAAAACAAACAAGGAACACTATACAGTACATTGCTTTAGGCGTGTATATGCTTTTATTCCATTTACAGTATTCTACGGCATTCATGCTTTGTTAACGCACCCAGTCACCTCATTCAAAATGTACAAACCAGCCTCAATTACTGCACTGAAATGTGCTGCCTTTGTCACATCATACTTTCTTTAGCAGCTTGCTTTTTTCCATTTTAAATGAATTAGCAACATATCTTTGGTTCTGAGCCTGTGCATTGTTCTATGAAGGACACTCAGTAACACGCACACATAGCACGTCAGACGGGTCTGTGTGTACATTACATAAATGGGAGAATTTCAGGCCTCATATGTAACCTGAGGACAATTTTTCTTTGTAACTAGATATTGTAAAATTATGTTTTGAAAACCTTTTTGATTGTGAATGTTTTTGCATGTCCAATTTTTGCTTACTTTCCTATTAGATTGCTAGGTAGTGAATAATGACATAAATAAAGGCAGGAAATTCACCAAATCTACTGGAGCATAAATTAATTTAAGCACTAAACTAAAATTATGGCATTATTTTTCTGAATGGTTCTGCTTTTGGTGCTTTATAAATCTTTGTTAAAATTCCCTTCTTTCAACCCCTTATTCATAACTCTCAAGTTTTATAGAACGAAAGAGGGATAAATTATGTGGCATGAGCAATGCACTTTGGCAATTTTTGGCCACACACCTAACCACATCTTCAAGCCACACACACATTCACTTTTACTTTCTACCCTGGCTGGAGGAAATTCAAAGGGTTATCTGGGATACATAAAAAACGTGCCTAGGCACTAACAGGCAGGCAGCTGCCACAAACCTGCCTGTTGTGCCCGACACCATTCACTCTCGCCACAGAGCGGTAACAGACCACTCCTGCTGGGGACAGCATGGCAGGGTAAACAGAGCAGAGGCGGCTCTTCTGCTCTGCTCTGTACAAGGGGCGGGACAGCAGGTCTCCTGCTGATTGACAGCCAGCTCCCTGCTACCTGCTTAAGGGAGCTGGCTGTGAATCAGCATGACATCTGCTCTGATGCTTGTCGTTATCAGCTGTATTGTGAACACTGTGTAGTCCCCACCCCCCTGTAGATCAGTCTCTCTATCAACGAGCATATGAAAGGTTTAGAATCAGCCTAGTGAGTACATCTTGTGGAAGTTTTTTTTAAAGGTTTCTGTGGCGCCCCTGTGGTCTGGTCACCACAGAGGTACTGCACCTAAGCCATAGGTGTGGTATCCCACTCTCAGGTAAGGAGGGGAGACAAACATGAGACACACACACCTGCACTCAACACCCATCCTGACTCATGTCCAGGAGATAGAGGGGGTGTAAGTGACCTCATACAAGGAGCCCCATCTCCTGGCAGGAGAAGGGAATAGGCAGAGGGAGTGGGGACAGATGCTAGGAAAATCAGAGAGGAAGAGGAGGAGTGAGAGTAGTTGGAGTGATAAGTGAGGCTGAGAGGAACACCTAGCACAATGGGGTTCTAGGGGAAGCTAATGCCAGGGGAGACGTGGGACCAGTGGATAGGTCAACTTAGAACCCTGGCCACAGGGACCCTGTTCCAGCCACCATCTCGAGGTTGTTGCTGGTGAGGAACTAGGTTGCAAGAGGGGACTGGGTCTGACCTAGCAACAGCACTGAATGTCTGAGCTAGAAAACTGGAGGCTGCTGTGCTGTAGATCCAGTAGCCAATAACTGTACACACTCTGCAAAATGGTGGCTAGACCTGGGATCAGAGGATGTATCGCCTGTCGCTTGACAGGGTCTGCAGCTGTAATGTTAACCAGGGCTGTGGGTTACTCAGTAACTGGCTCAATCAGTGCTTGGGAGGTCACGGTGGAGGTGACCTGGCTCCATGGCCTTGGGCGTGCAGTAAAAGGGGATTATTTACAGGGCATAGTTTGTGATGCCACCTGTGGTACTCACACTGCAGGATATGACCAAGGATGGTGTGAATAGTCTAGAATAGTGGTTATAATGAGGAAGGCCGCAGGGTGAGGAAGAAGGACGCAAACACATTTCATGCGGTTTGTTACCTTTACTTGATGATCAGTCAAGTTCACCCAGCTAGGCGCTGTGCTCCTCCAAAGCAGAGCCATGTTAGTTCCCAGATAATTAGGGTCACTCTGCCAAGACACCATTCATAGCCTTTCCTGGTTGCTCTTCCCTGCGCTGGTTATTCTCCCTCCTTCCTGACGCCTTCATGGACAGGGTCCCCTGACCCTAGTTCCAGCCACCATCCTGGCCATTATCCACGGTTGGTAGCCACAGCTCATGCAGAAACGATGGCCTCCAATTTTCCTGGTTGAGTAAGTAAGTAATCTTTATTTATATAGCGCCAACATACTCCGCAGCGCTTCACAATTCAGAGGGTATACAATACAATAATATGATAAAACACGACACAATACAAAAACAATACAATGCAGTTATCAGAAAATATAATACAATACAAAAAACAATACAATACACAGCATAATACATTACAATAGTTAGAGCAAAATAATGACAGCCCTGCTCATAAGAGCTTACAATCTAACAATGAGTCGTTCAGTACTCCCGCCAGGTCGGGGCCAGTCCCCTCAGGCAACATGTCCCTCTGTTCAACTCAGGTCAGGCCAGATTTGAGTCACACGGGTGGATCCCCGACTCCCGTGTCCCCTAGGACACTCTCTGTCCTGCGTCCGCTCTCAACGCCTTCCTCGACGTTCTCCCCCTAACTCCCTTCTTTAACTCTTGCTAACCCCTCCTCCAGCCAGGAGATGGGGCCCTCCCTCAAAAGGGTCCACTTGAACCCCCTCAGCCTGGATTCAGGATGGTGTTGTGTACAATTCTGTGTCTTGGGTTTGTGACCCCTCTCACCTGGGAACGGTGACACCACACCTATGGAGTAGGTGCAGCATCAATGTGGCAATCAGTCTTCAGGGGCGCCACAAAGCCACCTGCTTGGGACACTATGCACAAAGATGCAGGGCAAGAGAGGAGAGTAGCCAGTGTGGGAAGTCAACCTGGATAGGCTTATAGTGTCTCGGTGGAGTGAACCCGAGTTGCCTGGGAGTTGACTGGACTGCTGACCTGGAGAGACTGCTGACCTGGAGAATACCATGCCCTAGCTGGTGTCACGTCCTACTGACGGACCCCACACGTGGACCCACTGGACCGCGTAGTGCGGATGCTGATACCGGGATGATAGAGAGACGGACCAGTACAGTGGAGTCAACAGGTTTATTGAACAACACAAGAACCCACGCCCCAGGGGAGGGCCACACGGCCACAGCACCGGAACACCACCGAAGGAGGCCCCGGAGCACTTGATCCCTATACAGGGATACCGCCGGTACCAACCTCGGAAGGACCAATGAAGCGGACACGGGTGTTAAACCGACCCAAGGCAACGTGGAAACAACACAGCAACCGGGTATAAGATAGGACACGGAGAACCGGAAACATGGAGAATCCGGAGCAGGACCTGAATCAGCAATTTCAGCTTGGAAGAGATCCAGGTGGAAGGCCCAGAACACGGGAGTCAGCAAGGAGCCGGCAGGGCAGAGATCTGCAGGAAGTAACACACAGAAATCAGATAACAAGCAAAATAAGGAACAACCTGACCAGACCAGGAATGGCAACTCCACTAGGTAGAAGTTGCCCTGGCAAAGACTGACAGGAAACAGGAAGCTTATATTACAGCAGGGCACTCCTGATTGGCAGGACACAGAGGCTTGGTGATTAGCTGAGGGGAGGAGCATGATCCCTGCAGCCTCTCCAGCATTCACTGATTTGGAGATGGAGTTTCATGCGCTCAAGCAGTAGCCCCGAGAGTGAGGAGATGAGCGGCGCTATTCAAGCAGAGGGCGCTGGAGCCCTGCGGCAGACCCCCGAGTGGTTACAGTACCCCCCCTCTACACCCTCCCCCGGACGGAAACCGGCCAGGAACCTGCGCAGAAGGCGCGGGGCATTGACCTCCGCCTCCCCGAGGGCACCGGCAAGGGCAGAAGGGGCCCGAGGGCAGTCGCTTGGGCGTCTTGTGTCGAGCACAGGAGGAACAGGCGGAGCCATAGGCGGAGATGTCCCGACGCATCCGCGGCCACCAGTAGTACCGACCAATCAAGTGTAAGGTCTTCGCCACCCCCGCATGGCCTGTGAGTCTGGAGGAATGGCCCCAGCGAAGGACGTGCTTCCGATCTGCCTCGGTTACCAGCGTCTTACCTGGTAGGGACAGACGAAGGGGTGCCGCCATGCAGGCGTTGGACGGATCGATGATGGAGCGTGACTCCTCCTCCCGACAGTCGGACGTTACTAGGGTTTCGGCAGGGTTCGATGAGTAGACACGGCCCTTCGGGAGTGGAGCCCCCGGCACCAGATCAACGGGACA
Source organism: Allobates femoralis (assembly GCA_033576535.1). Lineage (NCBI taxonomy): Eukaryota > Metazoa > Chordata > Amphibia > Anura > Aromobatidae > Allobates > Allobates femoralis. The sequence goes on from JARQOC010000003.1 coordinate 507,139,300, forward strand.
GACACAGGGTCCGTGCGGAGGTAACATCTCGGCCTCTCTCCGGTCGAGGACATCAGCATACGACCGATAGGCCGAGGGCGGCCCGGGCAACGCTGCCAGTGAAGGTGGCAGCCGGACGGAGAAACGGGAAGAAGGCTTCGGCTATGGCACGCCTGCCCCCACCGCAGGACCTCACCTGTTCGCCATTCCAGTACTGGTTCATGAATGCGGAGCCATGGAAGACTGAGCAGAAACGGAGGAGACAGGACCGGCAGGACATAGAAGGTGAGGTGCTCAGTGTGACGAGGACCGACTTGTATTTCCACCTCTCCGGTGACACCCACCACAGTGTCTTGTAAAGGCCTCCCATCGACCGAGGTGATGATGCGGGGATGCTGCAGGGGGTATATGGGAATACCGTAGCGTTGCACTGTCTCCAGCTGCACAAAGTTACCTGTGGACCCGGAATCCAGGCAAGCCACCTCTGAATGGCGTTCGTCTCCAACCGTAACCTGGATAGCAATAGTGAGAGGTGGAGAGGACTCGCTCTCCGTTAAGTTGGCCTCTCTTACCTGCCCTAGATGGAGGTTCTCTGGCCGCTTGGGACATTGGCAGCGAAAGTGGCCAGATCCTCCACAATAAAGGCACAGGCCCCGGGTGATCCTCTCCTCCCTCCTCTGGAGCCGGAGCTGGACACGATCCACCTCCATGGCCTCGAGACCTGCTGGAGGTGCCGCGGGTTCCGGACGGAAGGGTCCACTCTTATGCGTCCTCTCCTGCGTTCTCTCCTGGAACCGCTCCTGAAGACGACGGTCAATTCGGACAGCGAGGGTGATGTACTCCTCCAGGGAGCTGGGTAGGTCCTGAACCGTCAGTTCGTCCTTGATACGGCTTGACAACCCCCGGCGAGAGACACCAACCAAGGGCTCATCCGCCCAGCGGAGCTCGGCAGCCAGAGTACGGAATTGGATGGCATACTGCCCAACAGACTGATTACCTTGTCGCAGGTTGAAGAGCGCCTCGGTGGCGGAGGCCACCCGTCCTGGCTCATCAAAGGCCTTACGAAAGGTGTCCAGAAACGCCCGCAGGTTGGACACGATGGGATCCTCTCTCTCCAACAATGGGTTGAACCATGCCAGTGCCTCTCCCTCGAGGTGCGAAGCCAGAAACGCCACTTTCGCCTCATCCGTCGGGTATTGGTGAGGTAATAACCGGAAGTGGAGTTGGCACTGGTTAATAAACCCCCGACATGCTTTAGAATCCCCGGTGTACCTGGTGGGCTTTCACAGTCGTGGAGAAGACACAGCTCCCACCGGAGCTCCAGTTGGCAGCACGGGGACGGAACCTGGGCTTCCTGTTGTGCTCAGTAGGCTGGTAAGCCGGTCATCCAAGGAGGACACATGGGATGACATTAGAATCTGTCTCTCTCTCAGATGGTCCAATTCCTGGTGGAGACTCAGCACCTGGAAAGAGAGAGTGGGATCAGTGGTAGAGGACGCCCCCAAGCGGGCCTCTAGAGACTGGATAAACGCCACAACCTGGTCGTGACTCTGGCGGAGTGCGGCCAGCTCTCTTTGGGCATCAAACCTGATATCAGCGGGGTCCATGGCCAGGGCAAGATCTGTCACGTCCTACTGACGGACCCCACACGTGGACCTACTGGACCGCGTAGTGCGGATGCTGATACCGGGATGATAGAGAGAAGGACCAGTACAGTAGAGTCAACAGATTTACTGAACAACACAAGAACCCACACCCCAGGGGAGGGCCACACGGCCACAGCACCGGAATACCTCCGAAGGAGGCCCCGGAGCGCTTGATCCCTATACAGGGATACCGCCGGTACCAACCTCGGAAGGACCAATGAAGCGGACACGGGTGTTAAACCGACCCAAGGCAACGTGGAAACAACACAGCAACCGGGTATAAGATAGGACACGGAGAACCGGAAACACGTAGAATCCGGAGCAGGACCTGAATCAGCAATTTCAGCTTGGAAGAGATCCAGGTGGAAGGCCCAGAACACGGGAGTCAGCAAGGAGCCGGCAGGGCAGAGATCTGCAGGAAGTAACACACAGAAATCAGATAACAAGCAAAATAAGGAACAACCTGACCAGACCAGGAATAGGAACTCCACTAGGTAGAAGTTGCCCTGGCAGAGACTGACAGGAAACAGGAAGTTTATATTACAGCAGGGCACTCCTGATTGGCAGGACACAGAGGCTTGGTGATTGGCTGAGGGGAGGAGCATGATCCCTGCAGCCTCTCCAGCATTCATTGATTTGGAGATGGAGTTTCATGCGCTCAAGCAGTAGCCCCGGGAGTGAGGAGATGAGCGGCGCTATTCAAGCAGAGGGCGCTGGAGCCCTGCGGCAGACCCCCGAGTGGTTACAGCTGGGCTGGAACTGCTGAACTGTGAGTAAAAGTTCAAGAACTGCAATTCCAGTGTCCTCCTGCTCTCTCCTGCACCCTCCATCCTGCACCCCAACTATAATAACCATTGTCCCCATAGACTATCACACCAACCCTGGGGCCCCACTCTACCTGTGGGGAACGACACCATCCCGGCTGCAGCACCATCCATCCCAGAGGCTTGAATAAGCAGCGTCGGCCACCTGTGGCCGAATATCAGAGGTGGTGTAACAAAAAGACTATCAATATCCCCTGTATATAACTCCCATCATTGCACAGCCAGGGCAACGAAGCTGGGCTACAGCCACCGTGACCTTCCAAAGAATCAGCCGGCCCGCCTACCGAGTGCCCCCCGGTCCTTGCAGCAGACGCATTTCCTTCCAGATTTCATTAATAAAGTGTATTTAAAAGTTGATTATAATCACTTGCTCTACATTATTAAATAGAAATTTAAATGGTAGTTAAGCTTTAAGGTCAAAATTGGCTCTGTCACTAAGTGGTTAAGGCTTATTTTCTATGGCAACATTTTGGGGAGTTAGTGATGTTGCAGATTCTCTGTGGCATTTCTGCACTTTTTTATGTAAATTATGATACATGCATTTTTGATTGAATGTTAAGTATGTTTTTTCCATGCAATTTTGTCATGGTTTTTCTTTTGCTCCTTGTAAGTAGTAGGTCATGCTTTTCACAAAGCTACTTTGTTTTTGATACTTTCTAGTATTTGGCTTTGACAAATACTAGAAAAATTTATTGATACAGTCATATGAAGTTTACATGCGATTTTGATGTATTATTGTGTCACACTCCGCACAAAACACATTTGTAAGTTTACCTGCAGATTATCTGCATCTAATGCAATTCTGCGGGAAAATCTGGACATAAAACTCAGCATACCCGCAAGAGAAATTGACATGTTGCAGACTTGAAACACATGCCATTGGTCAGTTTATACTTGAATAAAAAAAGCACAGTGGGTCTGAAATTTCTATAAATCTCAGTCACTTTGCTGGAAATGTAAGGGTACCGTTACACGTCGCAATATCGTTCCGATATCGCATACAATTTCACATGAGCGTGCACGTTTTTGGCACTTGTCCAAGATCGCATAGGAGATGTTACACGTAGCAATCATACCCCCAACCTGCGTCGATCCGGCGTCCCGGAAGTTGGCTGCCAAATCGGGCAGCCGATTTTTCAGATCGTAGTTGCGCCGTCACACAGCACAACCACATAAGCAATGTGGGCATACTTTTCACCCAGCTTAGGCATAGACGTACCTGCGTTAACTTTTAACCGTGCCCAGAACACTCTGATTGGACGGCGAAAGAGCGTTACCATTGGTCAGCCATCTCAGACAACATGGTGGTGACATGGATGCTATTGCCCATTATATCATCTTGAAGCTGATGTCATATGTGATGAGTGTCAACTCCAGCAACACACTGCGGTGTCGCCAAACTGGCAGACAGGCACACTAGTGTAGTGCAGTGTGTTTCGGCTAAATGTATCGACATTCTTGCCGTCTACTGTACAAGTTGGTAAGCTACACACAGGAAGTATGGACATGTCTATGCATATTACATAGCATTATCCAAACTATGTGGCTGCCAAATGTATGTGTTTCCAGATATGTACATATGTCTCAATCAGACAATATAGAACTGACCATGTGTGTGGACATATACCCATGTCTACATGCAACAATCTGTACAGGGAAACACACAAACACCTTACAGTGTGTCTGAAACCGCCACACATGTGTAGTGTACCAGTGCACACAATGGTGCATGGACCCTCAAATAACATTGTAGTCTCACACCTCAGAGCACACCCTAAAATGCTAAGTGACATGGTGGTCAGCTACAAATAAAAGAATCACACACGTTTGTCTGATCAGAAAAAGATATATTAGGAGTGTGGCCACACAAATAAAAACAACAACAACAAACACACAACAAAAAAACAAGTGTTGTCATCACACAAGTAACATATTACATAAATGAAATACTGGCTAATTCTGCCATAACTTAAAAATCAATGTATGTAAATCTAAAACATAAAAAGAACCACACATTGGACATTGTGGACCCATCACACACCCCTTACATCTGGTGGTCCTGCCAGGCCACCGCCCCAGGGCCATTGAAATACGAGCAGTAGCTGTCTCTGCTGCTCCTGACATCCTGCTGATGTCGGCCCTGGCCCAACGGCTGGAGTGGTGCTATGCCAGGGTCGTTTTCACGCCACTCACCTGGTATGAGTTACCCAGTTGTGGGGTCCACACTATCTACATAACTTGCTGGCGTGTATGATTGAGTATCCCTACGACACAGAAAGTTATGCAGCACACAACACGCCATCACTACCATTTTGATAGATTCCAGTTTCATATTTAAAGAACTATGAAACACGTGGAATCTATTGGCCATGATCCCGAACGCATTTTCAACCACACGAAGTGCCCGGGATAGCCGGTAATTGAAAAGGCGTTGCTGAGGGGTCAGAGCCCTCTGAGGATATGGCCGTAGTAGGTTTGCATGAAGTTCGAAGGCCTCATCCCCCACAAAGGCAAAGTTAAGATGTTCAGTGGTGTCATCATTTGGGGGTAAATTCAGCCGCCCGCTAAGAAGGTCTCGACCAAAGGAGGTCTGGGCCAAACCCCCCCCCACCATCCCCACATCCACAAGGAGGAACTCATAGTTTGCATTGACGAGGACCACACTGAAATAACGTTTGTAGTTAAAATAATAAGACCCGCTGTTGGGGGTTGTGTGATCCTCACATGCTTGCCATCCAATGCCCCCCGCAGTTTGGGAATTGCCACCTCTCCTGCAAGCCAGTGGCAACTTCTAACCATTCCGCGGGGGTTGTTGGAAACCGCATATAGGTTGGCAAGAGACACCTCACAATGGCCTCACACGTCTCAGGGATTAGGCGACTCAGCAGTGGGCGTGAGACTGCAGCAGAATACTGCAGGTCAGTCATTGTGCGCCCTGTTGCCAAGAAACGCAGAGTCACAGCCAACCGCTCCTCTGCTGGAACAGCTTGACACATCACAGTGTCCTCATGGGCAATATGTGGTGTAACCAAGTCCAAGAGGAATTTGAAAGAGTCCTCGGACATCCTGAGATAGTTCTTGAAGTCCTGCGGATTCCTGTCCTTCAGCTGACGGACAAGGCCCTTGTGACTCAGGTGGTGCCTTTGCAGGAGCCAATCCCGAGACCACACACGCCGTCATCTACGCCTCCGCAGTCTCTCAGTCCTCTCATCCGTCAACAAGGCATCCTCCACCATGGACACAGCCACTACGGCCATTGCGGAACAATGCATGACGTCCAATCTGTGTTAGCAAGGCTCTGCGAATGAGAAAGGAAAAATAACAAGTATAAGGACATGGAGGCAGAACAAGAACAAACTTCATCAACTAGCACATGTACGTAGTCCTGTCATACCCCTCCAATACACACTTACATGGCTGGCTTGTTACGTTACACACCATCTAATGCTTGTCTACCTTGTTATTGAACACACTACAGTATGACATTTTACATAGCACCTACAACACATATGTGAACCCATACTACTCATCATGTACAGCCTTCACATTATGGACATCCAGAAAGGCAGTACACCAGCAAGATGTGTCTCATGGCTGCCAACACTCATTATTTATGTAAACAAAGTATTTTGCACCCCACAAAGACACTGAATTGGGTCAACTACATTACACACCACAAGAGGGTAATGCTTGCAGATGCATTATTGTGTTTTCATCTAACTCACAGATGTATAATCCACAAGGCTGCATGTCCTGGAATCAGTTAGTATGCAATGTGTGTGGGCAACCGGTGCTCCAACATTTCCTGCCATTTGGATATAGTCCATATTTTTGCTTAACAACACTCTTCTTGTCAAGACCGGGTTACCGACGCAAAATGGATGATCACTGACTACGCACAAAACAGCATGTTGCAACCACCCACACAGTCCCGAATATGTAGCCTATAGCCTAAAAGGAAGTGGTAACAGTGGCCGAATGGCCCAGGAGCTCCTGGTGGTCATGAGCGCAAAGTCTCCATGCAGGAATATTTACAACATGCAGGTAAGATGCCAGAATATCTCCAAACAGTTGTGTACATCACTACTTACTCAATGGCTCTGGGCAGCAAACACAGCATCATTCAGCCATTCCCCATTTTTATGTGTGAAGCCACCAATCACAACCTGCTTGCGTCGTCCAATTGTATCTTGCCTTGCCGTTACCACGCCCGACGTTGCCGATTGGACGACTCTGCTGCGATGTGATTGGTTGAGCGCCGTTTAAAAGATGGATGTGGAACATCCGGCCTGTTGCACATGGAAACACAACGTGGTAGCGTCTCCTCTTCTGGCACTGCAGGGCTGACGGTATGTATTGATGACTCTGCCTTGTCTTCATCTCTTCCTTCTGTATGGGCTGCAATTCGCACTCACTCCTCTACCATGTGGTAATGTGGTTGGTGTTCAGTTATATTACGTATGTGTCCTAATGAGCCATGTAGCCGTCATAGCTGCTTTGAGCATCCCCTTAATGGCATATTCCTCAGAATGTACATTACCAAAGTAAACATCATATATGTAGCGGGCCACACTATTGATGCATGTACGTATAAAGGGCATGTGCTTGTAAAGTATCTCAAAACAAATCATGGTTCAGTTTGTTGTAAATTATACATCATACATACAAGAATGTCCATTGCCTGTGAGCCTTTGCAAAAGTAAAACTAAGTTCACATTCTCCTCCTCCATTACCATACAGGCATATGTATGGACTGTAGTGGCATTTATCTTAACCCCTTAAGGACCGAGTCACTTTGCAGCTTAATGACCAGACCATTTTTTGTAATTCTGACCACTCTCCCTTTATGAGGTAATAACTCTGGAACGCTTCAACGGATCCTAGCGATTATGAGATTGTTTTTTCGTGACATATTGGGATTCATGTTAGCATTAAATTTAGGTCGATAATTTTTGCGTTTATTTGTGAAAAAATAAAAAATTTGGCAAAAATTTTGAAAATTTAGCAATTTTCAAATTTTTTATTTTTATTCTGCTAAACCAGAGAGTTATGTGCCACAAAATAGTTTATAAATAACATTTCCCACATGTCTACTTCACATCAGCACAATTTTGGAAGAAAAAAAAAAATTTGGTAGGACGTTATAAGGTTTCAAAGTTCATCAGCAATTATTCATTTTTCCAGCAAAATTTACAAAACCAATTTTTTAGTGACCACATCACATTTGAAGTCTCTTTGATGGGGGTACATGACAGAAAACACCCAAAAGTGACACCATTCCAAAAACTGCACCCCTCAAGCTACTCAAAACTATATTGAAGAAGATTATTAACCTTTCAGGTGCTTCACAGGAACTAAAATAAAGTTGAAGGAAAAAATGGACATTTTAATTTTTGTAACAAAAATGTTCTTTTAGCCTCACTTTTTTCATTTTCACATGGGCAACAGGATAAAATGCATCCTAAAATTTGTTGGGCAATTTCTCCTGAGTACACCGATACCTCATATGTGGTCATAAACCACTGTTTGGGCATACGGCAGGGCTCAGAAGGGAGGGAGCGCAATTTGAATTTTAGAGCCAATTTTCCGTTCAAAAAGTGAAATGGCGCTCCTTCACTTCTGAGCCCTGCCGTGCACCCAAACAGTGGTTTATGACCACATATAAGGTATCGGTGTACTCAGGAGAAATTTCCCAACAAATTTTGGGATGTATTTTATCCCTTTGCCCATGTAAAACTGAAAAAACATAGGCAAAAATAATTTTTTTGTGAAAAAAAAGTGTTTTTTTTAATTTTTAAGGATGAATTTGTGAAGCATCTGGGGTTCAAAGTGCTCACTATGCATCTACATACCTTCCTTAGGGGGTCTAGTTTCCAAAATGGGGTCATTTTTGGGGAGCTCCAATGTGGAGACACACGAGGACCCTCCATACGCGACATGGTGTCCGCTAACAATTTGAATGGAAAATGAGCTCAAATTGTTAGCGGACACCATGTCGCGTTTGGAGGGTCCCTGTGTATCTCCACATTGGAGCTCCCCCACAAGTGACCCCATTTTGGAAACTAGACCCCCGAAGGAACGTATCTAGATGCATAGTGAGCACTTTGAACCCCATATGCTTCACAAATTCATCCGTAAAAATGAAAAAGCACTTTTTTTTCCACTAAAAATTTTTTTTTTCATTATTATGGATCAATTTGTGAAGCACCTGGGGGTTCAAAGTGCTCACTATATACCTAGATATGTTCCTTTGGGGGTCTAGTTTCCAAAATGGGGTCACTTGTGGGGGAGTTCCAATGTGGAGACACATAGGAACCCTCCAAACGCGACATGGTGTCCGCTAACAATTTGAGCTCATTTTCCATTCAAATTGTTAGCGGACACCATGTCGCGTTTAGAGGGTCCCCGTGTGTCTCCACATTGGAGCTCCCCCACAAGTGACCCCATTTTGGAAACTACACCCCCAAAGGAACATATCTAGATGCATAGTGAGCACTTTCTACCCCCAGGTGCTTCACAAATTGATCTGTAAAAATGAAAAAAGAAAATTTGTGTGGAAAAAAAAAAGTGCTTTTTCATTTTATTGATGAATTTGTGAAGCATCTGGGGGTTCAAAGTGCTCACTATGCATCTAGATATGTTCCTTTGGGGGGTCTAGTTTCCGAAATGGGGTCACTTGTGGGGGAGCTCCAATGTGGAGACACACCGGGGCCCTCCAAACGCGACATGGTGTCCGCTAACAATTTGAATGGAAAATGAGCTCAAATTGTTAGCGGACACCATGTCGCATTTGGAGGGTCCCTGCGGGTGTCCACAATGGAGCTCTCCCACAAGTAACCTCATTTTGGAAACTAGACCCCCAAAGGAACATATCTAGATGCATAGTGAGCACTTTGAACCCCCAGATGCTTCACAAATTGATCCATAATAATGAAAAAAGAAATTTTTTGTGGAAAAAAAAGTGCTTTTTCATTTTTACGGATGAATTTCTGAAGCATATGGGGGTTCAAAGTGCTCACTATGCATCCAGATACGTTCCTTAGGCGGTCTAGTTGTCAAAATGGGGTCACTTGTGGGGGAGCTCCAATGTGGAGATACATCAGGACCCTCCAAACGCGACATGGTGTCCGCTAACAATTTGAATGGAAAATGAGCTCAATTTGTTAGCGGACACCATGTCGCGTTTGGAGGGTCCCCGTGTGTCTCCACATTGGAGCTCCCCCACAAGTGACCCCATTTTGGAAACTAGACCCCCAAAGGAACGTATCTTGATGCATAGTGAGCACTTTGAACCCCCAGATGCTTCAGAAATTCATCCGTAAAAATGAAAAAGCACTTTTTTTCCACAAATAATTTCTTTTTTCATTATTACGGATCAATTTGTGAAGCATCTGGGGTTCAAAGTGCTCACTATGCAACTAGATATAATCCTTTGGGGGTCTAGTTTCCAAAATGGGGTCACTTGTGGGGGAGCTCCAATGTGGAGACACACAGGGGCTCTCCATACGCGACATGGTGTCCACTAACAATTGGAATTGTTAGCGGACACCTTTTAGGATATGAAGAGCCCCTATGTGCCTAAACATTGGAGCTCCCCCACAAGTGACCCCATTTTGGAAACTAGACCACCCAAGGAACGTATCTAGATGCATAGTGAGCACTTTGAACCCCCAGGTGCTTCACAAATTGATCCGTAAAAATGAAAAAAGACTTTTTGTGGAAAAAAACGTGCTTTTTCATTTTTATGGATGAATTTGTGAAGCATCTGGGGATTCAAAGTGATCACTATGCACCTAGATACGTTCCTTCGGGGTCTAGTTTCCAAAATGGGGTCACTTGTGGGGGAGCTCCAATGTTCAGGCACACAGGGAGGGGCTCTCCATACCCGACATGGTTTCCGCTAACAATTGGAGCTAATTTTCTATTGAAATTGTTAGCGGACACCATGTCGCATATGGAGAACCCATGTGCCACCAGCACAAGGGCAACTGGAAGAGTTGAGGTACAGCACCAGAAAATGCCGCCTCTAATGAATGCGCTATTTTCTTGGGTGGCTGTGGGTTGAAATTTGCAGCGTGGGGGACCCACAACATTTGAGTCTCTCCACGCTGAGGATTCCAGTCAGCCAGCTTCCAAGTTGTACATGGCTGGCTACAAATACAGCGAAGGCTTTTTTTATTTCTAGAACTAATTCTAGAAAAAAAAATGACGTAGGGCTCCGCCATATTTTTGGTCCAGCCAGGTACAACTTGGCAGCTACAGACTGCCAGCAACCCCCAGCTGCCTCGTTGTACCTGACTGCAACCAAAAATACAGCGAAGCCCATTTTTTTTTTATTTCTAGAACTAATTCTAGAAGAAAAAATGATGTAGGGCTCCGCCATATTTTTGGCCCAGCCAGGTACAACTAGGCAGGTGGGGGCTGGAATCCTCAGCATGGAAAGGCCCAAGCGTTCTGGGCCCCCCATGCTGCGAATTGCAGCCCGCAGCCACCCCAGAAAATGGCGCATTCATTGAAGCGCCATTTTCTGGCGCTGTACCCATGCTCTTCCAGTTGCCCTGGTGCCGGTGGCAAACTGGGTAATAAAGGGGTTAATGCCAGCTTTTTATTGGCAGCTGGCAGTAAGCCCGAGATTCATAATATAGGGCCAATGTTAGACCCGCCATTAGGAATCTCTGGTAAATAGTCAGAAAATACACACAGAGAAAAATCTTTTTATTTGAAAAAAAACACAAACAAAATTCGGACTCCATCTTTATTATAAAGATCCGACGTAGTCCACAACGAAGGTCCCACGACGCTCGATCGCCTCCGACGTAGTCCACAACGAAGGTCCCACGATGCTCGATCGCCTCTGCTCAATCCAGAGACTGCAGCAAAGGATCAAGTGTCCTCTTCCTACAGTCTCAGGGGTCAGAGTTATGGTGCACTGTATGACAATGATCAGTTATACAGTGCACCATTGACTATGATCCCAGAGACTATAACAAGAGGACACTTGATCCCTTGTTGCACCCATCCATCCACCTATGCACCCATCATCCACGCACGCACATCCACGTACGCACATCCATATAAGCACATCCACGTACGCACATCCACGTACGCACATCCACGTGCTGACATCCACGCATGCACACAACCACGCACACACATCCACACACGCACATCCACGCATGCACACATCCACGCACGCATGCTGACATCCACGCACATCCACACACACATCCACGTGCATCCACATCCACGCACATCCACGTACGCACATATCCACGCACGCACATCCACGTACGCACATCCATGTACGCACATCCACGTGCTGACATCCACGCATGCACACAACCACATCCACGCATGCACACATCCACGCACGCATGCTGACATCCACGCACATCCACACACACATCTACGTACTTCCACATCCACGCACATCCACGTACGCACATATCCACGCACGCACATCCAAGCACGCACATCCAAGCACGTACACATCCATCCATTCACCCATCCATCCACCCATCCACCCTTCCATCCATCCATCCACCCCTCCATCCATTCATTCATTCATTCATTCATTAATTCATTCATTCATACTTACCCAGCGATGAGGAGGAGGAGCCCCTGAGAAGAGGAGGAGCCACACCGGACTGCAGAGGAGGCCGACGGTGCGGGCGGGTGCACTGAGCGTGCAGCCCGCCGGATAGGTGAGCGGGGCTGGGGACCGGGGGCTGGGGACCGAGGACCGGGGGCCAGGGACCGAGGACCGGGGACCGAGGACCAGGGGCTGGGGACAGAGGACCGGGGGCTGGTGACCAGCAGGGAGGAGGAGGGGGCCCTGCAGCTTCGCCGGCGGGCGCATAAGCCCGCCGGCAGACAAACTATGCAAGGTGGAGGGCGGGGATGGACGGGAGACAGGGGGGGCTGCACAGGGGACGGGGACAGGACACAGGGGTCTCAGGACACAGGGGGGGGGCTACAGGACACAGGGGGAGCTGGACACAGGGGCGGGGACAGGACACAGGGGGAGCTGGAGCGGTGCAACCCGCCGGCAGATAAGTATGATTGGGGAGGGGGGGGTGAAGGGGTTAACAGGTGTGCCCACACCTCTTCCCCTAACCCTTGGCTGTCACTGACAGCTTTTAGATTTGAGCTGTCACTGTTCGTTTAGAAGCAGAGACAGTTCAAAGCCATGACGAGTATACTCGTCATGATGCGGGAACTGACAGCTTTTCATGACGAGTATACTCGTCATTAGTCGTAAAGGGGTTAATGTGTGTTTTCTTTCCTTGGTACGGTGTTTAATTTTATAAACATATTTGTGTTAGCCAATTGATGTGTGCACAGGACCACATGTACCCAGGTTTGCACACATAAAACAACATGATACATACATGTGTGTGTGTGTGTTCATGTCATACCTTTCATTTTGCAGATGGCAGAGAACCAGGATTTTGTCTGGGCCTTCATAGCTAAGTACCAAGGAGCAAGAGTGCTTGTGGCGGACCACATCACCTGATTACAAGAACCATCAGGTGAAGAGAGTGGCATATGACCAGCTCATCACCCTCTCCCAGCAGCACCACCTTGGGGAGAGGGTGGATAAGGAGTTTGTGCTGAGGAAGATCCGGAACCTGCGCACAGTGTATAAGAGGGAGCTCAATGAAGTTGAGAAATCAATAAGGTCTGGGAGTGGAACGGGGGAGGTGTATGTGCCACTTTAACCTCCTCCATTTCCTCCGGGACCAGCATCTCCCTCTGACGACACTGTGCAGCAGGGACCTAGCACAATCCTCCTCCGCCACACTCCAGACCCGGCTCCGCCACAAGAGGTACTTCCTAATGTCTTTGTGTCATCACAGTCTTCAATGGTGGTTGGATACACTTGTGTTTAACTTGACAAACATATCAGCGTGTGGTGTTTGGCACAGTGCACAGAGTCGCGTCCTACTGACGAACCCCACACGTGGACCCACTGGACCACGTAGTGAGGATGCTGATACCTAGATGATAGAGAGGTGGACCAGAACAGTAGAGTCAACGGGTTTATTGATAACAAAACAAGAACCCACGCCCCAGGGGAGGGCCACACGGCCACAGCACCGGAACACCACCGAAGGAGGCCCCAAAGCGCTTAACCCCTATACAGGGATACCGCCGGTACCAACCTCGGAAGGACCAATGAAGCGGACACGAGTGTTAAACCGACCCAAGGTGACGTGGAAAAAGCACAGCAACCGGGTATAAGAATGGACACGGGGAACTGGGAACACCGGGAATCCGGGGCAGGACTTGAGACAGCGATTTCAGCTTGGAAGAGATCCGGGTAGCAGACCAAGGACACGGAAGTCAGCGAGGAGCCGGCAGGGAAGAGATCTGCTGGAAGTAACAAACAAAAATCAGATATAAGCAAATAAGGAACAACCTGACCAGACCAGGAATAGCAACTTCCCTAGATAGAAATTGCCCTGGCAAAGACTGACAGGAAACAGGAAGCTTATATTACAGCAGGGTACTCCTGATTGGCAGGACACAGAGGCTTGGTGATTGGCTGAGGGGAGGAGCATGATCCCTGCAGTTCTCCAGCAGTCACTGATTCGGAGATGGAGTTTCATGTGCTCAAGCAGTAGCCCCGGAAGTGAGGAGATGAGCAGCGCTATTCAAGCAGAGGGCGCTGGAGCCCTGCGGCAGACCCCAGGGTGGTTGCACACAGCATGTTTAGGTGTTGCTGCACTGATTTGTGCCATCGGAAAGATTGTGTGCTTGTGTGAACACATATGTATGTCCATGGTGGTTACTTAGGTGAGTAGAGTAATCACTGTGTCATGTTAGACATAGCCATATCTTTAGGCCACTCTAATGGGCACACCTTCAACTCATCATTTCACACACACAAGCAGTACAAATCGCTGCTTGGTAGTAATTCATGGATGATATGTCAATGGATAAATTATGTTGTAACTTTTTTTTTTAATTTTACAGTGTCCTCAAGATGTCAGTCCAGCCCGGGGGGACACCAGTTGACGAACGACTCCCAACAACATCTGGGGGGATTGTGGAGCCTGATCCCAGTGCCACCGTGCAGCACCCTCGGCCCAGTGAGGAGTGAGGCATCGGAGACCTTTGCCATCCCCTACCCAGCTTGGTGATTGGGCTAAGAGGGTGCTGCTTAACATGATGAGGATCCCTTACACTGGGATTGGGCAGCTAGTTAGTGAACGGGTGTCCCAGCTGGGCCATCAACAACGTACGGACCTCAAGAGGGTCACTTACCTAGCCCTGGAGGCATCGGAGAATGGGACACTGAACTTGCAGACTATCTTGGCTCAGCCCCCCCAGCAGCCGTCAGTGTCCCAGCATGCACCGCCACTAGCTATGTTTGTGCCTGGACTTAATTCTGAGATGCCGAGGGATCGTGGAAGACCTTTCCCTTGCATCGATCACACCCACTTCCCGCAAGAGATGTGGATGAAGCAGCCATGTCAGATCCTGCAGCTGCATACCAACAGTATTGGGGACGCTACCAACAATTATGATGTGCCTGTTTTGTTTTCCCCATGTTTTATTTGGGGAGTGGGCCTTTTTTTGCCTAGACTTTTGTTTGGGTTTGTAAAAAAAATGTTTGCCACAAATAAGACTCTGTGTTATTGGCCACCTACTAATAGGTAATTCTTCACCACAATTTCACGGTGTTTTGAAGGGAAGAGACAGATGTGTCACACGTTTTCCCGGCACATACACATTACTACATGTTGAGGTATATGAATTATGTTACATTTGTAATTCATGTGTGGCATTCACAGGTTAAGGGAGATGTTCTGTTCAAAATACAAGGGTCAAGCATTTTGAAACTCAACCATGGGGCAAAGTTGATTATTTAGGGCATGTGCATTGGTTAACTGTGGTGTACACATAGGCTTGGTCAAAAGACGGCTTGAAGCCAAAATTACCATTGGGTATGTGTAACTTCAGACAGGCAGTGTGTTGTGTTTGTCCTGTGTGTGTTTTGAGGGATGCACAACACACATGTCAGTTTTGGGGACCCAAGACAGACAGTTTACTCCTTTTTGGGTGCTATGTGGTGTTAACATATACTTTGCTACAATGAAGTAGTGTCATGATGGTAAATAACACAACCACAACATGGTGGGATTGTTGCAACTTTTATTTTGCAACATCCCTTGTTTTTTTTTATTCATTGTGCCTAAAGGCGTAACTTTTTTTTTTCCTTTTGCTTTTTTTTGGTAAAGGTATAAGGCCTGAGCCTAAAACAGGGTTTTTATCCCCCTTAACGTGGACACATTGTGTCCATAACGTAAAACAAGGCTGTGAAACAATACAGCAACAAGTAAATTGTCAACATGACAAAAGTAAAATTGGTGGTATGCCAACATGACACATTTGTAGTCCCGCCTAATCAGTAATGTTGGGCCCCAGGCACATGGGCTTGCTGGTGCTCAAGGACCCTCTGGATCATGGCACCAAGCACCTCTAGCTATGCTGTGGCGTGACGCAGATGGCTGTGGGCCTGCATCAGGTTACTCAATGATGGAATGCCTATAGTGATGAAAGAAATGCATCATTCCAAAAACCAACCACATGTGTGTTGCAGGATTTGTTTGTGCGACACAACATTACTTACCCACTACATCAGGGCCACCATTCTCTGGGGAGGGGGAGTGGCTAGGGACCAACCCAGGGCTCGAGCTGTTGTGCCTACATATACAGAATAGGACAGCATAGATGTGATGTATGTATTATTTAACAAGCAATTTTGCTTGGCCTCGGACACTTACCAGACAGATCCAAGCCAGCATGCTCAATGTGGGACTCTGTGGGTGATGGGTTGTGGTGACCCATCACAGAGTTGAAGCCAGAGTGTGAGGCCAGTGTTGACGCTGGTTGGGATGCAGCCGGGGAGGCCGGTGGGGAGACCAGTGTTGAGGCTGGTTGTGATGCAGCCGAGGAGGCCGGTGGGGAGGGCGGTGTTGATGTTGGTTGTGATGCAGCTGGAGAGGCCGGTGGGGAGTCGGCTCTGGACCCTGCTTGAGATGGAGCCAGGGAGGCCGGTGGGGAGGCCGCTCTTGACCCTGCTTGGGAGGCTGCCGGGGATGTCGTGGGGAAGCTGATGCAGCAGGGGAAGCCAGTTTGGAGGCCTTAGCTTGCTCATCAGCATCTGTTGGTTAAAAAGGGAGCATTATTGTGGCATGTATAAAGTAATATGCACCTAAAATGATGTCTGGCTAATGGCCTTTGTGTACCTTTGACATCATGTGCCTGACATTTGAAGCTGGGGTTCAAGGGGACTGCAAAATCTTCTGCACAATGGTAGCAACATCATATATGTGTATGTAGAAAGAATAAAGGTGTCCTTGGCATGCAGCACACACAGGTTTTGAATGTTGGCAATTGGGTCATGAAGCTTTGTCCGCAGCACTTTTGGACATTCCCTTTACCATACACATGGCCCGACAAGCACAGCAACACACTGACAGGATGTTTGGCAACATAGGAATCCATCATTTCTTATTGGACCACAACATATTAACAACATGACGTTACAGTGAGTGTGTGTTGGGATGGCACAAAGGCACACAACCAGGGAGTTATGGGGCGTAGACTTATGTGTCCAATAGCCAGAAGGGTGTGTGCTGCGAGATGTAGGGGTTGTGGACAATGTAACATTTTGTGGGCTGTGGTCCATGACATCACTGACAATGTGCACATGCTGACTTCAAGGTTTGAGTCACACCTGTGTGTTGTTAATGAATTGGCCAAAGCAATCTTGAGTGTATGGCATGGTACACACATTACTGTGTGATGGCCCTTGTGCATGTATCTGCAGGGCCAACACATGAACACCCATCAGGCATCAGCATCAGGAGTTATGCCACACTGACAGTGTGCACTTCCATGTAGCCAAAATCATGTATATTATGGTGTGAGTGAACATGTGTGTATGTGTTATGACATCATACTCACCACGCAGAGTCTGGATGTGGGCGCGGATGGCGGCCATGCGGTCCCTCACCTTATACTTTGTGTCCGCCACCTTCTTGATGATCTGCTAAGGTGTCCGCACCACTTGCAGTCTCCTAAGCAGGGCCCGCTGTACTTTGCGCACAATGCCCATCTTATGCAGCCATGGGTGCTGATGCGGTAACTCGCACCAGTAGTCGAGCCTATCCAAATAATCAAACAGCAGGAGTAGCTCGGGCTCACCCCATGCTGCAGAGCGCTGTGCGGCAGCCATCTTTATGCAGGGGACTGTAAAGCACCTAGAAGGCAGGGCCCGCCGCAAAATGACGTAATGACGTCATGGCACAGAGTATTGACGCTGTGTAAACTTCTCCGTCCGCCAAGGAGTCGCCCACACATAGTGGATGATCACAGTGAACGCCACGGCGTCTCATAACATGTAAACCGCAACGCTCAGGCGTTGCACATGGCCACACATATCTGGCCTATTATTGCCTATTATTGCAAGAAGTGGCTAGACTTGTGTTAACATTTTAATATATGTGCGACATGTGGGATGGGCGATTATAGCTAACATCAATAAGGCCTTCACATACTGACATGGCATTTTTGGCCAGTACTGTATGTTATTGGCGATGCTATGTTTGTCGTCAATAGGCACCTTAAACGTCATCATGAATATTAAAGGAGATGTTAATGATTCGCCTTATATACATGCATTTTCGCAACATTGAGGAGATGCAGAAGTGAATAAATGAAGTGGCGTACGCACAGATAATCTAATATGGCTCCTTTGCCAGGACCATTCAATTGGCATACAATACTAGCCACCAATCAACGTAGATGGGGCGCGGAAAACACAACCCACAGGCACACCTATGGGCTTGCTTGTGCAACTGGTGAAATCGCAAACAAGATCGTAGTTGCGCTGTCACACAGCACGACCATGCCAGATCGCATATGCAACATTGTACGGTTGAAGGGCTTGCACAATCTTCTTGTAATATCGTACCTGCGATTTATTTCGGTTGCATTGCCCTGTTACACCACACAACGCACCAACGATATCAACTGCAACGACCACACCACTTGACTTTTTGTCAATGTTGCATTGCGATATCGCAACATGTAACGGTACCCTAAGACACTGCATTTGGCGTAGGAAAACTGCAGAGTCAAAAACTTTTATCATGGGCACACAGTTTAAGCCTATTTTTATGCTTAGAGGACATGGTGCTTTCTCAGCTTCTTTTTATTTTAATGTTTTCCTGCGAATATTTGCACAGTATTGCAAAATATCAATCTTCTCTGGTTACTTCAGCGCCTTTAGGGTACGTTCAAACCTGCATTTAAACTCGTCGAGTGCAATCCGATAAAACATCGATTGCACTAGCAACAAGTTTAAACCATAGTGCAATGCCCATCTGCGAGGTTTTTCCTCAGTGAGAAATGTGTTGAGGAAAAATTTGCATCATGCTGGGTATGGCATGATATCCCGCCAAGATTCCTCCAGTGCAAGTGATTGGGTGCAATAAAAAAATCTCACAACATACGCACAGCTCATTAACCGTGTTTTTAGCATGGTTTTTCCCATGCTTTAAAAAGTTAGAATAGATAGATAGATAGATAGATAGATAGATAGATAGATAGATAGTACCAATCTCCCACTGCTTGCATCCATGGCCACTCATTAAGCTTCATGCATATTCACTGCACTGACTGGCAGTGAACTATTACAGAGCTCACTCTCTGTGAGAGCATCTGTCACTTGACTCTTGCAATCAGACAGCACTCCCACAATCTGTACGGTGTCTGTGCTTGGTTGCCATACACATTATGGTACCTTTACACGCCGCTACGGAAGGTTAGAAACAACCGGGTGTTTCACGTACCAACGGTTGAAAACGGTACCCGATACCGCCTTTACACGCCGCTACAAAGTGCTCTACAGAAGGTTTAATCTATCTCTGGAGGCACCGCCGGGTGCCACAATTTACCTTCTGAAGGGCACCGTCCCTCATTTACACGCCGCTACAGAGGGTAATATGGGAGGACCTGGTGCAGCAGGGACAACACATAGGCGTGCCAGAGTTGTGGATTACGAGACGCTCGTACAATGATTTGACAATGCAATAGCATCATGATTGGCCAGCCAGCGCAGGAAGGCTGCCTAATACATGATGCAATTGCAATTGTGTAGTGTGACTGGTCAGCTCCTTAAATATGCCGCCCTATGCAGCGACAACCAATCGTAACGCAGGAGCTTCCACCAATGATCACTGAAGGGGGGCGGTTTCCTGGGAGTTCACTAGGTGGCGAAAAGACCTTACCGTACCTTATTTAGACGCCGCTACCATCGGGTTGAAATCAACCTGTTTTAGAGCACTGCTCTGAAACAGGTGCCGAAAGTGACGGGTGGCAACAACCTAGTTTACACGCCGCTACCTCGGGTTTTATGCCCTCCGGTCCGGTGTGCAGCGCGCGCAGCTGCAGCCACTGACAGGTCAGGACCGCGACCCACGGTCCTGACTTATCAGCAGTGGGAACTGAGTTCGCTGCACACCGGACCGGAGGGCATAATAGCCCCCCAGTCCTGTGTGCTGATCCGGTCCGCAGCTGTCTGGGTCCTCCCGAACAGAACCATGCCGCAGTGTGAAGCGGCCCTTACACACCTAGAGATTGATCTCCAGTTGTGACATCTAGAGAAATGCCGAGATTTTGACATGCTCTTGACAATCCCTGAGAAAGGAGCAGAGGTTGCTCCGAAACGCATCGGAACAAAGAACAAAGAACACCATTGCACCAGACTTCTCGGGTCTTGGTTCCCTTTCAGCAGCACGGATCACCAACTCTTTGTCCTGTTTTTCCCAACATCTTACACATGAACGTCAATATATCTAATATCAAATAGATATAAAATACTTCAATGACACCAACATAGAAATACTGTCTTATGGATGAAATATTCAGGTTATATCTTATCTTATAGACTTTGTTTAAGTGGAAGAAGTCATCTATAACTAGAATGGCACTGTCTCTTGTTCACAAACTACTATGGGAAATTGAATGTGCCCACTCATGTAGTAAAGCATAGTAACGCATGACTTGCACAAATTACTTTGTAACATTACTGGACTTAGCCCTTTGAGTGATTCTTGTCATGATGTGTTCCTCAGAGTGGCACTAGCCTAGTCCTAAGGAAAATTGATGATAGAAGTTCTCTGGGCTGGAGCCCATGCCACTGTGGAGATAGATACGATGAAACAGACCATCCACTTATGCTTTGTTGCTTTGAAAGCTGAAAGAAAGAGATGAAGAAATATATTTCTGGCAAAGCAAAATCATTTCCTTTAACGTGACTTGTAGGAAAAAAGACTAAAGAACACAAATATGCACATTTCTTTCTTCTAAATGTATCTTGGGAAGATAATTATGCTTATTTCCATGTTTATATAATTATGAGTGCATGTGTATAATTTACATTAGTTTTATTGCTTGGAAAACATCCAGATGAGTCCAAACAGAAGGTTAACTAATCACAAGATGGAAGTACTGCCAGTGGAAGTTGGAAACAAATCCTCTTGCTTTTAGAGTAGAGCAATTTGTGCACCTGCTCGGGATCATTTACTCTCATTTTTGGATGAAAGGGATCAGAAGGACTCTTGTATTTTTTTTTTCAGTTTTAAAATTCATCATTGAGCTTTGTCAGGTCTTTCTCTGTATCTTTTATTGACCTCTCGTATAGTGTACTCATCCATTGTAATATACCAGCTAACTGAGGGAAATGTATTATGCCAGCTGAACGGGTTACATTATACCAGCAATGAAATTAGTTATCTTGCCAAATATAAAAGAGGATTTACGTTTCCTCTAAACTCCAGACAGAAGAAATGAACACCTTTTATTTATTGCTGACTATGAATAATGTATTTGGCTCATCTGAATTAAAGTGCTGTGAGCATCTATTTACCAGAATAGCATATACAGTGCATTAATAGCTTGTCAGAGTATGATTGCAGATGCAATACTATTCCAATAAGCAGGATCATCTACTTTCTTTTTTTTAACCTGTTTACAACTGATCTATCCTTTTATTGAATTCCTTTAAAAGTTGCAATAGACCCAGCACCCTCTTTTGAGTGGTAATATATCTATACGAAATCTTCTGATATGCTGACTTTCTGAAAATGCGTTTAGATAGGATGTTCTCCTGGAGAAAGTAGGGTAAATGCTGCAGCCTATGCCCCCTCCTTGATATGAAACATCATCAGTGCCATTCATTTTCTTGATTAGGCTAGTCCCTGTACACTGTGCATTGTGCAATGTGCATAATGACAATGACCACTCCATTGTTGGCTCAGATCATTTTGGTGAGGGGCTGCCGGAGCCAATGCCCCCTAATTCCCAAAGAGTCATCAGCCAGGACGTTGGGGAAAAAAAATCAATATTAAATAGTGTAGTCTGGGAATGGCAGGAAATTTTTAATGCAAGCATATTAGAAAATAGTTAAGAATATGGCACTAAATAGATAGGGATTTAGAAAGAATATTATATTGCCCAAAGCTTTAAACCTCATTTTATGGAACTTAACATGCGTACCAGCCTGGTCTGCACATCCATGTTTACATAAAAAAGTCAGATGAGATTGTGACACAAGCAGAATAAAAGAGATATGATGAACATTGCTTTGTCGATATGTTTCTTTCAGAATAAAGACACCAATGTTAATTCAATCAGGAATTTTGCCTAGAAGGCAACAAATACAGAAATATACAGGGTGGGCTATTTATATGGACACACCTAAATAAAATGGGAATGGTTGGTGATATCAACTTCCTGTTTGTGGCACATTAGTATACGGGAGGGGGGAAACTTTATGCAGATGGGTGGTGACCATGGCAGCCATTTTTAAGTCGGCCATTTTGGATCCAACTTTATTTTTTTCAATGGGAAGAGGGTCATGTAACACATCAAAGTTGTTGAGAATTTCATAAGAAAAACAATGGTGTGCTTGGTTTTAACGTAACTTTATTCTTTCATGAGTTATTTACAAGTTTATGACCCCTTATAAAATGTGTTCAAGGTGCTGGCCATTGTGTTGGATTGTCAATGCAACCCTCTTCTCCCACTCTTGACACACTGACAGCAACACCGCTAGTACAGGCTTCCAGTATCTGTTGTTTCAGATGCTGCACATCTCGTATCTTCACAGAATAGACAATTGCCTTCCAATGACCCCAAAGATAAAAGTCTAAGGGGGTCAGATCGGGAGATCTTGGTGGCCATTCAACTGGCCCACGACGACCAATCCACTTTTCAGGAAACTGTTCATATAGGAATGCTTGGACCTGACACCTATAATGTGGTGGTGCACCATCTTGTTGGGAAAACTCAGAGAATGTGCCATTTTCAGTGCATAAAGAGTTCAACACATCATCATCTAGCAATTTCAGATATCCAGTGGCATTGAGGTTTCCATTGATGAAGAATTGGCCCCACTATTTTTGTACCCCATATACCCCACTATACCATCAATTTTTATGTTCCAATAGTCTTGCAGGGATCTATCCACTGTGGGTTAGTGTGAGACCAATAGCGGTGGTTTTGTTTGTTAACTTTACCATTCACAAAAAAGTTTGCCTCATCATTGAACATAATGTCCTGTGTAAACTGTGGGTCCTGTTCCAATTTTTGTTTTGCTCATTCTGCAAATTCAGTATGCTGATCTGAGTCATCCTAATTGAGATACTGCAGTAGCTATATTTTGTAAGGGTGCCATCTGTGAGCAGCTAATATCTGCCAAAGGGATGTTCGACTGATGCCACTCTTCAGTGACATGCGGTGAGTGCTACGCTGTGGGCTGTTGCTGAATGAAGCTAGGACAGCCACTGATGTTTCTTCATTAGTGACAGTTTTCTTGCGTCCACATTTTGGCAATTCCAACACTGGACCTGTTTCACGAAATTTGGCAAGCAGTTTGCTAACTGTAGCATGGGAGATGGGTGGTCTCTTAGGATGCCTTGCATTGAAATCTGCTGCAATGACCCGGGTATTGCATTCACCAGATATCTACACAATTTCTATCTGTTAACCTCTGCGACATTTCAATGGCTTTAAGCAAAGAGAAACTTGAAAATAACTCATGAAAGAATAAAGTTACGTTAAAACCAAGCACACCATTGTTTTTTATAAAATTCTCAATAAGTTTGATGTGTCACATGACCCCCTTCCCACTGAAAAAAATGAAGTTGGATCCAAAATGGACAACTTCAAAATGGCCACCATGGTCACCACCTATCTGGAAAAGTTTTCCCCCTCACATATACTAATGTTCCACAAACAGGAAGTTGATATCACCAACCATTCCCATTTTATTTAGGTGTATCCATATAAATTGCTCACCCTGTACATAGCCAAAGGTATATGGACACTTTCACATTACATTCATCTGTGTTTTGAGTCTTATGACAGTGTCAAAAGTCCTATGACCAAATGCAAAATTAGGGCTTTAAATAGTGATGAGCGAGGATACTCACAAGTGAAAAGGAAGAACAGCGCCTCACCAGCTGGTATATTTCAAAGCTTCATAAATTTATTCCATCCACAAGACAGCACGACGTTTCGGTCGCAATGACCTTTATCAAGTGCATACATCTCACAACCACATAGTGTTATTTATACCATAGTACTCCACCCCCTTCCACATTAAACCAATCAATAGGCAATACATAGTAAACAATGTTAAAAGTCCCACATTCACTATACAGAGAAAAACTAGCTATACCTCACCAGAGTTGGAGCATAAAACCAAGCCTGCCCACTTATATGGTGTACACATCGCCACAATCCGTCCGTGTCCATAAATGTCCAAAAACTACGTAAAAGGCTGATGGCTATAATCCACCAATCACAGGAAGGCATTCACAGTCGGCATGGTAACTCTCCTCTCTTGTATCCCACCGCCAATCAGTGCTTGACCATATTGCATATATCCGGTAATCATTGCGCATGCGTCAGCGTCCTCCTCCGGTTTGACGATGCGCATGTCACTCAAATCCCGGAAGTGGGGCGGAACGATGACGTATATCCTGTCTCGAGCGTCCATAGAGACAGTAATAGGAATGTCAATCCCACAGGCGCATGCGTTAGAGTCCATATGTGCAATGACATTTAGTAAGCAGCAGCATACCATGCTGTGAAAAGTCCAGTATGTCACTATGGTAATAATTGTGCCTCATAAACAGACCCCCAATTTACCTCAGCACTGAAATATTGACAACACATTAGAAACTCCAAGTACTAAGAAGGAAAATGCATATTTAAAGGGCACTGCACCAAATCCACGATAATGGGCATAAACTTATATAGGCACTCTAACATCACAATGTATTTTCCCACATCAATGTGACGCATGTTTACATAAAGCCTCCACTGATCTATAGTACAAGGATCACAATAAATATCTCGTATCCCATAACTTCATTGATGCAAGGCACATATGATAATAAGTGAGGGGTCCTGGAGTGCACCAGTCATACAGTGTATGCTCGTGCACCATACTTACATTTGACTATGTTGCTGTAAAGTCCTCAATTATGGGTAAAGAACCCATTCTATCTGTAGAACAGACCCATCACTCATTTTTGTATGGTAACCTTTACAAATATATATGAGCGAGGATACTCGTCACTATTCGTTACTCGCACAGATATCAAGGCATTTGGACTACTCGGTACTCTGCGAGTGTTTTGGATTTTACTCGAGTTATTCGCGTGAGCTGGCTGGCAAGTTTGCTGACTGATTTTAAGCCAATAAACATGCTGGGATTGCTTGGCCTTCATCTTTAATAAAGGCATTACTGTGATTGCCAGGTGCGGTATAACCAAAGAAAAAAAAAGACACTCTAAACTGACCTCACCGCTATTAGTGGTTACTATGGCAAGGGTGACCTCACCACCTACTATACCACATGTCTCAGCGCTGTCATTCAGTGATCAGAGACCATGGGGAGTGGATGTGTTCTTCCTCCCCATGGTCTCTTATGTAGCAGAGCTGTGTTAGTCCAGGAAGATAGAAGATGAGGATTGTCAAGAGGTACACGAGTGAGAAGGGGGTAATTAAGATTAGAGATGAGCCACCACCCCGGTGTTCTTATTCGATTCGATTTGTCGAATCGATGGGGAGTTCGACGAATGTTCGTCGAATGCTCGACGAACACCGTCGAACACCCCGGAAAACGAACAAACCGGGCTTGTGGGACTTTTTCACTTCCACAATGTATATACATACATTGTGGAAGGGAAAAAAAGTGAAAGAAAGTGTTAAAAATAAAAAAATAATCTATGCTCACCTGTCTGCGGTCCACCGAAGCCTCCGGCAAGGTCCTGTGCCTTCTAGGACCTGTGGTGACGTCATGTTCTCGCGGGAACTCCGGTCACATGACCGGAGTTCCGCGAGAACATGACGTCACCACAGGTCCTAGAAGCACAGGACCTTGCCGGAAAGCTTAAAATAGATATTTTTATGATTCGGACCCTTTCTTTAAGTAAAAGAAAGTGTCCGAATCATAAAAATATCTATTTTACGCTTTCCGGCAAGGTCCTGTGCTTCTAGGACCTGTGGTGACGTCATGTTCTCGCAGGAACTCCGATCACGTGACCGGAGTTCCCGCGAGAACATGACGTCACCACAGGTCCTATTATCAATAGGACCTTGCCGGAAAGCTTAAAATAGATATTTTTATGATTCGGACCCTTTCTTTAAGTAAAAGAGTGAAAAATACTGTTTTTTATAAATGATGTATTCATTTAACATACTATCATGGCAGGTTGGTTGCCATACACTAATGGGTATGGCAGCCAAGCACAATCACTGTCAAGATTGCGGAAATGCAGTCTGATTGCAACAGCCAATCACAGAGGCTCTCACAGAGTGTGAGCATCTGTGATTGGCTGTTACCGGTCAATACAGTGAATATGTATGAAGCTTTATGGGAGGCCCCAGAAGCAGTATTGGGAGTCTACCTATTCTACTATCTATTTATCTATCTATCTATCTATCTATCTATCTATCTATCTATCTATCTATCTATCTATCCAGGCAGCTGTATGGCAGAACAGCATGCAGACATAATCTGCATTATGTCTGCATACTGTTTCCATGCAGTTTGGAATGATGATGGGAATAAAGGTGTGTCACGGTCTCACCAATGAGTCAGAATTTCATCAAACAGATTTCCAAGCTTTTATTCTCCTTCCTCCAACGCGTTTCAGCGCCCCACCTGGCACTTTCCTCAGGGATATTACATTAATCAATACAGTGGGGTTTTTATAGCCCCAAGCTTTACAAAAAACAGGGTGTTGTCTGTTTATCAGTGATGTCATTTTCATAATCAAAATGGGAGGATCCCCACATTTTGGCGCAATTTCTGTAAAAAACTGAGCCACCATTCAAAATTACACTTTAGAGTGCATATTGCATTCAATGAATAATGGCTTGTGCATTCCTGGTCAAATTTTAAAGAAATGATGCATGAAAAAGCAAAAAATAAGCAATAGAACAATATCCCTGGTAAAAAATAAAAACTCTTTCTCATTTCTTTATATAGGGCTAGAACCTGGGACTCCACAAGAGTGAACATATATTCAGGTGTTTAATAGTATGCACCACCTTATGCTCTGATAAAGAGGCTCTATAAATCAGGGATTCCAACCCTGAGAATACTAGAAGTTACCACCAATATAAATATAAATAGATAAAGGATATAAAAATGGTAGAATAAACGATATATCTAAAAAGCTGATAAAATCATTGGAGTAAAAAGGATCAAGGATGTTGTAAAAACTAGCATTAAAAAAACCTCTTTTTATTTCTTAAAAAACCCTTCAAAAAGTTTTTCCTTTATTAAAAATGTGGTTAAAAACTTATAAATTGAATATTAATTAATATATTAATTTGGACATGTTACTATAAAAAATATAAAAGCAAATATATATGTATATAGAAAAATATTCATAAAGAAGGGAATTAAGATGAATTCTGATCCAAAGCAGCTCGATTGTATCAACTTGGAAGTGGCTCATAGATAGGAAACTGGGGTACACATATGTAAGCTCCTCAGGTTCTCTTCCCATTTATAATGTTTAATTCTAAACTAAGGATATGAAAACTACTTATGAGAAAAATGTTATAGATTTCTATAATAAACACATTCAATTCTTTCTACAAGAGGCTCATGTGACAGCAAAAACCTTTGCAAAATGGTAGATTTTACAAACTGCATTCTATAAAGAAACCACAAGATGGCGCTAGGTGTAATGCTCCGTATAAGTTCTGGAGGCACTTACTAAGGAAGCGGGTACCAGAAGCTAGTAAGCTCTATATTTCTGCCACTAGAGGCAGTGAAGAGTATTCTTTGTAATATAGACGCAAGAATGATATCTGGTGAGAAAAAAAGTGTAAAAATTGCATAGATATATATAAAGTGAAGATGTGCAGCTTAACATACATGAAGTGAATTCATAAATTTTATGTAAAAATGTGAATAAATATCATAGAGTTCATAAGTTATTAAATAAAAATGGAGTGTCATTAGTGTCACTAGGAAGTAAGAATTTTTATTAGGATTAGTGATGAGCGAGCACTAAAATGCTCGGGTGCTCAGTGCTCTGGCCGAGCATCTCAAGATACTCGTGTACTCGGCCGAGCACCGAGCCCAATGTAAGTCAATGAGTGACAGGCTCCGCCCACAGACTTCCGGTTATAAAACGAGTATTGCTGGGAAAGGGCGGGAGGGGGGGCTTTTTGAAATCACTGCAACATACAACACCTTGCTGTGGCCCCCAGAGGGATCCTAACAATGAATCTGCTCTCTGTGAGGTGCCAGCTCACTGTGTGCACTGAAGGGAGCTGTGTACATGTGTCAGATCGCTTATTATTACCGAGCAGTAAAAGCATCTCGGAGGTACTCGGTGCTCGTCGAGCATCACGAGTACTGAGCAGCCCAGAGCATACTCGCTCATCACTAATTAGGATCATTCCGTCGAATCAAATTATATGTCAGCTGTTAGAGCATCATTATTTGATACAAAATATCAACCAGAAGATCTCAACCCGGAGATATTAAGTTCGAGGGATTGTATTCTATAAATCACCCACAAGGTGGCAATGAGTCTGACACTCAGTATAAGTTCAGGAGGCAGTTGCCATGGTCACGGGTACCAAAGACCAATGTACTCTAAATTATTGCAAGGCAGAAGACATGAAATCAGGTCTAAAAAGTTACAAAGTGCTGTGAACTAAAAGAAGTTAAAAAATATATGTGTGATGTGAATTCATAAAATTTATAGATAAATAATTTATATGAATAAATAATATAAGAACTCCTAAAAATAGTACTTCCTAGATAAAATTGTCCTAGTGTAAAAATGTAAAAGAATTGTTGCCAGGTACATTAAACCAGATTAATTGTATATTAATTGTTGCAGTGTCACAAGGATTATATTAGTTCGGTTATTTGGTTCATCCCTTTAGGTTTTAAAGTATCTAGGTTGTACATCCAGTACTTTTCTTTCTTTTTCAGAATTTCAAACCTATTGCTGACTTCGGCAGGGACATGGTCAATTGGGGTTATTCTCATCATTGTCGGGTCCCTATTATGACATAAGTCATAATGGTGTGAAACACCATGTAGCTTGTATTCGTTCTTTATGTTTGATCTGTGCTTATTTAGCCTCTCATGAAGAGGTCTTACTGTTCTTCCGACATATTGAATCATATATTGGCATTCTAGGAGATATACAACATAATTCGTGGTGCAGTCCATGTTATACTTTATAGGAAAAATCTTTTTTGTGGATGTTGAGCTAAAATAAGTCACTCTTTGTATAATTTTACAACACAGACACCTATTTTTTCCACATCTAGAGGTGGTATTTTTAGATGTGGACGGAAAAGAAAAATTGACGAGAGATTTCAACGCAAGATTATGCGGATTGTGGATAAAGAACCTCGACTAACATCCAAACAAGTTCAAGCTGCCCTGCAGTCCGAGGGTACAGCAGTGTCAACCCGTACTATCCATCGGCATCTGAATGAAAAGGGACTGTATGGTAGGATACCCAGGAAGACCCCGCTTCTTACCCCGAGACATAAATAAGCCAGGCTGGAGTTTGCCAAAACTTACCTGAGAAAGCCTAAAACGTTTTGGAAGAATGTTCTCTGGTCAGATGAGACAAAAGTAGAGCTTTTTGGGCAAATGCATCAACATAGAGTTTACAGGAGAAAAAAAGAGGCATTCAAAGAAAAGAACACGGTTCCTACAGTCAAACATGGCGGAGGTTCCCTGATGTTTTGGGGTTGCTTTGCTGCCTCGGGCACTGGACTGCTTGACTGTGTGCATGGCATTATGAAGTCTGAAGACTACCAACAAATTTTGCAGCATAATGTAGGCCCCAGTGTGAGAAAGCTGGGTCTCCCTCAGAGGTCAGTCCCAAAACAAACTTCAAAAAGCACTAGAAAATGGTTTGAGAGAAAGCACTGGAGACTTCTAAGGTGGCCAGCAATGAGTCCAGACCTGAATCCCATAGAACACCTGTGAAGAGATCTAAAAATGGCAGTTTGGAGAAGGCACCCTTCAAATATCAGGGACCTGGAGCAGTTTGCCAAAGAAGGATGGTCTACAATTCCAGCAGAGCATTGTAAGAAACTCATTGATGGTTACCGAAAGTGGTTGATCGCAGTTATTTTGGCTAAAGGTTGTGCAACCAAGTATTAGGCTGAGGGTGCCAATACTTTTGTATGGCCCATTTTTGGAGTTTTGTGTGAAATGATCAATGTTTTGCATTTTGCTTCATTCTCTTTTGTGTTTTTTTCATTTAAGACAAATTAAATGAAGATAATAATACCAAAGAATTTGTGATTACAATCATTTTCAGGAAGAAACTGAGTATTATCTGACAGTATTGCAGAGGTGTCAATACTTTTGGCCACAACTGTATGTTGTCCAGGTATCTCCCGTACCAGCGAATACAATTTACCAGAGAATCATCTTCGATGTATATAAATTCCTCCTCCCATTTGTGCATAAACAGTTTAGCCAATGAAGGCGAAAATTTTGCCCCCATTGGACAACCGCACAACTGTACATAGTATTTACCATTAAACATAAAATAATTACTTTTAAGTAAATACCGCAAGCTCATAAGTAGGAACTCTTTTACAGAAGGTTCAAAAAATTCCGTTTTTAATAAAATCTGTTCTAATGACCAAACTGACTTTTCATGAGGCATAGCAGAATATAGTTGGACTACATCACATGTTGTCCATCTAGAACCAGTTTCCCAGGGTATACACTCTAGTGCTTGAAGTAGATGTTTTGTATCTCTAATTTTTCCTGGGATGCCCTCCACTAAGACCTGAAGTTTGTCATCCACCCACTCCGAGAGCCTCTCATGGAGGGATCCAATCCCAGCCACGATTGGCCTCAGAGGTGGGGGGAAGATTCCCTTATGAGTCTTAGGGAGGGCATGGAACACCGGGATTACAGGATTTTCTACAAACAAATAGTCTTTCATTTTTTGGTTAATAGCTCCCAAGGCTATACCGTCCTGTAAATGTATTTCCAACTCTCGTACAAAGGAGGAAGTAGGGTCATTGGTCAAGGGGCGGTATGTGGTGGCATCAGACAGGATCTTCTCAATTTCTTGTTTATATAAGCCTGAGTCTAAGACCACCACAGAACCCCCCTTATCTGCAGATCGTATCACGATATTAGAGTTACTCTCTAGGTCATGTAATGCCTGTTGTTCTGGCTTTGGTAGGTTATTGTTATATTTACGATTATCCCTATTTTCCAGGAGGCTACGCAGATCCCTCTCCATAGCTCCCTGGAAAGCCTCCATAGCAGGAACCCTGGAAGCTAATGGGTAATAAGTAGAATTTGATACAAGATTTTTTGATGCTTGCAGTTTATTATATCTACAAATTTCTACCTCTCTCCCACAATTTAAATCCTGCAATTTCTTAGTAGACATCACATCACGCAATTCTAGATGAAAAGGATAAGCCTCAAAATTTTCTGGACTCTACTTTTTTGCTATGAAGTAGGGATGGGCGAGTCTACTAGCTAGGACTCGTTACTCTGCGAGTAGTAAGGGACTCGCAGGACTCGGTACTCTGCGAGTTTCCCAGCGATTACTCGCACAGTAACGAGTCCAATGCAAATCAATGGCAATCCTAGTTTTGTCAGAGACTCTGACAAAACTAGGATTGCCATTGACTTGCATTGGACTCGTTACTGTGCAAGTAATCGCAGGGAAACTCACACAGTAACGAGTCCGGCTGTCTGCTCTGGGCTCGGGTCCTGCAGGCTGCCGCAGCTCCAGGGTCTTATAGCCCGCCTGCTCTCCCTGTGTACAGACATGAATGTCTGTGCACAGAGATGATGTAGCAGAGCTGATATTGTTCTCAGTCTGCTCATTCCCTGTGCATAGACATCTATATCTATGCACAGTGATGTAGCAGAGAGGACATCGTGTTTTGGACTACGCTTCAATGAACGCGCCATCTTCTGGGGCGGCTGCGGGCTGCAATTTGCAGCGGGGGGTGCCCAGAAAGCTTGGGCCTCCCTGCGCTGCGGATTCCAACCCC
Source organism: Allobates femoralis (assembly GCA_033576535.1). NCBI lineage: Eukaryota > Metazoa > Chordata > Amphibia > Anura > Aromobatidae > Allobates > Allobates femoralis. The sequence goes on from JARQOC010000003.1 coordinate 507,171,374, forward strand.
CAGCTGCTTAGCTGTACCTGGCTAGACATAGAAATTGCGTGGAGCCCCACGCATTTTCTTTTTATTATTTCATGAAATTCATGAAATAATTAAAAAAAAGGGCTCCCCTATATTCTTGTGTCCGGCCAGGTACAAATAGGCACCTGGGGGTTGGGGGCAGCCCGTCGCTGCCTGCTGGATCCGGCTGGTTCCAGAAATACGACGACCTCCATTTTTTTCCATCACGTAAGGATTTTTTGTAAAACCAAGATCGATATTTTTGCTAAAATCCTATTTAAAAAGGAATTCTGTTGAACAATTGTACATGTAATATCTGGCAACAGTTTTTTATCCATTTAAATTTATGTATAAATATACAGAGGCCCCCCCCCCTGCTGGCACACGGCCCCCCCCATCGGTATACAGAGGCCCCCCTGCTGGCACACGGTCCCCCCCATCGGTATACAGAGCCCCCCCTGCTGGCACACGGCCCCCACTTCGGTATACAGAGGCCGCCTGCCTACGCATTGATCTGACCCTCTGATGTCCGCAGGCACCCAGGGTCCTCCGTCCACTCTCCTCACTGTATGCCGGGTCTGCTGTGAGCGGCGCAGCAGGGATGATGTCATCACTGCACCCGGCGGTCACATGTAGAACCCGCCGGCATACAGCGAGGAGAGTGGACGGAGGACCTCGGGTGCCTCTGAGGGTGGGTGAGATCAATGCGGAGGCAGGGGGCCTCTGTATACCGAAGGGGGGGCCGTGTGCCAGCAGGGGAGCCTCTGTATACCGATGGGGGGGCCGTGTGCCAGCAGAGGGGGCCTCTGTATATTTATACATAAATTTAAATGGATAACAAAACACTGTTGCCAGATATTACATGTACAATTGTTCGACAGAATTCCTTTTTAAATAGGATTTTAGCAAAAATATCGATCTTGATTTTACAAAAAATCCTTACGTGATGGAAAAAAATGGGGGTCATTTTCGTAATCAGCACATCAAATTACATAAAAATCAGTGAAAACTTCTCTAGTATTTTTTTCATTGCAGGCCTGTGTATAATCCGGAGGTTGTAGAGCGTGATGTCACGTTCACCTGGTCACCATAGCAATTGTGACCTTCAGATAGATGTTCTCCCCAGCCAGCAGGTCTTTCAGTGATTGTTTTGGCCCCAAATAAACAGGTAAAGTTTAAGGGCTATTCTAAATTATGAACGTTTTCCTGAACTTAGCTGGATTTGACGACTTTTACAGAAAGTGTTGGGGTTTCCGATCACTGATCTCAAATCTGCGATCAACGATCCAACGATTTAACGTAGTCATATCTCGGTGTAACACGCAACGACGTCATGACGATGTCGTTTGAACAACTCCAGACCCGTGACGTTTGTGCGATATCGTTCACGATCTCGTACCATGTAACGGGGCCTTAAATGTAGTAAGAGCAGAGACACAGTTATGTGAGCTGCATATGAGATCTTGGCATGCATCTCGCATAACTTACCAGACCCAACTGCAGGTTCTCTGGATGGAAGCGTGGAGCTGCATAGTAACACAATCAGCTGACGCACTCCCGTCAGAAAGCAAGGAGCTGGGCTGGGTGAGCAATGTGAGACACTTGCATGCATCTTGCATAGTGTGTCTCTGCCCTTACTTGGAGAATCAGACTGCCAGATAATTTTCTCATACATTATACACTGAAAAGAATAAAAAATACAATTACAGTATTGCAATGTTTTTGCTACTTTGCCCCGCCCCTCAGTATATCATATGATATAATGTGTGGTGTCAGGTATTTATACTTATTATATATATATATATATATATATATATATATATATATATATATATATATATACACAAATCTATATGTATATATGTTAATTCATAGTTTTGATGCCTTCAGTGTAAATCTGCAATTTTCATAGTCATGAAAGTAGTGGAGGTGTGTCCAAACTTTTGGTCTGTACTCTATATATATATATAAAATATAGGTTGGAACTCATTAAGTAAAAATGATGTAGCTAAGTAAATATAAGGTATATTAATGGCCATGTTCACACACATGCGTTTTTTTTGCCCATCCCTGCGTTTTTTGGGCTGTTAAAAAAAATGCAGGTGCGTTAACGCAGGGTACATTTGAGTGTACATGCGTTTTTTCAGCCCCAGTTGCATTTTGGGTGCTGTACAAAAACGCATGTGCGTTTTCCCAAAAACGCATGTGTTTTTTTAACATGAGCCCCTATGGGAAACGAATGCGTTAACGCAGGTGCCTATATGTGCCCTGCGTTAACGCATGCGTTTCCCATACGGGCCCATGTTAAACAAACGCATGCGTTTTTGGGAAAACGCACATGCGTTTCTATAACATAGGGCCCTATGGGAAACGCATGCGTTTTTAAAAGGCACATTTATGCACCCTACGTTAACGCTTGCGTTTTTGCCTGCGTTTTTGAGGAAAGTCCAAAAAGGCTATATTTCCTTTCAGACACACAAGAGACATTTTTTAGCACTCCTAAAAAACGCATGTGATTTTAGGAGTGCTAAAAAAACGCAAATTGTGTGTGAACAATGCCAAAGTTAACATGGGGTAGGGTCACATTGGCGTTTTTTGTTTAAAATCCTGATCCGGTTTTGAGCTTTAAAAAAGCTCAAAACCGGACCAGGAAAGGCTCCTGATGGAAGCCTATGCAAAACACCGGATGGCTTCACAAGCCATCCGGTGGCCGGATCCGGCACTGCTGCCTGCGTTTAAAATTATGCAGGCAGCAGTTTTCGCAGCGTTTACCAGGCCGCACTGCGGTCACCGGATGGCTCAGGATGTGTAATCCCTGAGCCATCCGGTAACTGCCGAGGTTGCGGTTCCCGGCTATTGGCGGGATCCGCAACCTTAATAAAGAGTAAAATTGTTGATCTAAATGACTTTTTAAGGTCTGTAGGGGGGCTTAGACCCCCCTACAGACCGGCCGCCCACTTCTATAGTGTACTTCAGCTATATCTCACGGGGCACGGGCTCCCCGGAGCAAAGTGCCCCCCCCCCGTATCACTATACAGGGGTGCCTACACCCCTCTATTACAATGATGCTTTAATGATGTCCAAAAATGCAGTACAAAAAGGATTTTAGCAATCGCAATGTAAGTTGATACTTACATGCTGTTGTAGGCAGAGTCCCGAGAAAACCATGGGCGGGGCTGCGTGCAGCAGCCTCCGCCCACTCCTTCTTGATGGCCGCCCCCTCTGGCCGTAATCCAGTGTTGTGAGGGCGGGCACGTCGTTAAAGGGGCGTGGCTAACTATTTGCCGCGGTTAGCCACGCCCCTTTAACGACGTGCCCGCCCTCACAACACTGGATTACGGCCAGAGGGGGCGGCCATCAAGAAGGAGTGGGCGGAGGCTGCTGCACACAGCCCTGCCCATGGTTTTCTCGGGACTCTGCCTACAACAGCATGTAAGTATCAACTTACATTGCGATTGCTAAAATCCTTTTTGTACTGCATTTTTGGACATCATTAAAGCATCATTGTAATAGAGGGGTGTAGGCACCCCTGTATAGTGATACGGGGGGGGGGCACTTTGCTCCGGGGAGCCCGTGCCCCGTGAGATATAGCTGAAGTACACTATAGAAGTGGGCGGCCGGTCTGTAGGGGGGTCTAAGCCCCCTACAGACTTTAAAAAGTCATTTAGATCAACAATTTTACTCTTTATTAAGGTTGCGGATCCCACCAATAGCCGGGAACCGCAACCTCGGCAGTTACCGGATGGCTCAGGGATTACACATCCTGAGCCATCCGGTGACCGCAGTGCGGTATTCTGCACACATTTTTGTAACAAATGTGTGTGCCCGGCATTGCGTTCACCGCATCCGGATCCGGATGCGGTGAATGCAATTTAGCTTAGCAATGTGACCCTACCCACGCTTTATTGTAAATGCATTCTCGAATGTGGGTTTCTTCACTGTGATGATTTGTTTTCAAAGAAAAGGATGTAAACCAAGTTCCTTTTAGCAGAGACAGCAAAATGCTGAAATTAATTAGGGCGTTTCTCGAAATTAAGTCTGGACTTTGTAATGAGTTTTTTTTTTCCTTTATCCCTATTGGTACCTTTACACGCCGCCACGGCAGGCTGGATACATCCCGCTACTTCACGTGCACGAGCACGCTCAAACGGCTACAAACGGTCAACGCACCCTCTTTACACGCCGCCACAAGGTTCGCTACGCCACGCTACATCTATAGCTAGCTACATCGCCGGGTGTCTCAAGTAGCCAGCTGTTGCTCATTTACACACCGCTACAACCAGCTACTATGGGCGGACCTGGTGCAGCAGGGACAGCACATAGGCGTGCTCCAATTGTGGATTACAAGACTTCCGTACGCTGATAGGATGAAGCAATAACATCCTGATTGGGCAGGCATCGCAGGAGGCTGAGTAATACAGCACGCTCGAGCGATTGTGTAGTGTGACTCGTCAGCTCCTTAAATATGCCTCCCTATGCAGCGACTACCAATCGTCATGCAGCAGCTTCCACCAATGATCGCACATGGGGCGCGGTAACATGGAGCCGAGGTCACGCCTTAGCTACATTGCAGCTACAGCCCCGGGTGTCCAGAGTTCCCTTCCGTTGCTTCTTTACACGCCGATACAGCTCGCTACCATCGGCGATATAGCCATCTGTTTTCGAGCAGAGCCCATAAACAGATGTATCTGTCGCCGGCTGTAGCGTCGCGTCTTCAGACGCCGCTACGACGGGCTACATTGGCGCTACAAGCTACATTTGTAGCCTGTAGCGGGATGTATCCAGCCTGCCGTGGCGGCGTGTAACGGTACCATTTGAGACAGAATCACATTCTTAAGGCCACTTCACACACACAGATATATCTGAGTCCAATATCTGAACAGATCTCTGGTTGCAGTGAAATCATGGATACATTGCTCCATGTTGTACACAGCCACAAAATGGAACAATGTATCCATGATTTCACTGCAACCAGAGATCTGTTCAGATATTGGACTCAGATATCTGTGTGTGTGAAGTGGCCTTTAGGCTGAGGGCAAACTGGGCGAGGGCCTCGCGCGAGTGCAATGAGAGGGAAACTCGCATTGCACTCGGACCAGTGTTGCCCTATCCGGCAGGGCACACTGGTGCAAGTCCCCCGTACTTAACTCGCATTGCGAGTCAGAAGTGAGTGCAATCGCAGCATGCTGCGACTGCACGCGATTCTGATGCACGTGAGCGCAATGCAAGTCTATGGGGTGAGAATGTCTTGCCCCCATAAAGCACACGGTGCGATATTCACACTAGTGTGCTGCGCAAATCGCTTCAAACTCGCCAGCTGTCAAAAGCCGGCGAGTTTGAATGTCCAACCATGCGCATACAGTAATAATCATCCTGCCCCGCTGTGACAGCGGTGCAAGATGATTATTATAATGTGCATTAACACTCATGTCAGCATGTGTCCTTAGACTGTCCAAGCTCCTGGACACATGCTGAGGTCATAAATGGCCAAATGTGTGTTTTATGCCTAAAAATCTGCAAAGCCAGTAATTCTCGGCTTTACAGTTTCATTTCTAAACTCCTGCGGCCAGGACCGCACTGTCGGCAAGGAGGCAGAGGGAGTGGCAGTGCTGAAAGGGGCGGCGCCAGCTGCACCACTCAGCTCAGCGCCTGGATGTCGGCTGCAGCAGCGCAGCAGGTACCGGTGCTGACAACACCCCCTCGCTCCTCACTCTGACAGCACCCCTCCTACCCGCCCCTCACCGCGGCTCCTGTCAGTGAACAGCGTTAATGTACCCTGTCCAGGAACCTGAACAGCTAAGTAATCAGCACAGGCAAACTACTGTGCTGATTACTTACCTGTGCAGGACCCTGGACAGGGTACATTAACGCTGTTCACTGACAGGAGCCGCAGAACATTAGAAATTAAACTGTGAAGCCGACAATTACCGACTTTGCAGATTTATAGGCATAAAACACACATTTGGCCATTTATAACCTCAGCATGTGTCCAGGAGCTTGAACAGTCTCAGGAGACATGCTGACATGAGTGTTAAAGCACAATATAATAATCATCTTGCACCGCTGTCACAGCGGGGCAGGATGATTATTACTGTACGCACATGGTGGGAAATTCAAATTCGACGACTTTTGACAGCCGACAAGTTTGAATTCTCTGACAAATGCTGCCCGGGGTCCTTCAAGTACACTCACCACATGCACCACACTCGTACCATACACACCCACAAACACGCATTACACTAGCATCACTGTCGTGCATTAGACACGCTCCGTGTGTAATGCACGACAGTGTGCCTTCAGCCTTACAGAAATTTCAGACTGTGATGTTCATAAGATAGGTTTAGACAATGTACCGTACATACAAACAGAAAAGGATAAAAAAAAGCATACGTTAATTGTTTATACAAGTGATTCCCAAGAAAATCTTAAAAAATATATATTTGTTTTCTTTTTGGTTATATTTTGCAGAACCTATAAAGTCCCAATAAATGACGTGGAAATGATGGTCTCCACTGATGGGTCCTTTACTGCATTACTTTGTGCTTGACAGTTTTCTATATTTGCTCAATTGATTTGCTGAGCATTTCAAATGAATGGGATTAGGGGTCCATTGCTGTGCCAATGTCCCCAGTGAAATGATGCTAACTATAATAAACATATTACCCAAGCCCCCTGAACAACATGTCATTTAGTTGCAACTCTTTCTTTGGCTCTGAAATAACTTTAAGCTGTTTACAGCTGCAATACACTCCTCCACTGATCGCATCAGTATGTCACATAACATTGGAAATGCTGAAAAGCAGATTTTTCTGAGAAAAAAATGCAAAACAAAAACAACAGTAGCAAACAGTTATCAATATTAATATAAGCACTAATCTTTCTGCCATTCAAACAAAATACACCCACATATGCATATAATGAATGGCACAGACAGCTAACGATTTAATAAGAAAAAAAATATTCATTATTCCAGAAAAAAATATAGTACAGGATGTTGCAGAGAGCAACAAACACAGCATAACATTATGGCTCATCTCCATTACCGGCAGAAAATAAAAACAATTCTTGCAGTTTGGAGAAAAAAAAGCACATTCAGCCCACACAGCATTGCTCAGAAAATGATGCAGTGGATTTTATGTTCACATTGGTTAAATTCTTAACTCTAAAAAGTCAACAAGCAAAAACCACAAATGGTAAACAAGGACATAATTATTGGATTGAATTAAAAATGTCATATGTATCGCCCTCAGGGCTATGGGTTACTCAGGACCAGTCCTTATTCTCTGCTTACAGGGGATGTCACGGTGGTGGCCGTGGACCGGTTCCATGGCCCTAAAAGGACCGCAAATAAAAAGGGAAAAAATAAAAATACAAATAAGAGTTTGTCAGTGACGCCACCTCTGGGATGCGGCCACCAGTGCTTATCTCAGCTTCAGGGGATGATGTTGGGATGCAGCAGGATGATAAACCCTCCACAGGTAGGGCTAGGATGATCCCTGAGCTGGTGATAATAATTGTTATTGGTGTTAATGGGGATGCAGGAAATAGCTCAAACAATGATGTGGAGACACAAGAGTAACAGTCTTTTCTTTACCTTTAATCGTGGAACTCAGGTAGTACCGGGTACTGTTTTCTAAAGTTCACGGGGTCCAGAGCTTGGAGGTAATTTTAGGCTTTCCACGCCAGGCAAGTCAGGAGGCTCTCCTTTTAGATTGTGTCCGTAGGGCCCTGGCTGCATAAAGCAATGGTGTGACCCTCTCTGTTCCATACTAGCTGTAGGACAAGCAGCGTGAACCCTTCTCTTGGCTGTATTTCTACTTAGCTCTCCTGGGATCTATAGTGCGGCTGTGTCTCTTTAGCTTTACAGTGAACGGGGCGGTGTATAACTATCCATTCTCCGAATTTCGCCGCTGGCTGTATAATCCCTGACGATCTCGGTCTCCCATGACTGTACTATACTTAATTCTGGGCTTGTGTTGAGCCCAGGCTTTGGGGTACTCGGGTGTCAGGCTCTAAAGGGTAAACGGCAGGGGCAGAACTACCGTGGTGCAAGCCACCGTTAGAGGAGAGGAGGGTCAGGCAAGGGAAGCAGAGAGCTTCCTGCTTCCCTTGCCTGAACCCGTGCCTCCTCTCCTCTGCCCCTCCGGCTCCTAGGACAGCTACAAACATCCGGCGCGGCTCACCAGGTAGGAGAGCACCGCGCCTGAGGCTCCCAGCAGCACCCCTTCCACACGGGCCGCGCCGACGGCCAGTAGCACAACCCTACTCCCCCCCCACCCCCCTTGCCGATGGCCAGTAGCACCCCCCCTCCTGCACCAGGGACCCCAGGGGTGACGGTCCGCCCCTGGTAAACGGTGTCACGGGGAATGGCGGCCGCGCCTGACCCCGTGTCCTGGGCCTTTCTTCCAAAAAGGGGTGATATATACAGGGGATTATATACAGTGTTGTCATGACGCCACCTGTAGTTTCTGGTGAGATGCCACCAGCGCCGCCACAGTCCGCCGGAGGTGGATGGTATCGTGGCTGAGTTAGTAAAGTCCTCCACAGGTAGGACTGGACCTCCGGGGCAACATACTGCAAATGGGCAGCTTGTAGTGGAGTTGAGATGGTATAGGGAGTGCTGGAACAGTCTATGAGGGGCACTGGAAACGGAGATGAGTGATACACGCACACTGCAAAGTCTCTTTTACCTTTTACTGATGTTCGGCACGTAAAGTTGTCCAGGGCACTGACAGGTGACCAGGTTGCATAGTGAGTCCCCACAGCAAGTGAGTATAAGGCCTCCTCTGTTCATTTGTAATGATCGAAGCACAGCCTGCATGCAGCCAGACTTGCCTCCTCTCTCTTCCTGATTCTGATGTCTGACTTTCCTCCTGTGCGGTCTCTGGGTTACCCTCTCTGATCACTGCGGTGATGCACTGCTGTGTCTGGCTCCCTCTCTTGACCCACATGGGAATCCGGGTGGCTGAAGAGTCCATGGTGTTTCGGGGTTTTCTGTGGTCCTAGAGTATCCCACAGGTGCAGATCCCTGATGTCCGGTGTAACGAAATGGACCCCTTTAATACATAATGTAGGAGGATTTCTTATTCATCCAGACCATATTGCATTTTGGTTTGTAAACTTTTATTGGCCAAGGAGAATTTCCTACAGTATTTTCATAGATTACTGTGGTTTAAAGCGAACCTGTCACCCCCTCCAGGCATCTAAAGATAACATAGCCACCTTCTGCAGCACTAAGGCTGCAGTCTGACAAGGTGTCTATAGCATTTATGCTCCCTTGATTCACTGAAATAAAGACTTTTATAAAATCTGTTTCAAACCAGATCCAAGACCGGGAGGCGGGTTTTCAAGTGTCTGTCTCCCTCCTCTGTGGTGTCAGTCATCCCTCTCTGCTCTCTGTGCACCTCCTCCAGGGCCATCTCCCTGCACTACAGAGCTCTGTCATCTCTGCTACAACATAGAGCTGCTGTTATAGGAGACCCCACAGTAGTAAATCTAGCAGGAGGACCCTGAGCAAAGAAAGCACTGCCTGCTACATAGCAGCCTTGAGCTGAACAGTTTTCACTTTCAGTTTCTTGTACCCAGCAGCATTGCTCAGCCCCTGATCTACAGCACAAACTCAACTCTGCTGCACTGCTGACAGCTCAGCTCAAGGGCTGCTATGTAGCAGGCAGTGCTTTGTCTGCTCAGGATCCTCCTGCAAGATTTACTACTGTGGGGTCTCCTATAACAGCAGCTCTATGTTGTAGCAGAGCTGACAAAGCTCTGTAATGCAGGGAGATGGCCCTGGAGGCGGCATACAGAGAGCAGAGAGGGATGACTGACACCACAGAGGAGGGAGATAGACGCTTGAAAACCCGCCTCCCGGTCTTGGGTCTGGTTTGAAACAGATCTTATAAAAGTCTTTATTTCAGTGAATCAAGGGAGCATAAATGCTATAGACGCCTTGTCAGAATGCAGCCTTAGTGCTGCAGAAGGTGGCTATGTTATCTTTAGATGCCTGGAGGGGGTGACAGGTTCGCTTTAAGTTTAGCAGGGTAATGTAATTATCTAACTTGTTGGTCATAGAAGGCCAGAGAACTTAATTATGCTAATCGTCCATTGTCGATTACCCTGTGAATGTTGATTCTATGTACATGGCTCCAGCCACTATTGTGTTAATGTCATGGTTTGCAGACTGAATGTCTCCTACTAACATTCCATTGTAAGGACTATGTCAATCAGTATTTCACTCTACCTTGTCAGGAGTACACTACTACTAAAATATGTTAAATGAGGCTTGGGGTTCAGCCAATGAAAAGACAGTGTTATTGCACCAATCGTGATGTCCCCAATATCCTACAATGAGGGCTGAGGGTATATAAGGAGGACTGTTCACTTTGACCAGCAGATTGGAGATTGAAGATTGGATACAGGCAGCTAATCCAGGGTCTTCGGATCCGGTTAGCGAGCCATAACCCCAGGCCTAGGTATTTCGGTGCCGACCAAGGGGACCAGAACATAGCCTACAGATCCACAAGGACCTCAGCATCGGATTATCGGATTTGACTGTGATAAAGACTGCATGAGGACAAGGAAGCAACCCAGGTTGGGACGATACAGTCACCTGGCTACAGACTTTGCTGTGCTACATTCTAATCCCTGGTGAGCCAGTGGAAGGGTGAGACTCTGTTGCCTGTTTCATTATGTGTGTGCTTGGTTATGCGTTATATGCTGTTAACTGTTTGGGGAGCCAATAAAGCCTTAATATTGTGATTCCCCCCCTGTGTTGTCTGAGTAGTGTTCCGCCTACGGTTAAGGAGCTCGGGCTTCAGTTGGGGATGAGCTCTGGTCCACGTTGTCTTTGTAAAGGCGGCTGGGCCTGCGGACGAGAGCACCCACTGACCCCCGGGTCTCCACAATTGGTGGCAGCAGTGGGATACTACTCAGCCTGGTTTATCCAGGGGAGCTGCAGGGGACTGGTGTTCATGGACACCGTCCAAGGGCTCAACAACCAGGGAGGCATATAAGCATACCCAGCAGGCCATAGGTGAGGCATTCAGGTTTCGGACGTTGCCATGTCCAACCCCACCAGCTCAGCCATGGGACAAGGTCCGGAGAGGAGATACGGCAGCAGCAGTAAATGGATGCTACAGGATCTGTGCCAGAGGCGAAATATTGAATACAGGAACGCTGACACTCGGTCGGCTTTGATCCACAAGTTGGTCCACTGGGATACCCAGAATGATGGTGAGGATGATGAAGACCCCGCCGACGTTGTACCAGAGGATGTAAATTGTGTACCACATCATGGATCCAGTGAATATCGGGAAACCACCAGGTCCCAAGCAGTACAAATCCAGGAGGTGTTGGCTGCCTTTGGGGCCTGAAGCTTCAAGAGAAGAAATGGCTGGTGTTCTGCAAGTAGTGTTGGGAGCTCCAATTTCCTTACCACCAGCGCCCACCTCCACGATAGACCGCCTCCAAGGAATTCACCTTCGCTACAGTGACGTGCCAGTGATGAATGAATCCAACACTGAGATCGATGAACACTTGCAAAACTTTGAGATGATGATGAGAATGCACCAGGTGCACACAGCTGAGTGGCCCAGATACCTGTGGAGAAGTTTGCCTGGTCGGGCCCAGGAAGCTGTCCGATCACTTGGGCCTCAGGATTGCTAGGACTATGGAATTATTAAGGACACTTTGTTGGCCCTTTCTACCATAATCCCTGAGAGATATTGCATTAAGTTCCGGACTATGTCTCGCCAGGGTGTCTCCTATGTCGAATTTGGCAGTCAACTTCGACGACACTGTGACAGCTGGCTCGATGGTCGTGCTGCCCACTCCGCTGCTGCCCACCGGGATATGATAGTACTTGAACAGCTTATGGAGAAGATGGACCCGGAAATACGAGAATGGGTGGCGGACCGGAAGCCCGACACCCCAGAGCAAGCAGCCCGATTGGCTGACGAATTTACAGCCAACTGACCCAGCTGGAGACCCAATAGGCCCACCGATCCGAGGAGGTTCATCAACCATGGATACCAGCAACCTCCAGACTCCCGTGCTGGAATAACTCGCTATGCCGCAGAAACCCCAATAGGGCAAAGGTTTACCAACAGGACCCGTGACTTGCCTAACCCACGGCGCTGTTATATGTGTGGGCGCCTTGGACACATGGCCAAAGAGTGTCTTCAAAATCGGGGCCCTATGCCTGGAGCCCGGCTGCCAGCCCAATCAGTCAACATATGCAGAGATGAACCAGCGATGCCCGGAGGATACTACCCCCAAGAAACACCCGTAGCTGAGGAAGTGATTTACCCGGTCCACACCCTACGGCAGGCCGGACACCGTACACCAGCCAACCTCAATCGCCACATCCAGACGGTCAAGGTCGGTGGTTTACAGGCTCAGGGACTTCGAGATACTGGATCTTCAATCACCCTGGTTAGCCCAGATATTGTTCCCGCCGAGCATCATTTACCGGGCCGCCAAGTGACCATCTCCCTTGCTGGGGGCCAGCGCTCGAACATTCCTCTGGCACGCGTGCAGTTGGACTGGGGAACTGACCAGGGAGAGGTTGAAGTGGGGCTCATGGACGGCCTCCCAACCCCTGTTCTTTTGGGAAATGACCTAGGACAAGGATTATTCAGCCAGTTTGTCATCGCCATCACCCGCAGCCAAGCCAAGCATCACCCTTGTGCAGATCTTTCTACCAAACCAACTGAGGATAACCCTCCTCTTCAATCTTCAGCCTCCTTTTCTGAGCCGACCAATGTGAGTACATCAAACCAAACTGTGACCATTGACTGGGGTGAGATAGATCGTAAGGAGTTCAGGGAAGCCCAACTGACAGACCCCACCCTCGAGCTTATCCATAGTGCGGCCGCCCAACCTGGGGGAGGAAATCCGGGGGAGGTGTATAGATGGGAAAGAGGCCTCTTATATCGAGAGAAGCCCGCATCCTGCCCAGAAAAACCTTGGACCCGTGTACATCAGCTTGTAGTACCCCAGCAATATCGATCCCAACAATTGAGCTTAGCTCATGGTGTTCCTGCAGCTGGGCACATGGGGACCAAAAAGACCCGGACCCGCCTGTTGCGTAGTTTTTTTTGGCCAAGGGTCACTCAAGAAGTAAAGAAATACAGAGCCTCTTGTCCAGTGTGTCAATGTATGGGCGGAGCCCCATGCCGTGCCCCACTCCAACCCATGCCTTTGATAGGGGAACCATTTCAGAGAGTTGCCATTGATTTAGTAGGCCCCTTAGCCATCCCCAGCCGCAGCGGAAAAAGATTCATCCTCACACTGGTAGACTTCGCCACCCGCTACCCAGAAGCCACTGCCTTGACTTCCATAGATGCAGAGCATGTGGCTCAAGCTTTACTGGACATCTTTAGCCGGGTAGGATTTCCACAAGAAGTATTAACTGACCAGGGGGCACAGTTCCAAAGCGAACTGATTCAGACTCTCTGGGAGAAGCATGGAGTCCGCCCCATGCGCACAACGCCCTACCATCCTGAAGCGAATGGATTGTGTGAGCGCTTCAATGGAACCCTGAAACAGCTCATTAGCCGTTATGTAGAGGCCGAGGGGGGGGACTGGGAGAAAAACCTGCAGCAGCTCCTTTTTGCTTACAGGGAGGTGCCACAGGACTCGACTGGGTTCTCCCCCTTTGAATTGCTGTATGGCCGAAAAGTATGGGGGCCCTTAGAGCTGGTACGAGAAAGTTGGGAGGGCACCTTCCCCACAGAAGAGGTTCCCATATTGGACTATGTTCAAAGGTTTACGGAAAGGATGAGGCACCTCATGGCATTAGCCCACGGGAACTTAGAAGTGGCTCAGGAAAGGCAAAAACGATGTTATGACCGCGCTGCCCGACTCCGAGAATTTTCCTGTGGACAGAAGATCCTGGTACTTGTACCGGTACGCAAAAACAAGCTTCAAGCCATGTGTGCGGGTCCATTTACCATTACCAGGAAATGTGGCAATACTGACTACACTGTGGCTCTGGACCAAGCAGGTGTTCGTGAGCGTACCTACCATGTTAACAGGCTAAAAGCTTATGAGGAAATAGAGGTCACTAACTTAGCAGTTTGTTGTCCCGATTTAGATGACCCTGAAACAGACCAGAACCCAGACCTATTAGTGGACTCCAAAAGGGAAATGGGGGTAAAAGATGTATCACTGGGGGAACAGCTTTGTCCATCACAGAAGCAACAGTTATCAGACGTACTCAGACCATATGAATCCCTGTTCACGAGTTTACCTGGTCGAACGCCTCTGGTCCGGCATCATGTCAACACAGGGGCATCGACTCCGCTACGCCAACCCACATACCGAGTGACACCCCCGGTATTGGCACTGATGAAGGCCTAGGTGGATGACATGTTAATAAATATGGGAGTCATAGTTCCCTCCCAAAGCCCATGGGCTGCCAGTGTTGTGCTGGTGCCAAAAAAGGACAAGAGTACTCGTTTCTGTGTGGACCATAGACGGCTCAATGAGATCACAGTTACGGATGCCTACCCCATGCCCCGGGTGGATGAGCTACTAGATCGGTTGGGGGGATCTCGGTTTATATCCACTCTCGATCTGAGCAAGGAATACTGGCAGATCCCACTCACAAAAGAGGCTCAAGAGAAATCAGCTTTCATAACCCCTTTTGGCCTATATGAGTTCACCAGCATGCCTTTTGGGATGAAGAATGCCCCAGCTACCTTCCAGAGGATGGTGGACCATTTACTAGAGGGATGTCAGGGGTATGCCCAGGCCTATTTGGATGACATCGCTATCTTCAGCGACACCTGGGAAGAGCACCTTCAGCATGTGTCCCAGGTGCTGCAAAGGGTAGCCAAAGCCCACCTCACCATCCGACCTGACAAATGCCAAATGGGAATGGCCGAGGTGCTATACCTGGGTCATCGAGTGGGAAGTGGGTGCATTCGTCCAGAACCGGCAAAAGTAGAAGCAATTACCCAGTGGCCGCGCCCTGTCAACCAAAAACAGGTCTGCGCGTTTTTGGGCACCGCAAATTATTATAGAAAATTTATCCCCAATTACAGCACCGTAGCAAAACCACTCACTGACCTCACAACCAAAAAATATGCCCGCAACCTTATCTGGACCCCAGAATGTGAAGCCGCGTTCCTCCAGTTGAAAGACCGGGTAGCCCAGAGCCCAGTTCTGACTGCTCCTGACTTCCGACGTAGGTTCATTGTCCAAACAGATGCATCAGACACAGGACTAGGAGAGGTACTTAGCCAAGTGGGGGCTGACGGCGAGGAACATCCTATAGCTTATCTCTCCCGGAAACTGTTGGACCGAGAGAGGGCCTACGCCACCATAGAAAAAGAATGCCTGGCCATAGTCTGGTCCCTAAAAAAATTGCAGCCTTACCTCTATGGCAATGAGTTCACAGTCCTCACTGACCACAATCCATTGAGTTGGCTGAATCGCACTGCTGGGGACAATGGACGATTGCTCAGGTGGAGTTTGGCGTTACAATCTTACAATTTCTCCATCTCACATAAACAGGGCAAGAACCATGGAAATGCGGATGAGCTGTCCCGACAGGTGGAGAAGGATGATCGGAAGCCTATCCTGTCTGGCTAAATAAGAAGGGGGAGGAATGTGACGAAATGGACCCCTTTAATACATAATGTAGGAGGATTTCTTATTCATCCAGACCATATTGCATTTTGGTTTGTAAACTTTTATTAGCCAAGGAGAATTTCCTACAGTATTTTCATAGATTACTGTGGTTTAAGTTTAGCAGGGTAATGTAATTATCTAACTTGTTGGTCATGGAAGGCCAGAGAACTTAATTATGCTAATCGTCCATTGTCGATTACCCTGTGAATGTTGATTCTATGTACATGGCTCCAGCCACTATTGTGTTAATGTCATGGTTTGCAGACTGAATGTCTCCTACTAACATTCCATTGTAAGGACTATGTCAATCAGTATTTCACTCTACCTTGTCAGGAGTACACTACTACTAAAATATGTTAAATGAGGCTTGGGGTTCAGCCAATGAAAAGACAGTGTTATTGCACCAATCGTGACGTCCCCAATATCCTACAATGAGGGCTGAGGGTATATAAGGAGGACTGTTCACTTTGACCAGCAGATTGGAGATTGAAGATTGGATACAGGCAGCTAATCCAGGGTCTTCGGATCCGGTTAGCGAGCCATAACCCCAGGCCTAGGCATTTCGGTGCCGACCAAGGGGACCAGAACATAGCCTACAGATCCACAAGGACCTCAGCATCGGATTATCGGATTTGACTGTGATAAAGACTGCATGAGGACAAGGAAGCAACCCAGGTTGGGTTAATATTGTGATTCCCTCCCCCTGTGTTGTCTGAGTAGTGTTCCGCCTACGGTTAAGGAGCTTGGGCGTTCAGTTGGGGATGAGCCCTGGTCCACGTTGTCTTTGTAAAGGCGGCTGGGCCTGCGGACGAGAGCACCCACTGACCCCCGGGTCTCCACATTCGGTACTTCTTTTGGTCTTTCTGCTCCTTGCCTTCTGTCCCCACTTAGGCTTGCGGAACTCAGAAGAGCCAGTACGGGTCACTGGTTTGGGCCTAACCGCGGCACTGACCACCAGGACGTCTTCGCAGCTCTCCTAGCGTCTGCACACTCTGACTAACTCCTCCCCCAGCAGCAGTATTTATAGGGGATCTCACTTAAAGGCGGTGAGTAGAGCTCCCCCTACTGTGCCGGTGTGGAAGATGTTGCATGTAGTAGGTACCTGCTGTGGAAACCCAACTGTGCATTAGAGAAGTCTGTGGCTACCTGTGTGAGCAGGGCGCCACACTTGCTTGCACTACTACCACTCCCAGATCTTCCTTCTCTCCTCCTCAGGCCCTCGCTATCGGCTCCACACACTGTCAGTTTCCTTGGACCGGCCTAACATGGCTCCTGTCCCCAAGATCACTTTCCTCTCCTCCTTCTGCTCTGCTCAACTGTCACCTCAGCTCTCCTGACAGGAACTGACTGGCTCCGCCCCCTGCACCTGCATATCTAGGGGACCTCTACTGACGTCAGCAACTGACCTGACCTCAGCTGTTAGAGGTCCCCCTACAGGCCAAGGTTGGGATATGTTATATGTGTGCTTCACCTGGTGGATGCCTTGCCTCCAAGCTTGTAATGTGATTACCGGACCCCGGGGCACCACACTTATCTGTAAGATATAATGGGTTTTAATAGAATGAATTGTAGAAAGCCGACAATTGCGGCTCAGGGGTTAACAGTTAAGTTAACCCCTAACATGCCGTTCTGTGTGGACAGCATGTCTCTGGGGGGGTGGACACCCCCTAGAGACATGTTACCCACATGAATTCTTATCATTTAACCCTTTGTTCATCCCTGCGGGAGCAGGGATGAACAAAGCCGCCAGCTGCTGCAGGCATATGCCTTGCGGCAGCCGCATGGACTCCCATGGGAGCCCATTATAACAAAAAGGCTGTGGCAGAGTAACCACTGCGAAAACTGTAGCCTGCATGATTTTTCACGCAGGCTGCAAATCCAGAGCCGTTAACCAGATTGCATGCAGTGCAATCCGGTTAACATAATGGGCTCCTATGGGCAGCAGTACCTGATCCGGTTTTGAGCTTTTTGACAGCTCAAAACCGGAACAGGATTTAAAAAATCTGCCGCAAGTGTGACCCCAGCCTTAATTTACATTTATTGTAATCATTTTGTTTTTACACTTCACAATGGATAGGAAAATCTTCTGCTGGAACTTTGGGTTACATGAATACATAAAAGCCTGAATCTACCAATAGATCCTCTGTTAGTCTTTTGGGATAGTCACTATTTTGTTGATGTCAATTAGGTTTTTGAGATCTTCCTATTATCTTTTATTTTGCATTGCTTAAATATCACCCTCATATCAAAATGTATTTGAGCGAGAGAGGGATTAATCCATTAACGACCCATGACATAATATATACATCATTGGTCATATCCCTGCCTTTGATGCAGTCTCACTCACCGAGTTCACATCTTTCCCTGAACATGTCAGCTGATTTGATAAGTCATGGGTGGATTGGAGATCTGCCCACATCTGTTAACCAATTAAATTCAGCTGATAATCTCTGACTGCAAGATTAAACAGGCATCGGCAGGGAAGTGTATTGCCAAAAGGGCTGGGGATACTCAGCAACTGGGCTGGTCAGTCTGGATCATGGTAGCTGACCAAGTGCTGACCAAGTGCTGTAGCCCTGATGATCATTGCAAAAAGGGGAAGTCAAAAATGGGAAAAATGAAGAAAGAGAAAAAAATAATAAAAGAGTTTGTGACGCCAGCTGAAAGTATCCAGCCACTAGGTGGCTGGCACTTGATGTAAAGTTCTCAAAGGATAGTTGTTGTGGCAGTGAGATGGTAAAACTCTGTACAACATGGGGCCAGCCCTTGAGAGTAGTAGTAGAATGATGGTGGTTGTAGAAGGAAAGCAATAGAAGGATGCAGAGGGAAGAAGGAGCAGCAGTCAATCTCTTTGGTTCTTTACCTTAAGTAGGTTTTGTAGGTTGTTCATTACAGCCAGGACATGTGCAGAGTCCCATAGATTACCACCACTGGACTTGGCGCTCCACCACCATTGGACCCAGTGATCCGCCACCATCAGAGCAGACCCAACCTTCTGTCTCTCTCCCCATAGCCCTTCAGAATGTAAGCCCGCAAGGGCAGGGTCCTCTCTCCCCTCTGTATCCATCTGTCACTGTTAATTTGTTAGTAGATAGGGAGGGGGAATAGGATTAGCTCCACCACCTGATACTCACTGGACTCCGGGGCTGCTGGTTAATGGTAGCTTCCCATTCAAATTGTGAAGAAAATTGTGTGCTTTTAAAAGGATTTAATAAAAGAAATAACTGCATTGGAGGCGCTGGTCCAACTTTTTTCTTCACTGTTAATTTGTTCATTGTATTTTAAACTTGTTTTGTATGTAACCCATTCTCATGTACAGCACCATGGAATCAACACTGCTCTATAAATAATAATAATAACGGCTCGGCCAGTCCGGAGAGAGCTGAAGTCCACCCTACTGGAATAAGGTGTATTGGCCAGCCTGAATCTGATGACTTCTGCTCCAAGATCCCTGGCTTCTCTATGTGTCTTCTAGATCCCTCTGGTTAGTAACTATCCTTCAGCTGGGCAGAAGTCGAGAGCCCTGCAAGCAACTGCTTCAGTCCCCTGGCTCTCTTTGCCATTGTTATCTGAATGAGCCCACAAGGGTGACTACCAGGCATTAAATCCAATAGCCTCCAGGTGGTGTGGTCAGGTCCTGGAAACCTGACCACTTAGGGTTAGGTTCCCTTCCTGCAGCTTGTTTCTCTGCCTAGCCACTTAGGGTCAGCAGCAGTTGTGACCAGTCGACCTTCTGGTCCAACATCCAGTCTGAACAATTCCTTTGCCTACCTCTGCCTGTCCTAACTCCTCCTTCCAACCAGAAGTGAGGTCTGTCCTAAGGTGGGTCTCTTGCACCCTGCATTCTTTGATTGGAGTTTGGAAATGTTGGATGTGTAGAAGAATTTCACCACAGAGATTTTTCACTTCTCTCCAGACATGACATTACAAGATATTACATGCATTACCACTTGAGGCAGCTAGACCGCAGGGATACCACAGAGGCGTATCATTCTCTGCTGAAATTGGTTTCAAATGGAGGACTTTTGGCTCAGACATTATCTTCCTACGCTTTTACTTAGCAAGCTTCAGCACCGCTGTCACCATCCTTCAGAACCTGCTCATAAACCTCAGACTTCTTCATGAATTCCTTGAGGTTTTCTTAGGTTGCAAAGTGGGTATCGTGCAGCAGGGCATCCCACTGTGTGGACTGATATAACCACAGTGGCATCAGCGCTCATTTCGAGCCCCAGGCCCTGGGGTACTCGGGTAACAGGCTTGGTGGTTGTTCTAGGTATGTCACGGGTGGCAGCGCATGAACCCGTTGCCTGGGTGACACTTCAAAAAGGGTGTATTTACAGGGGATTAGATTTTTTGTCACGTGACGCCACCTGTAGTATCTGGTGATGGGTCACCATTGCCGCCACAGTCCGCCGGAGGTAGATGGGATTGCGGCTGAGTTGGCAAAGGCAGCGTTCCTGTAAACAAGCAAGTCCATGAAGAACACAACACAGAAACAAAGTCACTTTCTCCCGGGTACTTTACTGTCAACTTGTAGCAGCAGCATCAGTTACAGTTCACAGTTCAGCATTAGATGTTACAAATAACAGGTAGCTTTACGTGTGGCTGCAAGTGGATCCCAAGTGGTATGGTGGAACCCTTGGTGTACCTTCGTTGACAAACCCATGTCCATTCTTCCCCGCCTAGGCTGGGCCTATACCTAGTAGCTCCGTGTAGGTAGTACCAGGGGTCCTTTCCCTCGTGGTGAGGAAGCAGGCAGACCGCTCCATTGGCAAAGTGCTGCAGCTGATAAACAAGCCACAGCAGCCGGTTGCTGACTGCAAAGCTGGACTTTGGCTGGATCCTCGGGCCCACCGTTCCCATGGTGGACTGGAGTATCCCCTGGAGTATGGTCGCTCCACACTGAGGATCTCCCTTTCTCTCTAGGGCCTGAACTTCTCTCGTCGGGCACCCTCTTTCAGGACCTCCTCAAGGTCCCTCAAGATTCCCTCCGGTTCGGCTTGAAACCGCCCCGCTTTGACCTTCTGCCTCGTTCCAATTAGCCAATGCCTTCCTAACTCCTCTCCTTCTCCTCCTCCTGGTCCAAGACCCAGGACTAAAAACACCTCCTTGATCCCCCTAGAGGTGAATATATCCCCTCCAGGGTAACCTCCCACCACTCAACTAATGTAGGAGTGCTGGGAATGGGTCCCACCCACCATCCTAGGGTGCACCTGCAGCGGGGGCAATTACACCTCTTTTACGGGTGCAATACCCCTCTGTGATGCCTGCATATGCGGGCGCCACACTCATAACACTAGCTGTCTTGAGAGAGCTACGATATCGCATGAGATGTAGTGTATATATCTCACCAGTATCGTGAGACAGCGCATATGAGGAGAAGTGACATGAGGGAGTGCAGCACAGTTCATACTTGTGGGATAGCCCCTGTGTGACCCCTCAAGTCTGAACTGCAATAATGTTTGTGACGGTACCACTTGTCACTCTCTCACCAGTGCCTGTGTGTATGCCCTCACAGCCTTTTGAACATGCTTTCTGTAAATGTTAGCCCATTATGTTGTAAGGCCCCATGCTCAGGGAACATTGTTTGATGCTTCTTTAAAAGCAGAATTTGAAAATCTGCATCAAAATCTGCATGTCTATCTTTCAGGATTTCATTATTATTGTACAGGTGCTAATTTCATCACCATTGCTAAGGAAATCTTAAAAATATGCACTGTTTGCGGCCCTTAAGGACTGCATTGGGCAAGCCTTGTTGTGCAGTAGTATGTATAGTGTCTTGCATTTCCATCTCAGACTTTCATGCTAGATGTCTGTAGCTTGTTCACCAGTCTCTGTAGGGCAGTATGAAGGCCACTTCACACACACAGATATCTGAGTCCAATATCTGAACAGATCTCTGGTTGCAGTGAAATCATGGATACATTGCTCCATGTTGTACACAGCCACAAAATGGAGCAATGTATCCATGATTTCACTGCAACCAGAGATCTGTTCAGATATTGGACTCAGATATCTGTGTGTGTGAAGTGGCCTTCAAAGCACCTCTTGGCAGAAACAGTCCAGCACACCAGGGGCATATCTACAATAGGTGCAGGGGTTGCAATCGCACCCGGGCCCTGGATCCTAGGGGGCCCCAAAAGTCCCTTTGGCTAATAGAAAGAGACTATTGCTATTAAATATTTGCAATAATTGGGGGCCCCATTAGAGTTGTTGCATTTGGGCCCATGAGCTTCATGTTATGCCACTGCAGCACACAAAGAACTGAACTAAAAAAAACTTTACTGTAGCAACTTTTGAAAAAAGGCCATGCCATTAGTAACATTTATCAGACCCAAATCAGTATTAATTTAAACATAGGCAGTTAGCACAGACTATAATACCTCTCAAAGAAATATACATGAATGTGCACAGTATACTGTATATAAGGAAAGCCCCAAAGGGATCAGCAAACTCCATTAAAATGGTGCAACGTCCAATAAGGGCTGAGTCCATTAAGGGCTTTGAGATGTATCCCAAAGGCTGAAGTCCCATTAATCCAGCAGAGGAAAGTGCAACTTGGGAAGGGGAACAATAAAATTAGAGAAAAAAAGGCTTCACTGTTTGAAGAACTGAAAAACTGCTAAAAAAAAGTCCTCCTTCGGACAAAATGCCAACTAAAGGATGAGTTAGCAACCTAACAAAAAAAAGCACATATATGCCTCACCATGCATTCAATCCATCCTGCTGCTCACATCTTCTGGGCTCAGACCCACAATGCCGTGACTCTCGGCCAGTAAACATGAAGAAAAGTGGGAGGAGTCTCCAATAAAAAAAATGTCTTACTTTATTTATGCAAAATATTAAATTGTATAAAAGTCAATGATAGTGGAGATGCAATCTCGACGCATTTTTGATTTACGCCCTTAGTCGTAAATAAGCTTTCAAGTATCCTTTACTAAGACGTGTAGTAGAGGGGCTACAAGGACACTAAACTTCAGGAAGGCAAATTTCCAACGGTTGAGAGATGATCTTAGTGCAATAAACTGGGACGATGTCCTGAGACATAAAAGTACACAACACAAATGGGAGATGTTTATTAGCATCCTGAATAGGACCTGTGCACAATATATACCCTATATAAGCATGCTAGAAATAGAAGGAAACCACTATGGCTAAATAAAGCGGTAAGAGGTGCAATATGTGACAAAAAAAAAGCATTTAGGGAATTAAAGCAAGTAGGTAGTGATGAGGCATTAAATAAATACAGAAAATTAAATAACATTTGTAAAAAGCAAATCAAGGCAGCAAAGATTGAGACAGAGAGACTCATTGCCAGAGAAAGTAAAAAGAATCCCAAAATATTTTTTAACTACATAAATAGTAAGAAACTAAAAATTGATGGTGTTGGCCCCTTTAAAAATAGTCTGGGTGAAATGGTGGATGAGGATGAGGAAAAAGCCAATATGCTAAATGACTTTTTTTCAACAGTATTTACACAAGAAAATCCCATGACAGATAATATGATCAGTGATAACAAAAATTCTCAATTAAATGTCACCTGCTTAACCCAAGAGGAAGTACGGCATCGTCTAAAAATCACTAAAATTGACAAATCCCCGGGCCCGGATGGGATACACCCCAGGGTGCTGCAGGAATTAAGTACTGTCATAGATAGACCATTATTTTTAATATTTAAAGATTCCATAATAACAGGGTCTGTACCATAGGACTGGTGTATAGCAAATGTGGTGCCAATATTCAAAAAGGGGACAAAAACTGAACTTGGAAATTATAGGCCAGTAAACTTAACCTCTACTGTGGGTAAAATCCTAGAGGGTTTTCTAAGAGATGCTATACTGGAGTATCTGAAGAAAAATAACCTCATGACCCATTATCAACATGGTTTTACGAGGGACCGTTCCTGTCAAACTAATCTAATAAGCTTCTATGAAGAAGTAAGTTCTGGACTGGACCAAGGAAATGCAGTGGATGTGGTGTATATGGACTTTTAAAAAGCTTTCGATACGGTGCCACACAAAAGGTTGAAACATAAAATGAGAGCAATGGGGATAGAGGAAAATATGTGTAAGTGGGTTAAGAACTGGCTTAGTGATAGGAAACAAAGGGTGGTTATTAATGGAACACACTCAGAATGGGTCACAGTTAACAGTGGGGTACCACAGGGGTCAGTGTTGGGCCCGCTTCTATTTAATATATTTATTAATGACCTTGTAGGGGGCATACAGAGTAGAATCTCAATATTTGCGGATGACACTAAACTCTGCAGGGTAATCAATACAGAGGAGGACAATTTTATATTACAGGAGGATTTATGTAAACTAGAAGCTTGGGCTGCTAAATGGCAAATGAGCTTTAATGGGGATAAATGTAAAGTCATGCACTTGGGCAGAGGAAACAAAAGGTATAATTATGTGTGCTTAATTGTAAAACACTGGGCAAAACTGTCACTGAAAAAGACCTGGGTGTATGGGTAGATGACAAACTCACATTTAGTGGCCAGTGTCAGGCAGCTGCTGCAAAGGCAAATAAAATAATGGGATGCATTAAAAGAGGCATAGATGCTCATGAGGAGAACATAATTTTACCTCTATACAAGTCACTAGTGCGACCACACTTAGAATACTGTGTACAATTCTGGTGTCCGGTGTATAAGAAAGACATAGCTGAACTAGAGCGGGTCCAGAGAAGAGCGACAAAAGTCATTAGAGGACTAAGGGGTCTGCAATACCAAGACAGGTTATTAAACTTGGGGTTATTTAGCTTGGAAAAACGAAGGCTTAGGGGTGATCTTATAATAATGTATAAATATATGAGGGGACAGTACAGAGACCTTTCTAATGATCTCTTTACTCTTATGCCTGAGACAGGGACAAGGGGGCATCCTCTACGTCTGGAAGAAAGAAGGTTTAATCATAATCACAGATGCGGATTCTTTACTGTAAGAGCAGTGAGACTATGGAACTCTCTGCCACATGATGTTGTAATGAGTGACTCACTACTAACATTTAAGAAGGGCCTGGATACCTTTCTTGAAAACTATAATATTACCAGTTATACATACTAGATTCGTTGATAGGGTGTTGATCCAGGGAACTAGTCTGATTGCCGTATCTGGAGTCAGGAAGGAATTTTTTACCCCAATGTGGAGCTTAGTGTTGCCACATGTTTTTTTTTTGCCTTCCTCTGGATCAACATGTTAGGCTATGGGTTGAACTAGATGGACTTAAAGTCTTCCTTCAACCTTAAAAACTATGTTACTATGTTACTATGTAAATAAAGTAAGAACATTTTTTTTTACTGGAGACTCCTCCCACTTTTCTTCATGTAAGCAACCCAACAACGTGTCTTTATTAGCTCAGTTCATTCTTTATTCACTGTAGAAAGATTTAAGCAGCTTTTTGAACGCTGCACAGGACGAAGAATGCCATTTTGCATCGTACTGAGCTGCCAGACAGTCTCAGAGGGTTAGAAGGGCTACTCCTCCAGGGGTGTTTTGTGCCACCTCCTGCCCCCCAGCAGATCCCCATCAAGGCCACTGCTGGAGAAGATGATGGAGGAATTAAGGCTATGCAACCACTCTCGGGAAATGGCAAATGTGAACCAAATCTCTTTAAGGAAGAAGACAGGACTGGGTGGTTCATGCTGTGTCGGATAGTTGCTTGGAGGGCAAAGGGACTCCCACATTGCATTCTTCCAGTCGAAAGTCTGTTGTAGGGGTACTTCTTGCAGCTGGGAAACAGGGCCTTCTGCCTCTACTACTTTCTCCTCTTCCTCGTCCTCCTTAACCTACTCATCATGCCCCTGGTCATGGATTTGCTGGTCCAGCAGCTGCAGCCCCATCTGCAGGTGTAATAAAGCCAGGCAGGCTGCAAGATCCTCTGGTGTGTGACATATGGTGTTCTCAAATCCAGGAAAGAGAGTGCTCTTTGAACCCATACTTGGAAAAGGACCATAATATATCAGAGGGTAATGGCTACTTTATTCAACGTGTTTCTGAGCGTATTCCCACACCTTCATCAGAAAAGCTACCAAGGTAGTCTTTCCTGAATTTGTATTTACCGCCACAGACCTTGTGGAGTGTGGATCCAGTGGCAGCTTTATTGTGCGCATATACTAGTTGTGGATCCCACAATCTGACCAGGTGAGCAGTTACCTTGATTTCATTGAACTTCGAAAAAAGGATAAGACCCTATTTATGCTTATGTTTCCTCATTTTTAACCATCTGGTGTTCTCAGCTGGCAGAGAGAATGGCTTACCTACTGATTGTGAGGGTCTCAGGTTCTCCTGTGGCATGCGAGTCCAGCACTGAATCCTGACCTCGCTGCATTTAAGGCCCAATGTGGGTAACTTGGTGGAACGCCAGGTGACTTATGTGTCCTGTGCAAGCCGCTTCAATTCTGGTGCTAAAGCATCCTCTGCACCTGGGGAGGTTAGGAAGATTACATCCTCCAGAAGCGGCATATCTTGTGGTGGATCTTTAAAGCCAAGCTATGCACTATAGGCACATATTATCAGTGCTTTTTTTGTGGGGGTACATACCTGTACGCCGTACCGGAAAATCTGAAGATCAGCAGTACATATCGGTACGGCGTACCAGAAAATCTAAAGAGCAGGCAGCACTGACCTGCTGTGTCACTCACAGGCTGTGTGTAGTACAGTTTCCCTCAGCGCTGGAGGACCTGCGATGATGTCACATACATGTGACTCGGGTGGGCGGAGTTATGCCCACAGGGAAAGAAGATGAGGGAGGACGACTAATGCAGGCTGCAGTGCAGGGTATGTGACAACAGCACTGACAGCCTGTCAGTGACAGTGACTGTGATGAGTGCAGAGGGCGACAGGCTGTGCAAGGGGGGAGGATGGAGAGGGGATAGAGATCAGGACAGGCAGGGTATGGAGAAATTGAGACAAGAGGGATGGAGGATGGAGAGATCAGGGGGATCGAGGATGGAAGGAGCAGGGGGATGGAGGATGAATTGAAAGGACTTGGAGCAGGGGGATGGAGAGACCAGGGGGATGAAGAATGGAGGGAGCAGGAGGATGGAGAGAACAGGGGGATGAAGGATGAAAGAAGCAGGGGAATAGAGGATGGAAGGAGCAGGGGGATGGAGGATGGAAGGAGCAGGGGGATGGAGGATGGAGGGAACAGGGGGATAAAGGATGAAAGGAGCAGGGGAACGGTGGATATAAGAAGCAGTGGGATGGAGGATGAAAGGAGCAGGGGGATGGAGGATGGAGAGACCAGGGGGATGGAGAATGGAGGGTGCAGGAGGATGGAGGGAACAGGGGGATGGAGAGATCGGAGGGATTGTGGATGGAGGGTGCAGAGGGATGAAAATCTAAATTACATAGCTTTGGATTGAAATTGGCATATAGGCCACAGAAGTGAATGATGAGACGTAGGCCTGCACCCCTCCCCCACTTCTCAAGCTCTGCCGGCGCCTGACAGCAACCAAACCCCCCCCGCTCTCGCCTCGGGTATGCGTACCAGGAAATATTTTTTTACAAAAAAAGCACTGCATACTATCTAACACTAGAAATGAGAGACCTTTCCCCCAACATGTTGGCCAATTTCAAAATTTTGTTTGGGAACAGAAACCCAAGCAATTTAGCAAAATAATTGCTTGAGGCCAAAATGCTTGCCAGAAATCCCATTGGAGGGGAACAACACTTAACCTTACAGTTAGGAGAGTTCTCACCATCAGTTCTATTGACTTGTATCAAGCTGTAGAATTTCTTTGAGCTTTAAATGCATTTTTGAAGCTTCCTGGAGATTGCAGGTGGTTTGAAGCAGCTATATAGTGTTATATGTGAAATTAATATTGAACTTGTCCTTACATTGCTGCCCACTAGACTTATTTAGCATTCCCGATGAATTGATGACCTGAATAAACTTATTTATTTTCATCATTATTTCTCCTCCAAATATGTCTGGTTTCAATAATCAATCACTCCAGCCAAGCTCGAGTGTTACCTTGTGGCATGTGGAATGGGATTTGTAAGTGACGTGACTTCAGCAGCCCATGGGATGGGGTTAATGAATAAGAAGCTGGAGCTGGGCAACAAGATTTTGCAAACAGTAATATCCCGTAAGTGATTTTTTGTGTCTGACTCTTGGCACTGGAAGAGGTGGACCCCTAGGCAAAGGAAAAAGATGTCACCACGGAAGCCGGCACCATCTTAGCAGTACAGTACAATGCAGCTACACTTTTCTACAGTTACTGTACGCTAACATGTGCCTGCAGCATGCAGTTTGGCTATGGATCTCCAGAAATATATGCCTGCTATGAAGGAGGTCACCTTCCTTACCACCCCTGTGTCAGAAGGTGATTCAGCAGCCCAGAATCGTAGAGGCTTGCACAGGACAACATGGACACATATGTGAGCTGGAGCTCCACCGTGCTACCCACATTGTGCCTTATATGCAGTGAGGTCCGGATACAGTACTGGGCTTGGATGGCAGAGGAGGACCTGAGGAGCTTACAGTAGTAAGGAGGTGATCAATTCCCTATGCTATCCATAAGCACCAGATGTCAAATTCCAGAGGATTCTGTAGCATGCCTGGCTGTATTACATCTGCATACTGTGCCGCCGCTACTGGTTTACCAAATCCACCAGGACCAAGTGTATGACGAGGATGATAAGGAGGCCAAAGAGGATAAGGAAGAGGAGGAGGTAATAGAGGCAGAAGTCATATGTAGCACTCACACAGGGGGCCTTTGACTGGGAGAAAAGCTTGTTGGGACTCCCACCCCCTCCAAGCAAGTATGGTATGGCATTAAACACCCCATCCTGCCTCCATTGTTTAGAGATTCGGCTTATGGATTCCATTACCTGAGAGTGGTTGCATGGACATAAAGCGATTCACTTCAATGACCAATTTAACCAAAGTAAGGTGGTGGCATTCTTCCTGCAGATGGGGTTTGGCTTCCTAGCCGAACAAGGTACTTGGCATCAGTGCCACGTCAACCGGTTGCCCTTGATGCTTGACTATCATCCCATAAGACTCTGGAAAATCTTTGCCCTTGAAGGTGATGGGCAGCAGTGGTTGATTCGTGGTTGGTGTAAATTGGGTTGCCACCACTAACGACTTTGAGAACTGGCAGCAGGAAGCCAACCAGAGAGAATGTGACATAAGGTGGAGGCCAAGTCTCTTTTAGTTAGCCAACCAGCTGCACCCAAACTTACAGGGCCTGTCAGTGTTCCCCAAGTTGCTTCTGTCTCTCCTAGAGAGGATGGACATCCCCTAATTTTTCCATCTTCTTCTCCAGCGGTGGTAATGATGGATTGTGCTGGGGTAGGTGGGGGAAGGGAATGCTCCTGGAGGAGTAGCCTCTATAACCCCCTGAGACCATCCGGCTGTGGAGTAGCATGGGTAATGATACCGTTCAGCTCGGGCAGCAAGCTTGAAGAGAGTTTATACACCAAGTACAATGTACTTTTGTAAAAAAAAAAAAAAAAAAAAAAAGGCATGTTGTTGGGTCGCTGACTCATCCCTTGACATTTTGTTTAGAGAGGACTTTTTTGAATAGTTTTTCAGTTCTTTGAACAGCGAGGCCTGTTTTCTTGTTAATTTTATTTTTCCCCTTCCCAACTTTAGTGCCGATTGCACTTACCCCTACTAGACTAGCAGTCGTGCATGCAGCCTTGGGGCTACAACTCAAAGCCCTTAATAATTTCTGCCCTTAATATATGTTGCACCATTGTAATGGAATCTGCTGATCCATTTGGGATTTTAGTTATATAAACTGTGTATATTCATAGAAGTGTGTTTAAGACTTATTATAGTCTGTGGTACAGTAAAGTTTTTTTGACTTCACTCCTTGTGTGCTGGACTGTTTCTGCAAACAGGTGCTTTGATGCTGCCCTACAGAGAGTGGTCTCTGGCCTGACGGTCTAAAACATGGAAGTGCAGGTGATATAATTAGCACCTGTGGAATGCTATGGAAATTCTAAAAACTTGCTCTGTTTTCAAACCTAGAGGACTGTAGTTGGCCACCCCTGCCCTAGAAGTCTCTCTGGAGGTAGCTAGGGGCAAGACTAATCCTTGAGCCCTGTCACCACAACTGCATCTCTCCCTGGACCCTCTTAGGCACAGTGCTCATGGTGCTTTGTTTGATGCTTTTTTGACACTGATTTTTAGAATATGCATCAAAATCCTCACGTCTATCCGGAGATCAGCAATATTTATAACAAGTCAAAAGTGCTGTGCCCACATTACTTTTTTTCCCTTGGACATATGTTTCAAATTTCTTTTTTTGTGCACAAAAAAACATGTTGGCACAGCACTTCTGAACACTCATAGACTTTGCTGGCTTCAGAGTCACAAAATAGGCTTTAAAAAAAAACAATCAAATAATGTACCATGAGCATGGGGCCTTACAACAATATAGTGGGGTAACTTTCACAGATATCATCCCCTATATACTGTTAGAGCAGGCACGCAGGCACTGGTGAGAGTGTGACAAGCAGTGCCATCACAAACATTACTGCAGTTCAGACTCAAGGGGTCACTCTGCAAGTTTGACCTGCACTTTACTTCCTGACATCACTGCTGCTCACACACGCTTTCTCACGATACCCATGAGATATATCTGTTACGTTTCTAGCGACATCACAGCTGTCACAAGACAGCTAGTGTTATGAGTGCTGACGTGACTTAGGTTATCTCAGGTCACACAGCGGAATTCCCTGCTGCATGATGCCCACTGTGTAACCTGAGACAACCTCAGGGAAGTCATGAGGATGTCGGAGGTTCATGAGCTGACCTGGAAGCATGGTGACAGCGGTGCTGAAGCTTCCTATGTAATAGTGTAGCAAGATAAAGTCTGTGACAAAACAGTGGGGCTCCATTGTAAAACTGTTTAAGTTTTGCGCTAGTGCAAAAGCAAGTGAAGGTGCAGTTTTAGGCAAACGCAGGCAAGCACATCAGCGCATAGATGCAATGCTCCTGCACTCGTCTGCGCTTGGTGCCACCATTACCTTCTATGGCCGAGCACAGCGAGTGCAGAAGCCGACATCCCCAAAGAGCAAGTGCGAAGTGCCTGACGTCATCGCGAATGCGCTTAGTCAGATGCACCCGGAAATGTGGAAAGTGGCGTTTTCAGGTGCGTCTGACTAAGCACATGCGCGGTGATGCCAGCACAGTCACACTCGCGCTTCAGGGATATCGGCTCCTGCGCTCGGCTGTGCTCGGCAACAGAAGGTAACAGGGGCACCGAGCGCAGGGGTACCGAGCGCAGGCGCACTGCATCTATGCGCTGATGTGCTTGCCTGCGTCTCCCTAAAACTGCACCTGTGCTTACTTTTGTGCTAGTGCAGGGCAGGCTAACATAGCTAATTCATCAATGCATACATGCAAAAGATGCCTAAAAGAGCAGAGTGTAGATGCGCTGTACTCACTGCACTGCCAAGATGGCACCGAAATATGTAGTGATGCTCTTTGATTTGGCTAGGCCTGCATCTTCCAGGACAAAAACAATCACTTACAGGATATTATTGTTTCCAAAATCTTGCTTCCAAGCTCCTCATTAACCCCTCCATGGGGTGGGCTGCAGAAGGTACATGACTTACAAATCCCATTCCCCATACCACAGGTAACACATGGGCTTGCAGTTGAGTAAAGTGATATTGAAGCTTAACATATTGGAGGAGAAATAATGAAAACAATAAGTTTATTAGCTTACCATCATTCATCTGAAATGCTGATAAGGCAGGGCGACCGTCCATTGGACAGTGTGAGCCCTGTCATTAGGCGGCAGCGGCAGGGGGAGCGGCTGTGCAGAAGGGGGCGGCGCTCATGCAAACAGCCACCCTGTCATGCGCCGGCGCTCACCCGCGCACCGCCGGTAAGCGGCGACCGCGGGAGAGGCACAGAAGGCGGCAGCTTCAAGAGCCCCCACCCCCGTACTCCGGCCGCGGCGCATTCACTGCTGCGGCTCAGGCAGCAGTGCGACCGGTCACTGCAGAGGCGGCAGCTTCAGGCTTCACTAGCCCCCCCCCCCGTAAGCATGCCGGCTCAGGCGCAGTGGGCTCGGTGCACCTGGAATAAGGCTAGTGGGCAGCAATGCAAAAACAAGTTCACTAATAATGATACATATAACACACTTGTGCAAATGCCAAAAATCTGTATTGCAAACGTATGGAATGAAATTAAATAAAGTGATTGCACATTTTCTAGAAGCAATATCCATAGTATGGCATTTCATGAATATGAACAGACCTTTAAGACCATATGTCGGAAGCATATAATGGACATATGCTATTTATATATGAATTGTTATCACATAAGAGTAGATTGCCTCACATGCTGCTGACCTTCTGCAATAACAAAGGTTTGCTCTCCAAAAAACAAAATAATAATAATAATAATAATAATAATAATACAAAATAAATATTCCCAAAAAATATAGAAAAATATTAGGCTGTCTTTAATGAATGTTTTAAGGATATTTGAAGCTTCCTAGACTTTACAGCTGCTGAAATATCTTCCACTGTGTCCAAAGTTACCCTCCTGCAGGTATCAAAAACTTGCAAATTACAAGAAGCTTAAAATATGATTTAAAGAGAAGGGAAAAATTCTACAGGTTGAAAAAAAATGGTAGACCCAATGGCTGGAAAAACTCCTAACCATATGTTTATGTGTTGTTCTCCACCACCGGGTCTTCCGGTAAGCATTGTTGTCGTCAAACAATCAGGGAAAATATTAGGGCCATTTTAAATTTCAAACTTTTTTCCCGAACAAAGCCATATTCGGCTGATAAATTGATCATGTTTCCGATTGCAAACAGAATCTGCAATGCTGATGCCAAATTTGAAATAGTTGAACATGACTGTGAGCCGGGATTCAAAGCAAATGATGATTTCTGCTGTACATACAGTGCTAATGCACAGCACAATTGATCAGATGATTGCAGCTTCAAGTTTTTAAAAATATAAAAAAAATGCCCAACTAAAAATAAAATAATGAAAAAAAAATAAACATAGTTGGCATTGCTGGGTTCAGAAATAGATCTATCAAAATATAAAATAAATTAATCTGATCGATAACCAGCATAATGTGAAAAAAAATTCAACACACCAAATCTTGGTGCTGCAACAACAGAAAAAAAAACTAATAGCAGGTGTTCAAAACATTTCAGATACCCCAAAGTAATACCAATAAAAACATCAGCTCAGGGTGCAGAACACAAGCTCTCATACTGCTCCTGATCCCAAAATTTGAAAACATTATGACTCTTTGAAAGTTGTGACACAAGCAAGATTTTTTTTATTTCTGACTTTTTTTTCACCACTTAAATAAAACAAAAACTATACATGTTTGGTATCTACGTAATTATAGTAACCTGGAGAATCATACAGCCAAGTTATTTTTATGGTAAAATGAATGCTGTAAATAATGAAAAATAAAACTTCTTTTTTCTTTTTTTTATTTTTCGAAAACTAGGAATTTTTTTCCCTGCTTACCATTACATTATATGATAAAATAAATGTTGCCATTAAAATGTAAAACTCAACCCGCAATAAATAAGCTCTCACGTGGCTATATTGACAGTAAAATAAAAAATGTATGGCTCTTGGAGTAAGGGGACAAAAGAACGAAAGCGCAAAAACAAAAAAGTCACCTGGGGTTAAAGGTATTTTATTATGCTTTGTGGCAAGAGAAGATGCATTTAAATTTTATACTAACGCCCTCTTCAAACTTTACAAAAGTATGCCATTGAGTGTCGACCATTATTTCATCTTGTGAGATGGACAGGACTGAACTATGACAGAATAAGGAGATCTCCAGCCCCACTTTCGTATCCAAATTTCCTTTATTCATCATAAATCATCAAAACATTACATGATAAAAACATTACAAATATGCCCCCTCAGGGATAATGCTAGACGCGTTTCAAGGCAGTGCCCCTTAGTCATTAGCATAGTTAGACATAAAACAGACTGACTTTATATACACAATTTAGAAAAACAACAAAACACAGCTGTCAAACATGCGAACAATTACATCTAGGAACCCATTAACCCATGTCCTGCCACATCATTCCAGTGGAGATGCATATACGAAAAAGTGAAGATTAACACTTACACTTTTGTATATATGCATCTCTATGAGAACGATGTGGCAGGACATGGGTTAATCAGTTCCTAGATTTAATTGTTCATATGTTTGACAGCTGTGTGTTGTTTTATTCTAACTTGTGTATATAAAGTCAGTCTGTGTTTATGTCTAACTATGCTAATGACTAAGGCTACCTTCACATTACGATTTTGAAGGGAGTCGATGCTGTCCGATAAATTCGGACAGCATCGGCTCCCTTCTGATGCCTGGAATCGGATGCCAAATAGGCATCCGATTCCGGCATTAAATCGTTGCCTCAGGTCTTATAAAAAAAAAAAAGTTTATGCTCACCTATCCCCGAGGCCCCCGCCGTCTCCCGCCGGCTCCCGGTGTCTGCAGAGGTCTTCTTCATCTGTACAGGACCTGCGGTGATGTCACAGTCACGTGACAGCAGGTTACACCATGGTAACCTGCAGTCACGTGACTGTGACATTACGGCAGGTCCTGTACTGCAGTAGAAGACCTCTGCAGACAACGGGAGCCTGCGGGAGCCGGCGGGGGCCTCGGGGATAGGTGAGCATAAACTTTTTTTTTTTTTTTTTAACCCCTGCCTTCCAGTTTGGAGCATGGTCAGTACAGTAAAATCGGGTCCGAGGAGACATCAGATGTTTCCTCGGACCCCGCTCCATAGGGCCCCATGATAAATTCATCGGACCAAATCGGATGTGCACTAAATGGCATCCGATTTGGTCCGATCTGATTCTGTCCGATTTTATTTTCGGTGTAAAAATCGGAGCATGGTCCGATTTTTGCACCAATAAAAAAATCGGACAGAATCGGATCGGACCAAATCGGATGCCATTTAGTGCACATCCGATTCGGTCCGATGCGCATAGGGCTGCATGGGGACCAAAATCGGTCCGATGCTGTCCGATTTTTATTGGACAGCATCGGATTTAAAAAATCCGTAGTGTGAAGGCAGCCCTAGGGGTGCTGCCTCGAAACATGTCTAATGTTACCCCTGAGAGGTACATTTGTAATGTTTTTATGATGCTATGAATATTGAAAATTTGGATCCAAAAGTGGCACTGGAGATCTCCTTAATCTGTCAGGTTACCTTTACACGCCGCTACTGGAGGATGGATACAACCAGCTACAGGCTACAAATGTAGCTTGTAGCGGCAAAATACCCCGTAGTAGCGGCGTGTGAAGACGGTAGGAGGCACCTGGCCACAGATACATCTGTTTCCGAGCACTGCCCGGAAACAGGTGGCTACACAGGCGATTGTAGCGAGCTGTATCGGCGTGTAAAGAAGCAACAGAAGGGATGTGTCGACACCAGGCAATGTACCTGGTATGTAGCTGGGGCGTGACACAGGCTCCGGGATACCGCCCCCCTTCAGCGATCATTGGTGGAAGCTCCTGCGTTACGATTGGTAGTCGCTGCATAGGGCGGCATATTTAAGGAGCTGACCAGTCACACTACACAATTGCTCGAGCGTCATGTATTAAACAGCCTCCTGCGATGCCTGGCCAATCATGGGTTTCTTGCTTTGTCCTATCAGCGTACGGACGTCTCGTAATCCACAATTGTGGCACGCCTATGTGCTGTCCCTGCTGCAGCAGGTCCGCCCATATTAGCTTGTTGTAGCGGTGTGTAAATGAGGTACGGTGAGCTACATAAGGTGACTTATGGCACCCGGCGGTGTATCCAGAGATAGATGTAACGTAGCGTAGCGTAGCTTGTGGCGGCGTGTAAAGATGGTGCATTGACCGTTTGTAACCAATTGTGCGTGCTCATGCACGTGAAGTAGCTGGATGTATCCATCCTCCAGTAGCGGCGTGTAAAGGTACCCTCATTGTTGGGTGGAAGCGAACCATCGTTCCAGCTGCCTGGGAGTCCTGTGAGTAATTGTGGTGGAGCTGCAATCCCTTCCCCTTTCCCATTTGTATGCTAGGACTGAACTATGGTAGTTGTTAAAGAAAAATATTGATCAATATATTTACCAAAAATCTTAAAGTACTCTGTTTCTAATTAGGTTAGAAATATCTCAGCCTCCTTTAATGGTTCTGATTTATTCTAAATATGCAACAATGCATGCTGTTTCGCCACAGCATGTTCTCTCCAATAAATATAATAATTCATATGGTAACTACCTGAAAATCAACAATTTGATGTGATGAATCAATCTTCTCTAGATTGGATGGTGATTCTACTATGTATCAATCACTCTGTGTACACAAGGGAAATAACGGTAACTTCCTGAACGTAATTTATGACAGTTGTCAAATTAGAGTGACAATTAGAATGGTCAATATAATCCTCTGTGTAGTTATTTCATGTAATAAATGCAGAAATGGGAAAACAAGCTCTTTATTTCTCTCCTTGAAGAACATTTGGACATTTTTAGGATTTCAAATGAATAATTCTGTCTCCAGCCAGGTTCCTTAATCTCATCTGATTGCTGTATAAATTATTGGGCAAGAAGAATAGTTGCATGGAGGCTAGCCAAAGACCAGACTATTTTGTATTTATGTTCATTACTGCTAAACTTTCATGATACTGTCACACTGATACTTTTCTTTGCCATCCAATAGACTCTTTTAATTCTACTTCATTAGCCTGAAAATTTAATACAGTAATTTTCCAAAGTAGTTTTTATGGAAACCACGAAAGGGTGTCAGTCTATGCAATCATCTACTTAAATATCTGGAATCATCAATCTCTTCTCACTGTAATTGAAGCAGATTTTTATTTCATCTGAACTTAAAGAGAACCTGTCCTGTTAAAAAATGCAAATAATCTGCCGATGTGGGGTTAATCAGTAGCTTTATAGCATTCTAAAGCCGCTCAGCTGCTGCACTGAAGATGCCACTGCCCGGAGGAAATAAACTTTATTTGTAAGTGTAACCTCCAGCTTTCAGTCATAGAGGCATGGCTGGAGAAGTTTCAGTCACTGCTCAGTGCACAGTGGAACCACACTTCGGAACTGAAAGCCAGCACAACTCTCATTACAGCCACTGCTCACTATGCATTAAAAGGGTTTTCCAATGAACAAAGTTAATTTAAAACTTCATTTTAATCAATAGATCTTGGAATAATAATAAGGCTACATTCACACTGTGCATTTTTGGTCTGTTTTTGCTCATCAGTTTTTGTAGCCTAAACCAGGAGTTGAACAATTAGAGGAAAAGTATAATAGGCTAGGGTCACATTTAGAAGGCAAAATGCGGTTACCGCATCCAGTTCTGGATGTGCAAATCTCATGTCCCTTCAGACTAATTTCGCCCTCCAAGTGTGTCCCGAAATGCGCATGCGGTAACCGGATTGTTACTTAATGTGGCATCTGGTTGCAAGATTCAGTAGACGTTGTGGTAATAACAAAAGTTCCCAGCTTCCCAGCACGGTTTTTGTTGTCCGGGAATTAATGCGGTTCAAATCGGATTGTCCCTGGTCCGGGACAGTCCGGGCCCATAGACACCCATTTTAAAATGTGCCGGATTGTCCCGGACCGGGAGAATCCGGGAAAATCTGGTTTTGTCCGATTTGTTCTAGAGACTACCGAAATCATCCATGATCCTTTTGGTCCCCCGGACTGAAAATGGATTCACCCAGATCCACCCGGACAGCACAAAACCGGATGCCAATACACTTCCATCCGGGTGAATCTGGAGCCATAGGTAAAGATTGTGCCAATACTGCCATTCATGTGTGTTGCGGTACCCGATCCGGTTACCGTACCCGGCTCCACTCACATTTGTGGTTCCCAATTGAAATCCGGATAAATACGGATTATAAACCTGTCCGATAAACGTTGCTTGTGTCGGGTCCCAGGCCCGGGGGGTACTCGGGTATCAGGCTCAGAGGGGTTCACGGGGATGTCACGGGTGGCAGTGCCTGAGCCCGTGGCCTGGGTGACACTCCAAAGAGGGGTTATGTACAAGGGATAAGCGTTTGTTGTCTCGTGATGCCACCTGTAGCACCTGGTGATGGATCACCAGCCCCGCCACAGTCCTCCGGAGTGCGATGGCATTGCAGCAAGAATGGCAAAGCTCCCTACAGGTGGAGTTTACCCTCCAAGGCAGCGATGCTGTAAGCAAAAAGGTTGAATTTTGGTAGCACAAAGACTCGGAGGCAAAGTCAGTCTCCCGGGTACTTTACTGTAAACAGTCAGCAGCAGTATACAATGTCCACAGCTCAGCAAGATGTTAAACAAACAGGTAGCTGTACGGGTGGCTGCAAGTGGATGCCAGTTGGTATGGAGGTACCCGTGGTATGCCTTAGTTGACGAACCCGTGTCCTTTCTTCCCCACCTAGGATTAGTCCAGACCCATTTAGTCCTTGAAGGTACTTTAGGGGTTCCCCTCCTTCGCAGTGAAGAAGCAGGTGGATCGCTCCGTGTGGCAGGGTGCTGCAGCCGGTGAACAGACCACAGCAGCTGGATGACAACCATAGAGCTGGACTCTGGCCGTGTCCTCGGTTCCGGCGTTCCCGTGGTGGACTGGGGAAGCTCCCTGGAGTATGGTCGCTCCACGCTGGGGTTCGCCCTTTCTCTGTCGAGCCAAGACTCAGACATCAGGCACCCTCTCTCAGGATCCCCTCAGGATCCCCTTTCATCTTTCCTCAGGATCAGCCTGGAGCTGACATGTTAGACCTCCCGACTCGCTCCACACTCCTCTCTCCTTCTCACTCCAACTCTCACTAACTTTACTACTCCCCCTAGACGTGACTATATTCCTCCCAGGAGTAACCTCCCACCACTACTCTAGTGTGGGAGTGCAGGAATGGGTCCCACCCACCAGCCCAGCATCCACCTGCAGTTGGGGAAAATTACACTGCTTTTATGAGTGTATTACCCCGGTGTGACGCCTGACCATCAGGGGCGCTACACTTGCATGATTTTTTCCGCACATCGGAAAACCGGATCCAGGAAACGCAACGCTGTTGAGGCGATCCGTTTTTTTTATTGCTGCCTATGGGTGCGGATCCGGATCCGGTTTTGAGCATTTTTCATGCTCAAAACCGGATCAGGATCTGCAATTGCAACCGCAAATGTGACCCTAGCCATAGAAACATGGGCACCATTTTTGTATTTATCACCCACTCTGGGTTTTGGCTACAAAAACTGATGAGCAAAAACAGACAAAAAACACACAGTGTGAATGTAGCCTAAGTTCCACAATTGGGTGTGTTTTTAAAAAATGTTCCTATGCTGAGATAATCTTATATATGTGTCCCTGCTATGTACTATGTAATGGATGTGTTTGACTGTGCAGGGACATTCTCTGATCATATCACATCTCCTGTGCTGAGATAGGCTAGGGTCACATTTGGAAGGCTCATTGCGATTACCGCATCTAGATCCGGATGCTGTAATCACATAAGCCTTCAGACACATTTTGAGTTCACAATGTGTCTTAAAACCCGGATCCGGTAACCGGTAACTCAGAATGTGCAATCCGGTTGCTGGATGCTTTGCTCATCCCTGCAGCAGGCATTCACATGTGCCTTGCGGTAGCCGCATGGGCTCCCATAGGTGCCCATTATAGGTCTCCTGCTGCAGTTTGTAAACCGCTGAGAAAACTGCAGCCTGCATGATTATTACCACAGGCTGCAAATCCGCAAGCAGTAACCAGATTGCATGTAGTGCAATCCGGTTTTATAATGGGCTCCTATGGGCTGCGGATCCTGATCCGGTTTTGAGCATTTTGCATGCTAACGCAAATGTGACCCTAGCCACAATTCTATATATGTGTCCCTGCTGTGCACTGTGTAATGGATATGTCTGACCCCACAGGGACATGGTCTGATCATACCACATCTCCTGGGCTGAGGTAATCTTATATATGTGTCCCGGCTATGTACTGTGTAATGGATGTGTCTGACTGTACAGAGACAAGGTCTGATCATACCACATCTCCTGGGCTGAGGTAATCTTATATATGTGTCCCTGCTATGCACTGTGTAATGGATGTGTCTGACCATACAGGGACATGGTCTGATCATATTACATCTCCTGGGGTGAGATAATCTTACATATGTGTCCCTGCTATGCACTGTGTAATGGATGTGTCTGACCATACAGGGACATGGTCTGATCATACTACATCTCCTGGGGTGAGATAATCTTATATATGTGTCCCGGCTATGCACTGTGTAATGGATGTGTCTGACTGTACAGAGACATGGTCTGATCATACCACATCTCCTGGACAGGGGAGGAAGTAAAAAAAGTATTCAGAAATTAAAGCGCAGGATCATAGCTGATTCTTTTTTGTGAGGTAAAACATTTCTCTGCCTGTTTTTTTAAAAAAAATTTTACCTCAAAGAAAAAAATATTTGCAATCCCATGCTGTAATGTCTGTATACTCCTCTTCATCCTCCCCTGCCCAGAAGATGTGGTATGATCAGACAATGTCCCTGTACAGTCAGACACATCCATTACACAGTACATAGCAGGGACGCATATATATGATTATCTCAGCACTGGAGATGTGGTATGATCAGACCATGTCTCTGTATGGTCAGACACATCCATTACACTGCACATAGCAGGGACACATATATAACATTATCTTAGCACAGGAACATTTTTTTAATCACAACCGATTGTGAAAATTATTATTATTCCAAGATCTATTAATTACAATGAACTTTAAAATGAACTTTTTGGGAAATTCCCTTTAAGGGCTGACTGAAACCACTTTTGCT
The DNA here is from genome assembly GCA_033576535.1 of Allobates femoralis. Lineage (NCBI taxonomy): Eukaryota > Metazoa > Chordata > Amphibia > Anura > Aromobatidae > Allobates > Allobates femoralis. Next base: position 507,211,781 of record JARQOC010000003.1, read on the forward strand.
ACACTTCTCTGACTGAAAGCAGGAGACTACTAGGAGGAATAAAGTTCATCTCCTCCCAATAGCTGGCTTTCAGTGCAATGGCCAACTATATAATGCTATTAACCTGCTGATTTTTCCACTTCCCTTAAAAGAGTGGCTTTAAGCTTCCAGAAAAAACTGTTATTTGAAAATGAGCACATAATCGACATTCTATAATTCCGCTGAAACTGAAGCTATTTTTGTGAATTTGAAGAGGGACTTCACTTGAAAGTCTACATTATTGACCAAACAAGTTTTATATGTGCATAGAGTATCAGGCTGAAATAAAATCAGCATCAAAAGTTGTTATCCTTTGCTTCTTATATCAGTAATGTTTGATTTGGTTGCGAAGGCATGTATTTCACTACATTAAACTTCTATAGAGCTTACAACCTGCTCCTTATTGGGACAAATGGAAAATGTCATTCAGTTCCCAGAAATGTCTTAAAAGAATATCTCCAAAAATGTCTTATCATACTTTTTGGTCTATGCAGTACACTTTCTGTATTCCAACATTTCATTAATTAAATATTCCTTTATAAGTATCTAAACTTTGATACCATTAAGGCTACTTTCACATTAGTGTTCCCCTCCGCAGCGTTCTGCGGAGGGGAGCTGCAATGTAAGCGCAGCACCGCAAGTCCCTATCTTTATAATGGGAGAGCACAGTGCTGCGCTTGACTGCACATGACCATGCGCACCCATTCACTCCCATATGTGATCTGTGCGCAGGCAGATGCCTGCGCACAAATCACCCAGTCTCGTCCGCACCAGAAATGCAACATGCTGCATTTCTGGTGCGGACGAGACTGGGTGATTTGTGCGCAGGCATCCGCCTGCGTCAGATCACATATGGGAGTGAATGGGTGCGCACGGTCATGCGCAGTCAAGCGCAGCACCGTGCGCTCCCATTATAAAGATAGGGACTTGCGGTGCTGCGCTTACATTGCTGCTCCCCTCCGCAGAACGCTGCGGAGGGGAACGCTAATGTGAAAGTAGCCTAACTCTTTATCACAAAATTGAAACCATTACCAAGTCCACTTGGCGTTAAGGAGACAGTAACAAAATAATGTATACCACAAACTCAAAAAATTGTCTCTGGCTGGCTTCACACTGCAGTTTTTTCCCTGATCAGGTTCCATCCAGTTTGGGTGCGAAAACAAGGAGTGTCTCCAAAACTCAGAACAGTTATCAATCTTTCAATCATAGTTTGTCTCTGCAATTTCCTCTCTTGGTTTTGGCACACAAACCTGATCGAACCTGATCAGGGAAAACCTGTAGTGTGAAACCAGCAAGCACTAGTCAAGCTTTTTTTGTTTTAATTTCAGTCCTGTAGCGGTAATTTAAATCTAATTTCCCTTCCCCCTGTCTCCTGTCTCTTACCTTTCTCAGTAGCTTTCCCTTTTTTAAGGGGTCGTTCTGGTCCCGCAACACCCTCTTGTGCTTTCAACTCAAACTTGCACTGTATTTGAGGTACTTTGAATTACAAGAAGTCCAAGGCACTAAAGATCCTCATTCATAGAAAAAGTTTTATTCAGCCAAGTGCACACATCAGAGACATGTATAAAAAGGAAAACATTTTTGCCACACAGGGCCTTTATCAAGCCATAAGAAAAGTGAACATAAATATGACCTACAGGACATTTTTTATACAATTATTAAAGGACGTTCCTCTCAATCACTCCTGCAGGTCCAACCTCCATAGATATGGCAATACTAAATATAAATAAAAAGTTCATTAAAACAAGTGTATGACTCATCAGTTAATATTGATAAAATATTTATCAATAATGATGTCATTATCTAGAAAAATTGTGAATAGTAAACACAAGATCTATATATGCATGTGTATATATAGACGAGATTGGCAATTTAAACATTTAATTGTTTACTTGACACATATTAACATAGGATACATCCCATCCTAAACTCTCAAACCAATAAGGTATGTCGGTTGTTGTATCCATTCAAAGAGTTCAAGTATAGGAGAAAGTTCATTGGGTACTCCTCTTCCTAACACATGTCTGGGGAGGAGTTCTTTTAACACCATGATTGTGCCAAAAAAAGGTCAAATTAGTGTATACCGGTAAGGACATGAACACCTAAAAACACTCTCGCAAAACTTCAGTGTACACATTAGATAATGAACATATGCCTACACATCCTTATGCATTGGTGTAAAGTACAAATAGATAAAAGTTCACCAATAGTGAATGTAATAATTCACATAAATATAGATATTCCTGGGTATCAATACAAATCAATAAATTAATACATACTTAAGAACACTACCTTGATAATGTCACGGTGTTTGGCTAATCCAGGGAAGTCACATTCTCTCCTGTTATACATAAAGTGCATATGCTCCTAAGTAAAGGTCATTCTTGAGGCTAAATATGAACCAAAAATATTAGTTACTTGGATCTAAAAGTATCCCTCAAGTTTTCAAACTTGTGGTTTCCATCCTCCGAGAATTGGCAATTAGTGATGAGCGAGTGGTGTAATATTCGTACTCACTATACTCATAATGAGTAGTTTTTAATATTTGCATATTCGTCCGAATAGCGAGTCCAATATTAGTCAATTAGGGATAGGCTCCACCCACACACATTCAGCCATAAAGCAAGTCTTTCCGGGACAGGGTAAGAGGGTGGGCTTATGATTGCAATGCCTAAACCACCTTGCTGTGCCTCCCAGAGAGATCCTAACACCCACTCTGCTCACCCTGAGGTGCCAGCTCACTTTGTGCACTGAAGGGAGTTGTCAATTCGTGTCAGATCAATAACGATTGACACATCACTCACTAGCACCAGCATTACTCTCTGAGTAACGAGTATCGAGAATAGTGTACTATCCTATCCTTGCGAATAGTAACAATTACACTCACTCATCACTATTGACAATATATCAGAATTCATCTCATTTTACAGCTCCCAGAAGTCACATAGATAGAGATTTGGCAACACAAGTCCTTGTTGTTCTCTCTCTTCGTGAGTTAATTAATTTCTTTAACAGGATACTGTTTCAATTTTACTTGGTTACTGTTGTAGGGCTGGTTCTGTTTATCGGTTATTATTGTCGGTTATGACTACAATCACCGATATCCAGAATCTTCCCTTCCTTACCACTTTCTGTTCCTATGCTGATTAACTATATATATATGTATATACCGACTACTTAATGAAAACAAGTCTGATCTAATAAATGAATATTTATTAAACACACCCCAAAAAGTCTACAACAATAATATATATATATTCTAGATAGCACGATAACTAAGACACAATCAATTACTGTTACAATGATGTAAAACCCCCAGAGTTACTAATACCCACGTTGCCAAAATATACATGCACACTATATTAGTGATCTATCTATCCCTATTAGAGAGAGAAATAGAGAGAAATATACAGAGGGAGAGAGAGAGATATATAAATATAGGGAGAGAGAGAGAGATATAATACTTAGAGAGAGAGAAAGTGATATAGAGAGAGTGATAGAGTTATAGGATGATACTTATGACCAGATGAGGATGTCCTTCCATGGTGCGTCCAGGTAGAAAAGAGAGCGAGCTCTTGTCTCTCAGTTCATTTTAACCTGTCCCTCAGCTGTGCACGTGACGGACACACCTCCTCATCCGTGCACTTCTGACAGGGTTGTAACGGACACACCTCCTCATCCGTGCACTTCTGACAGGGTTGTAAGGGTGCACGTTCACCATGCACTATATTGAAATGAGGTATCTCCTGCCACTATAGATTGGCAAACAATGGGAATAGTCATGTCTACTTATCACGCCAGCCATCTTGGCTGCTGTGAGAATAACCCTTTGTGGCAGCAGCCTGTAGATCTTTGATATTTAAATTAAGAGTCTTATCTGATAGCTTCCCACATTAAAATGCAAGAATGGACATCTTCTGATATGGTAATTAACCATGTCAGAAGATGAACAATTTCCATCAGATACAGCTGCCTATTCCACCAAGGTGGGCATAAATATAGATATCTACACATACATGCCCACAAAGAGAGATATACATTTATGTGTCATATTAATAATTAATTATGCCATCACTTCCCCCTCAACAGTTACATTTATTTTATCTAAATAAATTATATGTGCTCTATTACGTTATATCCTCAGTAGCCAATCATATACTACTTAACAAGATACTGCTTCCATTCTACCTATACAACCTATAAGAAAGATACTACCACATGATGAAAATGTAAAAATATTTTCTTTACATTTTAGTAAAGATGATCAAAAAATAAAAATATATAAATTGAATGATATATGGACATGTAGATAGCACAGATAGAAGGAGCAAGTAAATATGTAATGCACCTAAAATAATGCATATGGTACATAAAATGTATGATGTCAACCCACCAAACAAACCAATAATATAAAAAATAATATTAATGCTGATGTGTAGCAACACAGTACATAGACTATAAAAATAAAATGTGGATGTGCAGTGCATAGACTATAAAAATAACACGAGGATGTGAAAAATGTCCAGCAGAAAAGTAGAAAACAAATGTAAAAAATAAAAACAATAATTCAGCAGTGACCATAGTTATGTGTCAATAAGTTGCTGTATGAGTTAGCTATAAAGGATTATAAAGATATCAGAATAAATATCAGGTTGCAAATGAATTTACTTGTGTGTTAAATTATATGTTGATGCATATTTACCAAAAAAGAGCCTTATATATGGACATATAGGTTGCAGAAATAGAAGGAACAAGTAAATATGAAATATAATAATAATATTCATTCAGCGCTATTGATTCCTTAGTGCTTTACAAACATTTTACAACACTCTTGGGGCGCACAATCTAAATATCTTATCAGTATGTCTTTTCACAACTTTACCATACAATAAATACTGTATATCAAAATTTGTTTAAGATCTCAATTTGTTCAAATGTGTAAGGAGCTGACATTAAATATATCACATTAATGCATATATATTTGTGACTCCTCCTATACATGTTATAAATAACATAACTGGTACATATCCAACATTATATTCTTGGTCGTGCACCATGGATAAACCCCCACTGTACTCGAAGAAGTTTTTGCCCGTGGTTCTCTAACATCCAAATGGCATTTTTAAATTTGGATATAAGTTTGTTCTTATGTGGCAGCATGCTGTTCAAGGTAGTCACACTTGGTATCATGATGGCGTGGATCAACCTGGCGTCCTAACCCTATGGCCATTTCGAGGGTGCTCTTCATCAGAGCCCCCTGACTGCTCCTTACAGATTTAAACAAATTGAGATCTTAAACAAATTTTGATATACAGTATTTATTGTATGGTAAAGTTGTGAAACCACCCATATGGTTACCATCATTATATATATGGTTTGTACCATTATACCGCCCTGTGATGTCTTGCAATGTAGCTAATATTAAACAGCAGCACGTTGGAATAATATCACATGATACATGTAAATTCAACAAATAGTTGGTTATCTTGTAGGATCAATCTGTTACTTGTACTGCATCTGCACTTTTTAGTTCCTTTTTGGATACCAGACTCTAATAAAAATATTGTTTTAATTGCAACTCTGGACGTTTGACAGTTTGTTTGTTGGTTGTATGGCTATATGTAACTACGGTTTGTACGTAGTCCCACACATAGACACTAAGGACTCCCAATTGCGAGGTCCTTTAGGTGGGTGTCAAGCATGCAGGTTATGTTAATCTGGTTCTATCTCCTTAAGTCATGTTTTACCTTTCTCCAATTCTACACCATCCACATGTCAATAGTCCATTTGTAGAAGCTTTTTCAATAGGCGTAGGAGCAGTTCTTTCACATACTTCCCAGGCAACCAGAAACCATCCCTATCGTTTCTTTTCCAGAAAATTCTCTCCCAAGGGAAATAATTCTTCCATTAAAGATTGATAACTTCTGCCATAAAATTAGCTTTGGAAGAGTGGCAACATTTTCTTTAAGGAGATAAGTTTCCAGTGAGCATTTGTACAAATTATAAAAATCTTAAGTACCGTATATACTCGAGTATGAGCCGACCTGAGTATAAGCCGAGGACCCTAATTTTACCCTCCAAAACTAGGGAAACTTATTGACTCTCATCATGGTATACAGCCCCTTTCTTCATGATAAATGGTCCCCCATTACTGGTATTTAATCCCTCATCACTGGTATATATGACCTCCATCACTGGTATACAGTTCCCCCCATCAGTGGAATACAGCCCCCCATCAGTGGTATATACAGGCCCCCCCATCAGTGGTATATACAGCCCCCCATCAGTGGTATATACAGGCCCCCCATCAGTGGTATATACAGGCCCCCCCATCAGTGGTATATACAGGCCCCCCATCAGTGGTATATACAGGCCCCCCATCAGTGGTATATAAAGGCCCCCCTTGCTGCCGCACACCTGTAAAATAATAGCTCATTCATACTTATCCCCATCGCACTGTCACCGAGTGTTCTCCGGTTTTCTTTCTGCTTGTACCCGGTTTCTATTCCTGTGGCGGGCGCAGCAGTGATGACGTCATTGCTTCTGCGCCGGTCACATGACGCCCGGTACAAGCAGGAAGAAGACCGGAGGACGCGCGGTGACAGTGCGACGGGGATAAGTATGAATGAGCTATTATTTTACAGGTGTGCGGCAGCAAGGGGGGCCTGTATATACTATTGATGGGGGGGGTCTGTATACCACTGATGGGGGGGCACTGACATAGTGCAATGTAATATGCACCACTCCCCCTGCTGCTGATGGACAGGGGGATGCAGTGCATATTGCATTGCACTAATGAGCGGGAACACGTGACCGCCCGCTCCTACTGCAGCCTCCCCCCACCTCCTCCAGCTTCTGATCACCACCCCCCACTGAGCCTTCACACTGTGACTCGAGTATATACCGAGGGGGGCACTTTTCAGCACAATTTTTGTGCTGAAAAACTCTGCTTATACTCGAGTATATACGGTATCTTAAACCTTTTCATAGACTGAATCCAAAGTTCCTTTTCACGTGCACTATTGATTTCTGAAAAAAATAAATGACTTTACTCTTTAAAAGGGAACTCCGGGGAGAGAAAACTTTTTAGTACGGTCCCTGCCCTGCTACATGGTGAAGCAGAGCTGTACACTGCAGTTCTAGGGTTCTATAGATTCCTTATAATCTAAATTCATACCTCACATTTCTGTATAGGGAAGAGACATGCCAGGGAGCGTGGGCAATGCCTCATGGTCACACTACAATCCTGTCCCTGATATAACATCCTATGTGAAAGGGGTGTTCTGGCTTGAAAAAGCAATCATGTCACCAAAGAGATAGAAATACATGCTTTAATCCTCTGCTGTACAATGATATCATGGTGGATAAGCTGTACTGTTATGTATGAGGCTGGGAGAACAGGCAAAGCCCTACACTGATCAGCTTTGCAATGTTCTCACCTCCTCCATAGGAACTTGGCAGCTTCCTTTCCCTGCAACTCTCAATGGATTATCAGTCTTCAGTAACAGTCACTGCAAGGCATCCAGAGTCTGCAGCATGTTACACATAGTATAAATACACACACATGTTATGGTACACACATGTATTATCAAGTAAAATCTATTAAAAGTAAAAGAATAAGATATTTGATAGACAGATTTATAGATAAATCATAAATACACAGACATGTGAGAAACAGATATTTTTAAATCCATATATGTTTTGTGCACAGTCTAAGGAACAGATGAAGGAATAATGGACCTCTGTGTAACAGACTGAGGAGTGATGTTTCATTGAAAGTTGCAGTAAAAGGAAGCTACCAAGTTCTTATGGGGGAGGGGAGACCACAGCAGGGCTGATCAGTGTAGTGCTTTTCCTGTTTTCCCAGCGTCATACATGACAGCACACATTATGCACCATCATATCATTGTACAGCAGAGGATCACAGTATGTATTTGTATCTGCTTGGTGCCATGATTGTTATTTCAAGCCAGAACACCCCTGTCACATAGGATGGTATATCAGGGGCTGGATTGTAGTGTTACCATGGGGCGGTGCCCATGCTCCCTGCCACACCTCCTCTCCATACAGAAGTGTGAGGGGGCTGGAATGAAGGATGATCCTGAAGCCCCCACAGTCCACACCCCGACACACCTCCTGTCACTGCTGCTGCATGAGGCTGTCAGGACTGTCAGGATGAAATTCTACATCGCACAAGGGAGGAGGGAGAGCAAAAGTTTTGGTATGAATTTATTGAATTATAAACTATCTATAGATTTTAGGACTAAAGTGCTCAGCTTTGCTTCATCATGTAGCAGGGCAGAGACTGTACTAAAATTTTTTATTTCCCTGGCGTTCTCCTTTAAGCTTGATGGTCACTTTTCAATTGGTTTGACTTCATCCTCACTTACAGTCTAAAAGTGTAGGACTGACATCTTCTCCAGGTCTCTCAATTCATGCAATACCTTTAAAGAAGTACTCTCACATGGCCTCTGTCTCTTCATCATCTATAGTATCACCTAAAAATGGTCCATAGTCTCAAAAACTCTTTAACCCAGTGTTCACTTCTTTCTGGTAATCTGGGAGTGAAGTGAACTGATAAATTACTCTCTGCTTTCCACTCGTTACCTAAGTGAAGAATGGACAGAAAAGAATATGTAGCATTTTGCTTTCAATGTGCCCATTTCAAATCTTTTTGCTAAAAGGTGTAGATTCTCCTCCTGGGCTGAAATTTCAAAGCACTTTGTTGGAATTATTCATGATGCACAAAGATTCAATACCAATTTACAAGATGTCTCACTTAAGATAGTTACTTGCAGTTCAAATGTGAAGAAGATAAAAAAACGCAACATGATTAAAGGCACTAGGCATATAATTTAACTCACCAGCAGTATCGAACCTGCACAATAGCTGAAGACGGTTCTCTGCTGATAAACATAGCTAGAAGGATATGTATCAATATGAATAGAAGATCCAGTGGCATTCATGTCCATAAAACAAATGAGTTTACTCCAAACCTTTAAATAAGTACTTAAATTAGAGTCCATAGCAGTAGGGGGAGAGGGAGAAAGGCAGGGTGCCCTAGGTGCAGCTGGATCTTCTCTTCATATACCGTATATACTCGTGTATAAGCCGACCCGTGTATAAGCCGACCCCCCTACTTTTGCCCCCAAAAACTGGGAAAATTTATTGACTCGCGTATAAGCCGAGGGTGGACTCCAGCACAGGTATACAACTCCCAGCAGTGAGATATACAGCAGGCCCCCAGGGGTATTCAGCAGGCCCCCAGGGGTATATACAGCAGGCCCCCAGGGGTATTCACAGTAGGCCCCCAGGGGTATTCACAGCAGGCCCCCAGGGGTATATACAGCAGGCCCCCGGGGGTACAAACAGCAGGCCCCGGGGGTACATACAGCAGGCCCCCAGGGGTACCCAGCAGCCCCCAGGGGGTACCCAGCAGCCCCCAGGGGGTACCCAGCAGCCCCCTGGGGGTATCCAGCAGCCCCCAGGGGGTACCCAGCAGCCCCCAAATGCTGGCACTCGCCCCCTTGTAAGGGCCCCCCCCCCCGCTGCTTCTCTTACCATCCCGGTCTTCTGCTCAGCGCCGCTCCTCGGTGCTCCGTTCTTCATGCTCCGTCCTCGCTGCCCGGCCGTCGCGCGATGACGTCATATGCCTGCGACAGCCGGAGATCCTGGATGTAGCAGGGAGCATGAAGAACGGATCACCGAGGAGCGGCGCTGAGCAGAAGACCGGGATGGTAATATAAGCAGCGGGAAGGGGGGGGGCCCTTACAAGGGGGGAGAGTGCCAGCATTTGGGGGCATATATGCACTGCTTCTCCCTGCCGCTGATTGACAGGGGGAAGCAGTGCATATATAATGAGCGACCCCACGTGACGGGGCCGCTCATACAGCAGCCGCAGCCTCCCCCCGCCTCCTCCAGCCTCCACAGCCCCCACCAACCGTAGTGACTCGTGTATAAGCCGAGGGGGAGACTTTTCAGCCCAAATTTTGGGCTGAAAAAACTCGGCTTATGCACGAGTATGTACGGTAGTTTCTTGAAGTTCATTTCTTGGTTTGAAGGTCATACTGCAATATTCTCAAGACATCTCAAGACTTCTTCATCCCCAAAGTAGCAGGCAAACCGAGAGGATCAGTCTATGGAATAATGTCTTGGGATATTTTCTAATGCTCATCATAACTATTGGCAACATTTGCGAAATTTGCTCAGATTTCTGTCTCTGAAGCTTCCAAGAAATCTCACATATGCTATTCTCTTTGGATGTATGTCAAAACTTGATGGTAAGAAAGATAGTCTCATAGAGGGATGCTACTTTTATTTTCAATGGTTTTTTTATTGAAAAAAGAAGTAAACATACAATTCAATAACATTGAGCTAACATGAAATTTGAATCTGTAGTTCTATTTGCCCACAAAAGCATGTTAAGTAGGACTTCAGCATACTTACAGTAAGTTCAACATCATCAATTCAGTGTCTCACCACTGCCCCTTGCATGGAGCAGCTGTTGCTTTCGTCAGTGCATCTCAGGCAGTCCATCTATCAGATTCATTTGTAGCTGATAAGAGAATTATTTATTGCAACAAGCAAATCAAAATAAAAGATCAGTAAAGTAAGAAATTGAAGAAAGAGAAAATAGAAAAGGGGGATAAAGGGAAGAAAGGAAGGTGGGGTGGATGGGGAGGGAGATGGGGTTCTGAGAACTATTACATCAGGTTACATTGTCATGCAGTCACGCAGGGACCATTAGTTTTAGTCTGCCCTATGGGTTTTCCTGAATTGTATCCACGGGCTCCACAACTCTTTCAACGCTTTTTGTGTCCTCTCTACTGTAGCTATTGTTGCTGCTACATGATACAGGGAATCAAGTTTTACATGCAGTTGTTCTATGGTGGGTACATCCGCCGATTTCCACAACGTCGGGATTAATAATTTTGCTGTCATAATACAGTTTTGTGCTAAGAAGGATGCACACTTATTATCATACCAGAGAGGGAAATTTAGTAGCGCTATCTCGAGTGTCAGGTTGGGTACCCTATTCAGCACGTTTTGAATGTAGGTTTCCATCTTGCTCCAGAATCGGCGAATTGTTGGTCATGTCCACCAGATATATAAATAGTCACCATTGGGATTTCCACATCTCCAACAATTTGAAGATGTCTTTATTTGCCAATTATAGGTTTGTTTAGATGTGATGTACCATCGTGTTATAATCTTGTAAGAATTCTCCTGGGCCTCAAACATTGCGTTGGGCCATGAGATCTTCTATAAATGTGTGATTAATGGTCGTGAACTTGTATCATAGATCTGCTTCCCAGTGGGCAATATAGTCTCTTTTAGGATAGTAATCTATTGTTAGCAACATTTGGCACATGATGGATAAAAGTTTTTTGGTCTGGTTATACTTGCGCATTATGTTTCAAAGGGTGTCATTGGAAGCAGCAGATCTGCATTTCGAAGATGTGGTTTTAGTTTTCCCTTCAGAGAACTGTGTTGGATAAAGTTAAGGTTGGAAAGTCCTGGCAGTCTTTGGAGGTCTGCAAGTGGTGGGAGTGTTCCGTAAGTTAATATTTGGTTGATGGAGATATACTGTATGACCATTTGCGTGTGGTACCTGGCTTATCTGAGGGGTTGCTTATAAAGCATGACAGGATATCTGATAGTTTGAGTAGAGAGGACAAGGGCGGGGTTAAGATATGCATAAGGTTCATCTATACTTTCAGGGTGGCTCTAGTATGCATATTATGGAGAGGGTCTATCCCTTTTGTCAGGTTGCGTGTAAGAAAAATGGATCGGAGGGGTAAAGGAGATAATGCCTCCTCTGCCGCAACCCATGGCTTGTTACTGGTTCCCCTGATAAAGTCTATCGTCCTGGATATAATTGAGGCGTGGTAATATTTCTTAATGTCTGGTACTCCCATCCCTACCCTAGACCTAGGAAGTGTTAAGGTGTGGTATAATAAATGGGGTTTTTTGTTGCGCCAAATATATGTGCAAAACATTGAGTTAATTTTGTTTAGAAATGATGTCGGTATCAATATGGGAAGCATTTGAAACATGTATGTGAACTTGGGGAGGATCAGACTTTTTATCAAGTTTTTCCTACCCATCCAGGATAAACAAGTGTCTTTCCAGGTCTTTAGAGTTGTCATTACATTTTCAAGTAGAGGTAAAAAATTTAACTGGGATAGGTCTCTATCTGTCCTCCCCAGTTTTACCCCTAAATATGTGAAATAACGGGAGGGCCATGCGAAGGGGTATAGGGTCTTTAATTTGGTAAGTGTTGTAGGCGGTATATTCAAATCCAGTGCTTCAGATTTAGACACATTCACCTTAAAATTGGAAAGGTGGCCAAACTGGTCAAGTAGTCTCATTAAAGCAGGGAATCCACGTAGGGGTGCAGACATCAAAATCAAGAGGTCATCTGCGAATGCCACAGTTTTAATATGTGAATTGTTAAGTCTGATCCCCTCTGTGTCCCAATGTGCTTGTATGGCGCTTAGCAAGGGTTCCATTGTAAGTACAAAGAGTAATGGCGATAATGGGCATCCCTGCCATGTACTGTTTTTAATCGTGAATGTGTTTATCAATGTATCATTGATCTTAATCCGTGCAGTAGGATTTGCATACAGTGCCATTATAGCGTTAGACAACAGTTGGGGGAACCCAAATCTATCTAGAGTTTCCTTTAAATTTTTCCAGTCCACTCTGTCGAAGGCTTGCTCTGCGTCTGTTCCCAGTAGAACCAAAGGGATTTTGTGATGTTTTACAAATTGCATCAAGTGCAGAATTTTATGCGTATTGTCCTTTCCTTCTCTCCCCCCTACAAATCCGGTTTGGTTAAGAGAGATCAGGTCTGGTAGCAAAATTGTGATTCGTCGTGCAACCAAGCTAGAAAGCAACATTAGATCGACATTCAATGAGGAGATCTGTCTGTAGCTGCTACACTGTTCCGGGTCCTTCCCCTCTAACACAGCATTACATAAGTTGAGTAAGTGGGGTAGGAGGAGAGAGGAGAAAGTTTTGTAGTATGGGGCTTAGAATCCATCTGGGCCCGGAGATTTTCCTGTGGGGCACCTCGACAGAGTGGACCGGAGTTCATCCAATTGGAAGGGTTTGACTAATAGTTGTAATTGAGCATTAGTGAGTGTTGGTAATCGTAACCAATCTAAGAAGTCTTTGATGGCAGTTTGTGTTTTTGCAGTCTCGCACGCAGACTCGCCTTGTCTCAGATCATAGAGGTGTTTATAATAATCTAAAAACGTTTGTTCTACGTGTCCGGAACTGTCAGATCTTTCACCTCAACTGTTTTTAATCTTATGAACCTGCGTACGTGCCTGCCTCTTCCGTTTTAAGGAGATCATGAATTTTTAGGCCTTGTCTCCGTGTACATACATTTTGTTCTTCCAAGAGGCATAATGCTTTACCGTTTTTAGATTAAGGATATCTTTAAGCTGTTGCCTCTTTGTGGAAAGCACGTCAAAAGTCTGTTGATCTAGCTTTTTTTGTGCGATAATTCTAACGAGGTGATGTCGTCATAAAGGTTTTCGATATCCTGTTGTCTCTTTCTGTTACAGTGCGAGGATATAAAAATGAGTTCTCCCCTGATTACAGATTTATGTGCCTCCCATAATGTTTGTGCAGAAATCTCCGTGTTGTTAAGTTCAAAGTATTGTTTTAATGTTGTAGCTATGTGTTTCTGGACTTCTATGTTAGCCAATACTGATTCGTTGAGACGCCATGTTCTGTTTTTAGGATATATTTTTGCTAGGGTCATCTCCAAAAGTACTGCAGAATGGTCAGAGTATACACTGGGGGTTATCATTGATTTTTTGACATTCGGTAACATTGCTTTAGAAACAAATATATAATCTATTCTATGATAAGACTTGTGGGGATGAGAGTAGAAGGTGTAGTCGCGGCCCGTTGGATTTAAATACCTCCAGGAGTCAATTAATTGTAAGGATTTAAGATTTGTCTTAATCCTATTTAGATCTTTAAAGGAAAGTGAACTTCTCTGTCTGGAGGTGTCCAAAATTGGCTCTAAAGCCACGTTAAAGTCTCCGCCAACCACAAGCACGCCCTCTCTGAAATTGTCAATCTTTTTTAAGATTGATGTTAACCATTTCACAAGTCCTTTGTTTGGGGCGTATAAGCTACATAAAGTGACTAGGGCACCATCCAGCATACCTTTGACTAAGATATAATGCCTTTGGGGGTCTGCTAACATTTCCCTCTCTTGAAATGTCTCCCCTTTTACTACTGGTACCGATGTGGCCCTAGATCTTGTTTGTGTTGTGGTTGCGTGATACCATTTGTTGTAGTCTGTGCGGTCGAAGTTAGGTAGCTTAACTGCCTTAAAATGTGTTTCCTGCAACTGGAGTACACTTACTTTTTGTTGTTTGAATCTATGCAGAGTGTGACGTTGAGTGCCTGGTGAATTCAAGCCATGTGCATTCAATGGTGCAGAAGTCAATACCTTGTTTGCGTTTTCCATGGAGTAGTTGTTTCGGGCGGACTCATAATTCTTGGTTTTGTCGGAGTTTCAAGTCTTGGGTTCTTAGAGCAGTTTGGGAGAGTGTAGGAGGGAGATACAAAAAAGGAGAAAAGACAGGAGCAGCGAAAAAAAAAATTAAATTCAGTAAAACAATCAAAACATTGACATTAGTATTATTCTTAATCTCAGATATAACGCTGTGTAACATCAGAGAATGATGAGCTTTACAGGCCAGCTCGGGGAGGGTTATAAACTTTTGAACAATGTATATATTTAGTTTTGCGACCGCTTCCAGAATCGGGTTAGGAAGAGAGGGTAAAAGAGGGGAGGTAAGGGAGGTGCAGGGGTGGCAAATAGGACAAAATGGGGGGCGTGTTGGGAGGTCCAGTGTATGGTAAGAAACGGTCGCAGGTATCTCTATATCACACTATGAAAAGTAAACATAACAAGGTTCAGCAACTGTCAGCACTCCGTTATCTTAATTGGTATTCTGGAGTGAGACAGGTAATGAAATCAGATATACGAAAAGGACCTAGCAATAAGGTCTAAGTAGCAACATGGGCTCACAGTGCGAGCAGAAGTGGATAGATCTCATGTAGTGTCTCCAAGGTCTCTTTGCGGAGGTGTTTTTTCCTGTTTCCGCTTCATTCTTTGGGCTCTCGGTGTCGTGACGACGTGCCAAGGACATAAGCTCGGTAAAGGTTGCAGTAGCAATGCGGAGAGGAATGATTCCAGATCTGGATATGTTTTGATGGCAATCTCCAGCGTTTCGCATGCCAGCTTGATGTCAGCTAAGGTTCTGGCCTGAATCTTTTATCGCCAGCCGAGATGAAGATGCCAAAGGGAAACAGCCAGCGAAATCTGTAGCCTTTTTTCAGGATAGCATCAGTGAGTGGTTTTAATAGCTTCCTCTTTCGTAGGGTGATAGCAGACAAATCCTGGAAGAGCTTTAATTGGGAATCCCCATAGGTGATCTCTAGTTTGTCTCTTGCTCTGCGGAGGATCAAGTCCTTGACACGATAATCTAGAAAACGGCAGATTACATCGCATGCTTGCTCCCCCTGTGCGGGTTTAGGTCTGAGAGATCTGTGTACTCTGATCAGTTTGATCTCTTGTGGATCATCATCGAGTAGCAGACTTTTGAATATTTCTTGTGCTGCCTTGGTTAGTGCCTCGAATGCGACTGATTCAGACAAGCCTTTGATTCGAATATTATTTCGGCACTCGCGGTTTTCATGGTCGCGGTCTTCTAGAGTCGCCTGAGCAGTGTGTAGTTGGTTTTCATGGACTTTCAAGCATTCCAATATATCATTAGAATGCTGAGTTATGGTTGTCTGAGAGCTTTTACTCGCTTCTAGTCTGTGGCTTTGTTGTGCTATATCCCGCTTAATATCCGCAAGCTCCTTCCCGATCGGTCTTGGTCTTGGAAAGTATACGTTTAATAAATGATCTAGTTACCGTCAACTCTCTGTCATTACATCCCGTTTCAGATTCGCTATCCATGTCGGAGTCTGAGTCCTCCACCAGATGCATTTCTGCGTGCTCAGTGTTGATATTGGGTTCTGGT
The DNA here is from genome assembly GCA_033576535.1 of Allobates femoralis. Taxonomy (NCBI): domain Eukaryota; kingdom Metazoa; phylum Chordata; class Amphibia; order Anura; family Aromobatidae; genus Allobates; species Allobates femoralis. Next base: position 507,227,860 of record JARQOC010000003.1, read on the forward strand.
TGAGTAGCTTGTTTTTTCAAGAACTTGTCCATATCCGCTTGTGTAACAGATATTATCATTTTAGATGTTCCTTTGGGAGTTTTCGTTCCAGTTTTCCCCATGTTTCCTGCACGTTCACTCACAGTGATAAAAGAGATGTAAACTCTGAGCTCCCCCTGCTGGTCATGAGAGGTCTAGGTCGACATTCTCTTCTGCCTACACAGAGTTAAATTATAGAATTAGAGGTCTAGATTAGTAGTAGTTGTGGAGATCCTGCTGGTATCTTGTTGTAATATACCAGGCTCAGATTTTGGGGTTGGTTATGTCATAGAATTAGGCACAAGGGAAGTATTAGGTGTAGCAGCCGGGACCTAGTGTATTTAGGATGCTTGTGGCACAGAAATGTGGGGCTATGTAGATTCAGATATATCAAGCCCTCAGCTGTCTATCAAGCCAGGCGCTGCGACAGTTCAGTTGTCTTCTCCAGACTATAGCATCTACAGAGTAGTTCACAATCAGTGGTAGCAGGACCCTCTTAGAAGATGGAAAAGCCTCCTTACTGTGTCAGCTTCAGTTGTGCTGCCTTTTGGATGTTGACTGCAGACAGGTGGTTAATAAGTACTAGAAAAAAAGGGAGATACAAGAGGCGCAGATTGTGCCCTATCAAACAGACACTATAGTTCTTATGTGGATTATAAGTGTATCCACTCACCTTTTATGCCCCGAGGAAGGTGCTGGGACAGCACCGAAACGCGTTGGTGTGATGAAATAAAGAACTTTTGATGGTAATAACCTCTTGTGGATTCCTTGGATAAAGAGCAGCAGCGCGGACCGTGGATACCATTCCAGTTTTATCAGGTGGTTAATAAGGTCCTTTTAACAAAAGGGAAAGCCTCTTTACTGTGTCCACTGTAGCTATGCTGCCCGCTGGACAGTGATTGCTGGACAGTGATTGCAGACAGGTGGTTAATAGGGCCCTTTTAGAAAAACAAGATGCCTCCTTACAGTGTCTGATGTAGCTGTGCTGCTTGTTGGATGGTGGCCGCAGCCAGGTGGTTAATAGGGTCCCTTTAGTAAAAAGAAAAGCCTCCTATTATGACTGCTGCAGGCAGGTTATGGCCTGGGTTAATGGGAGAGGGGACATAAAAGCAGTGGTCTCCACTCTGAGGTCAGCCGCCGCCTGGCGCGGTAATACAATCCGCTCCTTGGGGCTAACCGACCCCGCTGGTCTCCGCTGGTCCCCCTTCTTGGCCCGGCGCTCACACCAATCAATCAGTCACACGCCGCGGGGAGAGACGCCACAGCCTAAGCGCCACAGGCCTCTGTGTACTGGCACCTGCCTTTTCACCTCTGCGGCCACACTGGAAGCTCGGGTGCAGCGGCGTGGATTCCCGTGGGCCAGTCATAGTAGTGTTGTCCTTGGTACCTCGTTGCTGCTGGAGAGATGTTCTCACAGTGGTCAGTGTGTTATATGGTAGATGACTGCACCGCTGTAGAGTCCATCACAGGCAGGTTGTTATGCAGCTGGGAGAGAACTGGTGGTACTCCGTGTGGCATGTCTAAAGTCTCGATGAGGCAGCCTGATGGTCCCAATTCTCCCTTTTTTCAAGTCTCAGGTGTTGTGGGGAGACTCGGGGTCCTAATTTTTAATGATGTGATGGCCCCATGAGGGTAGATGCTGCGGATTCTGTAAGGCAGCTGGGAGGGCTGTCAGTTGTGTCCTCTCAGGTCCGCAGCCATCTTGGATCTCCGAGAGATGCTACTAATCCAAAAAACATTAAATGAAAAGAAGAGTTGGAATTTTTGACTGCGCTGCCATATAAAAATTCAAAAGATTTTTTGCAGTTGATAGTGATTGTTATTTCTTTCAAGGCACATTGGCCCCTTCATCAGGAGAAAAACCACCGATGCACAGCTGTCTAACTAACCAAAAAAGACATTAATGCTCCAATTTTGCTCTAAAATATTTTTCTTTTGTTTCAAGTATGTTCTCTCTACTTTGGTGGGAACCTGTCACCTAGCTTATGGCCCCAAACCTATCACTACCTGTCCCTACAGCTATATAAAGAAAAACTATCCTAAAAATTCTTCTGAATGCCAGCAGATAAAACGTTTTGCAGCCCTCCAATTTCTCAAGCTTGAGAAGACACGAGTTTATCATTGCCTGATGTGTTCTGACTGTAATTGAAATTTACAGGTAGTTTGTTTAATTTACAACCATTCTAAAAGAACATATTACGTTTAGTTGAACTTTATTATATAATTTACTATTAGGAGCTTAGTCAACAGATTTGTTAGTCTGTTAATGTATTATAGTCTAAACTCAGATTTTTTTTTTAAATATTTAACATTCTTTATTTGTTCTTGTGTTAGTGGGGAATACTTTTCCTTTGGGAAAAGATTTGAATATATTTCTCCTGGCCACTTTACCAGCATCTTGTTGGAAGAATGCAAAACTGTAGATAAAATTCCAATTGTTTGTTACTTTAACATAAAATTTAACTTGAGTGGAAATATCTTTTTATTTATACTGCACTGTGTATAGAGAGAATATTAGAGAATTTGGCAGATATCCTTGCAATTACGGAAAATTGTTAATGGTTAAGGCTGGCTTCACATCACGGCAAAATCTGATCCGGGGCTGTCAGGGATGAACCTGACAGCCCCGGACCGGATCAGCACACAGAACCGAAGGGCAAATATGCCCTCTGGTCCGGTGTGCAGTCAGACGCAGCTGCCGCTGTTGATGATTCGGGACCACGGCTCACGGGGAGCTAACTGCGGTCCTGAAATAACAGCGGCGTGCAGCCGCAAGTGTCCGGTTCCCGGATCCTCCCGGACCGAGGCAATCCGGCCCCATAGGCTCCCATGTCAGGGAGCGCCGGATTGTCCCGGATCCGGGAGGATCCGATTTGGGGAGATCTTTCTCCCCAGACACAAAAATGCGGCATGCTTAGATTTTGTGTCTGGGAGAAAAATCCGATTCCTCCCGGATTCTCCCTGACATCCAAAAACCGGATGCCAAAAGACTTTCATCCGTTGTATTCCGGCCCCATAGGGTTACTATCCAGGATCCAAAAAACTGTGGTGTTAAGCCAGCCTTAGACAAAGTTTCTAAGCAATATCACAAATTACATAATATTACCTGTCTAACACATACATTAAGAATACCCATGTACAGTTCAATGTTATTGAAATTATTTTTAAAAGAATCTTTCTTTAGTTTTAGAAACTTAAGCTGAACACATCATGGAATAGGTGCTGCATAGTTTATGTTGTTTAATCTCTATACAAGTGCAATTTAACAGAGATTTTTCACTGTGGGTGTGTAATTCTTCTCCTGCATGACATTACCCATAACCAAACATTTAATTGTTTAGAACAGGCTTTCTCCTGTGACAGATATGTAAAGACAGAGAGCCCTGTTTGCAAACAATTTCACTCCATAGCTGTGTGATAGTAAAATGCTGAGAGCAGAGCAGGGATGTGTGTGCACTAACTATCATCTCCTCTGTAATCCTCCATATGGCATAATGTAGCCTCTATAATCCTGCATATATCATAATGTTGCCTCTATAATCCTCTCTATAGCATAAGGTAGCCTCCACAATCATCAATGTAACACAATGCAGCCTCTATAATTTTCCATATGCCATAATGTAGCCTCTATGACCCTCCATATATCATAATGTAGCCTCTATCATACTACATATAGCAAAATATGGTCTCTATACTCCTCCATATAGCATAATATAGCCTCTACAATACTGCCTATAGCATATTGTGTGCCAAATAATCCTGCATATAGTATAATGCAGCCCTAAGCTATTATAAATTTGCCGTAGCGACTTCCGTCGCACACGGCGCTACCTCCGTGGCTTTGTTCGTGGCTTTGTTCGTGGCTTTGTTCGCGGCACGCGACTCACTCGCAATGACCGCTTCGCTAAGCAGCCATTGCGAGTCTCCCGCCCCGGCGACGACCGACGAGAGCCGAGACCCGTGGCCGAAAATAGAACCAAGGGCCCGGCTATACTTCTCTCGAAACACCGCTATGTATCTCTATGGGAAGTGAGGCGCTATGCTGATTGGTCGGCGCAGCACACAGCGACCAATCAGCATAGCGCCTCACTTAAGCGGGAAATTTGAAACTCAAAGTCCTCCATTATATTTCTATGGGAAGTGAGGCGCTATTCTGATTGGTCGCTGTGTGCTGCCGGCGACCAATCAGAATAGCGCCTCACTTCCCATAGAGATATAATGGACAACTTTGAGTTTCAAATTTACCGCTGAAAGTGAGGCGCTATTCTCATTGGTCGCCGTTAGCACACAGCGACCAATGAGAATAGCGCCTCACTTCCCATAGACATATAATGGACGACTTTGAGTTTCACATTTACCGCTGAAAGTGAGGCGCTATTCTCATTGGTCGCTGTGTGCTGCCGGCGACCAATCAGAATAGCGCCTCACTTCCCATAGAGATATAATGGACGACTTTGAGTTTCAAATTTACCGCTGAAAGTGAGGCGCTATTCTCATTGGTCGCCGTCAGCACACAGCGACCAATGAGAATAGCGCCTCACTTCCCATAGACATATAATGGACGACTTTGAGTTTCACATTTACCGCTGAAAGTGAGGCGCTATTCTCATTGGTCGCCATGCAGAGCAGATGACAGGCCAGCAGCGCTGTCAATCATGCTAAGTATCTGCCCACCAGAGTCTGGAAGTAAGACAGAGCTTCAGAGCTTTCATGTCCTGACATACCTGGACATGTTGACTCTTGAAAAAACAATAGTCTGTACAAAGGCATTCAGGGACTCGGAGTACTACAATATTGGTGAGTGTTTAAAGATTGAGTAAATTTATATTAATAGTTTATTGCTTTTCTTATTAAGGGCTAATAAACACACAGCGCTATTCTGAGTGATCATCGATCAGAAAAACGCCCCCCATTGATTTCAATGGGGTTAAACATATGCAGTGTTTTTTGAAACACTCACTGAGTGAGTAAATCACTGCTTGCACTACTTTTTGATTGCTGCAATAAACGCAGCATTTATCACTATTTATATATATAAAAAAAAAGCTGCCATCGTTTTCACTAGCAATTAAAAAAAACTAATGCAGATGTGGTAAAAACTTGGGAGAAAAAAGTTGCCAATAGTGCATTGTTTATCCGAAGACAGAAAAAGCTGTGCATGTGCAAGCCCTAATACTCACTTTATAGCTACACAGTTCCATCTCAAGTGCACTGTAAATCTTTATTTTTATTACCCATCTTCCTTACTTACCGTATATACTCGTGTATAAGCCGACCCGTGTATAAGCCGACCCCCCTACTTTTGCCCCCAAAACCTGGGAACACCTATTGACTTGTGTATAAGCCGAGGGTGGACCCCAGCACAGGTATACAGCCCCCAGCAGTGTGGTATACAGGCCTCCCCAGTGGTAGTATACAGCAGCCTCCCCAGTGGCATATACAGGCCCCAGAAGTATATACAGCAGCCCCAGTGGTATACAGCAGCCTCCCCAGTGGTATATACAGACCCCACCAGTATATACAGCAGTCCCAGTGGTATATACAGATCCCACCAGTATATACAGCAGCCCCAGTGGTATACAGGCCCCAGCAGTATATACAGCAGCCCCAGTGGTATACAGGCCCCAGCAGTATATACAGCAGCCCTGGGAGTATACAGCAGCCTCCGGGGGTACACAGCAGCCCCCAGGGGTTATACAGCAGCCCCCAGGGGTAATACAGCAGCCCCCAGGGGTAATACAGCAGCCCCCAAATGCTGGCACTCGCCCCCCCTGCTGCTTAACTTACCATCCCTGGTCTTCTGCTCAGCGCCGGTCTTCTTTGCTCCGTCCTCCATGCTCCCATCCTCGCTGCATCCGGGATCCCTGGCCGTTGCATGATGACGTCATATGCCTGCGACAGCCGGGGATCCCAGATGCAGCTGGACGGGAGCAGCGAGGACGGAGCACCGAGGACCGGCGCTGTGCAGAAGACTGGGATAGTAAGATAAGCAGCGGGGGGGCGCCCTTACACAGAGGGGGGGGCGAGTGCCAGCATTTGGGGGCATATATGCACTGCTTCCCCCTGCTGCTGATTGACAGGGGAAGCAGTGCATATATAATGAGCGGCCCCACCTGACGGGGCCGCTCATACAGCAGCCTCCCGCCCGCCTCCTCCAGCCTCCCCAGCCCCGACTACCGTATTGACTCGTGTATAAGCCGAGGGGGAGACTTTTCAGCGCAATTTTTGGGCTGAAAAACTCGGCTTATACACGAGTATATACAGTAATATTAACTGTATTTTTCTCACACAGCAATGGCTGCAACTTCTCAAGAAACAATATTTTATCATATATGCTGTTGCAATACTTTTTAAAAAAACTGGACACACAACAAGAAAAAAATCTTCGGCTGGTACAAGATTGGATGTTTCATATAAATCCATCAATCAATGCAGGCATGAAAAATATAAGATAAAAAATGTAAAGCCATACTAATCCAAAATTTGCGCTTTTTAAAAACTTTAAAAACCTATAAAAAATTAACTGATGAAGAAAAAAATTAAACATTTTTAATTTGTAATTAACTAAAGTTGTACTTCATATAGAAAAAAAAAACAAAAAAAATCTAAAGACGTCAGGTAAAAAAAATATTCATGTTTCGATCACTTGGTATCGAATGACCCATTGAAGCTATAATAGTTACCGTATATACTCGTGTATAAGCCGAGTTTTTCAGCACAGAAATTGTGCTGAAAAGTGCCCCCCTCGGCTTATACACGAGTCAGTGACGGCTGACTGTGTGGGGCCGGTGTCCGGGGGATGGAGGAGGCAGGGGGAGGCTGTATAGTGAGCGGCCGGTCACGTGGGGCCGCTCATTAGTGCAATGCAATATGCACTGCATCCCCCTGTCCATCAGCGGCAGGGGGAGCCGTGCATATTACATAGCACTGTCAGTGCTCTCCCGCCCCCCTGTGGTAGTATACAGCAGCCCCCCCCCCTGTGAGTATACAGCAGCCCCCCCGTGGTAGTATACAGCAGCCCCCCCGTAGTATATACAGCAGCCCCCCCCCTGTGAGAATACAGCAGCCCCCCCGTGGTAGTATACAGCAGCCCCCCCGTAGTATATACAGCAGCCCCCCCGTGGTAGTATACAGCAGCCCCCCTGTGGGTATATAGAGCCCCCCCCGTTGCTGCCGCACACCTGTAAAAAGAAGATCTTTCATACTTATCCTCCTGCTGTCAACGCGCGCATCCTCCGCTCTCCTTGCTTGCACCCGGCGTCCATCCACGTGACCGCGCACAAATAATGACGTCATTATTTGTGCGCGGTCATATGGATGGACGCCGGGGCCCGGGTGCAAGCAAGAAGGAGAGCGGAGGATGCGCGCGGTGACAGCAGGAGGATAAGTATGAAAGATCTTCTTTTTACAGGTGTGCAGCAGCAACGGGGGGGGGGGCTCTATATACCCACAGGGGGGCTGCTGTATACTACCACGGGGGGGCTGCTGTATATACTACGGGGGGGGCTGCTGTATACTACCACGGGGGGGCTGCTGTATTCTCACAGGGGGGGGCTGCTGTATATACTACGGGGGGGCTGCTGTATACTACCACGGGGGGGCTGCTGTATTCTCACAGGGGGGGGGGGGGCTGCTGTATATACTACGGGGGGGCTGCTGTATACTACCACGGGGGGGCTGCTGTATATACTACGGGGGGGGCTGCTGTATACTACCACGGGGGGGCTGCTGTATTCTCACAGGGGGGGGCTGCTGTATATACTACGGGGGGGCTGCTGTATACTACCACGGGGGGGCTGCTGTATTCTCACAGGGGGGGGGGGGCTGCTGTATATACTACGGGGGGGCTGCTGTATACTACCACGGGGGGGCTGCTGTATATACTACGGGGGGGCTGCTGTATACTACCACGGGGGGGCTGCTGTATATACTACGGGGGGGCTGCTGTATACTACCATGGAGGGGCTGCTGTATTCTCACAGGGGGGGGCTGCTGTATACTACCACGGGGGGGCTGCTGTATACTACCACAGGGGAGGCTGCTGTATATACTACGGGGGGGCTGCTGTATACTACCACGGCGGGGCTGCTGTATACCCACAGGGGGGGGCTGCTGTATACTACCACAGGGGGAGGCACTGCTGTATACTACCACAGGGGAGGGGCTGCTGTATATACCACAGGGGGGGACTGCTGTATACCCACAGGGGAGGGGCTGCTGTATATACCACAGGGGGAGGCACTGCTGTATACCCACAGGGGGGGGGCTGCTGTATACTACCACAGGGGAGGGGCTGCAGTATATACCAAATGGGGAGGCACTGCTGTATACCCACAGGGGGGGCTGCTGTATACTACCACAGGAGAGGGGCTGCTGTATATACCTCTGTGGCTGCTGTATACTACCACAGGGGGAGGCTGCTGTATACTACCACAGGGGGAGGCTGCTGTACACTACCACAGGGGGAGACTGCTGTATACTACCACAGGGGGAGACTGCTGTATACTACCACAGGGGGAGACTGCTGTATACTACTACTGGGGGAGACTGCTGTATACTACCACTGGGGAGGCTGCTGTATACTACCACTGGGGAGGCTGCTGTATACTACTACTGGGGCTGCTGTATATACCTCTGTGGCTGCTGTATACTACCACTGGGGAGGCTGCTATATACCACTGGGGGCGACTGTATACCTGTGCTGGGGTCCACCCTCGGCTTATACACGAGTCAATAGGTTTTCCCAGGTTTTGGGGGCAAAAGTAGGGGGGTCGGCTTATACACGGGTCGGCTTATACACGAGTATATACGGTAAATATTTTAAAATATGATTCCATCGAGATCCCAACTTGAATTTTGGTACAGATGTGGCTAGGAGCATATCAGACACATGGGCATTTTTGGGAATGTTTAAATAAAACTGATTTTTTGGAAATGTGGTTTAAATTTTTTGTTTGAGTTCGCATGGGTAAAATATTAGCAAAGATACTCTTGTGACATATCTGGTGAAAGCCTGGACAGTTTTGAGTAGAATGCTGTTTATTTTGTCTCTCTATTTTATTTTTAGCTTGAGTTATGAGGAGAAACGTAAAGGCAGGCAACACCGAAATTTGCACTTTTTCCGAACTTTGAAAATCATTTAAAAAAAAAAAAACATTTTAGAAATTTTTTCTCTTCACATTTTCCATTGTCTGACATGCTACTATCAAATAATAAAATCTCAAAAGAATTAAAAATATAGAGGTAAAAATCATTGGTTTACTTGACATGGAATGATCCAGATACATTTCCATTCTGTAGCATAGAACTCTGTAAATGGTCCTGTAAATGATTCAAAGTCAATAGAAAAGAGTATGTCAGCTCATCAGATGACAGCGCATAGGATCCAGGACTGATGGGTGAAAAGACACAAATCCTAGACCAGCTCCCAAGTGTGGCAAAAAGAGAAAGATGAAGTCTAGCACTCGTCACAGAGGAAGGAGAAAAATCAAAGACTAAATTTTAATTATTTTTTTCCTTTATTGGTGTCCATAAATTTCAGGCAAAACACACAGCCCTTACTCCATGATAAGTGCCTGACTTCCTCTTTATCTTTTTGCCTTGTAATTAATAGCTGTGAATTAAAAAAAAAGCATTGCATACGGATGACATATGCATGTCATATTGATGTTAGGTGAGGAAAAAAGTGCACACTCGCATACTATTTGCCTGCAGGGCCGCCATCAGGGCCTCACAGCCCTTATTCCAGTCAGGGGCCCTCTGATTGGCTGGGATCAGGGGGGCCCTTTTATCCCTAGCCTAATCGGCCCAGAGGCAGGGGGAGAAGCATTAAAATCTCCTCTGTTCAGTGTTGGGCCCTGTGTGGCAGTGCGTTCTGATTGGCAGGGGCCGGGTCTGTGTGCAAGCACCCAATCAGTAGCACTGCCACACAGGGCCCGACCACCACAGAGAATTGGCCAGCCTTACACATGTGTGACTGGAGTAGTGGATCCAGAGGGGGTGCTGCAGGGAGATGCCACACTTTGATTTGCTGCTCCTGCTTCCCTCACTGTATGTCTGCCGGAGACCATTGTGGAGGCGGGAAATTCATCCTCCAAAGTTCTCTGCTGCTCCATCTAACCTGATCCTGTGATTGTCCATCAGTGACTGCTGTAATGAAAGCATCTGCCGGACATCAGCAATTTGAGTATGACTCCACTGCTCCTTACAGTGTGTAAGGTCAGAGGGGATGTGAGACGGGTGTAGAGGGGCTGACATTACTCTCCAGAGAGCGTGGGGGAAGGGGGAATAATCACATATACCTGTCCTGAAAGATAGAGAGGGAAATGTTATTGCTAGTGCTGTTCATTTTGTTAGTGACTTGGGGGACTTCATTTTTCTGTAAGGGTTTATGAATCACCTAGATAGGAGCTACATGACAGTATAATCACATATACACATTCTTGTAAAATGACATCCTTCAGTAAATGACTCACTTTTCATATAATCATAAACTAAGCCCCCTGTCCTACAGTATAATCATATATTAATAACCCCTTCCCCACTGGAGTATAATTGTACAATAATGCGTGTGCCCCTCACTACAATATAATCACACATTAAGGCTACATTCACACAGAGCATTGTGGCTGTGTTTTGCGAGAATCTGTTTTTGGTTGGAGGCACACTGGCGCAAGACTCGCTCGAGTGTAATGCGAGAAAAAATCGCATTGCTCTCGGACCTGTATCTTTAAAGGCCACTTCACACGCTAGGATATCGTTAACGATATTGTTGAAACGTCACGGATTTGTGAACGTTCTGACAATACTGTTTGTGCGTCCTTGCATGTAAACGAATGAAAATTGAAAAATCATTGGAACGTTCATCCAAAAAATGAGATCCTGACCTCAAATCTATCGTTCGTCATCCAATTAACGCTGCTGGAAGAAGCTATATCGTTCAGTGTGACAGCTTTTTGAATGATGTTGTTTAAAAATCTCCTTTTCCTGCCGCTTTAAAAGATCTTTCAGTCCTTGCTCTCCTATTTAACTGGTGCGTTGCCGAATGGGATATCGTTAACGATATCCTTGTGTGTGAACGATCACTGTCACGTGATCATTCTAAGGATATTGTTAACGATATCCTAGCGTGTGAAGCGGCCTTTAATGATACAGGTCACATCAATGCGATTTTCTTGCATTACACTCGCAATGCAATGGAAATGCGAGTGCAATCGCAGCATGCTGCGATTGCACGTGATTTCCATGCACGAGTGGCCATTAAAAGTATATGGATGTGAGTCAAACTTGCATCCATGCAGCACACGGTGCAATATTCGCACGAGTGTGCTGTTATACTCGCCTCAAACTCGCCGATTGTCAAAGCTGGTGAGTTTGAATGTCCCGCTTTGCCAGTACAGTAATCAATAATGTTCCAGTGCTGTCACTGGCAGTGCAGGGGTTAATTCCTTTATTATACTGATGCTGGCAATAGTCAGCTTATTTTACAATACACAGAAGCCGCTCTGCTTCTGCACTGAGCTGTCCGTGGTCCGGAAACTCCAGCATGATACTACAGTAATATCAGGCTGTCATGGCACGCTGTTTGCGTACGCAATTGGCTTAGTGTACCATCAGCACAGCTCATGAGATTGTGAGCTGTCCATGGTACTCACGCCAATTGCAAACATCGTACCATGACAGCTGCTGTCCCTGGTGCTGAAGCTCCAGCCTGATATTACTGTAATATCACACTGGAGTTTCAGGACCACGGACAGCTCAATGCAGGAGCAGCGAGGCTTCTGTGTAATGTAAAATCTCCTGACAATTGCTGGTATCAGTATAATAAAGGAATTAACCCCTGCACTAATTGGGTGTGTTGTCATCATGTGTTCATAATCTGTGTATACATGATGACAGCACACCAACACCATTTTAACCCTTCTAACACTGGCTTATATTAGCCACATCTGCAGGCTATGTGCCAATATGCAGCTCACAGCCTGTAGAGGGGGATAACATGATGATTAACCGCTATAACTTTCTTATTTTGTTAGCGGCCGAGCGTTTTCAACGGTGGATACTGGTCGCAGATGCCGCATATACACGCCGCCACAACGTGCTCCACTAAAGGTATTTTTGTTCCCCGGAAGTGCCGACGCGTGCCGCGGGTTACCTCCTGTGGAGTACCTTCCCTGGTTTACACGCCGCTACCACAAAGGAATAAGGGTGTACATATTGCGCGCCGTAAGCACATAGGCGTGACAGAGTTGTGTATTACGTGACGCTCGTACGGTGATTGGACACCGCAAAAGCATCATGATTGGCCAGCCAGTGCAGGAAGGCTGGCTAATACATGATGCCAATGCAATTGTGGACTGAGAATGGATAGCTCATTAAATATGGCACCCTGTGAAGGGACAACCAATCGTAACGCAGGAGCTTCCACCAATGATCGCTGATGGGGAGTGGTAACCATGAGGCTGTGGCACGCCCCTGGGATTTCACTAGGGCACGCAAATACCGTGCCTGTGCCCCGATTACACGCCGCCACCATAGGAAATGTTCCTTCCTGTTTTTAAGCACGGCTCAGAAACAGGTATCCGAAGGAACCGCAAGACACGGGAAGGAACTCCCTGAATTACACGCCGCCATTTCGTAGTGATTTCATGGCAACAGACACAATTGTGTCCGGTGCCTGGCGGTTTCTCCCTTCCTGTGGCGGCGTGTAAAGGTACCATAAGGTTTTTTTTTCATATATTTTAAAACTTTTTTTTATTTTTCCTTTATTTTACAGTACCCCTATGGGCCTCAGCACTGCACACTACAGGCTGTCATGGAAATGCCCCGTGCTGTCATGTGAACACAACGAGGACCCATGATCACATCATTATCAGATCTGTGTGGCGACGGTCCATATGGTAATGTTAATATGTTATTAATGAAGACGTGGTGCAGAAGTGGAGCTTTTCCAACAGTGGGCGGTGGAACTGTGGAAGGTTCAAGGGATCGAAGTGGAGCTAGAGTGGAGGCGGAGCTAGTGTGGAGTCTCAGGGAGGCCCCAAAATTTTGCCAGTTAGGGGCCCTGTAAATTGGTAGTGGCAGCCCTGCTTGCATGACATATGAAATACCAACTTTTCTGGATGACAAAGGTCTTATATTTTAAACTCAAGTGCGAGTGAACCCTAAAGATCGGACCATTAAACTTAATGATCTGTTCTGAGAAACTTTAAAGAATATTTGCGGCAAATTCTAATATGTTTTCAGTGTAAATAATTCCAGTTTCTGCCTATGAGCAGAAGTAAATGTCGGAAATTAAAATTTCAGCAACTGTGGTCTTGGATATTAATAGCATTAACAAAAATGCCATGGGTGATGCAAAGACATAAGATGTATACATTTTTTAATACGTATAAAAAATGTAATTTCCCTTAGCAAGAACAGTAAATGAGGCTATATTGAATTTCATGATTTCAATGTTACTGATAGTATATCTTTTTCTGTATGCATTTATATGCTTGTACAATTTTAAACAGTTTTAATGCACTAAAATCGCTGTCAAAACATTGAGAGTGTGCCATTTTCTCTTCTAATTACAGTCACTGCCATAAGAAGAAATAACATTGGTATTGTAATGTTCCATCCGTGCTGTCATCTATAATTGTGTGCATACCTGCTCTGACCTTTATGTTGTTCCTTGCATTATGTGACTGGTCATTTCTGTTCTGCATTTAGAATTGTAACCTAAGGGGAACATCCAACCAAATTTCTACATAAATGAAATTCTTCTATGCTTTATGTCAGATGAAATCTAATAAAATAGGTATAGATGTTTTTACCTTATCATTGTCAAAGCAAGAATATTGTTAATTATTCTATAGTCTGACAGCAAGGGTAAAAGGGAACACAACATCTATGCTACACCAGACACAATACACCAGTCACCTAAGCTACACCATACACAATACACCAGTCAGCTATGCTACACCAGACAAAATACACCAGTCAGCTAAGCTACACCAGACACAATACACCAGTCAGCTATGCTACACCAGACACAATTCACCAGTCAGCCATGATACACCAGACACAACACACAGTCAGCTATGGTATACTAGACTCAACACACAGTTAGCTATGGTAAAACAGACATAACAAACAGTCAGCTATGGCACATCAGACATAACACACAGTCAACTATGATACACCAGACACAACACACAGTCAGTTATGGCACACCAGACACAATTCAAAGTCAGTTCTACTACACCAGACACAACACCCAGTCATCTTTACTACCTGAGACACAAATTATCTTATAGTAAGCTATGTTACAACAGACACAACACTCACTCAGCTCACGTTGAAGTGGACAACACCATTTTAGGTGCAGGTGGATTCACTATTAGATCAAATTTGCAGGTGGGGAGTCTTGAGGAGAGCCATAGGATCAAATATCTAATTAACCTTAAGACATAAGGGCATGTGAGAAAATGATCCATAGAATGTAATATTTTACATTGCATGAGCTTAATTTTTTACTTAAATATGGCTGCCATTTCCTTTTTCATCACACCATGCCCTGATATGTAAGATGGTGACTGGATCTATGACTACATCAGGTTCAACAAGGAAGTTCCAGGAAGAATCTGAATTCCATAGAAGGACTGACCAATCATAGAATGGATACATCATCTGGACATACTCGATCAAGACCACACCACCTGATGACTTCATGGATCCACCAATGGACTAGCCCATTATCCAACCCACTGACCAATGAATACATCTGAGTAGGGCTGGCCGAGCCCCTTATTGAGGAAAACCTCATGCCTCTTAAAATAAAGGTGACTTGACCAAGGAAGAGTGTACATCTGACTTTGTGTGTCTGGTGTCATACTTTTCACACCAGTACTTGGTCTATATCTATTTGGTCAGGAGCAGGCAACTTATTAATATTATAAAATATGAATCGATAAAAATTAGCGTCCCTACGTGGGGCCATGCAGAGGCGAATCCCCAAACCTTGAATGACCGGCGAATTCGACGGCAGGATGCACTGAGTACCCCGAGCCAGGAGACTGATCACATCCCTTACAAAATACGGTAAGTCTACTGATTTTATTATAATCTGTAATCTTACATGTGTTGTCTTTGGGTATTCTCTGCAGATTGCCTGACTGCGTCCGGTTTTTCAGGGTATCTGAGACGGCAGAAGGGTTTTCTCCGCTGCTGGCCATTTGATTGCGGCAGAACCGTCATGCTAAGTTGCCTGCGGCCTGTTATGTCTTGTGTGGAGGGGAGATGATTGATAGTTAGTGGGTTTTTGAGCAGTAGTCTGGAGAAGTAAAGGATTTTGTCTGTGGCACAGTTCACCGTTGTTGCCTGTGATACGATTTTCAGTTCTGGAGGAGAAAATAGGCATTGAGTAAAGGACTCTACCTGGTAGAAATAAGGGGTATTTTGCATGGAGTAAAAGGACTCTGCATGGTCTGGAGTAATTGAGACTTGACCTGATATTGGCACGTAACTTAGAGTAATTTGACTTAGTACGGGGCCTGATAATTGGATAAATAGTAAATTGATGTTTGCTATGTGAACTTGAGTAAGAGACTCAGTATGCATGGTAATTGATTAATACAAGGTGTTTTTGTATACTACGGAACATGGAAATCAGACAGGGACGGATAAGAAAAGTGTGCTGCAGACCATTTTCTTTAGAATCTTAAGTTTGAGTCATCTCCCCAGTCTTATTGTTTGTTTTGTGATGCAAATAGCTTATGGAGTTGTGTGGAATGGCAGAAGTGCAATGCAAGATTGTGTTAAAAGAGAGAAAAGGTGTTCTGGATGGTAATGGATTGTTATCTACTGCTAGGGGCAGGGAAAGAGTCTCTTAAAGTTTGTATAGAGAAAATTGGGTAGAAGATGAAGAAAAGGGAAAAAGGACGGAGTTTTGAGTAATGTGTGTTTCAAAAATGTATTGTGTTCACGGTTGGTGATGGTGGCATAAGGCCATGTGCTCTCTGTTGGATGCCATTTTGTGGTGGTAAATAGGCCATGTGGTCACTATTGGCGGCCATTTTGTGGTGTTTTAAATTAATATATTTTTGGTATAAATATTATAGTTTCTTGGCTTTTGTGCCCTTAAAAGATGTTAGCATATGGCAAGTATGAGAGACTTGTAGAGTAAATGAAAATAAGTAAATAAATAACAGATATACTACAACAAATGTAAGACAGCAGAGAAATGAGAGTATAAATAGTGTTAAGACAAAAATGCTAGAGTAGAAAAGAATGTTTGGAAAAGATGAGTTAGGATTGCCTCAGATTGAGGATCTGGGAATTCTTGTGTCCATGCAAAGATGGCTGCCGAGTGAAGGCCACATGATAAGGGACAAAAAGGGACAAATGTTTAGCCAATAGACTTAGACAGGAAGTGATGTGTAACAACTAGAAGTTGTCTGATCAGTTTTGGGCAAGTTTCCCAAAACACTGCTAGTAACACACAAAAGAAAATGGAGGCCACCCCACCCTCCTCCCAAATAGAGACATGTGATGGGTTAATGCAGAGAGACTGAATATTGAATGATTAAATGAGTATACTGACAATTAAAAATAAATAAAATAGAAATAGAATAGCACATGTAAGTTTCCTCGTTCAGATAAATGTGCCAGTCAGATATACCTATGTGCTGAAAGCTATAAGAAATTGTTAAATGTAAAAGGGAAAAGATGTGAATGCATATAAAAGTATTAATTGGGAAAATAAATAAATAAAATGGGACAGTCACCATTATAGATCCATGAAAAGTTCAAACATGCAGGAGAGAAATGTCCATGATCTTCTTTCTATTGAACAGGAAGTTTGAGTGAACTGTAGAGATATTCTTTGAGTTGGGGGAGGAGGCTTCATGCAAACAAAGCTAGTTTCACTGAAGGAAGCCTCCCCCACCAACTAAAATGGCAGCCATGCACATGCCACATGTATCTTTTAAGCAAAATGTCTCCCTCATTTTTAACATCTAATTCATTCCAGATTGGGTTTTTTTAGTCTCACCTTAGGATATTGGTAAAAGTAATTATCAATAGTTTTAAATTTTTACTGCTCCAACCCCAATTATTTTAATAATGGACACCTTTTTCACACAAATGTAGATTTATTCATCATACTGTAGATACTGGAACACAAAGTCTGCCGGGTTTACGTAATAAGCAAATCAATTCATAGTGATTTGCATTTTTTATTTCATGTCTCTACAGTCAGACAAAGGTTTTGTTTTGTTTTCCTTCTCCATATTGAGAGCTTATGTTGCTTTATTGTATAAGTACATTTTTAAATACAGCAGCCTAAACTATCTCCAGACCATGATTTACAGAAGCAGAGACCTTCACCTGTAGAGGGACCCATCAATGGGGGGTTGAAAAGCCCACATGATGGAGTCTTAATTCAATTTATACATAACATAATATTTGGGCTTTGTGCACATAGTGAGTTTTATTGTGCTTTTTGCTGTATAATTTTGTCACAATTATGGATGCCTAGTCTGAAGCCAGCGAAGTTAGTGAAACTTCAGAAGTTTTGCACATGTTATCTGATTTTTTTATTGTTCTTGCAGATTTCGTGTGTTTTCTTTTTGCCGGGAGATGCAGATTTGATGCAGAAAATGTATACACCATCTGTTCATCATGTGCACATAGCCTTATTGTATCCACAGTTATGTATAATCTAGGGAGTGGGACCTTTTCAAGCTCCAAATATGAACCTTGGGTAATTACATAGTTTTTGAATCCAGATATGTTTTGGATATTGGATTTAGAAGGGGGGAAGGAGATGGAAGGTTGCCTGTTTTAAAAGTTTTAATAATTTATTTTTTACGTCTTCTTTAAATTTAAATGTTTTCTTTATATTTTTGTCTTAAATAGAGGACAGAGGAAACACATACATACACCTTGAGATCGCAGGGTGTGAACATGTCCCAGATAAGCTCATTACTAATGCAGATTCTGAGTTGTTTTATAGATGGTGGATTCTACACTGGATGTGCTGTGATTACACAACAGGAGGTAATAAAGCTGAACCACTCCCTCCTCACCTATCGGCACAGGAGGTAGATGAAGATCTCAATCACTGAAATATGTAGAGCGCAAAGGGTAAGATGGCTGAATGTGTATATAGACTGCAGATCTTTCCTAAAGTCACATAAAGACCTACAGAGGTCGCAGAGAGTGTATGAGCCTGTATGGAGGCTCTCCTGTTATCAGATAAGCCACACTCATAAAGCCTGAGGTAATGCTCGCAAAGGTGCAGCTGCCAGAAGCTGTGAAGAGGCCTAGAGTCGAAATTTTCAGGAGAAAGAGACATGTATAGACCAAGCGATCACCCAAATCACGACATAGACTTTTTATGCAAACCATATAACAAACTATTATTGCTTAGACCACACCAACAGACAAAATTAAAATCATTTAAAAAGCAGAATATGCTTAAGTTCAAGGAGTCCCCTGCAGATGTTAAACCTCAACACATGTTAGTATAATAATCACTTTAAATACAGCTGAAAGCAAAAATCCAGTTTAATTGACATTAATAGTCCCCTAATAGGAATTCCCAGTAGTTTTAGGCCTGTTAGTTCTGATTAGTGCCCTTATGGTAAACCCAATATCCACCTATATGACGGGACATATCTAGTTTCTGATCAATAGTGTCCAGATTCAGGTCAGTATAGTCAACACAGAGACAAGAGAAGACAAGCCAATGGCTAGGAACATGAAGAAGAGGATCCTGCAAATTATAGTGGTTATGGGTGAAATGCCTTTAACCATGAATAGAAACTGGCCAAGTTAGAGATCAAATAGCAGAAACATTACCAAGCATGTAGTGTGGAGGAGTGGGCAAGGTGGACACCACTGGACCCCACGCGTTATGTCACCTGGGTGACTTCTTCAGGGGAGTGTCAGCAGTGTGGAGTCCAAGCCACATATATATAATGTACATAATAATTAGTAAATTGCAAATACCTGGTGTTTGATCGCTGCCAGAGCATGTAGGATCGTGCGGTGACGTCACCGGAAATGTGACGTTACTATAGGCATGCGCAGTGCAGCCCTGATGCCCAGGTGTATGCGGCTTCAGTTGGAGATCAAAGATGGCCGCGGTGCATGCGCAGTGGAAAGGCAAACTGCCATGTCCGGGTGTATGTGGCTTCAAGTAGAGTTTAGAATGGAGTGTAAAGATCGCCGCAGCGCATACGCAGTGCAGGGGCAAATGGCATGAGCTGTTAGAAGGGGCGGAGCAGTGATTCTAGGCAGCATTTGGAGCCTGAGGAGCATAGTTGCATATGTGGGCTGCTTGTAAAGAAAAGAGGAAAACAAATTGTTATGCTGGTATGATATAAAAGCCTGGGGAGGGTAGTGAGTCTTCACCCCCCTGATGAAGTTATAAAAAACAAAACATTATGTTGGGGTCTGGACCCGGGGGATCCTCCACTGCCGGGACTTGATTATTCCAGTGCTGGTAATATGATTACTCTGTACACAGGGATTTATGGGGTCGTCTTTGGGCTTCATCCCTAGACCTTGCTTTGGGCTATAATATGACTTAGGTTCTTGTAGGGTTGCACATGCACTTTATGTATTACTGTTGTTTACAATCTTCCTGAGCCCTTCTATAACTGTAACTACCCATTGTCTTGGTTTCTGTTTTGTAACTATCCACTGTGATATTTATTACTGTGTACTGTAAGATGTTATGCATGTACTTACTACCATTGCTGTATTGAACCTGCTCCAGCACCTTTCCGTACATTGTTTACATTCTGAAGCCAGTTGATTTGGGGCAATAAATATTTGTGCACACTTTCCTCTCCTTGTCCCTTATATAATAACCAGTTTTTTGGAGATTTCATGGTTTGAGTGAGTGATAGTCTCACTACCTATGTGTTATGGGTCGTATGGAATAAAATTTAATACTGTTTTTATCTGTGGTTTCCACAGCTTTTCCAAGGTGCACAATGGACTCCTGGGCTTGTGATGATGCATGGCAATCACAGCTTAACCTGGCCGTGGATGGTGCGGATGGTGTGGCACTGAAGTCCGGGAGTGGGGATACAATCCCTTAGCTGACCAGGGGTATAAGGAGCTCCTCAAAAAAAGAAAAAAGATGTGGTGGAATACTGCGTTCCTTAACAAATACATAGAGAAGGACCTGATACCACGTGGATTGCGAATACAGGTGTTTCCTTCCTTCCCAATCAGCAATGAGTCCTTCAGGGATAGATGGGAAGGAGTGGCCAATGAATGTTCTTGTGGTTTTTTATCTTTACTGAGTGAACTCAAAACCGAATCACTCAATGAGATGGAGATTGAAATGGAGGAGTTGGTGACACCTTACCAAGTAATGCCCTGTCGAAATTTAACGAGGAAATTGAAAGCAAACTACAGAGAATGGAGAAGGATA
Organism: Allobates femoralis; assembly: GCA_033576535.1. Taxonomy (NCBI): domain Eukaryota; kingdom Metazoa; phylum Chordata; class Amphibia; order Anura; family Aromobatidae; genus Allobates; species Allobates femoralis. Next base: position 507,248,312 of record JARQOC010000003.1, read on the forward strand.
TTAAGGCGTATAAATTCAAAAAAGTTTCAACGGAACCAAATAAATGTTCAGTTGAATCGGGTTTATAAGTGGAAGAATAGTAATAGGAAGGGGTGGCCTAAACCTCGCCCTGACCCACGACCTGACAAAACCACCTATGGGTCAACCTACCCCCAAGTGAGCATCTGGAGGATCAACCCCCTCCGGTACCGATGAGTCAGACTCTGACCTTTCTAGAATCGGCGTGGTGACACGTTATAAATCTAAGGTTCAACTGCCAAAAAATCCTCCCATGAATCCTCAGAATAAGGTCGATAAGGCATTACAGGTGATTAACTTGTCTAAAATTAATCTTTCATACACAGATAGATGTTCTGTCTCGTGGGTTGTCATTCTCACCTCCTTCCATCTTTTTACAGCCATAAAAGATCTGTATTTGTTTGCCCACAAACTGGTTTTTAAAAAGCTACATTACAAACGGATGTCTTCCTCTGAAACCCTTGAGATGTGTACGGAGGCCCTTGAAAATCTTGAGGATCTTGCCATTGGGGATTCCCCAATGTCACAAGGTGAGTTTCCTGCGTATACTAGGATCAGATCGATGAGGTTTTCCCCCCTTGTCTGTTTGTCCGGCGGTCGACATCTTCACTAAATTGGTGATGGAGGATTTCTCTAAGAAAAATCAAAAAAGAATGGCCCTAAAGGGATTAGAAGATATCAAAGTGATCGTAATCAAGCCGGCAGATAAGGGGGGACACATCGTGATCTGGCCCTCTGACTTACATGAGAGGGAGGCGTTACACCAATTGAAAGACCGTGATACTTATGTGAGACTTGACTCCGATCCTGTAGCCTCTTTCTCGGGACAACTCCAGTCCATTCTGGCGGATGCATGTGAACGGGGTATCATTAACAAACAGAGATTAACTGTACGTTATCCAAAAATTCCTACTTTTTATTTTCTACTCAAGGTCCACAAGGATCCCTTGACTCCGCCAGGTGTCCAATTGTGTCGGGCATAGGAGGGTTGTGTGAACCTATTTGTAAATTCATTGATTTTTATTTGAAACCATTAGTTGAGACCCTTCCCTCCTATGTCCGAGACACAACGGACGTCCTGTTGCATGTTGATGGGATCTTTGTGGATCCTGATATACTTTTGGTAACAGCTGATATTGAGTCCCTCTACACATGCATTCGCCATGATGATGGTCTGGAGGCCATAAGATTCTTTCTGGATGCTGCCGGTAGGGATGGCGCGAATACTCGAGTTGCTCCACTTTGCCCTGACCCACAATTTTTTCATTTTTAAAGACAAGTTTTATTTACAGGGGTGGGGCACTGCGATGGGTGCAGCCTATGCGCCCTCGTACGCCAACCTCTTCCTAGGTTATTGGGAGAGGTGGCTTTTTGGCGGCGAGGGCGCGGCGGACTGCACCCATGTGCAGTGCTGATACCGCTATATTGATGATTTATTGTTTTTGTGGCAGTGCATAGCGGAGCAACTTGACTATTTTATGGGCAGGCTGGGCATTAACCCTTTCAATAATAAATATATATATACATATAAGTTTGATACAAGCAAGGTAGAGTTTTAGATATCTCTATCATGGTGGGGTCTGATCGCATGATTGTGACAGACGTATTTCGGAAACCCACATCTGTTAATGCCCTGTTACATGCTTCGTCTGCCCATAAAGTGTCTACGATTCGCGCTGTCCCTATCAGTCAGTTCCTTCGTATTTAACGCATATGCTCGTCTGATGAAATATTCGAGGAGCAAGCAAGAGACCTGGCATCACGTTTCCGGTAAAGAGGCTACAGTAATCGAAGTATCAAAAAAGAGTATCTCAGGGCTAAACATACCTCAAGGACCAAACTTCTGTGCATAGGTCGGGGGGCTCAGGGGAGGAAAAATTCGGACAATTTAGTCTGCTATATCACCACATTTAACCAGGAGTGGGGAACAATGCGGTCAATTCTCCAATGTCACTGGCCGGTCCTGTAATCCGACCCTTATTTGAAGGACTCACTGTCTGAATTTCCACTTATGACGTCACGCAGGGCACCAAACATGCACAATGTGTTTGTTAGGAGCCATTATGTTCCATATATCCCACATTTATTTGGGTCAAGTCGACCCTTGAGGGGCTGTTTTCAGTGTGGGCACTGTCTGGCCTGCAGCAATGTCTTTCGCTCAACCTCATTCACGTCATCCGATGGTACTAAAACATGCAATTCAGGCGTATATCTGCTGCAGCACCCGTTACGTGGTATAATATGCCACGTGCAGGTGCAGGCTGATATATATTGGGTTAACATCAAGAGAATTATGTAGACGGGTGAGGGAACATTTGAATGGCATTGCTGCGGCCCAGACAGTGAAGGACCCCTCGACATTAAAAACGTTGCCCTGTCACTTTCGGACACACCATGGGTGTGACCCAGTCTCCCTGAAAGTCAGGGGGATTTTTGTCATTCATGTTGGTGCCCGCGGTGGTGACGTAAATAGGGTACTCACCCAACATGAAACTAGATGGATAACGACCCTTGGCACAATGGTTCCCAGGGGTCTTAACGAAACCTTGAGTTTTGCTCTGATTTTGTGATAACTGCCCCTTGATTCCTCTGTCACGTGCACCCACGTGGTTGATTATTGTTTATTTAAAAACCTTTTTATTTTTTATAGAATTTGATCACCATCTTCCTATCCAGGATTTTGGTTGCTGCTGTACCCTATGTTTGGTTTTAGCATCATCTACAGAAATCTGGAAGATCCAGCATACTATCTGGCAATACTTTGGAAAAGACTCTGGCTATGAGCTGTTATTATACTTATTCTTATGATGTATAACTTATATGGCTGCATTTATTATTACTCTTTGCTAGGCCTCTTTCCGTGCCTTATTTACTTTGTGGATGCGTTTATAGCATCTTATGTATCTGATGCTGGACTTTGGGAGTAATTCCAGCCTTTTTGGGCAGCAGGGGCTACGTTTTTGGCCACAGTGCCCGGAGTTTCTCCTCCCTCCCTCCTCCTGTGGGCGTGGCGTCTCCAACCGCTTATGCGCATGTCCGGGAGCCGTGGCAACACGTCCTGGCTCCTGGATGTGCGCATCATAGCGGTGACGCTTGCGCACTTCCGGTGGGGGTGGAACGGACTGGAAATAGCCGGAAACAGATGCAGGTAGCGACTATCAATGGAAAAAGGATGCTGGTATGATATAAAAGCCTGGGGAGTTTAGAATGGAGTTTAAAGATGGCCGCAGCGCACGCGCAGTGCAGGGGCAAACGGCGTGGGCTGTTAGAAGGGGCGAACCAGTGATTCTAGGCAGCATTTGGAGCATAGATGGATATGTGGGCTGCTTGTAAAGAAAAGAGGAAAACAAATTGGTAATATGTACACAGTATTATAGGGAATAAGGTTATTTAGAGGTGACACTGATTAGAGAGATAAACACTATTTCCCGATATTGAGCATTATTAATGTGATGGTGTTGGTCTCTTCAAGTAAAGGGCAACTTGGGATACCTTAATAATACAAGAAAGAAAGGAATATGATGTGGGCATCAGTGCACACACATTAGAAGAAAGTTCTGAGTATCACGATTACGGTTTTCTGAGGACATAACGCAGCTTGTGCCATTTAGCCTCACAGGGATCCCCATGTTTATATTTTTATTATTAAAGTTATAGAGAGTATTCAAATACTAGTGTACCAATCGGTACACTCTGAAATGGTGGCGGCTGAACTGAACAAGGCCTAGCTTATCTGTATCATATTTTCAGAAAGAACCACTGTACCATAGTGCCTGGCAAAGGAGAGGTTCTGTACATTTTCAGAAAAGAAAGAAAGAAGTGAACTAGTTTGAGGAGAGAATAGAGTTTATGAAGGTAAAGAAAGGAGTAGACAAACATACGAAAACATCATTTAGACTCTTTAGTCAGTCATATTGGCTCATAAATTCCATCATTTTATTAGTGACAAGAAAAATAATATTGTTGCGCCACTCTGTGACTATCTTTGGAAGCAGGTTATATGAATGAGGATCTCACCTGTGCTCGTTGTGCTGTCTGCACAACAAGATACTTTGTTCAATAATGTTAATCCCCCTATTCCTTCGGCTGTCAAACTGCTGTGGATAATGGAGATTTTTCGGCGTCCTCGATCCTAACTCCTCACACGTGAGCCGTCACGTAGCGGGTCTGTGGGCATGTCTAAAACGTCATCCAAGGTCCTATTGCCCGGAGCTGCTCCATACCTCTCTCCACAAAGCGGAGGATAGAATGTATTTCAAGAAAGTAATAGGTATTTGTGTGAGCGCTGGGGAATCAACCGGCACCAAGGCTATTATGAATAATTACCTCTCAGCTTTATTTGTGCAATAAAAAGGCAGGATCCTTTAGGCCACAACGCGTTTCTACGCTCTCCAAGTGTCTTTCTCAAGTGGAATTCCACTTGAGGAAGACGCTTGGAGAGCGTAGAAACGCGTTGTGGCCTAAAGGACCCTGCCTTTTTATTGCACAAATAAAGCTGAGAGGTAATTATTCATAATAGCCTTGGTGCCGGTTGATTCCCCAGCGCTCACACAAATACCTATTACTTTCTTGAAATATCATTTTATTAGTGTCATTTATACATACATTAAATACCTCCCGGTATACCACCCCTTTGGTACACATTAATCGTTTTCATGTGAGTTATCATATGGGAATGGGGACGACCATCCCATGCTTTTAACTCGGTTACATCCGCCCCCATTTTGCAATGGGCTCCATTAGAGAGCATGTGCATTTGCCTATCTGTTGCTGTTGAAAAAATAATCATCAATATTGCTAAAAGGAACAATGGATTTCCTCTGTACTAAAAGCAAGAGCATCATCCAGAGATGTCGTGGACCATGTTTTAATCATCCAGATCCAGGATCCCGCGTTTTCCGGGAAAAATGCCAGTCAATGTCATTTAATTCCATATGTTGGTATAATTAGGGAGAAGAGTCCTTTTTGACTTGCAACCAACGAATCAAGAAACCCCATCCAGGTAAATCCAGAGACAAGAGGAACTGTAATTCGTCGAAGACCTTTTATATGTATGTGGTGAATCGTGACCTGAACCTGGCAGCTCCACAGCGCCTCCTGTTAAACCCAGGTCAGTCAGAGAACTGCCTGAGGATAAAGAAGGGCCGCAGCTGCCTTGCCTGTGCTGGTTTATTAAGGCACCTCTCAGTGAGTGTGGTATATGTCTTCTAGCCCGCAGCCAGAAGCACATATAATCTCCTCCACCCCGTCACTGCCAGAGGCCCTGAATAACCCCAAGCACAAATGCTGCCACCAGCTTCTCGTTTAATATAAGTCCGGTCCGTGGTCGGGCTTATATTGGGTCAGAAACCAACCCAGATAGCGTTATATGAGCACACGGACGTGGGAATCGTGATGAAGATAAAAAGAGCAACTCAGGATTAAATTTATATATTTAATCACCCTAATGGTACACTAGATATTAATATTTACAGTTATTATTCAGATGTTACAAATATTACAGTCAGATATGCCAATAAAAGGAGGAATGGAATACACAGAATTACATACACATGTGAGCAGTTACCTCAGTGCTGATGGCACCACAAGGGCGGCGTGGCACCAATCTGTTCCTTGGGTAATCTTTGGCCTTGGTGGAAAAATGCCCATTCAGAAGAAATACCAGGTGGAGATGGGGCAGATGAGTTTTATACATTATGGGCTGACCCCTGTCTCCACCCATCTCACACCTCTGGGATGTCTCACAACTCCCACCCCTCTGAGGGGAGATATGGACACCCAGATTCCATAAAGTTCCCTAGCCTTGTCCATCGGCATCACAGACGGAAGATAATACTTTCATATTTTTAGTTATGATTTTATCTTCGTCTGGATATGAAACATGGCTACTCTGGTAGCAGCCTAGTAGCCAATATCCTGTTTAGATGGCTTACAGCCGTCCTACATTCATGTCAATACCATGCTTGTCACCGCCTAGACGTCACGATCATGGATCTATGCTTGCCATGTTCATAGACAGCACGGCTCATGAAATATTAATGTTATAGTCATGGCTCCGTCTTGTCTGCGCCTGAAAAGGAATTTCCTCTCTTCTGCCATTTGGAAAGTGTCACCTAATTTACATCTCCTAAGAAGTCCAAGACACCTGGCTAAAACACCTTCCTAGCTGATTGCATATCAAAGTTGAGGATGAGTCCTTTTGTGTGTCCAGTTGGCTGACATGTTCATGCCAATTACTGTGCTGCTTGCCGGAGATAAATGACTTCTGCCTTGCAGAAGGGTGGGGGCTTATCTCTTTGTGAGTGAGATGTGCCTTCAAATTGCTTTCTGGGAGAAATGGAATGTGGGGGATATGGCAATATTCCTTACCAATATTCATCACAATGTACATGCGACTTTTCGATGTGTTGAAATTCCTTTTGGGGGTATCCCGTGCACCTTCATAAAAAACACAACACAAGAGTGAAAAAAAAATTTGTCATAGAAAACAGAGAGAGATAAAACACTCACTATCTACGTTTGTTTATAAAAAACCGTTGTAAAGGATTTCTTCATTTATGCCCAAAGGAGCTAAACATTTTAGGTTGTAGATCCATCTCAATTCCAGTTTGAGTAATTCATGAATAATATTCCCACCCCTAATACTTGAGTGTGCACCTTGTAGTCCAATTACCCACATACTATAAGGATTGCATTTATGCTAAAGCATGAAATGCTTGGCTATCAAGGTCAGGATATTATCTTTGTCGAAGTCCTTTTTCGCCGTATTAACAGTGGAGACATGCTGTTAGATTCTTTTCCGAAGTTCCTGTGTTGTCTGTCCCACATAAATTTTCATGCAGCCACAAATAATTCCATACACAAGATTCTTTGAGCGACAATTGAAGTACAATTGAAGTACGGATCGCTTTGGTCCGTGAACAAAAAATCATCACTGGATGGTAGGTCAGTGGAAGTATTAGGCTTTGTCAGTTTTGGAAACTTGGGCGGTTTTACAGGGCCAGGTCTTCCTCCTCTAGGAGGACGTGGGTTCCCATGGTGAGCCCACCTTTAGGCTCTACCTTGCTCAAAGTCAAGTTTATCTCTCAGATATATTTTCTTCATACCCGCCATTATCACTGCCTGATACTTGTTGACTATACTTTTCAACTTCTTTTGGAAGTGCTCAACCTAAGTCGGATAATCAAATATTTGCAATTTATTCTACTTCTCCCTAAGGTCTATCTTAAGATTTTCAAAAATCTTCAGATAATGTTGCAGTAACAGGTCTATCAAAATCCCTGAGCATTTGACTATTCCATATTCCCAGAGGTCACGGAACTCTGGCTCTGGTCCCCAGGCTGGGAAAATCTGTATACGTAGTTCTCTAGGGACTATGCCCAATTTCTTGTATTCCTCGAAGCTCTCAATATTAAGCCAGATCCTTGTAAGCAATTTATGCATTGAAATTTAAGATTTGGTAATATCCACAAACTCTTCCTCCCAGTCAACCCCCGCCGGGCCCCTGGTTCAATATTAAAGAAATTTGCATGCTCATTCAAAGCCCTGATCCTATTGTCCAGATCCATGAAACCAGGTAGTGTGCCACACTCAGAAGAATGCCAATATAACAATATTGGACCAAAAGTATACCAAAAAAGGGGGGAAACCTGAGGGCACCCGTGTATTATAAAGTAGGGATCTGCTCAAACATGTCAAAAACAGTTTCAAATTTCAGGAGAAAGAGACAACATGTATAGACTGAGCGATTACCCAAATCACACCATAGACTTTTTTTATGCAAACCATATAACAAACTTTTATTGCTTAGACCACACCAACAGACAAAATTAAAATCATTTAAAAAGCAGAATATGCTTAAGTTCAAGGAGTCCCCTGCAGATGTTAAACCTCAACCCTCGTTAGTATAATAATCACTTTAAATACAGCTGAAAGCAAAAATCCAGTTTCATTGACATTAATGGTCCACTAACAGGAATTCCCAGTAGTTTTAGGCCTGTCAGTTCTGACTAGTGCCCTTATGGTAAACCTACTGGCCTGGGCCTGATGGCCATGAGGGCACCGATCCTAAAATATGAATTGACCCGGAGTCATTTTATGAGACCAACGTGTCGTTTTGGGACGGGCACACGCCTAATTGGCTCATATGCATGTGGTGACTGTATTACAGGTCCCTTCATGATTTCAGCTGAATGCATAGCGCTACGTAACTTTCCTGTTACTCTTAAATCCAGGATGTACTTCAATTGTCACTCAAAGAATCTTGTGTATGGAATTATTTGTGGCTGCATGAAAATTTATGTGGGACAGACAACACAGGAACTACGGAAAAGAATCCAACAGCATGTCTCCACTGTTAATACGGTGAAAAAGGACTTCGACAAAGATAATACCCTGACCTTGATAGCCAAGCATTTTATGCTTCAGCATAAATGCAATCCTAATAGTATGTGGGTAATTGGACTACAAGGTGCACACCCAAGTATCAGGGGTGGGAATATTATTCATAAATTACTCAAACTGGAATCGAGATGGATCTACAATCCAAAATGTTTAGCTCCTTTGGGCATAAATGAGGAACTCCTTTACAACGGTTTTTATAAACAACCGTAGATAGTGAGTGTTTTATCTCTCTTTATTTTCTCTGGTGAATTTTTTTTTCACTCTTGTGTTGTGTTTTTTAGGAAGGTGCACGGGATACCCCTAAAAGGAATTTCAGCACATCGAAAAGTCGCATGGACATATAAAAGGTCTTCGACGAACTACAGTTCCTCTTATCTCTCTGGATTTACCTGGATGGTGTTTTTTGATTCGTTGGTTGCAAGTGAAAAAGGACTCTTCTCCCTAATTATACCAACATATGGAATTAAATTACATTGACTGGCATTTTTTTCGAAAAATGCGGGATCCCGGACCTGGATGATTAAAGCACGGCCCACGACATCTCTGGATGCTCTTGCTTTTGGTTCAGAGGAAATCCTTTAGTTCCTTTTAGCAATATCGATGATTATTTTTTCAACAGCAAATCGCGTCATTAATGCCCAGCCAGCGCCGTGCAGAGCAGGGAGGGCGCCTGAATAGAACATGAATAAAAGATCACGCCCATTAGGGGATGATCTTCTGACGAACAGGGCACATAACAAACACATCCTAAGGGCTAAAGAATATAGCCCCTGCTAATTATAATCCTTAATGAGGGAGTAATAAATCGTTTTTATGCACTTTCACAGGATGCTTTTAGGAGACAAAAGGAGTATGAGATTAGTGATAGGATGCTGCAGGGACATGTTTTGGTAGTTTAGGTGGTGTTTTGGAGGTGACAGGATCCCTTTAATTGCTACATGTGCTTTAGTGGACAAGATTTTGGTGGCACCAGGGTTCAGTACCCAGGGGGCCAGGTACACCCAGTCTTGTGTGATGTGTGACTGATATAACAGAGAGGAATCTGTAATGACCCCGCAGAAACACGAGCAAACCCCTCATCCGCTCTGCTGTTCTAGTGATTGAAGATAACACAAAGACAGCTGCGCACTAGGTGTATGGAGGTATGCTTGTTGTGTTAATTTCTTTTCAGGATCCAGAGCAGAAACTACGTTATTTCTGAGAAACTGACGATGAAGGTGGTATGTAAAAAATGAGGCTCCTGAAGAGGTAAAGGTGCATTTGCATACCTCCCAACCATCCTGGATCCAGTGGGACAGACCCGATTGTGAGATTCTGCCCCGCCGTCCCGGCCTGGAGGTAACATTTCCCGCACTGCAGTGAGCTGCCGGCCACGCCCCCTAGACATTTTAGCTCTGTGTGTCATACATGGATCATCAGTGTTCTGCCCCGAATGTCCAGTTCAAGTGTCTTTTTTTTCTATCTAATAAAGTTTTGTGCCGCTCGTACACATACGGGGATTGCTGACTGCCCTGCGCGGCTGTGACCTCGGCAGTCCCCTCCGCACACTGCTCTCCCTCACTCCAGCTGTTGCCGAGGATTCCTCCATCGTTCTGCACTGAGACTGCATTGCACAGCATCAGTGAGGGGACGGGGACGTTGTTCTGTAGCAGAAGGTGTGCGGTCCAAGTCTGTGTGGGAGGTGGGGGGAGAAACACAAAGCAGTCTGCCCTGAGGAGAGGGGAGAGGAGTGCAGCCACAGGAGCCCCCTCCCTCCTGTAATCTAACTAACTGTTCTGCTGTTGGGAGCAGGAGGAGGGGAGAGAGAAGGAGAATGCGACCTCCTGCATGATGATTCCAACTTCAGGCCTCCCCCACTGCTGCACTGCTACTGAAGAAGAGAGTGAGTATATATGTGTTCATGTATGTATGACACTATGTGTGAGTGATGCTGTGAGAGTGATGCATGTGCTGTTTGTGAGTGATGCATGTGATGTGTGAATGATGTGTGTGGGTGATGCGTGTGTGTAAGGAATGTGTGTGCTGTGTGTTAGAGTGATGCTTGTCTAAGTGTGATGCTTGTGAGCGATGCATGTGTGTGAGTGGTGTGTGATGCGTGAGTTAGTGATGCATGTGTGTCAGTAATGCGTGTGCTGTATGTGAGTGATGCATGAGTTAGAGTGATGTGTGACAGTGATACGTGTGTGTGTGGGTGATGCATGTGGTGTGTGAAAGTGATGTATGTGTGTGAGTGATGCGTGTGATGTGTGAGTGATGTGCGGAGTGTGAGAGTGATGCGTGTGTGTGAGTAATGCGTGTGCTGTGTGTGAGTGATGCATGTGATGTGTGACTGCAATTGACATCTACTTCATTATCTGCATTTAGAGAGTTAATGCTGTTTTCTGTAGTGTTACATAGGACTGCAGATGACATCTACTACATTATCTGTACTAAGAAATATCACTGTGTTATCTGTGGTGTTACATGGGACTGCAGATGACAACTACTGCATTATCTGTACTGTTATCAGTGTTATCTATGATGTTACATGGGACTGCAGGTGACATCCACTATATTATCTGTACTCAGATATCACTGTGTTATCTGTGGTGTTACATAGGACTGCGGTGACATCTACTACATTATCTGTACTCAAAGCTATCATTGTGTTATCTATGATGTGACATAGGACTGCAGGTGCCATCTACATTATCTGTACTCAGAGCTATCACTGAGTTATCTGTGGTGTTACATAGGACTGCAGGTGACATCTACTATATTAACTGTATTCAGAGGTATCTCAGTGTTATCTGTGGTGTTACATAGGACTGCAGGTGACATCTACTACATTATCTGTACTCAGAGATATCACTGTGTTATCTGTGGTGTTACATAGGACTGCAGGTGACATCTACTACATTATCTGTACTCAAAGATATCACTGTGTTATCTGTGGTGTTACATAGGACTGCAGGTGACATCTACTACATTATCTGTACTCAGAGATATCACTGTGTAATCTGTGGTGTTACATAGGACTGCAGGTGACATCTACTACATTATCTGTACTCAGAGATATCACTGTGTTATCTGTGGTGTTACATAGGACTGCAGGTGACATCTACTGTATTTTTCGGACTATAAGATGCTTTTTTCCCCCATAAGGCCACGTGCACACGCTGAGTATTTGATGAGTTTTTTACCTCAGGATTTGTAGCCAAAACCAGGAGTGGAGCAATCAGAGGAAAAGTCTAATAGAGATACCTGCACCATTTCTGTATTTAATCACCTACTCCTGGTTTTGGCTACAAATCCTGAGGTAAAAAACTCATCAAATACTCAACGTGTGCATGTGGCCTAAACGTTGGGTGAAAGAGGGGGTGCGTCTTGTAGTCTGAATATACAGACCTGTGTGACTGTAAGGCAGCACGGCTCTGGAGCAGCTGGAGGAGGCTGGCGTAGGCTGCAGAGGCAGTGGGAGGTCACTCATTAGTGTAATGTATGTTGCACTGCATTCTCAGCGCCGAGGTGGGCGGAGGAATGGCTCATATTATAAGTATACACCCCCTACATCACTGTATATGGCCCCCCATGCTGCCGCACACCAGAAAATAATAACCAATGTAACCTCTCCAGCACTCCCCTCCATCTCTCCCTGCTTGCCGCACTTTGAATACTCAGTCCTCCTGCATCCCCGGCATTTCATCACATTACCAGCACAGCACAGTGATGTCATCGCTGCGCGCTCCGATCATACGAGGACTCAGAACATGAAGTGCGGCAAGCAGGGAGAGACGGAGGGGAGTGCTAGAGAGGTTACATTGGTTATTATTTTCTTGTATGCAGCAGCATGAGGGCCACATACAGTGATGGGGGTGGCCATAAACAGGATGGGGGTCATATCTAACATGGAGGAGGGCTATATCCAGGATGGGATGGCCATATCTAACATGGAAGGGGGCTATATCCAGGATAAGAGAGTAATGTATATATTACCTGGAAGGGGCCCAGGATGGGAACATTACCCCCATAAGTGTTAATAGCAAACCCCATCCCCATAACACTGCATTATAACCACATTTTTGGATTACTTTGTTATTTTCCTTATTTTCCTCCTCTAAAACCCAAGTGCGTCTTATAGTCTGAAAAATACAGTAGTACATTATCTGTTCTCAGAGAGTTAGTGACGGTGTTACAGTTTAATTTGGCAGGGTTGGTTGGCTACAAAACATTTGCCTTGGGGTTTGGGCCCTGGATCTTTTCTGACCCTAGCAATGCCCCTGTCACCATGACTACTGGATGCTCCATCTCTTGTCAGCATTTTCTGCTTTTCATTTATACGCATGCGCCACCTTGTGTTCACTCTCCGTCATCCAGGTAGTGATGTACACCCCTGTGACATCAGCACCCTGCAGTGATTGGCTGTGTGCACCATTGTGATGTCAGCACCCTGCAATGATTGGCTGTGTGCACCCCTGTGATGTCAGCACCCTGCAGTAATTGGCTGTGTGCACCCCTGTGATGTCAGCACTCTGCAGAGATTGGCTGTGTGCACCCCTGTGATGTCAGCACCCTGCAGTAATTGGCTGTGTGCACCCCTTTGACGTTAGCACTCTGCAGTGATTGGCTGTGTGCACCCCTGTGACATCAGCACCCTGCAGTGATTGGCTGTGTGCACCCCTGTGACGTCAGCACCCTGCAGTAATTGGCTGTGTGCACCCCTGTGATGTCAGCACCCTGCAGTGATTGGCTGTGTGCACCCCTGTGATGTCAGCACCCTACAGTAATTGGCTGTGTGCACCCCTGTGACATCAGCACCCTGCAGTAATTGGCTGTGTTCACCCCTGTGATGTCAGCACTCTGCAGTAATTGGCTGTGTGCACCCTTTTGAAGTCAGCACTCTGCAGTGATTGGCTGTGTGCACCCCTGTGAGGTCAGCATCCCGCAGAGATTGGCTGTGTGCACCCCTGTGATGTCAGCAGCACCCTGCAGTGATTGGTTGTGAGCACCCCTTTGACGTCAGCACTCTGCAATGATTGGCTTTGCGCACCCCTGTGACGTCAACACCCTGCAGTGATTGGCTGTGTGCACTCCTGTGATGTCAGCACCCTGCAGTGATTGGCTGTGTGCACTCCTGTGACGTCAGCACCCTGCAGTGATTGGCTGTGTGCACCCCTGTGACGTCAGCAACCTGCAGTGATTGGCTGTGTGCACCCCTGTGACGTCAGCACCCCGCAGAGATTGGCTGTGTGCACCCCTGTGAGGCTGTCTGTCGAAATGGAGGAGGAATGGAGGGAGGATGGAGGCAGGCTGTCGGGATGGAGGGAGGCTGTCGGGAGAGGAATATTTGTGTGCAAATTCGATTCTGTGGTGATAATCTTATACAAAAACAAAACCAGCCGGCAGCCCTGGCCTTGACCTTCCTTTGTGTCAGCCGCAGAAGTCTGTATGGGCTCCTTCCAGCATACACACATGGCGGCTGCATGAGACAATGGCATCTCTTCATGCCTTGAGAAATCAGAACACGCCCATATCACGTGATGGAAATGACATCCTACCTGGAAGGAGCCAATACTTTCTAGTATCTACCATTTGTCTGCATCCAGCCTCACCATCATGTGACTGCTCCCTGTCCGTTCCCCTCCTTCTTGGATTTTGCCATGGTCATGTGACAGTCTTCTAGCAAGCTACTAGCGGGAATGCCCTGCCTATTCCTTTTCCCATCCAATCAGACCAGTCAAAAAATGTTGGAGCGAAGTTTGAAAATGAGGGTTCTTTGGTGCCTCAGGTGCCCGTATATCTGCCCACTGTGAGCGCTGCTTCACTTCACTATGGGAGTTATGCTGGAACCAGAGGATGTCACGTTTCAGGAGACAAAGGTGAGGGCAGCGTGGGCCTCATACCAGACTATGTACCCAGCACCAAAAATGGCCGCATGTATGGTACAATGTGAGGAATGTGGTGCCCTGCCCGTTATAGATAGTGTGATCATCATACTTTCCTGCATCTCCCAGTGTGGAGCTTGTATCGTGTCCTATAGTGGTCATGGCAGCGTGCCATCAGGGGGCGCTATACACAGTACTGTGGACTCAGAGTAGGTGTCAATTTTGGTGGAGTTGCATTCAGGGAAATTGAGGACTTGTAGTCGGAGGTTTGGCTACTGACTGCACATCCCCAGCTCTGCAGGGCAGGCACTAGTCTCAGCCATCCTGCTGCATTGTATGATGGGGCAGCCCAAAGTCTGTGCTGTCAGTACTAAACTTCACCAAAACGCTTCAAATGAATTGGAAAAGGCAGAAAAATGCAATAATCAGAAGATTAATATTAATAAGGGCATCTGTTAAATGTTCACTTATAATGAGTTAACGTAAATGTTCACTTATGGGAGTGGCTTGGGTGTGGTTAGGGGCGTGGCTAAAATGTGCGTGGCGTGCTATGCGCACCACATCTTTTGGCCCTCTTTCTGTTCTTCAAAAGTTGGGAGGTATGCATTTGTTATAATGGAGGTCATTAAGGGTATTTAATAGTATCTGGGAGTTAGGGCCGCTTTACACATACCAACTTCTGTGACCAACTTCTGAACAGATCTCTGGTTGCAGTGAAATCATGGACACATTGTTCCATTTTGTGGCTGTGTACAAATGTAACAATGTGTCCATGATTTCACTGCAACCAGAGATCTGTTCAGAAGTTGGTCACAGAAGTTGGTGTGTGTAAAGCGGCCCTTAGCAGCTTTCTACAATCCTTATCATACACAAATCAGTGGACAAGCTGAACGGGAGATTAACATTAATAATTAATGGCAAGACATGGATGAAATGTTTCCTAAGTTGATATAAGATAATTCTTGACTCAACACGTAGAATAGGATTGTATTTTCTATAAAGTAAGTGTGGATCTAAGTGTAAAAGGGTTTAATCTGACATTACATGAATAGGACATGATGAGCCTCTCACCTAATGGGGTTGTGGAGATGAACACACTAAGAGCTGCAAGTCAATATATAGCTGCTGCAGTATCGAGCATCAGTGAGATGTGTATCAAGTCAAGAAAGGGTTAAACACTGCGCTGCTATCTCCAAGTAAGAGAATTAAAGTCAATATTCTTCAGGACTTGTGCTTTATTTCCCACAGATACTTTAGATATGGCATGAAATCTTGACCAGCAAAATGTAAGCCTTATATAATTGACTGTAAACAGATGTGTTCTTCAATTCCAGATCCTAAATCAGTGTCAGGAGCGCATGGTCTTATGTCAGGAGACCGGTTGATCCTGAAAAGATGCTAGAAAGAGCCGTGCGCCGAGATTAGATGGCTGATCCAGCTTCTCTGAATTACAGCAACTTCAGTGGAGATTGAGGGAAAACCCATCTGGACGCTGCAGCTGTTGCAGACTCACCACCAGCAGAATGATGGTCTCCGATAATGATAGTCACTGACATACACCCCATAGTGATACACTGTCCCATATATGACCTTATAACTTCACATTATGTCTGATATATAGGAAATATCCAAACTAAGGCAGAAATGGTTACAGGGACATGATATAAACGAGGACTGAGAGCGGGAGAAACATTCAATTTTCTGAGCAATGAATCAGTTCAAGGGTAGATAACACTGTGTATAACTGGTATTACTCTAATAACTTTTACATGCAACCGTTAAAAGCCCTATTTTACGTTATTTTATGTTCTTTTCAAGGTAATCGGGTTCATGTGTAAAGGGAAACGTTATCAAATAATCTCTGGTGGTAGAATATGGCCCTGAGACAGGAGGATCCATCCATGAGTGTTGTGATATAATTCTGGGTATCCAGGTAGGGAACTGAGGTGAAGCAAGTAGGAAAGGCCCGAATACGTGGATAGCGCGATCCTATATACCTCCTGTTGTACCTAGAATTGTTCATACCACATAAATTTAAAGCCAGTGATCAAGTCAAAGCAGGTTTTGAATCATTTATCTCACCCCTAGTGGCCATAAGTAAGAATATAGTCTAGATCAATTACATCTATTATAATCAACAGAGATTTGTCAATTCCACTAGAGAAGCTCTTCAAGGTTTAGCAGACCAACTAGGCCCTACATCAATAATGGCATTCCAAAATAGAATGGACCTGGACATGTTATTAGCAAAGTAAGGAGGTGTTTGCAAAATTGTACGTATATTCCAGGTAATACAAGTCCCACCGGGAAGGTTACAGCAGCCATACAGAAACTGAATTCTATACAATAAGAATTAAAAAGGAATTAACGTGTAGAAGATCCACGGGACCAATAATTCCGTAGATGAAGGGATGGGAGAGATGGCTGGTTTAGATAAGCATTGTTATCCTTGTCGTCTTAATTATTGCAGGTATTTTTGTTTGTTGTGTCCTTCCCTGTGTAAGGAAGATGATTGAGAAAGGAGTAGAAACATCAGTCCTCACTTTTCTAGCTCAAGAGGTTAGTTATTTTGTAGACATATAACAGCTAGGCCCTCTTCAGTCTTCAGGCCCTCTTGCTGTCACTTGACTGCAAACATGACTGCTCTGGAACCAGCGAAGCTGAAATCCAGTGAAAAGAAAAAATTGCTTGTTGCTTTGTTTTTTAGGAGGGATTGGGGGGGGGGGTGCAATAGGAATTTTTGCTATGGAACTCTGTGATTTCTATGTATTCCTCGGCACCTGAGCTAGCGCTACTAATCATATCAGCATGCTATGCGTCGATATGAATAGTCTATAAGCATTACAGCAGGGAAACGTGATCTCCCTGCTGTACCGCTGCCTCCTATACACAAATAAATTGCAAAATATATCTATCACAGAGTCCTGAGATAAAGATACTTAAAAATACATTTTATTAGAAAAAAATATAAAAATGCACACATTAAAATCATTGATCATTATTTCAAAGAAGGTCCTTTCATAGGTTTTTTTTATCCCCATTAGACTGTAGCTCATGTACAAATCGACCAGTGATCCACTCATTCCCTCAGTGGCTGTGAGCGTTGTGTTTGGCTTTTTCTGGAAGCCCCAATGATGATGAATGGAGCCGCGTTCATATCATTACCGGCATTTTATAATGGGGATAAAAGCTCCACATTCTTCTGACGGTTCTTAATGGTCAGATTTCGCCAATAAATAAGTGATCACCTACTGAACCTCTGGATCACTGATAACTTGTTTTCACTAAAGAATCTGACCCGCCCAGGGCAGGGTACTCAGGGCTCGGGCTCGGTTACGGTCCGGGATGCCACGGGTCGCTGCCCGAGGCTGTGGCCCTGGGGGTCAGTGAAAAGGGGCTATTTACAGGGATTATATACAGTGTTGTCTTCGTGATGCCACCTGCTGTGTCTGGTGAGAGAGATCTGGAGGTCGGTGGGATTGCGGCGGTGAGGGGATAGTCCCCACAGGCAGTACTGGGACCTCCGGAGCAGAATGATGAGGATGGGCAGGATGCAGCAGAGCCGGGACGGTTATAGGTAAAGTCTATAGGGGGACACGGTGGATGAAGGGCAAGAATGCACACAAGCAGCAAAAGTCTCTTTACCTTTTTACTGATGGTTTGTAGGCAAATTGTCCAGAGCACCGACGAGAAGCTGGGCTGCACAGTGGGCTCCCACAGCAAGTGGGTATGAGGCCTCCTCCTCTGTGTGTGTGTAATGAAGCGCAGTCTATTAAATCCCGACTTGCCTCCACTCTATTCTTCTGTATCTATCTCTCTCTCTCCTCTTGTGTGGTCTCTGGGACGACCTTTCTCCTGAACTGCAGCGCCCTGCTAGTCCTGGCTCCCTCTCTGTGACTCTCTCAGGAGACCGGGTAGCTGAAGCTTCCTCGGTGCCAAATGGTTTCCAGTGGGAATTGGAGTCCTCCACTGCTGCGGATCCCCAATATCCGGCTTCTCTTCTGGGGTGAACTCGCGATCTGAGCTATCTGCTCCCCTGTCTCTGTTTCTTCTCCAGGCTCCCTGCCTTCAGTCCCACTTAGGCTGGTGGGACACAGAAGGGCTGGTCTGCATCTCTGGCCTGGGCCTGCATGTGGCACCAGCACCAGAACTCTCCTGCAGCTCTTCTAGCGTCTGCCACAGTCTGACTAACTCCACCCCCAGCAGCAGTATTTATAGAGGATCCTGCCTAAGTGCAGCAGGTTGAGCTCCCCCTATTGTGCTGGGGTGGAAGGTGTTGTTTGTAGTACTACCTGCTGTGGAAACCCAGCTGCGCAGCAGAGAGATATGTGGTTACCTGCATTGGCTGGGCACCACAAATCCCTTTAATGCAAACTACAGTAATTGTACACTGCAGTTATGGTGAGCGCACAGTGATGTGCAGGAGCCACCAATATAATGAGTATAACAGCTGAAAGGTATTTGCATATAGCTACAGGGTGGGCCCCTGGAGTCAATTTCCCTGGTGGGCTCCAGATTCCCCAGTCCAATCCTGACTGTTTGGATCCCTCACCTTGTGTTGTCTGAGTAGTGTTCTGCCCATGATTAAGGAGTTTGGGCAGTGGATGAGCCCTTATCCATGCGGTCTTTCTAAAGGTGGCCAGACCAGCTGACAAGAGCACACACTGACCCCCGTGTTTCCACAATATGCACTTTGAAGCCTTTCCTACAAAGCCTCTCTGTTAACTATTTTTTCTTTTCCTTTTAATTCACCTATAAGAAACATTGAAGCTAGTCTATGTAAATGTATAGGAGCTTTAACAGTGTGTCTTATCTGAGGTCATTCATTATAAACATTTCTTTTTCTATAGATGTCTCTCTCCTTCATCTGTATTCTGTTCCAATGGACATTTTTCTGGAGGTCACTCCCTACTTAATCACTTCCTCCTGCGGAAGTAGGCAGGTAATTAATCCTAGTTCATCTTCATGTCCCCTACAGCTAGTTTAAACACTTTATAATTAAGTTCTGCAGCAGTATCCTATCTCATTGTCATTAGGAATAAAAGTCACCTAATATATGCTTTTATTCCATTCACACGTACAATCAGTTTTCGTCTAAAACACTTGAGAACCACTTCTGAAACCTCAGTTTGGTCCTTGTGGTCCAGATAATAAAAAATAGCATCATTAATTCATAGAATATTTCATATCTTTTTTTTATTTTTCCAGGTTTGATTTTCTTGCACAGAATATGCACAAATTATATTCAGAACTCATTATGTAGGCAGTGACATTTGTATTTGATTTAATTGGACACTTTGGTAAAAAAAAATGCATTCAAAATTGCAACAGAATTACTTGTGCTTAGAGACGGGCGACATTTTTTTTAAAGTTCGGGTTTGGGGCGAAACTTGACCTGAACTTGAGCCTGAACTTAGAACCTGGCCAGACTTTGCAGTTATAAAATTGTAGCTGGGAAGAATGGACGGCAATAAAAGAAAGCAAATCAGTTATTAAATCAGCAGCATTATAATTACCAAGGACTGCACGCTTGTTGTAAAACCACTTCCGGGTCCACTCATTAACTTCTGATTTATTAACTGGACTCTGTCTCCAATAGCCAATCACAGACACCCATTCTCTATGGCAGTGTCTGTACCTGAGGAAGACCCATTAAAAGGGTCGAAACGCGTTGTACTGCCCACTGTAATATACATTTTAAGAATAAAGGAAAATCTATTTGAACTCCGGGTCTCCTGTGGAAGCGCTGTACCAATAGACCAGTATACTTATTACCATCTATGGCAGTGTCTGTGATTGGCTGTTGCTCCTCTACCCATTGTGTCGGCATCTCTGATTGGTTGCCATTATTATTGAACCTGCCATCATAGGGTTGTAAAAATAAATAAGTAATTATAAAAATGTGCATAGGGCTTTGCTATATTTTTGATTCTCAGCAGATAAAGCAGCCAGCTATGGTTTGTTACCACCAGCTGCCCAGTTTTATATTGGCTGGCAATCAAAACTACAGGGGAGCCAATTATTCTTTTTTAGCTATTTAAATAAATAATTAAAAAAATGAATGGGCTTTGTTAATGTGCCACACACAGGAAGTTGAAATCACCAACCATTCCCATTTTATTTAGGTGCATCCATATAAATTTCCCATTCAGCAGCCGTCCACAGAAAGGGTGGTAATTTTGAAAATGCAAGGAGGGTTTTGCTGGCAATGAGCGGTGGTAATTTTGAAAATGCAAGGAGGGTTTTGCTGGCAATGAGCGGTGAGTACCTTATACATCAGGACCAGAGAGCATACCTCCTGGACTTTTTAGGATGCGGCGAGCCAGAGAATATAAGTTGATTTCTCAAGTATGAGGGGTATGTCTGGGAACATACAGGGGTTTCAAGAACCACATTTGCATCATGTTTTAGCTGGTGGGCAAAGTTTAAAATGCCCAAAGGGGGTGACAGGTTCTCTTTAACTGAAGTATACAGTCTAGATCACATGGAGTCATTGTCCCCATCTACTCTTATTTGGTCAGACATCTCCTGGAAGACTGTGTCCAGTTCTGGGCACCACATTTTAAAAACAATGTCAATAAACTGGAGCAAGTTCACAGAAAGTGACCAGAATGGTGATTAGTCTGTAAACCATGTCCTATGAGGAATGGTTATGAGGAATCTTTAGTTTAAAAAAAAAGACTGAGAGGAGACTCAAAGCTGTCTACAAATATCTCAAGGGCTGTTAGTTTTATTTTTATTTGCACAAGGAAAGACTAAAATCAATGGGATGAAACTGAGTGGGAGGAGACATACTGAGATTACATATTAGAAAAAACTTTTTGACCGTGAGGATGATAAACAAGTAGAACAGGCTATCATAAGAGGTGGTGATTTCCACTTTAATGGAAGTCTTCAAACAGAGGTTAGACAGACCTCTGTCTGGGAAGATCTAGTGAATCCTGCTTTGAGCAGTGGATTGGACCAGATGACCCAGAAAGTTTTTTCAAACTCTATAATTTTTTGGTTCTATGATATACGAAACTGCTTTGTCCAAATAAACACTATTAGTCAATTTTTTTTAGTCATGCATTAGTTGGTAATTGTCTGATTTTACGTAATTGGTCCTTAAACATGTTTTTTAGGCAGGTTACTAAAAAGGGTAAGCTATCTCTATGATTAATGGCACATATAGTACTGGAAACACATCAGAGGTTATATATGGAAACATGTGTGCAATGTTGTAATCAATTGTATGAATAAACAAAAACAGTTTTTAGCTTTATCTTGGAAGTAACCTAATTTTCCACTGATATGTTATACACCTGTTAGGGTACTGTTACACGTCGCAACATTGCATGCAATTTCACTTGCAATTTGCTGGTTGTAGTGAAATCATGGACACATTGTTCCATTTGTACACAGCAACAAAATAGAACAATGTGTCCATAATTTCACTGCAACCAGCAAATTGCAAGTGAATTTCCATGCAATGTTGCGACGTGTAACGGTACCCTAAAGGTACTTTCACACCTGGCCATATCGGCGGCGATTTCATAGGTGATGCAGGGGCGTGGCCTATTGCCACCGACATCGCCGGTGCGTCGCATAATGTAAAGTTGTGATGTCGACACCTTAGCGTGGTCGCCTGGTTTCCCAGCACTGCTCTGAAACCAGGAGAGCACTCTGGTGCGATGTGTACACATCGCCCCATGTAACATGGGGATGGCGATGTTATAGGCAATGGGAGCCATAGGCTCCCATGTTACAGGATTGCCACTGGGGTATTTGGAAACCACAGTGGCAATGGCCTGCAACATCACCGGTGCATCGCCGGAGGTATCGCCGTGTAAACACGTGACGGCGACACTGGCGGGGTGCCAAAAGCGTGCGCGAACTCGTGCATCGACAGTGATATCTCCGGCGACGTCTCCAGGTGTGACGGTACCCTAAGGCATAAAACAAATTGGACCCACAAACATGTTTGAAGTTAACCAACGCCCACAGGTTTGAAGAGTTAACTCAATCCTTCTGGACTTAAAGTACTGCTCAACTGAGAACATGAGCAGATATTTTTTTACAAATCATTAGACACTATTTAAAGTGATCCTAAACCCACAAACTGACCCCCCCTTATCTTTAGACCTGTCCCTGCACCCCCTCTCATCATTTTTAGCCATCCCTTTTGCAGAAAAAATTGCTTTTGTAAAGTAGAGAAAAAGTTATATTACTTTGTCCTGTGTGAGTTCTCTCTTTCTGAGGAAGCCGCAATAGGCGTGGCCTGTCTGCTGCTGCCTTGTAATTATGCACGCCCCTCTCTGCTTACTAAGAGCCTGGCCGCGTCATGAAAGGGGGCGGGGCTCCGGCACGACACGATTTAGCCCCACCCCTTTCATGACGCGTCCAGGCTCTTAGAAGCAGAGAGGGGCGTACATAATTACAAGGCAGCAGCACACAGGCCCCGCCCATTGCGGCTTGCTCAGAAACAGAGCACTCACACAGGACAAAGTAATATAACTTTTTCTCTACTTTACAAAAGTGATTTTTTTTCTGAAAAAGGGATGGCTAGAAATGATAAGAGGGGGTGCAGGTACAGGTCTAAAGATACGGGGGGGTCAGTTTCTGGGTTTAGGATCACTTTAAGTCTGGAGCTGGTTTCACACAGCAGTTTTTTCCCTGATCAGGTTCCTGATCAGGTTTGTGTGCCAAAGCCAGGAGTGTCTCCACAACCCAGAACAGGTGTCAATCTTTCAATTATAGTTTTTCTCTGCAAGATCCTCTCCTGGTTTTGGCACACAAACCGGATGGAACCTGATCAGAGAAAAAACTGCAGTGTGAAACCAGCCTTAGGCTAGTATCACACATAAGCCCTGGATCCGTTATTGGCATCAGTTTTTTAAGGCTAGGGTCACACATAAACCCTGGATCCATTATTGTCATCAGTTTTTTAAGGCTAGGGTCACACATAAACCCTGGATCCATTATTGTCATCAGTTTTTTAACTTTATTTTTATAAAGTCCAAAAACTGATGCTAAAAACTGATCCTGGGATCAAGTGTGACTGCATTGTTAAAAAATGCTATTTTTTCTTTTAATGGACCCAAAAAACGCTGCAAGCAACGTTTTTGGGTGCAGTAAAAAAATGGATCAATTTTTTTAACATGGGGCTCTATGGGAAATAGATCCGTTAAGGCATGGCACATATAGGCACCATCCGTTAATGGATTCGTTTTTGCTAGCATTTTTTGGCAAGAAATGGCAAAGTCCAAAAAACGCATGGCTGCATAGAAGGCTCAAAGACCAGCCTAAAAATAACGGATCTGCTATTCAAAACAAGTGGAAAAAACTGATTGGCATGTGTGACTCTAGCCTTAGCTGTTGAGAAGGGGTGTTGGAGTTACAGCAAATCATAAAGCTAAGCTGGAGAAATAGCTGAGGATGTTGTGTGAACTATTACGAGTTTTTATGCAATGTTTTGTATTACTGAACTGTAGCTTGTGTGCATGTTCTTTTTCTGTAATCTGCCATTTTGCTATATTAGTATCTATATGTGCCAAGAGAAACAGTTAATCCCCCAAATTTGTCTAAATCCTGATGATTCTGTTGAAAAGTGAAATTCTTCAGTAAGTTCAAGATCGCCAACTGTACACTGTGTGCAGAATTATTAGGCAAGTTGTATTTTAGATGATTATTTTAATTATTTATCAACAACTATGTTCTCAATCAACCCAAAAGACTGATAAATATCAAAGCTTAATATTTTTGGAAGTTGGAGTGGGTTTTTTTTTAGATTTGGCTTTCTTAGGAGGATATCTGTTTGTGCAAGTAACTATTACTGTGCAAAAATATTAGGCAACTTAATAAAAACCAAATATATTCCCATCTCACTTGCGTATTTTCACCAGGTAAACTAATATAACTCCAAGAAATTTAGAAAAAAACATTTCTAACATGCAAAAACAAAACACAAAAAAATTAGTGACCAATATAGCCACCTTTCTTTATGATGATAGCAGCCTTCCATCCATAGATTCTGTCAGTTGCTTGATCTGTTTATGATAAACATTGGGTGCAGCAGCCACCACAGTCTCCCAGACACTGTTCCGAGAGGTGTATTTTTTCCCTCCCTGTAGATCTCACATTTTAGGAGGGACCACAGGTTCTCTATGGGGTTCAGATCAGGTGAAGAAGGCGGCCATGTCATTATTTTTTCTTCCTTTAGACCTTTAATTGACCAGCCACACTGTGGAGTAGTTGGTTGCATGTGATGGAGCATTGACTTCTTCCTGTACCACTGCTTGAAGAAGTTGTCTTCCAGAAACTGGCAGTAGGTCTGGGAGTTGAGCTTCACTCCATCTTCAACCCGAAAAGGTCCCACAAGTTCATCTTTGATGATACCAGCCGATAAAAGTATTCCACCTCCACCTTGCTGGCGTCTGAGTCGGAGTGGAGCTCTCTGCCCTTTACTGATCCAGCCTCTGGCCCATCCATCCGGCCCATCAAGACTCACTCTTATTTCATCAGTCCATAAAACCTTTGAAAAATCAGTCTTAAGATATTTCATGGCCCAGTCTTGACGTTTTATCTTATGTTTCTTGTTCAAAGGTAGTCATTTTTCAGCCTTTCTTAACTCAGCCATGTCCCTGATTATGGCACACCTTGTGCTTTTTGATACTCCAGTAACGTTTCAGCACTGAAATATTGCAAAACTGGTGGTAAATGGCATCTTGGCAGCTTCACGCTTGATTTTCCTAAATCCATAGGCGCCTTTTTTGCCCAACACTCTTATTCTGACCCTGTTGGCTATTTGCCATGAAACGCTTGATTTTTCAATGATTATGCTTCAAAGATTTGGCAATTTCAAGACTGCTGCATCCCTCTGCAAGACATCTCACAATTTTGGACTATTCAGAGTCCATTAAATCTCTCTTCTGTCCCATTTTGCCAAAGGAAAGGAAGTTGCCTAAAAATTATGGAGCATTGACTTCTTCCTCTACCACTGCTTGAAGAAGTTGTCTTCCAGAAACTGGCAGTAGTTCTGGGTGTTGAGCTTCACTCCATCCTCAACCCAAAAAGGTCCCACAAGTTAATTTTTGATGATACCAGCCCATACCAGTACCCCACCTCCACCTTGTTGGCGTCTAAGTCGGAGTGGAGCACTCTACCCTTTACTGATCCAGCCTCTGGTTCATCCATCTTGCCCATCAAGAGTCACTCTCATTTCATCAGTCCATAAAACCTTTGACAAATCAGTCTTAAGATATTTCTTGGTCCAGTCTTGACATTTTAGGTTATGTTTCTTGTTCAAAGGTGGTCATTTTCCAGCCTACCTTACCTTGGCCATGTCCCTGAGTATGGCACATCTTGTGCTTTTTGATACTCCAGTAACGTTGCAGCTCTAAAATATGGCAAAACTGGTGGCAAATTGCATCTTGGCAGCTTCAAGCTTGATTTTCCTTAATTTATGGGCAGTTATTTTGCGCCTTTTTTGCCTAACACGCTTCTTGCGACCCTGTTGGCTATTTGCCATGAAACGCTTGATTGTTCAGAGATCACGCAAAGTTTGGCAATTTCAAGACTGCTGCATCCCTCTGCAAGATATCTCACAATTTTGGACTTTTCAGAGCCTGACAAATCTCTCTTCTGACCTATTTTGCCTAACGCAAGGCATTTGCCCTATAATTAAGCACACCTTATATAGGGTGTTGATATCATTACACCACACCCCTCCTCATTACAGAGATGCACATCACCTGATTTATTTAATTGGTAGTTTTCTCTCAAGCCTATACAGCTTGGAGTAGGACAACATGTATAAATAGTATCATGTGATCAAAATACTCTGGAGTAGATTGAAAGGGCACTGACCTGTAGTAGCTGCTGGTGTCTTTTCCTTTGTCTGGATGATGGTGGTTGGAATCCCGGTGCTCAGCTTATAGATATAAGCATGTGGATTGAGGTAACAGATGAAAGCGGCACTCGTGGATCTTTTGTTCCATATGCTGTTTAATGATCCAGTTTAGGATACATCCATCGGGGAGGGTGTGCAGGGAGGGAGTGTGCAAGCAACGGTGACCGTTTCGAGGATGATACCTCTTCTACGGGCTCTACAAGGGCTCAAAACTAGTGGCTATTTAAAGGCAGCTAATTTGATCCCAAACAGCTGTGCAGTGATTAAAAGCAATGCATAATACTAAAGAAGTGCTTTTCATATTAAAACCATAGATTGTACATGCGAATTTGTTTCTGACTACATGAAGATTACAAAATTCATTATAAAACCATACAATATTCAATATAAACCGTTTTCAATTGGTTGCCTAGATAACAAAACAGGTATAATCAAATAACATGGAGGTGGATTTCAGATCTAATGTATGGGGAGCAGAGCATTGCAACCATATCAGACCGAGTTATTCCCTATTTTCTTTCCTCTCTTTTTTTCTCCTTTTTTTTTTTTTCTTTCTCTTTTTCCCCTCCTTCCTTCTTTTCTTTTTTTGATGGTGCTATTAAATTATAGCTGTTTATCATCAATTTCAACTACCGTATATACTCGAGTATAAGCCGAGTTTTTCAGCCCAAAAATTGGGCTGAAAAGTACCCACCTCGGCTTATACGCGAGTCAGTGCTGTATACCGATGTATACATCGGTACATACCGATGCATACATCGGTATACAGCAGCCCCTGCATCCCCAGTAATCCAGGGCCCCCCAGCGTCTCTCCGGTCACCTGAAAAGCAAACTATACTTATCAGTGTCCGCTGTCCGCGCCCGCTCGCCTCTGCCCGGTCTGCCGTCTGCGATCCTCCATCTTCATGCGGCGTCTTCCGGGTTCCTGTGCTCGTCGCAGGGAATGACGTCATTCCCTGCGACGAGCACAGGAAACCGGAAGACGCCGCATGAAGAAGGAGGATCGCAGACGGCACTGTCACGGCAGAGGCGAGCAGGCGCGGACAGCGGACACTGATAAGTATAGTTTGCTTTTCAGGTGACCGGAGAGACGCTGGGGGGGCCCTGGATTACTGGGGCCCTGTATACTACCGCTGGGGCTGCAATCTACTACCACTGGGGCTGTATATACTACCACTGGGGCTGTATATACTACCACTGGGGCTGTATATACCACTGGGGCTGTATATACTGCTGGGGCCCTGTATACTACCGCTGGGGCTGCAATCTACTACCACTGGGGCTGTATATACTACCACTGGGGCTGTATATACTACCACTGGGGCTGAATATACCTGTGGGGCTGCTGTATACTACACTGGGGCTGTATATACCTGTGGGGCTGCTGTATACTACCACTGGGGCTGTATATACCTGTGGGGCTGCTGTATACTACCACTGGGGCTGTATATACCTGTGGGGCTGCTGTATACTACACTGGGGCTGTATATACCTCTGGGGCTGCTGTATACTACACTGGGGCTGTATATACCTCTGGGGCTGCTGTATACTACCACTGGGGCTGTATATACCTGTGGGGCTGCTGTATACTACCACTGGGGCTGTATATACCTCTGGGGCTGCTGGATGCTACCACTGGGGCTGTATATACCTGTGGGGCTGCTGTATACTACCACTGGGGCTGAATATACCTCTGGGGCTGCTGTATACTACCACTGGGGCTGTATATACTTCTGGGGCTGCTGTATACTACCACTGGGGCTGTATATACCTCTGGGGCTGCTGGATACTACCACTGGGGCTGTATATACCTCTGGGGCTGCTGGATGCTACCACTGGGGCTATATATACCTCTGGGGCTGCTGTATACTACCAATGGGGCTGTATATACCTCTGAGGCTGCTGTATACTACCTCTGGGGCTGCTGTATACTACCTCTGGGGCTGCTGTATACTACCACTGGGGCTGCTGTATACTACCACTGGGGCTGCTGTATACTACCACTGGGGCTGCTGTATATACCTTTGGGGCTGCTGTATACTACCTCTGGGGATGCTGTATACTACCACTGGGGCTGTATATACCTCTGGGGATGCTGTATACTACCACTGGGGCTGTATATACCTCTGGGGATGTTGTATACTAACTACTGGAGCTGCTGCTGTATATACCACTGGGGCTGCTGCTGTATACTACCACTGGGTAGGCTGCTGTATACTACCATTGGGGGGCCTGTATACCACACTGCTGGGGGCTGTATACCTGTGCTGGAGTCCACCCTCGGCTTATACACGAGTCAATAGGTTTTCCCAGGTTTTGGGGGCAAAAGTAGGGGGGTCGGCTTATACACGGGTCGGCTTATACACGAGTATATACGGTATATCTAGTTTAGTTCACTATTTATTTGTGAACCTTAAATAATTATTCTTGAGAATATAGTAAATGTAATGTATTTGAGCTAAAATGACCGCTGTGAGGTGTTGCTCTTTGTCATTTAGGAGATGGCACATTAAAGTGCCCTACGCTCTAAAACTTCCTTCTCATTTTTTGTAATTAGTTTTATGATTTCTTTCTTTTATTTTTAACATTCCCTCTTTATTTTTTGTGAACAGGTTTTCAACTCGTTAAGACAGACAAACCTGTGTACATGGGAAAGAGAAGAACCAGTTTTTTCACTGTGATTGCAGAGCAAAAGAACAACTACCCCCAGTGGACACCTGACTCAAACTCACATTCTATATTATTACAACTCAATTGGATGTTTGTTTTTTCTGGCATCGCAAGGATATTTATATATGGATCGATTTCACTTACTCGCGTTTTTTTTGCTGCCCATAACTTACATTATTCCTTCTTGGGAGGTATACCATCTTATGTTAAAGATACCAACCATTTCATTGAAAATCTAGACCTCATAGAGTGGCAAGAGGGCTTTAATTTAACATCAATAGATGTTGAAAGCCTCTACACTAAGATCCCACAGCAGAAAGCAGAACAAGTAATAAGAACAATTCTAGAAGAGAACGAAACAGATGAACAAGTGGTAGCCTTTGTATGTGAAGCGTTAAATTACATCTTAACCCACAATGCCTTCACCTTCCTTGGGCAGTGGTACTTGCAGCGGGTCGGTACCGCGATAGGTACCCCCGTTGCATGTACCCTGGCTAATCTATACTTAGCCTTACTAGAAAAAGATCTAGTATTTTCTGAAAATAACCCATTCATCAGACATATAAAACATTACGCACGCTTTGTGGACGATGTCTTTATTGTCTGGGATGGTGAAAAATCAACCTTTGACCAATTTATAAAATACTTGAACCACACTAATGATTACAACATGTTTTTTACATCCAAATTTGGAGGTCAGTGTTTAGAGTTTTTGGACGTTTTTATAAAGATTGAAAATGGTAAAATCAATAGATCAGTATTTAGAAAAAAAACAGCGACAAACGCTCTCCTTCATTACAAGAGTGCCCATCCTTTACACACGAGAACAGGGTTACCATACAGCCAGTTCTTACGTGTTAAAAGGATTAATAATACAGAGACAAATTATAAGATACAAGCAGATGAGCTCAGCATTGCCTTTCAACAGAGAGGTTATCCATCAAATTTGATACACAATGCAAAAAAAAGAGCAGAGGAAAAAACCATCCATTGGGGCTGTCTCAAATAGACAAACAAAAAAAGAACAGGAGGATCATCAAAAAAGATTCTTTTTTAGTTTTAAATTTGGCCCCATGTTTGATAAAGTCTCTGCATGCATAAAAAAACATTGGCACATAATCCAATCAGATAACACCTCTCTAGAGTCATCACATCCTGTAGTGGCCTACAGACGCAGCAGAAATATTGGGGATCTATTAGTGAAGAAACAACTGAAAAATGTTCCCAATACTATTGATTCCTGGCTATCCAGAACACCGATCAAAGGTAATCATATGTGTGGTACTTGTAATTGGTGCAAGTTTTTCAAACCAGGCACAGTCATAAATTTGAATGGTACACTAATCCCAGTGAATTCATTTATAAACTGTAGAACAAAAGGTGTTGTGTACGTTATAATGTGTCCTTGCTCACACTTTTACATAGGCAAAACCATAAGACCCCTATTCCATAGGTTCAGAGAACATTTTAATTCCATTCTATCTGGTAAGGGTAGTCCCAGACTTATAAAACACATCCAAGAACACCATAATGGTAATCCAGAGGTTCTCTCTTTTATGGGGTTAGAAAAACCAGCCGCATTGCCACGAGGAGGAGATTTCGATAGATACCTGATACAAAGGGAATCAAGATGGATCATTTCCTCTGACGCTCAAGGTCCAAGAGGATTAAATGACAAAATTGATATGGCGATATTTTTATGAGTTAGAATATTACCTCTATTCCTTTATTAATTTTCTGACAATTATTTGCAGAGATAAAGAAAAATTCCCTTAATATGAAGGAATAATGTAAGTTATGGGCAGCAAAAAAAACGCGAGTAAGTGAAATCGATCCATATATTTATTTAATCTCAATCGCACTTGACTATTGCAACTTTAATTATCGACCTGAGTTTTTTTTTTTTTTTCCCTATGCTAGATATTTAATATACAATTGACTAATTAAATAAACAACAAAAAATATCCTTGCGATGCCAGAAAAAACAAACATCCAATTGAGTTGTAATAATATAGAATGTGAGTTTGAGTCAGGTGTCCACTGGGGGTAGTTGTTCTTTTGCTCTGCAATCACAGTGAAAAAACTGGTTCTTCTCTTTCCCATGTACACAGGTTTGTCTGTCTTAACGAGTTGAAAACCTGTTCACAAAAAATAAAGAGGGAATGTTAAAAATAAAAGAAAGAAATCATAAAACTAATTACAAAAAATGAGAAGGAAGTTTTAGAGCGTAGGGCACTTTAATGTGCCATCTCCTAAATGACAAAGAGCAACACCTCACAGCGGTCATTTTAGCTCAAATACATTACATTTACTATATTCTCAAGAATAATTATTTAAGGTTCACAAATAAATAGTGAACTAAACTAGATATAGTTGAAATTGATGATAAACAGCTATAATTTAATAGCACCATCAAAAAAAGAAAAGAAGGAAGGAGGGGAAAAAGAGAAAGAAAAAAAAAAAAAAAAAAAAAAAAGGAGAAAAAAAGAGAGGAAAGAAAATAGGGAATAACTCGGTCTGATATGGTTGCAATGCTCTGCTCCCCATACATTAGATCTGAAATCCGCCTCCATGTTATTTGATTATACCTGTTTTGTTATCTAGGCAACCAATTGAAAACGGTTTATATTGAATATTGTATGGTTTTATAATGAATTTTGTAATCTTCATGTAGTCAGAAACAAATTCGCATGTACAATCTATGGTTTTAATATGAAAAGCACTTCTTTAGTATTATGCATTGCTTTTAATCACTGCACAGCTGTTTGGGATCAAATTAGCTGCCTTTAAATAGCCACTAGTTTTGAGCCCTTGTAGAGCCCGTAGAAGAGGTATCATCCTCGAAACGGTCACCGTTGCTTGCATACTCCCTCCCTGCACACCCTCGCCGATGGATGTATCCTAAACTGGATCATTAAACAGCATATGGAACAAAAGATCCACGAGTGCCGCTTTCATCTGTTACCTCAATCCACATGATCAAAATACTCATTTGCCTAATAATTCTGCACACAATGTATCTCTTTTTTTATTCTGTAAAAATTCTAACTTTTTCTTTTTCCCAGTGTCCGAACAGAATAATCGTACGAAAATATATATTTTTTTACATCAGAGAAGCTTGTGCAGGAAGTGTGAAAAGGAAAAAATATCAGGTTGGCAAACTTGATAGCGCAGCAGATATCAAGAATAATTTGTTTTTCTTGTGAATGGTGTGTAGCTTAGAATATATTAAAGATTGTTAGACCTGCATATTTGTAGCTAATTAATTTAAATATATTCCTTGTCAAATCTTTTATAGTCTGAGCAAAACTTTACAGGTAGTTAGAAATTGCTTGGTTTTTCAAGGAATACATGATTTTGCACCTCACTTGATTCCGTACTAAATCAGGTTTCTTGTATAGTATAGAGGTGGCAACCAGTAATCAAAGTTAATTTTTTTTGCTTTCAACAGTGAGGAGGGTTTTATGAACCAGAAGGTCCATCGGGTCAAAAGTCATTCCTCCATCAAGCTGTTGTTCCTTTAATGAGGACCTTACTTCTTCGATTCAATAAATTGGATGTTTATAAACATAAGAAAGATAAGCTGGCCTGCTGCATGTATGAACTGGCTTGACTGCTGCTTATAACATGTTTGATCTTATAACTCATTATTTACATCAAAAAGATAGACCATTTTTTTTGATTAAAAAAAAAAACATTTTAAAAGTAAAAGTCTAATTTACAATATAATATTTTTCATTTATTCAAAGGAAAGAAGAGACCCAATAAAAAAAAATCAACCCTAGAGCCACATACTGTAGTACCATATAATACCTTTCAGGGGTGTTGCTAGGGTCAGAAAAAAATGAAACCCAAAGCAAAAGCTTTGTAGTCTACCTCTCCCATACTCCCAAACAAAATATGTAACACCACAGATGACATAGTGATAATTCTTTGACTACATATAATGTAGATGAAACCTACAGTCCCAGGTAACACTATAGTTTAAACAGTATTTATATGCAGCAACAGAATTAAAGGGTAAAAATACATACAACATGTTGGAAAAGTGTGTTGCATTAAAACTCCTTTCTAGAGATGAGCGAACTTTCCCCAAACATGTTCGCAAATTTCAAATTCGGTGCAAACATTGATGATATGATTTGTGGTCGGGAAACCGAAGAAACTCACTTAAAAAATGGCGAATGCTGCTTTGTTTGTAGAAAAAATTTCAAAATTTTAAAATGGCCATAAAACGTTCCTTCAAGGTTTGGGGCCAAAACGCTCATTGGAAGACCCAGTGGCTGAAAACAACCCTAATCGAAGGCTAGGTATTGTTTACAGCCATCGGGTCTACTGGTTTCTTTCTTTTCTTTTCAAAATTCTTTTTATTAAAGAGTTGACAAACATTACAAGGTATAACTGTCACATATAGGGTAAGTTCACACTTACCCGGCGGTTCGGTCGGCGGCTGCTGGCGGGATCCGCCAGGAAGCTCCGGCGCCGTGCACCGGCTTCCTGGCGGGTATGTGCGGGCGGTATCCGGCGGCTGCCCAGCGGGTTCTCGGCGGAGATTCTGCAGCGGCTGGAAGCAGCACATGATTCTGCTTGCAGCCGCTGCAGAACCGGCCGGTTTTTAGAACATGGTCATTCTTTGCTAACCCGCTGGGAAACCTGCGGGTTAGCAACGGATGACGCTGGGTAACCGCCGGTGTGTGCACAGCCTTGGGCGGGTTACATTAGTTTCAATGTTAATCCAAACGTCGGTTTGGATTAACATAAATTTAAATAAAACTAATGTATGCAAAACGGCGGTTTACACAGGTAAACCGCCGGAAACCCGCCCAGTGTGCACATACCCATAGAGTACAAGCCTTACTTGCGTAACTGAAAAAGTTATGTACAAATGTGCGGATTTGAATAGTGGGATCATAACAAACAATGTGAAAAATGAAGTCCACACTGTGATAATGTACCATTCTTCAACAATCAAAACTAACCGTTCTGGGTATGGAGTGTACGTCTATTACAAGAATAAAGTAAAGAAAACTTAAATCCGCTCTGATATTCCAGGCTTGCCTGAGAAGCAAAAAATTAAGAAACTGTACCATAAAACAAGTACAAACAATAAAAAATAGAGAGTAAAAGAAAAAACAAGGGGGGAAGGAGGTAGGAATAGATATAACAGAGGTGGTGAAAGATGGAAAAGGTATAGAGGAGGGTAAAGGGAGGAGGGAGGAGGGATGTCGGCACAAGTGGGTGCGTGGTATGACATGCTAAAATTCAGTTTATTTAGTCAAGGTAGAGGATCTATAATTAACACATGGTTGCTAGGTGTCTAAAAAGAAGGCTTGTGAGTGGTTCACCAGGGACACCGTTTCAGCCACATGATAGAGAAAATATACCTTATCTTGGTACCCAGCCAGAATCCTGCGCCACACTGATGAGGGGCAACAACCCCGAAACAGCTGTCTGTGGTTGGATACCTAGTCCATGGTAAACCCCTGGCCATATCTTCAAGCTCGCAAGGGCTGGATAGTGACTTAAGGGCTACTAATACCCTGAGCTAGGTCCTTCCCTGGTGGGATAACTGGCTGGTGTCCATGTTGTAGACTCTTAACCGAGGCTCCATGGACTTCATCTGCATATTCAAATTCTAGGGAGCAATGCACCTTGGGTTTCACTGTGTTTGAGTGCTTTAACTGGTGCCCGCAGTGTTATCCTCCACTGGTTTCCACAAGGTCAGTGGGTGCTTTGTGATGTCTTATCTTGGAGATGTAGTAATGTGGGAAGATTAGTGGTTTTCCAATGGACCGGTATTAATAGTTTGGCAGCAGCGAGAATATGTTGAGCCAAGATCTATGCCTTTCTATGTTCTGGCTAGATCAAAAAGTTCAGTAAGCTGTCTCTGGTTTTAATTTCAAATCTTTCTGTAACACAGTGCTAACAAGGCTCTTGACTTGTTGCCAGAATTTAAGGATGACGGGGCATTGCCACCAAATATGAAAGTAGCTGCCAGGATCCTCTCCGTATCTCCAGCACCCAAAGGAAGCATCTGCACTCCAGCCAGAACTCTTGAGTGGTGTATGATACCATCTCGTAATTATTTTGAAGGAGTTTTCCTGCGCTCGGACACACTGGATCGGGCCATGGGAGTGCTTATATATATGGAGAGTCTGGGCCGGTGTGAAGTCGTAGCCCAAGTCCCGCTCCCAATGTAAGTTATATGCTCTTTTTGGACAGCTGTCAGAGGTCAGTTAAAAAGGATTTCCTTAGCATTGCAAGGTGTTGGAATCATCGCCTCTACAGGTGATTAAATTACCACCTGTGCAATGCTTGGCAAATTATGAAAACTTGCATTGTTTGCAGCCCTTGAGGACTGAAGTTGCCCAGCCCAGCCCTAGACGTCTCTGTGGAGGTAGCCAGGTGACAAGAAGAATCCTTGAGTGCTTCCACCACAACTACGCCGCTCACTGGACTTTTTTAGGCCTTGTGGAAATTGTACTTCACTTGATGCTTTTTTTTACGCAGATTTTGAGACTCTGCATCAAAATCTGCATATCTATCCTAAAGGAAAAAAAGTTTATGAGAGTTCAGAAGTGCTGTGCCCATGTTGCTTTTTTTCCTATCAGATTTGGTGCAGATTTCTTTTTTCTGCCTCAAAATCTGCACCAAATCGGCAAGGAAAAAAAGCAACATTGGCACAGCACTTTTGAATACTCATAGACTTTGTTGGCTTCAGAATAGACATGTAGATTTTGAAGCAAATTCTCAAAATCTACGTAAAAAAGCATCAAACAATGCATTGAGGGCACAGAGCTTTACAAGCATATGGGGGTTTCATATTCACAGAAAGAATCCCCCACATCCTGTGAGAGCAGGCAAGCAGGCATTGTATGAGAAGCGGTGCCATTACAAACATTACCGCAGTGCAGATGAGAGGGGTCACACAGATCCTGTCTTGCAAGTTTGAAATGTAATGCACTCCCTGACATCACTGCTCCTCACACAGAAGCAAACTGACTTAATAATCAGGCACCTCCCATCAGTGGAGGTGGCCTGATATACCAGAGGAAGAGCAGCTATTGGTTGAGGGGAGTATCAGGTTGAACCGTGCTGGCCCCTAAAGTCACAGGAGAGGAGTGCACCTAGTGCGCCGCTGATTGGTCACATGAATACGACCATTGTAATGTGCTCATGTGTGAGCCCGGTGGTCAGCTGACAGGTAGGGAACCCGGCGACGGCTCCGAGACACAGTACGCCTGGATGCTGGATGCCCGGTCGGCAGAGGAGCAGAGGGTGCTGACCCGGGAGAGGTGAGCTGGGGAGCAGTGCCAGGGGACCTAACAGCACCCCCTCCCTCACGCCCCCTCCTCCGAAGGCACGCTAAGAACCGCTCCAGAATGCGTGGCGCATCAATGTTCTCCCGCGGCTCCCAGGTCCTCTCCTCAGGACCGAAGCCAACCCAGTCAATCAAGAAGAGGGTCTTGCCTCTACTCTTCTTCATGACAAGGATGTCCCTGACCTCATAGACATTCTCGTAGCTGAGAGGCCGTGGCATGGAATCGGAGGATGGATGGAAGAGATTAAGCACCATTGGTTTCAACAACGAGACATGAAAGGAATTGGGGATGCGAAGTGAGGCAGGCTGTCTCAACTTGTAGGCAACATTGTTGATGCATCCAAGGACTTTGAAAGGACCGGTATAACGCAGCCCTAACTTGTTGGATGGCACCTTCAACCTGACGTATCTGGAAGACAGCCACACTTTATCGCCCAGGAGATAAGACGGTGCATCTAAGTGTCTCTTATCGGCAAGTCTCTTCATCCTGCGGAGGCTTGTGTAAGGGCGTCTCTGGTCTCACTCCAGATCCTGGTAAAGTCCATGGACAATGTATCGGCCACCGGGTTGCTGGACGCTGTGGAGAACGGAAGAGGTAAACCAGGATGTTGCCCGAATACCATGACAAAAGGAGATTTAGCTGACGACTCACTAGAGTGATTGTTGTAAGCCAATTCCACCCAAGGAAGAAGACTGGTCCAGTTATCGTGATGTGCACTGGCGAAGTGCCGGAGGTAGGTGGTGAGGACTTGGTTAATGCGCTCCACCTGCCCACTGGACTGCGGATGATAAGCCAAGGAGAAGTCCAACGTGATGTCCATATGCTTGCACAGCGCCCTCCAGAACCGGGAAGTGAACTGATCTCCCCTATTGGACATGATGTGACGAGGAAATCCGAGGAGCCGGAAGATCTGTTCGATGAAAATCTTGGCTAACTCAGGAGCGGATGGTAGTCCGGGTAAAGGAACGAAGTGAGCCATTTTGGAGAAGCGATCCACGACTACCCATATGACTGTACAGCCAGAGGAGCAGGGTAGATCCGTAATGAAGTCCATAGCTATGTGTTGCCAAGGAGCTGATGGGATCGGGAGAGGCAATAGATGTCCAGCCGGTAACTCTCTGGACACCTTATTTCTAGCACAGGACGGACAGGACACAGCAATGTCGTGGATGTCTGACGGATAGTAGGCCACCAATAGTGACGAGAGATCAAAGAGAGAGTGTTTTTAACTCCCATGTGACCGGTGATTCTCGTCCAGTGTCCCCATGCCAGGACCACCTTCTTCTGATCCTGTGCTACAAAGGTCTTTCCCGGTGGAAGTCCAGCTACACGTAAGAGAGCCACGGTAATTATCTTGGTAGGATCGATGATATGGAAGGTCTCCTCTTCCACATCCGACTGCTGGAAGGACCTTGACAGAGCATCAGTCTTGACGTTTTTACTGCCAGGCTGGAAGTGCAGGTCAATAGAGAAACGGGCAAAGAAAAGGGACCACCGGAACTGCCAGGGGCTGAGCCTCTGGGCGACTGGAGAAAACAGGTTCTTGTGATCCGTGTAGATAATAAACGGATGAACGGCACCCTCAAGGAGGTGTCGCCTCTCCTCCAGTGCCAGTTTGATGGCCAGCAATTCACGATCCCAAATAGAGTAGTTGCACTTCGATGAGGTAAAGACTTTGGAGAAAAACCCGCAGGTGACTAACCGACCTGAAGAGGATTTCTGGGAGAGAACAGCCCTTGCTCCTATGGAGGAGACGTCTACCTGTACGATGTACTGTCTGTTCACCTCTGGTCAGTGCAAGGCAGGAGCCTCGGCGAATGAGCGCTTTAAGGTGGAAAAGGCGTTCTTGGCCTCTGGGG
Source organism: Allobates femoralis (assembly GCA_033576535.1). NCBI lineage: Eukaryota > Metazoa > Chordata > Amphibia > Anura > Aromobatidae > Allobates > Allobates femoralis. The sequence goes on from JARQOC010000003.1 coordinate 507,286,338, forward strand.
TCCAGTCGCAGGTTTTTGCTCCCTTAGGGTACCTTTACACGCGGCTACATTTCTAGGGTGGCTACAGGTAACTTACTGGTTGCAGTGAAATCATGGAGACAAGGTTCTATCTTGTTGCTGTGTACAAATGGAATAATCTCTCCATGATTTCACCTCAACCAGTAAGTTACCTGTAGCCACCCTAGAAATGTAGCCACGTGTAAAGGTACCCTTACAGATGAGAGCCATGATGGGCTTGATCAAGGACGAGAAATGGGGAATGAATTGCCGGTAATAATTTGCAAAACCAAGGAACCGCTGAATAGCCTTAGTCCCCACAGGATGGGGCCACTTCAGCACGGCAGAGAGCTTATCGGGATCCATCCGTAATCCGGAGTTAGAGATTATGTATCCGAGAAAGGGCAAAGAGGTCTGCTCAAAGACACATTTCTCCATCTTGGCATACAACCGATTCCTCCTTAGTCGCAGAAGGACTCGCTGCACGTCCCGTCTATGAGAGGACAAATCCGGGGAGAAGATGAGGATATCGTCCAAATATACCACCACACACGTGTACAACAGATCACGAAAGATGTCATTGACAAACTCCTGAAACACTGCTGGAGTGTTACACAACCCGTACGGCATGACCAAATACTCATAATGGCCATCCCTGGTGTTGAAAGCTATCTTCCATTCGTCTCCGGCACGTATGCGAACCAGGTTGTATGCTCCTCGGAGGTCTAATTTCGTGAAGATGCGAGCCCCTTTGAGCCTGTCAGAGAGGTCTGGAATCAGCGGCAGGGGTTATTTGTTCTTGACGGTGATGGCATTCAAGCCTCTGTAATCTATGCAGGGTCGAAGGGTGCCCTCCTTCTTTTTCACAAAGAAAAAACCAGCGCCAGCAGGGGACATGGATTTTCGAATGAAGCCCCTAGCCAAGCTGTCCGTGATGTACTCAGACATGGCTTGTGACTCGGCTGGAGACAACGGGTAGATTCGTCCCTTAGGTGGTGTGGCACAAGGAACCAGATCAATAGGGCAATCATACGGCCGATGAGGCGGGAGGACCTCTGCCTCCGTCTTATTGAAGACATCCACGTACTGCCAATAGGCAGTCGGTAAACCAGGAAGAATAGAAGCTGGTTGAGGGGAACCAGGTGGCAGAACAAACTTCAGACATCTCTCATGGCAGAGAGGACTCCATCGCAGAACATCGTCGGAGCGCCAGTCCAGGACAGGTTCATGAACCCGAAGCCAGGGAAGCCCGAAGAGCAGGGCATGGGAGACACCAGGCATGACGTAGAAGGCGATCTTTTCACAATGTAGAGCCGCAATCTTCACGTCCACCTCCTCTGTCACTTTGGTGACGATCTCCTGCAGTGGTCTGCCATCTACCGATGCAATCACGCGAGGCGTCACCAGAGGTGTTATAGAGAATCCAAGTCGAGTCACCACCTCTTGCCGAATGAAATTTCCTGCAGCCCCAGAATCTATGTAGGCTAACTCAGAAAAGCGTCTCTGCGGACGTATCACCTGCACGGGCAGGGTGAGGGGTTGAGATGCATCATTCTCACCTAGGATGGTTTCTCTTATGCGACCTAGGTGGAGGACTTCTCCAGGTCTTTCAGGACAATACCGGTACAGGACGGATTTCTTCTCCCTGGCGGCTTCATGGGAGCGCTCTTGGAAACACAAGTCGTGGCTAGAGACATCAAGTCCTCCAGCTGGTCTGGTATATCCCGACCCACGAGTTCTTTATACAGGCCACGCCAGAAAGCTCCAGTCAGCGCTTTGTTATTCCATCTCACCTAGGAGGAGAGGATGCGGAGACGGATGGCGTATTGCCCAACAGTGAGCGTCCCTTGACGGAGGTTGAAGAGTGACTCCATAGTAGACGCGACCCGACTGGGTTCATAGAAGACCCTCCGGAATGTCTCCAGAAAGGTTGACAAGTAGAAGACCACTGGGTCATCATGCTCCCATAGAGGGTTAACCCACGCCAGAGCCTCGCCCTCCAGGTGGGACACCACGAAAGCCACTTTGGCTCGATTGATGGGGTACTGCTGTGGCAGTAGTTCAAAGTGTAAGCGACACTGGTTGAGGAAGCAGCGGCACATCCCAGGGTCTCCGCCGTATCTACGTGGTCTCCCAAGGCGAGAAAGTTCGGGACGCCACCCGGGGGTGGTCATAGGATACAGCCTGGGCCGAGGCCGTTGATGCAGATTGCACGGAGTCCAGATGATCCTCCACGGAGGATATGCAAGACCGCATATCTCATTGTGCTGACAGCTCCTGCTGTAGGCTCGCAGGCTGACCGGCGTGTGCCGGGTAGGAGGTTTGCAGGGTATCTATGGACTGAAGACAAGCCGCTATGCGGCTCCGACTCTCCCGATGATAAACCAGCTCCTTTTGCTCTGAGAACAAGGTAACAGCGGGATCCATGGCCTGATTATTCTGTCACGCTTCCGGGGGAAGGCGCCCTAGAGTGGATCAACAGGGCCGTGGTACTGAACTCCCCTGCGTGAGTTGGTCCTAATTTTAACCAACCCCTATACAGAGTTTGTCAGGGGCAAGCCCAGGGGTCTAAATACCCCAGCTGCTAGTACCAGGGGGGCGGCTCGTAAGGTTAGGCTATGCTACGGCACAGCTAAGGAGTCCGGGGTAACAGGGTACAAAGCTAGAAGAACAGGAATGGTGCTACTGGAGAAGAGCACTGCAGGGATTCCAGGAAACAGAGTACAAGGAAGGCCTGACCAACAGTCAGCAAGGCAGAAGCAAAATGACTTAATAATCAGGCACCTCCCATCAGTGGAGGTGGCCTGATATACCAGAGGAAGAGCAACTATTGGTCGAGGGGAGTGTCAGGTTGAACCATGCTGGTCCCTAGAGTCACAGTGGAGGAGTGCACCTAGTGCGCCGCTGATTGGTCACAAGAATACGACCATTGTAATGTGCTCATGTGTGAGCCAAGTGGTCAGATGACAGGAAAGGAACCCGGCGACGGCTCTGAGACACAGTACTCCTGGATGCTGGATGCCCGATCGGCAGAGGACCAGAGGATGCCGACCCGGGAGAGGTGAGCTGGGGAGCAGTGCCCGGGGACCTAACACCTTACTAACTTGGCCAGTAATATTGGGTATCTGATTGACGCCTCATCATTACGAACCTCTGGGTTTGATGTCAACTGACATTACCCAGCTGGCATCAACTTCAAATATCATTATCCTGCTTGCCTATGCACCAGAACAGCTAGAGAGCTTTAGCGAAGTAACAGGAATGTCGCATGTAATTGAGGCGCCACTGGTGAGGCGGCTGCTGCGTGATAATTTTTTAAAAGATTTTAAAGATTACACATGTTTTCAGCTGTTCAATTGGATGGATTGATAGATATATAGATAGATAAAAAGAATAGATGATAGATATATGGATATTAAACAGCTATACAGTGACCCACCCTCCTAAATATTGTAAGCATGCACCCTTTTGAGCCTTTCATATTGCACTAAAGGGCCTTTTATTTAGCTACAAATAAATAATAAAAATAATTACATAGGGTACGCCGTATTTTTCATTGGCCAACTAGGGTACAGCAGAGAGGTAGAGCCTGCTGACCACAGCTGACAGTTTTATCTTGACTGGTAATCCAAAAGAGAAGTCACCCCATGCTATTTTTTTCAAACTATTCATTTAAAAATAAATAAATCATTTGGAAAAAAAATGATGTAGAGTCCTACCATTTTGGACTACCAGCCAAGGTAAAGCTGACATCTGGGGATTGGTATTCTGAGGGTGGGAAGAGACATTTTTCAGCTGTGATCCAACCCTGAATTGATAATTTTGTAGTGTCTGATACCCCAGCATTACCAATCCAGTGACTAAATAGTTACAAAGCACAGATAAAGAGAAAAATCCTTTATTAGAAAGAAAACACAAGGTGAAAATTAATTTATGGTACACAAAACACACAGACAACCCGCTGTCACCCATTTATTAAGACCAAATATACCCTCAGATATTAGTCCACAGAAATGCTCCTTGAAGATCTGCAGCACTGCTACATCCCTGCGAGCAGACACATGTCCATTCACCTGGTACAGCAGGTTCACACTGACACATGGATGTTCCTGTGGTTGTGGTGCCATGAGAGAGTTAGTCTGATGACTCTAAAGAGCTGTGAATGCTCTGTCCTCAGATTAACTGTTTAATGTCACAGCTCAGTTCAGAAAGCCAGATGTCAGTGTTTGAGCACTATTCCGGGTGGGCAGACACATCTCCACTTATCGAGATGAAACAGAGCTAAGATGGTTTGTCACGAAACAATTTGTGCTGGCTGTGGATTACCATTGGAGGGTATATTTGGTGGTAATAAAGAAGTGAAACAGGGATGTCAGAGTGTTTTATTCCAAATATATGATTTTTCTCTGTTTTGTGTGTTTTCACTTCTTAGTTTTTGATTGATAACACTGGGGAACACAATTTTTTAGGAGTTAGGTCAGACAACTGTTCTTAATTAATTTTTGGATGCTGAATCCAGAAATGATCTCAGTTTTTCTCTATCACGTCAAGTTTTTGAACTATAGAATTTTTGTCTTCTCAAAAATTTGTAAACTACTGTACCTAAAAAGTGTTGTTTTTTTTTTTTTAAATAGTACAAATATGAACAAAAAATGAAATATATAAGAAATAGGCATGACAAATATGTTTTTTAACACTATCATGTTTTTTTACAAAGGATATATATATATATATATATATATATATATATATATATACACAAGTATTTAAGGTAAAAATGTTTATAGCTTTTTCTGGAGTGTTTAACTTGAGGACAATCACGTTTGATGCTCCAGCAATAGTCAGCCATCATATGTACATCCCATCTACCCTGGTAACGGTCTTCCATAACCTTCAAATCTTGGTGAAATCGTTCACCTTGCTCATCGCTAACAGCACCAAGATTTTCCGGAAAGTTGGCAAGATGGCAATGCAGAAAATGTAGTTTAATACTCATGTTGCAACCAAGCACTTTGTAGCTCTCCAATAGTTTCTGAACAATTTCTTTGTAATTACTTGCACGTGTATTTCCAAGAAAGTTCTTGACGACGTCTTTGAATGATAACCAAGCATTCTTCTGAAGATCTGACATAGTCTCGGTGAAATGTTCATCTTTGATGAGCTGTCGAATTTGTGGACCATCAAACACACCAGCCTTGATTTTTTCAATGGACAGTCCAGGAAGTGCCAACATGATGTACTTAAAACATAAAACAGTCGCCGTCAGTTGGCAATGCTTTTACAAATTGCTTCATGAGGCCTAGTTTTATGTGCAGAGGTGGGAATAGTATATTCTTCCTGTCAACAAGTGGCTGATGTAGAATGTTAGGATCTCCAGGTTTAAGACCAGATCTTGGAGGCCAATTCGACTCATCCCAATGCTTTTCTCGAGCTCTGCTATCCCACATACAGAGAAAGCAGGGATACTTTGTGTACCCACGTTGCTGACCAAGAAGGAAGCAAACCATTTTAAGGTCAACACAGATGATCCAATTGTGTGTCATATTTCAATAACTCAATAACTCTCTTTACATCTCCATGTTCTTCACGAAGAGAGACAGAATGCCCAATAGGGACTGCACCAAATAAATTGCCATTGTGTAGAAGGACACACTTGAGTTATCAATAAACAGTCGCCATTCATTTGGATTGTAGATTGAAAGCCCTAATTCTTGTAGTAAACCAGGAATATTATGGCAAAACACAAAACCGCTGTCACACCAAAAGTACTGCAAAAATGTACTTTCTCTAGTACGAAAGTATGATACCTTCGCTCCTTGTTCAAGTAACTGTTTCTCATTCAGCCTTGATGCTAGTAATTCTGAAGCTTTTTTTTTTTTTTTAAATATTTTATTTTCAATTTTTTTTCCCACAAAATTTAACAACATAACAACAAACAATAGAAGCCAAATCACATATATCAATAATAACAGTAAAGGAGAAGAAAAAAAAAAAAAATAGAAAAAAAAAAAAGGGGAAAAGAAAGAGGATCATACAATCGATGTTCACAAAACACTTCTGGGTAAAGTGCAAATTGTTATAAATAAATTAGTATTATGATACAATAAATCAAAACTAGCTTATTTTCATCGTAATCAAATCAAATCAACCTCATAACGACATCATAGTATCCATACCCTTTTTCTAGGCTATATAATATTTACTAACTACCCAGGGCTGCCACATCATTGTTACCTTTCTTTTCCTTGAGTTAGATTGAACCAACATTAATTCATATTTACAGTGTAAATTTACTCTTTCTATTATCTCTTTTATATTTGGAGGAGGAACTTCTTTCCATTTCGTTGCCAACAATATACGGGTTGCTATCAATATGTGCGAAACTAACCCTCTTATTTGACTTGGAATATTTTCCAAGCCAATATGAAGAATCGCCATACAAGGATTAATTAGTACCGCGACTCCTGTAATTTCCAAGATCACCAGAGGGGCAAGAGCTAGACACGCAAACCAAACATGTTTCTGAGAGCCTACCTGTCCGCAACCTCGCCAGCATAAGCAAGAGAGGTGCGGGCTGAACTTAGCAATTCTATTTGGGCACCAATACCATCTCAGTTGCGTTTTCTTCAGTTGTTCCATGTGATTTATACATGAAGACACTCTTTTGATCTCCTTTATACTATTCCCCCAGCGATTACTCGCACAGTAACGAGTCCAATGCAAGTCAATGGCAATCCTAGTTTTGTCAGAGTTTACTTTTTCTCACTCGCTAGACTCGCTATATCACATCGCTATGTAGCTTGAATATTCCCAAAGCAGCGAGTCTGAGCGAGTCTACGAATCCGAGTCCTGAATACTGTATTCAGGACTCGCGAATACAGAATCTGTTATGTTCTGACAAAGCTCCTGAGACAGCCTAGCGTGTTAGGTCAGAAAACTTGTGAAGATGGACAAGCATGTTAGCCAATCATATTCAGTAATGCCACAGCCATGTTGGTTGTGGCAGGACTATGATTGGCTTCTGTCCATCGTGATGCCTATGTCATGTATGAGAGGCGAGGCTGTATATAAGCCTTGCCACCGCCATTTCCTCCACATTCCTGTGACGATCTGAGCCTAGTGCAGGGTGAGGTAGATGCTGGAGCAGATCATAGGGAGTGTCAGTCAGTGTAGGGAAACTTCAAGATTCCTTATATTTAACCCAAACAGCTCTTCTGAGAGCTACTAGGAGGACAGAGGAGTACTGTGTAGAGGACTGTAGGCAGACAGGCAGGCAGGGAGGAGCAACCTTACAGTGCACACAGGACTGACCTCATAGCTTAGGCTGGGTTCACATTTGCAGACCCCTCCGCAGCGTTCTGTAGAGGGGATCCGCAATGTGACCGCAGCGGCCGCCAGCTCCTATCTTTATAATGGGAGCGCACGGTGCTGCACTTGACAGCGCTGGACCGTGCGCACCCATTCACTCCCATATGTGACGCCTGCGTACAGATCACACAGTCTCGTCCGCACCAGGGACGCGACATGTTGCAGCAAAAAACTGTTGCGAGTGGGGTTTCCAAAATGGCAATGGGAGCGCTTTCCGAGACATATCTGCGATTTGTAAATCGCACATTACTCGCTATTACTCGCTTCCCCATTCATTAACATTGGACTCGCTAGACTCGCAACGAGTAGCGAGTCCCGGGCTCGGACTCGCTAGAGTCAAGCGATTCCAAGTAATTTAGGACTCGCCCATCACTACTGATGGTAGATTTGGATATTCTATTTTACTTTTATTTTTCCTGTTAAATCCTGATGTTTTCACTAAACAGAAGTAACAGTCTGTGGAATGACTTTATTGCTCTCTCCACACCATGGGGATACCAAATGCCAACTTTTCACGTGTTCACCGCTCATCCAAATAAATTCCTTGTGGGTCTAGTTTCCAAAATATGGTAACTCATGGGGGCCTTCCAATGATTCGGTGCATCGGAGCTCTCCAAACAAGACATGACACACACAGACCATTCCATCAAAATCTGTGTGAATAAACAGTAGTTTTCTGCCACATATGAGGTCAGCGCACTCAGGACAAGTTGCCCAGTGAATTTTATGATCCATTTTATCCTTTGCCCTTGTTAAAATTAAAAACCAACAAATTCTGGCAAAATGCAAGCAGTGATTATGCAAGAATGGACTACTATCAGTCAGGATTTGGTCCAGAGGTTGATTGAGAGCATGCCAGGGAGAATTGCAGAGGTCCTGAAGAAGAAGGGTCAACACTGCAAATATTGACTTGCTGCATTAACTCATTCTAACTGTCAATATAACCTTTTGGTACTCATAATATGATTGCAATTATATTTCTGTATGTGATATAAACATCAGACAAACACAAATAAAAACCAGAGGGCAGCAGATCATGTGAAAATATAATTTTGGTGTCATTCTCAAAACCTTTGGCCATGACTGTATACTATGGTCAGAATTATAATAAGACATAAGTTGCATTATGTTGTAGAATAAGGATAATGTGTGTTGAACTATTCCATATGGATGTACAACAATGTTGTGATATTGTAATACCTTACCCAGAAGGTGTTTGAGATTATTTACTGTTTCACGTATGTCCCTCCCACTCTTGACCTAGTCACGCTTCTACGCACCCCGAGGTGTCTGCACATGGCGCCTTCAGAATGTCCACTACGCATGACGATCGGCGTTGCCCAGGAAACGCCGTAGCGTTGGCGCGTGGTTTGGAGGCGCCAGAAGATTGTGGACACATCATCCGGGTGCACAGCAGTAGTGCAAATGGGACAGCAGTGTGGCGGGCGGGAGATGTCATCTTAAGGGGGGTATAAATGGGATTAAGAAGGGACACTAGGCACTGCTACCCTTGAGGAAGGTACACACCGAAACGGCCTTGGGCACACGTGTCGGAATCTGCTGGCATCCTGCTATCCAGCACACATGGGTAAGCTCATTACTATTTAATCCGGACCCTTTGAGTTAGGTGGATACCCATGTTCCAGTAAAATTATGTTGTCGGTGAATTGATGATCGATGCTGTAGTTTTTTGTCTCCCAAAAGGGAGGACTATAGTTAGACCTCTATACAGTGTAGGTGGGGGTTTCACGTTCCCTGTAGTTTATTTCTCCATGTGATTGTAGTACAGTAGAGTAACATACATGATTGAAGCTGAGTGTATGGAAAATGTTGCACACTGACATGATGATGTTTTTCTCTGTACTGCGGATAATTGCAAGGATGTAACAATTCCTGACCTTTACATTGGCCTTACTTGAACACCCTAGTGAGATCCCCTGTGTGGGATTGACCATCTTTTGTCTTTTTATATAAGATAAATGAATAAACTTTTGCAATATAAGAACTCCATTTGTACTTGCACATGATTTAAAATACAGCAGAGCCCTTTTTTAATTATTTCTTGAAATAATTTAAAATAAACTGATGTGGTGCTTCACCATATTTTTGGTTTCCAGCCAGGTACAACTACACAGCTGTGGGCTGGAATCCTCAGCGTGGAGAGGCCCAAGTGTTCTGGGTCTACCATGCTGCAAATTGCAGCCCGCAGCCTCCCCAGGAAATGGCTCATTTATTAGAAGCGCCATTTCTTGTCACTGTACCCAGACCCTTCCAGTTTCTCTGGTGCTGGTAGCAAACTGAGTAATAAAGGGGTTAATCTCTGCTTTGTATTGGCAGCTGACACTAGGCCCGAGGTTCATAATGTCGGGCCAATGTTAGACCTTGCCATTACGAACCTCTAAGTAAACGGTAAATAAGACACCACACTGTGAAAAAATCATTTTATTAGAGCAAAAAACACAAACACATATTTGAAATCCATATCTATTACTCCCATATATCCTCCAACATAATCCAAAAAGATTGTCCCACATCACTACGTCGCCTCCAGAGACTGCAGCAAGAAATCAATGGTCCTTTTTCTGCAATGTCTGGGGTCTCACTGATGCTGCAATATATGACAATAATCTGCCATACAGTGCAGCTGTCAGTGCTGCAAGCCCAAGTCCCAAGGATTATATGATCTGTGAGGCTTGGGTCAGGTGATCACATGTTGCCATGGCAATGTTGGGTTACCATGGCAATGTCGAGTTACCATGGTAATCGATCAATTGTAATTACATTAGGATAGGGTAGAGGTGAGTAACCGTGCACTCCCTCTTCCTGGACTCCAAGTGCTGTAATCAGTAAGATCACAGCACTTAGAGGATGACACAGAGCAAAGGACAGAGATAGCACAGATCTGTCCCTTGCTGTCAGATCGCTCTTCCTCAGCCTCATCTCCTCCATGCACGGGATGAGTCTGAGAAAAGCGGGCACAGGCCTGGAGGGAAGCGGAAGGAGGAAGGGAGCAAAGAAAGGAAGAGGGTAGCAGGGACAGGAGGGGAGAAGACAGAGGAGCGTAGTGGACAGTGGACGAGGGAAGCGGGCACAGGGCGGGAGGGGAGAAAATGGAGGAGGAGAGCAGACAGAGGAAGAGGGGAAAAAAAGGAAGAGTGGATGGAGGAAGAGGGGAGCAGGCACAGGAGTGAAGGCATGGGCAAGCACAGGCAGCATGATGAGTGCAAGAACCGGGCACAGCTGACAGCCTGGCTCCTGCAGAAATCATGCAGAAAAGTGTCCATATTCAGCACTTTCCTGCACGATCATGGTGTGATCAGTCAGTCAGGTTAATTACTCGATTACATCGCTCTGGGTGTCTTGTGACATCAAATCATTTTCTAGCTGCATTGGAGAAGATCTTATAGCCTTAATTTTTTTTGCCCTTGATTATTTGCTTAAACATAATTTTTTTATGTTTAATGGTCAATTTTTGTTCAGTGTAAGGGAGCTTTGATGAGATCAAAATTTTCCCCATCTTTTTCTAAACTTTTTTTGCTTGGGGGTAGAATAGATTTATTATTTTTCCACTCTTAATCTCTTTACACTATGGTGTGGTATGTCAGATACATGGATGATATTCTCATTATCTTTTCACACCATTCCTAATTGATTTTTTTCAGTAAAAATTAATGTAATCATTTTTAACCATAATTTTAAAAATAATTCCATTTGTTTTTTTGATTTAGTGCTTGAAGCGGACAGAGAGAGGGGTGGGGACATATGCTCACAGGAAAATTTCCGCAGAAAATACTATATTGAGAGCCGATTTGTGCCACTCCAAGCCTTTAAACTAATATCCCTGTAGGTGAGTTGACAAGATGAAAATGTAATTTTTCTGAAGAGGAAAGATATGTATTGGAGAAATCTGTTATTTGTCATCGGTTGTCAGTCAGAGGTTATCAGGAATGGGAATTACATTAAGCTTGTAAAAAAAAATCACAGCAAGATTAATTTTTAAAACTAAACCTGAAAGAAAAAAACATGAAAAACTTATATTTGTCAGCACTTATAGCAAGGGATACAATTAGATAAAAATGTAGTGAAAATATATCTGCATGTTCTTAAGGGGGAGCCCCCTTTAAATAATGTAATAAAAATGGTTATTTTAAATGAAAAAATCTTCCACTTTATTAGGGTTGTTGTCTCTCAGACTTGTTCAGGATGATCATAAAATATCTGGTATTTGATTGTCTTGTAAAGGTTTTTTATGTGCAGGATTGCAAAATGTGAATCATTTAAATATGCTTATATCACTAAATCATTAAAAATGGTGGCTACATCAGAGATTTTATAAGTTGCAGCAGTTCTTATGTTGTTTATTGTATACAGTGCCCACGATATAAAATATATTGGATGTAGTAGTAGACAATGGATCAATGAGCATATTCTGTAAGTGGTGATGTAGCAAATCTTTCTAATGTATCCTGACATTTTTTCCAGGCACATGATGGTGATTTGAAAGGCTTTGTCAGTTTAGATGTTGAGAAGGTTAAAAGACCCACTAGGGAATGAGACCAAGGAAGAATCTTACTGAATCATGAAGCCTATTGGATTATCATGGTGGAAACTTTTCACCCAGATGGACTAAATAAAAGGTTTGATTTAATCCAATTGATTTAATCTTTTACTATTGACATATTAATGTGTTTTTATTGTGGGTATTTTTTTACTTTGTTTTATTTTAAATGGTGTCATGTCAATTGTGTCATGTGATAGTAGGTGTTTACATAGGTTGGGGATTTATATCCATGTAGTCCCATGAATCAATAGGTATGATTAAGTGGTTCATTGCCTCAAAACCCACAACCCTTGCCATTGACTTCTGTCTGTCATTTTGTATATTGCTTTTAAAAGAACTTAAATAAAAATGTACAATTTTTTAAGTGATGGATTTTTCTTTTTCTGCACTCTGCTGAAACTCTCATCCATAGCACTAAAAGGACAGGTGAGCTGCATTTATAATTTTTCTTTTTCCACACACAAAAAACACACACCCAGCCAAAAGCACTGCAAACAATTTTTATTCAGGCAGTGAAATGTTTTTCATTGCAGAAAAATATTAGAATCTGAGGGTCTCCAGTGGGTGATAACCTAGCCTTAGGCATTAAAAGGTAAGACTCGAGGCTGACGGAGCCGCTAAAATCTCTGAAATTAAGCCGCAGTGCACAGCGATGACGCTGTCCACTGCCAGTGGAACGCGGCCCCATAGCAACCTGCTGTTTACCTTAGCAGTGGTCACACACAAAGCTGCAGGACATGCGCTTCAGCAGAGCACACAGGAAAACGCTGCAGACAGCATTTCCTGTGCGCTGTGATAAAGCGCACATCTTGGGTGCCCACTGCTAAGGTAAACACCAGGTTGCTATGGGGCTGCATTCCACTGGCAGCGAATAGCGTTAATGCTAGGCGCTGCTGCAGAATTTCAGAGATTTTAGCAGCTCCGTCAGCCTCAAGTATGACCCTAGCCTAACTGAAACGATGGTAAGAAAAAGCAAACCAAGCTTAGAGACACTAAGGTCTCCTCATCAGGCTATTAATGACACACATTCTGAATGTACACACATATAAACAAACAAAGGAGGCTGGATATGCAGTAAATAAGGTAGGTGTGGTGAAGCATAATATATAATGGTCAGAGATGGGAGGTGGGAGGCAGCATCTTTGGCAGCATCCTCCATAGATAAGTGTCTGCGTCTTTAATGTCCCTTGATTAACTGTTGGTTCAAGAATTGAAGAGTGGTATATGATGGGAGGGGATAGAGTAAAGGCATGTGGGCAATAAATACCAGAGATCAGCCTTTGACTAGATTTCCAAGATTTGAAATTTCCTTAATTAATGTAAAAAGACATAAATCCATGAGAGACCTTCATTCCCACTTTCATTGCAGAAAGAATCAGCTATGATCCCCAGCTCTAATGTCTGTATACGCTCTTTAACTTCCTACCCCGCCCAGGAGTTGTGGCATATCCGACCTGTTCCTATATTGTTGGACACATATAGTGCCTTGTGAAAGTATTTGGCCCCCTTGAACTTTTCCACCTTTTGCCACTTTTCAGGCTTCAAACATAAAGATATAAATTCTAATTTTTTTGTGAAGAATCAACAAGTGGGACTCAATAGTGAAGTGAAACAAAATTTATTGGATATTTTAAACCTTTTTAACACATAAAAAACTGTGCAGCAAACTCACACCAGAAGTTCAGTGAGGATCTCTGAATGATCCAAAGTTGTTCTAAATGACTGGTAATGATAAATTGAATCCAATGTGTGTAATCAAGACTCCGTGTAAATGCACCTGCTCTGTGATAGTCTCAGGGTTCTGTTTCAAGTGCAGAGAGAATCATGAAGACCAAGGAACACATCAGGCAGGTCCGAGATTCTGTTGTGGGGATGTTTAAAGCCGATTTGGATACAAAAAGATTTCCAAAGTTTTAAACATCTCAAAGAGCACCGTGCAAGCGATCATATTGAAATGGAAGAAGTATCAGACCACTGCAAATCTACCAAGAGTCGGCCATCCCTCTAAACATTCATCTCACACAAGGAGAAGACTGATCAAAGATGCAGCCAAAAGGCCCATGATCACTCTGGATGAACTGTAGAGATCTACAGCTGAGGTGGGAGAGTTTGTCCATAGGACAACAATCAGTCATACACTGCACAAATCTGGCCTATATGGAAGAGTGGCAAGAAGAAAGCCATTTCTCAAAGATATCCATAAAACGTCTCATTTGAAGTTTGCCAGAAGCCACCCGGGAGACACACCAAACATGTGGAATAAGGTGCTCGGTCAGATGAAACCAAAATTGAACTTCTTGGCCACAGTGCGAAACGATATGTTTGGCGTAAAAGCAAAACAGCTTATCATCCTCAAAACACCATCCCCACTGTCAAACATGGTGGTGGCAGTATAATGGTTTGGGCCTGCTTTTCTTCAGCAGGGACAGAGAAGATCGTTAAAATTGATGGGAAGATGAACGAAGCCAAATACAGGACCATTCTGGAAGAAAACCTGTTGGAGTCTGCAAAAGACCTGAGACTGGGACGGAGATTTATCTTCCAACAAGACAATGATCCCAAACATAAAGCAAAATCTACAATGGAATGCTTCAAAAATAAACGTATCCAGGTGTTAGAATGGCCAAGTCAGAGTCCAGACCTGAATCCAATCGAGAATCTGTGGAAAGAGCTGAAATCTGCTGTTCGCAAACGCTCTCCATCCAACCTCACTGAGCTCCAGCTATTTTGCAAGGAAAAATGGACAAGAATTTCAGTCTCTCGATGTGCAAAACTGATAGAGACATACCCCAAGCAACTTGCAACTGTAATCGCAGCAAAAGGTTGTGCTACAAAGTATTAACTCAAGGAGGCTGAATAATATTGCATGCCCCACTTTTCAGTTTTTTATCTGTTAAAAAAGTTTAAAATATCCAATAAATTTTGTTCCACTTCACGATTGTGTCCCACTTGTTGTTGATTCTTCACAAAAATATTAGAATTTATATCTTTATGTTTGAAGCCTGAAATGCGGCAAAAGGTGGAATAGCTCAAGGGGGCCAAATACTTTCACAAGGTACTGTACATTACACAGGGGAACATTTGTAAGATTATCTCGGTTCAGGAACATTTTTTTTAACACACCCAATTGTGGAACTTGTTTTTATTCTAAGATCTATTAATCCAAATGTAGAATTGTTCTTGGCACAAAACCTTAAGTAATATAAATTTTGTGATGTATTTTTATTGAAAGTCATATACTGTATTTTACAAAGATATATGGGTACATCTTTACATATTGATATCATAGATTAAAATTTTTTTTGCTGTAAAACAAATTAATGCTTTAAATGATATATTGAATACAGATGTAGATTGGAAAATGTCACTTTGAACATGCATACTAATCTCTTACATGCTGGTAGGAGAAGATGAATAGACAGATATCTATAGCTTTTGGGGAAACACTGTTTAGTATAACTTGTAATTATTCATTGATATTACTACTCATTCTAAGATCAGGAGTCAAGTAGGCAGTACTAATCATTTATCTTTTGTATGTACACTCATATGTCAAACACTAACATAAACCCAAGTTAATGTACTGTACAGTACATATCCTTCATTTATAGTGTTGGATAGAATATATTGAACAGTTTTATTTAATGTTAGCTGCATTTTCAAAGCTTTCATAATATGAAATGTGTTCAATCACTCTCCATCACAATGGAAGATATTAAATGTAGATTCAAGAAGTTTTTATTTCACAGAAGGAGAACTCAATCCAATCACTTCTAAACCATTGAATGATTTTCGCAATTTCCTGAATTATTCAGTGTTCATTATAACTAAGCAAAAAACCATCATGCATGCTCCCATATGGCATCATTTAATATGTTACTGCTCCATTCAAAATGATAACCTCATTTAATCATCCTGCTACATTCATTAGGGTATATGTGTCATCTAGAATTATAAACAGCAGATAACTCTAAATTAAGAGTTCTATTAATTGCATAAACAATTAAATATAAAAATCTAATGCCAATTTTCCTGTGGACTTGCTAACTCTATCATAGTGAAATCTTCAATAAGATTCAGTTCAAAAGGCCTATGAATGAGAGGAGGCTCCTAAGAAAATATCAAACTTCGGTCCACACTGCTGCAAGATCAATCCTGAAACAGCTACAGTCATGACTGAAAGTGTTTGCACCCTTGAAAACATTCCAGAAAATGAACTATTTCTCCCAAAAATTATTGAAATTACACATTTTGTTCTACACATGGTTATTTCCTTTGTGTGTCTTGGCGCAACACAAAAAAAAAAAAAAATTGGACATAATTTCACCCAAACCCCATGTAAATACTTATGATAACAAAACAAGGAGAAAGTATTCGTATTTACATCGATTTTTCTGGCTAACACGGAACCCCAATATTATCTTGTATTCTACTCAAAATGGACTTGACAAAATTGTTAGCACCCTCAAGTTAATATTTGGTTGCACACCCTTTGACATAAATAACTGATAGCAATCATTTTCTGTAACCAACAACAAGCTTCTTACATCATCTCTACTTTAATTTTGGACTTTTCTTTAGCAAATTGCTCCAGGAGTCTCATATTTGAAGGGTGCCTTTTCTCAAAAGCAATTTTAAGATCTATCCATTGGAGTTCAATAAGATTTAGATATGGACCCATCACTGGCCACTTCAGAACTCTCTAGATCTTTGTTTCAATCCATTTCTAAGAACTTTTTTAAATATATTTGGCGTCATTATCTTGCTGGTAAACCCAGGTATGACCTATTGTGCAAGCCAAGCTTTTTGACAAAAGTACACTACATTGCAACACAAGATCCTTTTGATAATTTTAAAATTGAATGATGCCTTGCACACAGTCAAGGCACCTAGTGGCAGAGGCAGCAAAACAACCCCAAATTATCTTTGCACCTCCACCACATTTGACAGTAAGTACTGTATTTTATTCTGTATAGGACTTATATTTTTGTTAAACAGTAGAATGATTTGCTTCACCAAAAATTACTATCTTGGTCTCATCTGTCCACAAAATGCTTTTATAGAAGGATATTGACTTACCGGTATATACTCGTGTATAAGCCGACCCGTGTATAAGCCGACCCCCCTACTTTTGCCCCCAAAACCTGGGAAAACCTATTGACTCATGTATAAGCCGAGGGTGGACCCCAGCACAGGTATACAGCCCCCAGCAGTGTGGTATACAGGCCCCCCCAGTGGTATACAGGCCTCCCCAGTGGTAGTATACAGCAGCCTCCCCAGTGGTATATACAGGCCCCAGCAGTATATACAGCAGCCCCAGTATTATACAGCAGCCTCCCCAGTGGTATATACAGGCCCCAGCAGTATATACAGGGCCCCAGTGGTGCATACAGGGCCCTAGTGGTGCATAGAGGGCCCCAGTGGTGCATAGAGGGCCCCAGTGGTGCATACAGGGCCCCAGTGGTGCATACAGGGCCCCAGTGGTGTATACAGGGTGGCCACCCCCCCTTGCTGTCAGCCACCTGTAAAGGAATAAATCATTATACTTATCCCTGTCCTGTCGAAGCCGCTCTCTGACACAGCGCGCTCCTCCGTCTTCATCTGGCTTCTTCCTGCTTCCTCCTCCGGCGCACAGACAATGACATCATTGCCTGCGCCCGCTGGTCACAGTAGGAAGAAGCCGAATGAAGACGGAGGAGCGCGCGGTGTCAGAGAGCGGCAGCGGCGACAGGACAGGGATAAGTATAATGATCTATTCCTTTACAGGTGGCTGACAGCAAGGGGGGTGGGGGCCCTGTATACACCACTGATGGGGGGGGCTGTATACCGAGTATATGACTCGTGTATAAGCCGAGGGGGGACTTTTCAGCACATTTTTTGTGCTGAAAAACTCGGCTTATACACGAGTATATACGGTACTAACATTAATTTTGACAAACTGCAGTCTAGCTTGTTTATGTCTCTGTGTCAGCAGTGGGGTCCTCCTGTGTCTCTGCCATAGTGTTTCATTTAATTCTAATGTCAATTAGTTTATGCTAACACTGAAGCACCCTGAGACCGTATGACAGCTTGAATCTCTTTGGAACTTTATTGGGGCTGCTTATCCACCATTCAGATAATCCTAGCTGCAACCTTCATCAATTTTTCTCTGATCTATATGTGTAGTTATGTTGACTACAGTGCCATGGGTTGTATCCTTCTTCATTATCTTGTACACAATAGACAAAGGAACATCAAGATCTCTGGAGATGGACTTGTAATTTTGAGATTGTTGATGTTTTTCAGCAATGTTGGTTCTCAAGTCCTCAGACAGTTATCTTCTACCCTTTCTGTTCTCCATGCTTAGTGTTGCACACACAGAAACACAATGCAAAGACTGAGTAAACTTCTCTTCTTTTTATTTGGCTTGAGTTCTGACTTTCAAATTGCCCACACCTGTTACTTGCCAAAGGTCAGTTTGAACGAGCATCATGTGCTTGAATTTATCTTAACTTTTGGAAGTGAGACAATAGTTTTGTCCAACCTACTTTTGGAATTTTGTGTGAAATTATGTAATATTTGCATTTTTTCTCAGTTCATTTGTGTTGTTCCAATATACACACAGTGATGTTGACTACTGGCATTACTGTGTTTGCCTGGCTGCAATAAGTCACCGGGTCTACAGAAGACACAGTGATGTGATATTTGCCACTCACAGTCCACTGGAAGTTGAGAAAACAAGTAAAGTAAGCCCCTCCTACATATTATACCCTTGCACCTTTTAGTGCTTTTCATGGGCACTAAAATGTGGTTTTACCTAATAACTAAATAAATAAAAAAAGACATTGTTACCCCCATTTTTTTATTACCAGCCAAGGTAAAGCAGGCAGCTGCAGGCTGGTATTATCAAGCTGGGAATGTCCATGATAATTTGGCCCTTCCCAGCCTAATCATACAAGCTCATAACCACCCAAGAATTGGCACATCACATTAGAAGCACCAAAATTGGCGCTTCACCCCTGCTCTTCCTGATTGTCCTAGTGCAGTGGAAATCAGGGTAATCTTCTTTTAGATTGATGTCATATGGAAATTGTCCTGCTGTTAGTAATGAAGAGACATCTGTCAGACACCCCCATGACTAACCAGATGAGAATAAAGTACCGTATTTTTCGCTTTTTAAGACGCACTTTTGTTTCCCCCACATTGGGGGTGAAACGGGGGTGCGTCTTAAAAAGCAAATGTTAGAAAAAAAAAGAAAAAAAAAAATCTTACTGAGGGGGGTGGGGTGCATAGCGGGGGTGTCCGATGCGGTTCTCATGGGGCCACGGAGGTTGGGGACCAAGGCAGAAGCTGCAGGGGTGTTGCGCCGGTCTCCGGTGGGCGCCGCCATTATTATTTCCCAGCATGCATTGCCTATTCGGCAATGCATGCTCTAGTGTCCAGAAATGGCCGTGATCGCGGTCTGCGCATGCGCCGCGGCCATGTTCATATATTCTATTTTCCAGACTTCAAGAAAATGGCGGCGGCGCTTGCGCAGACCGCGATCCGCGGCCATTTTTAGACACTAGAGCATGCATTGCCAAACAGGCAATGCATGCTGGGAAATAATAATGGCGGCGCCCACCGGAGACCGGCGTAACACCCCCGCAGCTCCTGCCTTGGCCCCCTACCTCTGTGGCCCACCGGAGACCGGCGGAACCCCCGCAGCTCCTGCCTTGGCCCCCTACCTCTGTGGCCCACCGGAGACCGGCGGAACACCCCCGCAGCTCCTGCCTTGGCCCCCTACCTCCGTGGCCCACCGGAGACCGGCTCGACACCCCCACAGCTCCTGCCTTGCCCCCAACCTCTGTGGCTCCCTCGGTAAGACTTGGGGGGGCTATGTACCAGGATGTATGTCCCCCATTCTGGGACATATATCAGGAGGGGGATATAAATAATGGATGGAGGCATGGAAACCAGGATGGGGGCATATACCATATATCAGGAAGGGGCATATATACCAGGATGGGAGCATGCATACCAGGAGGGGGACCATATATCAGGAGGGGGCACATATACCAGAATGGAGACAAATATACCAGGATAGGGGACATACAATCAGTCTATAAGACAGACATTGGCATTATAAGACAGACCCCATTTAACATTAAAAATTATTTTTTTTCTCTTTTCCTTCACTAAATTTGGGGGTGCGTCTTATAATCAGGTGCGTCTTATAAAGCGAAAAATACGGTAAAATAAAAATGCATTATATTATATACATAGACTGGAGCTAGCAATTTCTAAGTAGGTTGCTGCCATCCGTCTCAAGGTGTTACCGCATGTTGTCCACTTTATCGTTTTAATAACTGAAATATATAAAAGTTTAAGACTGTGTGCTAACCTCAATAATATGGCTACTTTTATTTGTTTGAACCTTTGATTGGATAGAATTGCTTCCACCTGCTTGATTTTACCCTTTTTTGGGATATTTATTATAAACCGTCACAATATTATACATACAATTTTATAAAACCATGTATGTTTTTTCAAATAATGAATCCTTTAAAAATGCTAATTTACTACTACACACCAATCTATAATTATTGGTTTATCATTAACTTTCTCTCAAATTAGTGATTATATATTGTAATGCACAAGCAATTTTTTAAAAACAAACTATAGTCTGCTGAAAATAAAATTGTCTGAATAAAATTTCATTAAAACACTTTATCCCCTGGTTTTATGTGCTTTATTTCTTAAAAAATTCTATTTCTATGGTTGCTTCTTTTACTGGTGTAGGTTTTCTTCCTTTTCTTTATTCTTGTGCCATATAGTGATCATTATCGGTAATAAGTATGTGGATCTTGTTTATGTGGTTGCCACCGCCACTTTTCTAGTCTATGTGATTTGAATACAGATGGGCTTGTATTAGCTGATGTATTTCTTGAATATGTTCTTTGGTATAGAATTTATGCACTATGTGTACATTTTTATCTTTTAATTACCGTACTCTGGGTTCCTTCTTATTTTTCTGATGTCTTGTACTGTATCCTTATTGGTTTCCTGTGTATTGGATCCCTATAGCAATAATTATTTTTAGTGTCATTAATTCGTCTCTTTTATCTGTTGTTTTTACAGCATTATTTATTATCATTTACTTACTATTTATATGATTCCTCTTGAGGGATTGTTGATATTATATCCTATGATCTTCTGTTTCACCTCCTGTATCTGGTGTATCTGGTTGTCTGGTGTCTGGTATCTTCTGCAATATTGATTGCTATGTATCACTATAATGTTCCTTAACTGTATTCACTTGTTGATAATTTTACTTACTTCTGTTTATGCAAGTGATCCTAGTGGGCTAGATGTCCTATGAGACTTTCTGCTTGAATGTAGGTATTCCTTGTTGCCAGTGGCTCATTCTCACTGAATCTTTCTTCAGTCAGTTTAATGCTGTAATATATACAATAAATCTTTGATTTTCACCTTATTGTTCCTGTTTAACTATATATGTTTTGTTATCTCTGTTGTATATTGTGGTCTTCTATGAGGGTATATGTCTTGTCTGTGTTCTATACCTTGATGATCCTGTATATAATACTTTTTCCCTTTTTTCCTTTTAATTCTGCTCTATTAATGTGTCCTTTCTATTCGGTGTCTAACCTATATATATATATATATATATATATATATATCGTTATTTATATGTCTCCGCTCTGTGGTTGCTCTGCTGATTTTTTGTTTTTCATTTTTTTTTCCTTCCTTGCTTCCAAGAGCCTTAACTTTTTACATTTTTTTAGGTCAACACAGACATATAAGGTTTGTTGCACACGCTGAGTATTTGATGAGTTTTTTACCTCTGGATTTGTAGCCAAAACCAGGAGTAGGTGATAATACAGAAGTGGTGCAGGTGTTTCTATTAGACTTTTCCTCTGATTGCTCCACTCCTGGTTTTGTCTACAAATCCTGAGGTAAAAAGCTCATCAAATACTGAAAGTGTGCACGTGGCCTAATAGAAACACCTGCACCACTTCTGTATTTAATTATCCACTCCTGGTTTTGGCTACTAATCCTGAGGTAAAAAACTTATCAAAAACTCATCGTGTGCACGTGGCCTTAATGAGGCGAGTTGTAATTTTGAATGACACCATTAATTCTGCCATATATAGTAAACTATTAAAAAGGCCCGATGCAATTGCATCGGGAGCGCGGTGAAATGAATTGTGTGTATACAGGCGGGTCAGTGGGTAGCAGAGTATACAGGGGGCTCTGTGGGTAGCAGAGTATAGAGGCAGCTCTGTGGGTAGCAGAGTATACAGGCGGCTCTTTGGGGAGCAGAGTATACAGGCGGCTCTGTGGGGAGCAGAGTATACAGGTGGCTCTGCGGGGAGCAGAGTATACAGGCGGCTCTGTGGGAGGAGCAGAATATACCGGCGGCTGTGAGGGGAGCAGAGTTTACCGGCGGCTGTGAGGGGAGCAGAGCATACAGGAGGCTGTGCGGGGAGCAGAGTATACAGGCGGCTGTGCGGGGAGCAGAGTATACAGGCGGCTGTGTATACAGGTGGGTGTGCGGGGAGCAAAGTATACAGGCGGCTGTGTATACAGGCGGCAGTGCGGGGAGCAGAGTATACAGGCGGCAGTGCGGGGAGCAGAGTATACAGGCGGCTGTGCGGGGAGCAGAGAATACAGGCGGCTGTGCGGGGAGCAGAGTATACAGGCGGCTGTGCAGGGAGCAGAGTATACACGCGGCTGTGTATACAGGTGGCTGTGCAGGGAGCAGAGTATACACGCGGCTGTGTATACAGGTGGCTGTGCGGGGAGCAGAGTATAGAGGCGGCTGTGCGGGGAGCAGAGTATACAGGCGGCTGTGCGGGGAGCAGAATATACAGGTGGCTGTGTATACAGGTGACTGTGCAGGGAGCAGAGTATAGAGGCGGCAGTGCGGGGAGCAGAGTATTGAGGCGGCAGTGCGGGGAGCAGAGTATAGAGGCGGCAGTGCGGGGAGCAGAGTATAGAGGCGGCAGTGCGGGGAGCAGAGTATAGAGGCGGCTGTGTGGGGAGCAGAGTATAGAGGCGGCTGTGTGGGGAGCAGAGTATAGAGGCGGCTGTGCGGGGAGCAGAGTATAGAGGCGGCTGTGTGGGGAGCAGAGTATAGAGGTGGCTGTGCGTGGAGCAGAGTATAGAGGCGGCTGTGCGGGGAGCAGAGTATAGAGGCGGCTGTGCGGGGAGCAGAATATACAGGCGGCTGTGCGGGGAGCAGAGTATACAGGGGGCTGTGCGGGGAGCAGAGTATTCAGGGGGCTGTGGAGCAGATGATAGAGGCGGCTGGTACGTTAGTTGAGGCGCGGGGGGGGAGGTGATAGCAGGCTGCAGCCTACAATGAGAGAGCGGCGGCAGCATCTTACCTGGGGAGGCTGGGGCGGCCGGCGTGTGTGAGGAAGCCTTTTGTAAAGCCGCTCCCCCTGGCTTCTGCCGCTGGGGACTTAGGGCTGACACTGTCCAATGGACGGTGCGGCCCTGGCGGCGGGGGAGTGTGAACATGGGGCTGGGGGGCGGCGGGCATTGGTGGGGTTAGGTGGTGTCCGGCGACAGTGGTTTTGCGCTTCCGGCCAGTGCGTGATAGCGGCACAGTGGCCGGAAGCGCAAAACTGGTGATTATGTATATAGATGCGTGTTTAGTATATGCGAAAACTGATCTGGCAGTTTAAGTCCCCAGGTCAGTATGAGTTTGTAAATAACATACATAGTGTTTTTTTTTATCTAAGTGATTAAAAAAATGCGGAATTTTGTGAATGAAAAAAAAATAATAGCACTTTTGAAGCCATATTCCGAGACCCATAGCATTCTTATTTTTAGAATCTGGGGTTGAATGATGTGTTATTTTTTGCATCCTGAGATTTCCTTTTTACAAGTGACTCTTTTTCGGTACATGCAATGCTTTGATCGTCTTCTATTGCGATTTACTGTATTGCAATATTGCTGTAACCAAAAAATTGTAATTCTGGCATTTGATGTTTTCTCATTATGCCCATTACCAATCAGATTAATTTATTTAATATTTTGATAGATTGGGCATTTGTGAAGCTTTACCAAATATGTGTATTTTTATTTATTTTTATTGTTTTATTTTCAATGGGGCAATAAGGGGATATTTTGAACATTGTGGTTTTTTTTTTACTTTTTCATATTTTTTTTTCTTTTTTAAATCAATTTTTATTATGTTTACTATTTTATTAGGTTAGGGAATTGAAGATTCCACTATCTGATCTCTTGTGCTTTACAAAATCATGCTGATAGGATCCGGGAATGGTGTGATCCCCACCTGTACGTGTTAAATTGCGCTGTTAGAGTTTGACATGTTTTAAGTTCTTAAGGGGAACCAACCACCAGATATTTAATCACCTGTGAATTAGTGCAGCAGGTGATTCATGTGTGCAGCATGACATCACTATTTTTTTTTCCTTATTCCTCCCTTGTTGGCTTGTCTTTCTGTGGTAAGCCAAACCCCCTCTCCCTCCCTCTCATCCAGACTCATTCAGACTCATCCAAGAGGAAGAGATCAGCTTACAGCAAAAACACAAGCCCAAAGGGGAGGAATAATAGTGATGTGATGCTGCACATGTCAATTACCTGCTGCACTGATTTACAGGTGCTTAGGTCCTGGTAGTTGGTTCCCTTTAATAGTGGTGGGCAGATCTTCAATCTGCCCTCCACTTTTAGAGGCACCTGTTACTGATCAGATCAGTCGACATATGATGTGGGCTCTGCATGTAAGCTCGCATCAAACTTGGGAACATGAAATGTGATGTACAGTTAGGGCCAGAAATATTTGGACAGTGACACAATTTTTGCAAGTTGGGCTCTGCATGCCACCACATTGGATTTGAAATGAAACCTCTACAACAGAATTCAAGTGCAGATTGTAACGTTTAATTTGAAGGGTTGAACAAAAATATCTGATAGAAAATGTAGGAATTGTACACATTTCTTTACAACCACTCCACATTTTAGGAGGTCAAAAGTAATTGGACAAATAAACATAACCCAAACAAAATATTTTTATTTTCAATATTTTCTTGCGAATCCTTTGGAGGCAATCACTGCCTTAAGTCTGGAACCCATGGACATCACCAAACGCTGGGTTTCCTCCTTCTTAATGCTTTGCCAGGCCTTTACAGCCGCAGCCTTCAGGTCTTGCTTGTTTGTGGGTCTTTCCATCTTAAGTCTGGATTTGAGCAAGTGAAATGCATGCTCAATTGGGTTAAGAT
The DNA here is from genome assembly GCA_033576535.1 of Allobates femoralis. NCBI lineage: Eukaryota > Metazoa > Chordata > Amphibia > Anura > Aromobatidae > Allobates > Allobates femoralis. The sequence continues at coordinate 507,311,496 of JARQOC010000003.1, forward strand.
CTGGTGATTGACTTGGCCATTGCAGAATGTTCCACTTTTTTGCACTCATGAACTCCTGGGTAGCTTTGGCTGTATGCTTGGGGTCATTGTCCATCTGTACTATGAAGCGCCGTCCAATCAACTTTGCAGCATTTGGCTGAATCTGGGCTGAAAGTATATCCGGGTACACTTCAGAATTCATCCGGCTACTCTTGTCTGCTGTTATGTCATCAATAAACACAAGTGACCCAGTGCCATTGAAAGCCATGCATGCCCATGCCATCACGTTGCCTCCACCATGTTTTACAGAGGATGTGGTGTGCCGTGGATCATGTGCCGTTCCCTTTCTTCTCCAAACTTTTTTCTTCCCATCATTCTGGTACAGGTTGGTCTTTGTCTCATCTGTCCATAGAATACTTTTCCAGAACTGAGCTGGCTTCTTGAGGTGTTTTTCAGCAAATTTAACTCTGGCCTGTCTATTTTTGGAATTGATTAATGGTTTGCATCTAGATGTGAACCCTTTGTATTTACTGTCATGGAGTCTTCTCTTTACTGTTGACTTAGAGACAGATACACCTACTTCACTGAGAGTGTTCTGGACTTCAGTTGATGTTGTGAACGGGTTCTTCTTCACCAAATAAAGTATGCGGCGATCATCCACCACTGTTGTCATCCGTGGACGCCCAGGCCTTTTAGAGTTCCCAAGCTCACCAGTCAATTCCTTTTTTCTCAGAATGTACCCAAGTGTTGATTTTGCTACTCCAAGCATGTCTGCTATCTCTCTGATGGATTTTTTCTTTTTTTTCAGCCTCAGGATGTTCTGCTTCACCTCAATTGAGAGTTCCTTTGACCGCATGTTGTCTGGTCACAGCAACAGCTTCCAAATGCAAAACCACACACCTGGAATCCACCCCTGACCTTTTAACTACTTCACTGATTACAGGTTAACGAGGGAGATGCCTTCAGAGTTAATTGCAGCCCTTAGAGTCCATTGTCCAATTACTTTTGGTCCCTTGAAAAAAAGGAGGCTATGCATTACAGAGCTATAATTCCTAAACCCTTTCTCCGATTTGGATGTGGAAACTCTCATATTGCAACTGGGAGTGTGCACTTTCAGCCCATATTATATATATAATTATATTTCTGAACATGTTTTTGTAAACAGCTAAAATAGCAAAACTTGTGTCACTGTCCAAATATTTCTGGCCCTAACTGTATATCATAGATAAAGATGAGAAAACCTTTTGAAATTCGGATTCGGTTCCCTTTGGCAAACAGGTATATATTTGCCATATAGATCGGCAAACAGTTTGCTGAACTCTGAACCCCATTCAAATCAATGGGAGGAAAAATTAAGGACCTAGAAAAACCTTCAAAGGGGCCCAAAAGCTGTCAATCACAGCTCATGCCATTTTACAGTGGAGCCCCACTGTTTTGGCACAGACATTTTCTTCCCACACTATTTCTTAGCTTAAGCTTCAGCACCACTGTCACCACTCACCCCACTTCCAGACCAGCTAATGAACCTCATGAAGCTCAGACATCCATCATGAAGCAGGGAATCCCACTATGTTACTTGATATAACCTCAGTTTTAGAGATAACCTCAGTTGTATCAGCGCTTGCAACACTAGCTGTCCTGTGAGATCGCGTGAGATGTAGCGGCTATATCTCGCTGGTATCGGGAGACATCACATGTGAGGAGCAGTGATATCAGTGCATGCAGCGCAGTTCAAACTTGTGGGATAGCCCCTGTGTGACCTCTGGAATCTGAACTGTAGTAATGTTTGTGATAGCACTGCTCATCACACTCTCATCAGTGCCTGCTAGCCTGAATTCACAGCATATGGGGGATGCTTTCTGCTAACATTACCACATACACATAATTTTGTAAAGCCTTGTGCACATGGTATGTTGTTTGATGCTTTTTTGGAAACAGAGTTTAAGAAATTGCATCAAAATCTGCATGTTTTACTTGAAACCAACAGTCTATGAGAGTTCAGAAATGCTGTGGGGATAGTTTCCTTTCAGATTTGGTGCAAATGTTTGGGCAGAAAAAAGAATCTAACAACTTGTGCAAGGCAACAAAAAAGCAATGTAGGCACCACACTTCTGAACTGTAATAGACTTTGCAGGTCTCAGGATAGACATAAAGATGTTGATCCAGTTTCTGAAAATCTGCATATAAAAGCATCAAACAATGCACTATGTGTACAGGGCCTAGGGGGATCAAGGGAGAGCCGCAGTTGTGGTGAAAGGGCTTGAGGATTCCTCTTGCCCTCTTGCTTCTTCCACAGAAACTTCTAGGGCAGGGGTAGTCGACTACAGGCCTCAAGGTCTGAAAACAGGGCAAGTTCTCAGAATTTTCTTAAGCATTGCACAGGTGCTAATTTCATCACCTGCAGAGGTGATGAATTCAGTACTTTGTGCAATACTAAGTATATCCTGAAAGCATGCACTGCTTGTGGCCCTTGAGGACTGCACTTGGCCAACCCTGTTCTACAGGAGTGTGTGTAGTGTCTTGCAATTCCATACCTTAGATTTTAAGGCCAGAGACCTGCGGATTGTTCGACAGTCTTTGTAGGGCTGTATCAAAACATCTAATTTCAGAAACAGTCCAGCACTCAAATGAGTGAATTAAAAAAAACTTTACTGTAACATCTTTAGAAAAAAGGTCATTATGGTACATGATGTCTTCAGGATTGATGGCCCCTGTTGATTTGAGTTCAGCTGGCTGGCAAACCAAAAGAAGCCTGGCCTGAATACAATGCAACATTCTCTCCAGTTTGGCCCCTTGCTACCAGTTTTAAAAATCATCACCGGTAGCAACTCGACGTTCCCCAACCGTGAACCAACCCTTGCTGCCCTTAATCTTCTTGAAGATGACCTCCTCCCCAACATAGAGTGCGCAGAATTTTTTTGAAAGATGGTCACGCAGCAGGGTGTTCCAGTTGATGTAACACCTATGACCAGTATCATTAATATTTATTTAGATAGCACCATTAATTCCATGGTACTGTACATGAAAAGGGGTTACATACAAAATTATAGATATAGTTTACAATGAACAAATTAATGACAGATTGGTACAGGAGGGAGAGCACCTTCTTCGACTGTGAAGCCAAACTTTCCTGGATGAATGCCACCACCATTCCTTGGATAATTTGGTCATCAAATTCATTGGCCATAGACCCATGCAACCAATGTTGGATGATGGCATCTGTGAGCTTAATCTTCTCTACAAAGGAGACAGGATGGGCTTGTTCATGCCGTATAGGATAGTTGACTGTAGGTGGTAGGGGACCCCAAATGGCATTTTCTCAATCGAAGGCCTCTGGCTGGAATGCTACACAATCCTGGGTAACAGGCTTTTCTATTTCTACTACCTACTCCTCTTCCGGCTGCAGGTGTACTAACGCCAGGCATGGTGCAAGATCATCAGGGGTGTGACATTTTCTGGTCCCGGCTGGAATGGGGAATGGATCACCTCCTGACTGTGGCCTCCTCAGGAATAGTGTTGAGGAAACATTTTCCAAATATGATCACCAACACGAAATTCGGCATGAACATTGCAGATTTTGTTTAGGATTGGAAACATGAGCAATTTAAAAAAAAAAGGCGAACGTGGCTTTTCTTGTAAACTGATCAGATTAAAAAAGCATTACTACATTTGATTGATGTTTTTCTCTACCTTTTTACAGTGTAGGATAGCGGGTGGGATGTCTTTGATGAGGGTAGGTATGGGGGACAGGTCAGAGTGGTGTCGGGCTCCATTTTTTTTCCTGCCACTTTGTATTTGGATAGTCTAGGCCAGCAGCCAATGAAGGCACATAAAACATCCACAAGGTGAAGACACAAGGGATTGTGTCATTGGCTGGCTTGTTTCATTAGCTGCCAAAGTCACATGTCACAAGGGATATACACTGTGTGTAGAATTATTAGGCAAATGAGTATTTTGATCACATGATATTTTTTATACATCTTGTCCTACTGCAAGCTGTTTCGGCTGGAGAGCCAATTACCAATTAAGTAAATTAGGTGATGTGCATCTCTGTAATGAGGAGGGGTGTGGTCTAATGACATCAACACCCTATCTAAGGTGTGCTTAATTTTTAGGCAACTTTCTTTCCTTTGGCAAAATGGGTCAGAAGAGAGATTTGATGGGCTCTGAATAGTCCAAAATTGTGAGATGTCTTGCAGAGGGATGCAGCCGTCTTAAAATTGCCAAATCTTTGAAATGTAATCATTGAACAATCAAGCGTTTCATGGCAAATAGCCAAGAAGAGTGTTGGGCAAAAAAGGTGCCTATGGATTTAGGAAAATCAAGCATGAAGCTGCCAAGATGCCGTTTACCACCAGTTTTGCAATATTTCAGTGCTGCAACGTTACTGGAGTATCAAAAAGCACAAGGTGTGCCATAATCAGGGACATGGCCAAGTTAAGAAAGGCTGAAAAATGACTACTTTTGAACAAGAAACGTAAGATAAAACGTCAAGACTGGGCCATGAAATATCTTAAGAATGATTTTTCAATGGTTTTATGGACTGATGAAATGAGAGTGACTCTTGATGGGCCATATGGATGGGCCAGAGGCTGGATCAGTAAAGGGCAGAGAGCTCCACTCCGACTCAGATGCCAGCAAGATGGAGGTGGGGTACTGGTATGGGCTGATATCATCAAAGATGAACTTTTGGGACCTTTTCGGGTTGAGGATGGAGTGAAGCACAACTCCCAGAACTACTGCCAGTTTCTGGAAGACAACTTCTTCAAGCAGTGGTACAGGAAGAAGTCGTTATCAGTCAAGAAAAACATGATTTTCATGCAGGACATGTGATGCATGCATCCAACTACTTCACAGCGTGGCTGGCCAGTGAAGGTCTAAAAGAAGAAAAAATAATGACATGACCCCCTTGTTCACCTGATCTGAACCCCATAGAGAACCTGTGAACCCTAATAAAATGTGAAATCTAAAGGGAGGGAAAACAGTACACCTCTCGGAACAGTGTTTGGGAGGCTGTGGTGGCTGCAACATGCAATGTTTATCGTAAACAGATCAAGCAACTGACAGAATCTATGGATGGAAAGCTGTTGAGTGTCATCATATAGAAAGGTGGCTATATTGGTCACTAATTGTTTGGGGTTTTGTTTTTGCGTGTTAGAAATGTTTATTTCTAAATTTTGTGCAGATATAATGGTTTACCTGGTGAAAATAAACAAGTCAGATGGGAATATATTAGGTTTTTTTTAAGTTGTTTAATAATTTTGCACGGTAATAGTTACCTGCATAAACAGATATCCTCCTAAGATAGCCAAATCTATAAAAAAAAAAAAAAAAAACACTCCAACTTCCAAAAATATTAAGCTTTGATATTTGAGTCTTTTGTGTTGATTGAGAACACAGTTGTTGATCAGTAATAAAAATAATCCTCTACAATACAACTTGCCTAATAATTCTGCACACAGTGAAAGAAGCCGCCATTTGCATTTGTCGCCATTTTCAGAGTGTTACTGCTCAGGGACAGTGCTGCTGGCGCTCCGAGCTGCTCCATCTGTGCTACACAAAAACATAGTTAGCTACTCAATCACTTTTTAGATAGAATAGGTGGGCGAAAGTGTCCATCTGGACATAGGTATTTTGTGCTGAGGACAAGTGTAGATTTTAAATCTATGTGCATTGCCAAAGCTGCATTTTTTTGCATACAGCAAGTGATTACAAAATATGTCAATTTTCCCTAAAAAGCCTGTATTTGGCTTCAAGCTAGTTTTTGCCAAACCAGTCAGTTTGTACTAAAAAGGAAGTGTTTGGCCCTGAAGCAGTGATTGCAAAATCCTGCAGTTTGTATGAAAAAGGTGTTTTTTAGCCTCATAGCAGTTATTGAAAATTAGTAAATTTCCCCTTAGAAGAATGTGTTGAGCCTTAAAACAGTTATTGCCAAATCAGTCAGTTTCCCCTAAAAAGGCTGTGTTTGGCCTCAAGGCAGTGATTGCAAAATCCTTCAGTTTCCCCGCAAAAAGTTGTTTTTGACCTCTAACCAGTGATTCTCAAATCCTTCAATTTGTACTAAAAAGGCATTTTTTTTGCATCAAACAAGTTATTGACAAATCAGTCAGTTTTCCCTAAAAAGGCTGTGTTTGGCCTAAAAGTAATGTTTGCAAAATCCTCCAGTTTGTACAAAAAAATTCATTTTTTTGACCTCAAACAGTTTTTGAAAAAATTAGTTAATTTCCCCTTAGAAGGATGTGTTTGGCCAGGTTTAGCCAAATCAGTCAGTCCCCCCCCCAAAAAAAAAGGCATTTTATTTTGCCTCAAACAAGTTATTGTCAAATCAGTCAGTCTTCCCTAAAAAGGTTGTTTTTGGCCTTAATGCAGTTATTGCTAAATCAGTCAGTTTGTACTAATATTTAATTTTTTTATCCTCAAAGCAGTTATTGTCAAATCAGTTTCCCCCTAAAACGGCGGTGTTTGGCCTCAAAGCTGTTATAACCTAATCATTCAGTTTGTACTAAAAAGACATTTTTTGGCCTTAAACCAGTTATTGCCAATCAGTCAGTTTCCTCTATAAAAGCTGTATTTTGGATCAAAGCAGAGATTGCAGAATCCTTCACTTTCCCCTAAAAAGACTGTGTTTGGCCTCACACAAGTGCCTTCCAAATCTGTGTGTATAAAACATGAGTGAAAAAGCTAAAAAAAAAAAGGAGGAAGCGCACGTAGGGTTTTATTTAAAAAACACACAGGTAAATGTAGTTAGTTTGGCTCACCTTATGTGCTTGTGAGAGCCACAATCAACTTTGAAGGCACACATGGCTGCTGCAGATGCCAGCATGGTTAAACTGCGGTCAAAAAAAGAATCCGGACTTCAGATCTGCACTGCCGATGGAATACACGAGTCCAGATAGATTGTCAGAGTTTTATTGAGGCCAACGCATTTCATAGAGGTCCGCTACTTTATCAGGGCACAATCATGTGTTACACACATACATTTACAGATTTATAAAGGACATATGACAAAACGAATAAAAAAAAAACATAGGCTCCGGCATCCCACTTGGTTTACAACCTATATGTGTACATGCTATAGATCATTATCTACTAGTGCAGTGTTTCCCAACTCCAGTCCTCAAGGCACACCAACAGGTCATGTTTTCAGGATTTCCTTAGGATTGCATAGGTGATAATTTAATCACTTGCACAGGGGATAATTCCATCATCTGTCTAATGATAAGGAAATCCTGAAAACATGACCTGTTGGTGTGCCTTGAGGACTGGAGTTGGGAAACACTGTACTAGTGGTATCTCAATATAAAATGTCACAGGTTCTTTCCAAAATAAAATAAAATTGCGGTATAAATGATTTAAAAGATACTGAATTTAAAATATATATTGCTCTTTATAGCAATGTCATCTCAGGATTTTTTACTCCACCAAACTAACAATAATAATCTTTATTTATATAGAGCAAACATATTCCGTAGCGCTTTACAATTCAGAGGTTCATATACAGAGAGTCATAAGTAACAGTTATAAAAAATACAGTGTGGTGCAGCGGATGACTGCCACTCAAGTGTCGGCGCTGGGATTTGTGGTTCCACGACTCTTGTAAGGCATTAGCTGTGTTAGGCTGCAGGTTTGGAAGCCAGGGAAGTGTCTGTTAGACCTGAATCCTCCTGCGGGCATGACACATCAGTCATAAGCAGACTCCCTCCTGGTCACATGGGCTTTGAGGTCAGGAAAGGTCCTGCACCAGTAGATGTTGAGGAGCCTTGCGACCAGAAGGAGTGCTTTTCAATGAGTCCACAATAGTTGATGGGGCCTTAGGGAGCCTGGATCACCCTGAACTCAGGGAGCTTGAACCTGGTCTGAGCCCAGACCAGACAGGAGTCTGTGATCCTGCCAAGGAGGCTTCCTTCCCAACAAAGACTAAGGTCAGTGATCACTATTATGGATTGGCTAAGGTCAGTGATCACTATAACAGACTAACCTGGACAGGTGTGTAAGAACCCCGATGTACTGACAGACAATCAAGAGGACAAGGAGAAAGAACCAGCCCAGAAGACGGTAGCGGTGTGGTCTCCCACGTCTGAACTGGTAGACGTATGACTGTCAGCAGACCAACTCACGGAAATGTGCAGTGCTGTGGTCGAGAAGGTATACGATTCCCAAGTTCCTGAGAAGGAAGAGAGGGGAGGCCTGAATCCTTCTGAAGCTGACACTGTTGAGATCCTGATATAATAAGAAAAAATGGTCACCGCACCAGGTGATCTCACAGGCTCTATTTATAGTCTTTCCAGCCCGTCCCTGGGCGCACGTCCAGTCTAGAGAGTCCTTATCTAGATAATGTCACATACCAGCAGGAAGGACAGCGCCACAGGCATGGGTAGTGATGAAAACAAACTTTTATATTCCATGGTCGTGCAGCAATATTTTGACCATCCACAAGATAAAGACCACGTGTGGATGGTCGAAACGACCATGGAATAAAGAAGTTTGTTTACATCACTACCCATGCCTGTGGCGCTATCCTTCCTGCTGGACTGTTGAGATCCTGGTGAGGGTTGAAGATGAAGCAGCTGATGTCCAAGAGCTGTGTGACATGGTGGAGGTCACTAGTGAAGCACTGGAGACCCCAGGACAGACACAAAGTGATGTTGCCAAGGCTGCCAGGGGTGCTGTCGGACACTAGAAGGGGGTTGTGAATGTAGAAGTGGAAAAAGCCACTAGAAAAGGGAGTTGTGAAATGAGTACCACCTTGGGTAGTGTGAGCTCCGCTGGTTCAGTGGATGTCAGAACCAAGATACGAGAGCTAACAGAAATGCTTCAAGCACACTTGAAGCAAGAGAAGCTGGGGACACAGGCTGTCGAGAATCGAGTGGGTGCTTTGGAGATGGAGAGGTCTCTGAGAATGCTGCTAGAAGGCGAGCAGTTGAAGCAGGAAGGGCTTCAGAGATGAGCTGATGAGAGGCAAGTAGCTGGGATAGAGGAAGAAGTCTCTGATCTCAAAGGTCACCTGGCAATGTGCCAGTCAAGGAACGAGGCCGCCTTGGATAAGGTAGAGCGACCGGTGTCCCTCCTGAGCCAACACGCTGAAGAAGCTGAAAGCCAATTGGCCCTGAGTCCTGAGCCGGGTGATCATGTGGGGACCAGCAGTAAGACAGAAACATTTCTCTACAAGTGCCTCATGGAGGTACCAGAGGACTTAAGAGAGGAATGCATTAGAGAGGCATTGCATGAAGACTTCAAGAAGGCCGTGGGAATCTGTACGGTGGACATGACCCAAGACACTAAACAGCTGGTGGCCTTGTCCACAACGGAAGTCACAGTAAAGTGGCTGGCTATCCTAAATTACATGCACAAAGCGGACTGTGTGGTTGAAAACTGAAGAAGCAGTCAGACAGATGCAGCTTGCAAGGAAAGCCCAAAATGTGCAGGAAGATGTTATCTGGGTGCTGAACACTCTAGTAAAAAAGCTCTTTGGGAGTCAAGGTCAAGCCATGCAAGACATGGGAAAGGAGTCTGAGGTGATGACAGTAAGCGGTCCATGTGATCATCCGGACTGGATACCTGATGCAGATGGTATGGTGCCATTCTCCGCTATAGGTTCGGAGGACACTTTCGGATGCATACGGATGCTGATTCAGTAGCGTGTGACCCACCTACGAGAAGTGGAGCAGCTGAATTGCACAAGACACAGAGCTGAGAGACAGTGACATACGAGTAGCAGAAAGTGACTGCTGTCGGGGAAGAGTGGGACCCGACAATGAAGGGGTCCTCCAAATAGCAGGTTAGCTACAGCAGAAGTTAGAGCCGGAAGACATAAGTGGTGTAATGGCTCTCCAGTCGCCAATGGAGGGATCCCCATAGACGTTTTGAGAGTAGTGGGTGTAGTTGGGTAGGAGGTAGTGAATCCTTTAGTAACTCTAGTCTGAGAGGTCCGCCCAGAAAACCTGTTAGGGTATGTAGCAGGACGGAGTCAGCCTGACCCTAGGTAAGGATGCCTGTGAATCTGCCTATGGTAATGACTAGTGATGGGCGAGTCCTAAATTACTTGGAATCGCTTGACTCTAGCGAGTCCGAGCCCGGGACTCGCTACTCGTTGCGAGTCTAGCGAGTCCAATGTTAATGAATGGGGAAGCGAGTAATAGTGAGTAATGTGCGATTTACAAATCGCAGATGTGTCTCGGAAGCTTCAGGCTCTATCTGCTGCAATAGCTAAATCATGTTTAATAGGCTCCCGCTGTCACAGCACAGTTAACTCTCTGCTTACCGGCGCTGCAACAAGAAGAAGAAGGAAGACAGAAGACAGAAGAGAGAAGAAAGAAGAGAGAAGACCTGGGTCTTTGGAGGGATATGTGGTGGTAATAAAGTTGGAGTCCCTAATGGTGTCTGTGTCTTTATTTTTAATAAATAATTTTTCTCTGTGTGGTGTTTTTTTTAACCCTTTATTGGAGATTCTTAGTGGCCGGGTCAAACCTGGCCTGACATTAAGAATCTCGGGCTTAATACCAGCTTGTATAACAAAGCTGGTATTAACCCCTTTATTACCCAGCGTGCCACCGCCACCAGGGCCGCTGGAAGAGCGGGGTTCAGCGCCAGAGGATGGCGCTTCAATGAAGGCGCCATCTTCTGGGGCGGCTGCGGGCTACAATTTGCAGCGGGGGGTGCCCAGAAAGCTTGGGCCTCCCTGCGCTGCGGATTCCGGCCCCCAGCTGCTTAGCTGTACCTGGCTAGACATAGAAATTGTGTGGAGCCCCATGCATTTTTTTTTATTATTTCATGAAATTCATGAAATAATAAAAAAAGAGGGCTCGCCTATATTCTTGTGTCTGGCCAGGTACAAATAGGCACCTGGGGGTTGGGGGCAGCCCGTCGCTGCCTGCTGGATCCGGCTGGTTCCAGAAATACGGCGAAGCCCACGTGAAATTTTTTATACAGCAGCCCCAGTGGTAATAAAGCAGCCCCAGTGGTAATACAGCAGCCCCAGTGGTAATAGAGCAGCCCCAGGGGTTATACAGCAGCCCCAGGGGGTATACAGCAGCCCCAGGGGTTATACAGCAGCCCCAGGGGGTATACAGCAGCCCCAGGGGTTATACAGCAGCCCCAGGGATATACAGCAGCCCCAGGGGTTATACAGCAGCCCCAGGGGGTATACAGCAGCCCCAGGGGTTATACAGCAGCCCCAGGGGTTATACAGCAGCCCCAGGGGGTATACAGCAGCCCAGGGGTATACAGCAGCCCCAGGGGTTATACAGCAGCCCTAGGGGGTATACAGCAGCCCCAGGGGTATACAGCAGCCCCCCAAATGCTGGCACTCGCCCCCCCCTGTGTGGTAAGTGCCCCCCTGCTGCTTAACTTACCATCCCTGGTCTTCTGCACTGCACCGCGCCGGTCTTCTGAGCTCCGTTCTCCATGCTCCCGTCGTTGCTGCATCCGGGATCCCCGGCCGTCGCAGTTACGATGACGTCATCGTGCTACGGCCGGGGATCCCGGACACAGCCGGACGGGACTCGGAGCATGGAGGACGGAGCTCAGAAGACCGGCGGTGCAGAAGAGACCGGGGATGGTAAGTTAAGCAGTGGGGGGGCCCTTACCACACAGGGGGGGCGAGTGCCAGCATTTGGGGACCGTATTGACTCGTGTATAAGCCAAGGGGGGAACTTTTCAGCCCAATTTTTGGGCTGAAAAAACTCGGCTTATTCACGAGTATATACGGTACTTGATAAAAGTGATAGTTCTGCTACCTGACTGTGGCAAGGCATAACATTTACTGGAGAGGTTAAATGAGGTTTTAGGGCTTCCTTACCAGAGGGCCTATACAGGTCACTGACCCACCTGAATCCTTCTTGTTGTAATCTTTCTTAAAGTAGTCAATGAAGCTGATACTCGTGATACCTGAGTGTGGTAGGGAATAAAATTGACTGGAGGGGTTACATGAGGTTTGAGTGTCCCCTGGCCTATAGACCTATACATGTGACTGATCTAGCTAACTAATTTTTTTAGTAATATTCAGTGAAACTTACAATTTTGCCACAACAGAGGATAAAAGTTACTGGAGCGGTTGTATCACTTATGAGGGAACACTATACAAGTCACTGACCCACCTGAATAATTTTTTCGCTAGTACTCCATGAAAGTGATAGCTGTGCCTCCTGAGTGTGGCAGAGCATAAAATTGACTGCAGTGGTTGCATGAGGATTAAGGGCCCCTTGACAACTGGGCCACGTGTTACTAACCCACCTGAATCCCTCTTATTGTAATCCTTCTTAAAGCAGTATATGAAGCTCATACTTGTGCAACCTAAGTGTGGAGGAGCATAAAATGGACTGGAGCGATTGCACGATGTTTAAGGGGCTCACTATGCCTATACAGGTCACTGACCCACCACTGGCAGCTATATGATCTCTAACTAAATGCACTTATGAAGAAGCGTACTGTATTCTGCTGGGTGCATTTGATTACAGACCATATGGCTGCTAATGGTGGGGTATTTTTTGTATTCATCTCCTTTTTGCTTATTATTATTCATTAAATTAGTGTGTAGGGACTCGTAAGTATGAGAACCCTTGACTTTGATTTACGAGCTTACGTGTTTTGGTCCAAAATGACTACCAATACATCACTTTTTATTCATGTTTTGTATAGCGTTTTTTTGCACATTTTTTCTCTGTGCAGGGTGCAGCTAGGCCACATAGGGTTTATATCTTGTTGTGGTGCATTGATAAAGTGTCTATCAACCCACTTAATCTAATAGTAGGGGTATAAGTAATAGGCTGGGCACACATTTTGGCATATGTGTGTCACTGGCACCCTATGGAAACCTCTTTCTGTGTGCATAAAAATACCAACAATCATGCCCTCCAAGACAAGGAAGCCAAGAGTGATTGGAGTGTTGGTATTCTGCACCTGTGTTGCCATCTGAGTGTGGTGAGGCATAAAATTAACTAAAGCGGTTGCATAAGGTTTGAGGGTCCCCTGCCCTCTGAACCTATACAGGTCACTGACCTACCTTAATCCTTCTTCCAGTAGTAGTCCAGGAAGCTGATACTTTTGCCACCTGGGTGTGATGGAGCATAGCATTTTATTAAGCTTTTGCATGAGGTTTTAAGGCACCATGCCCAACAGTCCTACACCTATCACTCATCCCCTATTCATGATCAATGTTTAACCTTGAAATGCTAGGTCAACCCTGTTTCAGATCCTTTATACAATTTTTGGTCAGGGTCAATTGATGCCAGTTTGGTTGTATCTGGCCCTAATTTTTTGAAATGCTGAGACTCTTGAGGTTTCTTAGTTTGTGTTTTGTGAATTTAGAAGGGCTTTCTGAGCACCATGCCTACACCTAAGGCTTGAAATACTGGGCCAGGTCTTGTCCCATGCATCCATAATGAACCATGATAAAAATGTTAACTCTGGGGAATAGATGGCACTTTCTCTTGTGTCAGCCCTAATTTGAGCTGATTTGACAGCTTTTGGATCCCTTTGACTGTGTTTTCTATGCCCCTAATTTTGCCTTCCATTGATTTCAAAGGGGTTTGAAAGTTTGTCGAACTGTTCGGTGAACAATTCGTCGAACATGTGCCTGTTCAGCTAACTGAATTGATCCATGTCCTTTGTGGGCTTCTCTGGTTCTGGCGCTGAAGCACCCTCTGCCATTGAGTTGTTGATGAAGATAATATCTTCCAGAGCTGATATCTAGGAGGTGGATTCATCACGTATCCAAATTGCTTTCTTAAGGCACTGCCAAGATGGTATCGGGCTCCATGGTGATTCTGCTTTGCTCTGCTTTGTGGCTCACCTCTTCCAGTGCCAGGACACGTTTACAGGATATTATTGTTTGCACTATCTTGTTACCTAGCTCCTCATTAACCCATCTATGGTGTCAGCTGGAGAAGCCACCTGACTTACAAATCCCATTCACCATGCCACAGGTAACACTTGAGCTTGCGGTTGGATGGAATGATTATTGAAGCTTGAGATTTTTGGAGAAGAAATAAGAAATATGGTTAGGTAATTTTTCCAGCTAGTGGGTCTTCTTGTGAGCATTTTGGCCTCAAACTCTCAGGGAATGTTTCATGGCCATTTTAAAGTTCAAACTTTTTGCCTATTTTTTTAATAAATTTATTGAGTTTCCGATCGCGAATTGAATTGTCAACGTTTAATTCAATTTGAAATTGACAAATATGTTCGGAGATACAGTAGTTTGTTCATCTCTAATGATGATGACTTGAAAATATTGAATATGATGGCACTAGATGATTAAGAAAAATAAATGAATGTTACTTAATAAAATCCTATATGTTAACATGTAAATATAAATTGGATGGGTGAGAATAATATCTGAGTTTACTGCATACAGACTCTGACTAAATGCAAGAGTTTAGGGAATCATCTCTGGAATTTGGCTTAAGACTTCGTACCAAAACAAGTAATGTTTTCAAAATATGTTAATAGTTAATCATGAATAATTCTGTGCTCAACTAATGCCCATGTATAGACTGAAATTATTCATTTAATGATGTAAAGCGTGAATGTTTGCTTAGTTTTTGTCTGCATAAATAAAATTATTATATTGTTGCATTGTAATAGATTGAAATTACTCAGGCCTCACCAAATTAAACTGCTACTCAGGAATAATTGAAGCGTTTTTTAAGTGGCTTAAGCAGTCGTGCATGTATTATACTAAGATATAAATGGAGTTCAACAGCAAGCTGAATTGGAAATAAGTCATACATTATACTTTGCCACACTGATTAAATTAAGCATTTTCTATAAATGTATTGTTTCATGCAAATGCACAATTCACATTATTATTCCTTCAATCCAATGTAAATAAAAGTGATTATGCTACAACAGTAGTTATCATTGTGAAAAGGCAACAGAGATCATTGCACAACATTGCAACAACGCTTATTGATGTGGCCTGCAGGAATATACATTCACAAAGGAAATGTGACTGCAAATGGCATCAGGGCATCATAGTTAGATGCTCTGTGCAAAACAATGATTTTCTATGTCTTTTAAACTAAAGTAGAACACACAAGGATGTCTTATTTTAAGTCTGCATGAGAGTTATTTTGAGATTGAAAGTCATAATGATATATGGCACTTTGATTTTTTAGGTCATAGTATTGTACTAGACCTACCGTATATACTCGCGTATAAGCCGAGTTTTTCAGCCCAAAAATTGGGCTGAAAAGTACCCCCCTCGGCTTATACGCGAGTCAGTGCGGGGGCTGCTGTATACAGCGGTATAAAGCAGCCCCCGCATCCCCAGTAATGCAGGGCCCCCCCCCCATGCTCCGGTCACCTGTAAAGCAAATTATACTTATCATTGTCCCGCTGTCGTCCGCGCCCGCCGCTGCCGACATCGTGATCCTCCATCTTCATGCGTCTTCTTCTTCCTGTTTCTGTGCGCGTCGCAGGCAATGACGTCATTACCGGCGACGCGCACAGGAAACAGGAAGAAGAAGACGCATGAAGATGGAGGATCGGGATGTCGGCAGATGCGGACGGCAGCGGGACAATGATAAGTATAATTTGCTTTACAGGTGACCGGAGCATGAGGGGGGGGCCCTGCATTACTGGGGCTGCCTGTATACTACCACTGGGGCTGCTGTATATAGGGGCTGCTGTATACACCACTGGGGCTGCAATACCACTGGGGCTGCTGTATATAGGGGCTGCAATACCACTGGGGCTGCAATACCACTGGGGCTGCTGTATATAGGGGCTGCTGTATACACCACTGGGGCTGCAATACCACTGGGGCTGCTGTATATAGGGGCTGCAATACCACTGGGGCTGCAATACCACTGGGGCTGCTGTATATAGGGGCTGCTGTATACACCACTGGGGCTGCAATACCACTGGGGCTGCTGTATATAGGGGCTGCAATACCACTGGGGCTGCAATACCACTGGGGCTGCTGTATATAGGGGCTGCTGTATACACCACTGGGGCTGCAATACCACTGGGGCTGCTGTATATAGGGGCTGCAATACCACTGGGGCTGCAATACCACTGGGGCTGCTGTATATAGGGGCTGCTGTATACACCACTGGGGCTGCAATACCACTGGGGCTGCTGTATATAGGGGCTGCAATACCACTGGGGCTGCAATACCACTGGGGCTGCTGTATATAGGGGCTGCAATACCACTGGGGCTGCTGTATATACCACTGGGGCCTGCTGTATATCATACTGCTGGGGCCTGTATACCACTGCTGGGGGCTGTATACCTGTGCTGGGGTCCACCCTCGGCTTATACGCGAGTCAATAGATTTTCCCAGGTTTTGGGGGCAAAAGTAGGGGGGTCGGCTTATACACGGGTCGGCTTATACACGAGTGTACACGATAATTTTTCTCCGTTGGGTTTAAAAAAAAAACCAATGGGTTTTCCACCAAAACAACCCCATTCGAATGTATGGATATTTCTGCAATATGTCTGATTAATGAGTGTGCACTGTAATTTTTTTGTTATGGCTATATCCCTTGTCCCAATTGCACGATAAAAAAATAAATGTTTTACTAGAGCTACAGAGCTTTCAGTAGCAACATGTATGATAAGCTACATATTTGTAAGATTATAAGACACACTATCTTTCCACCAAAATTGGTGGGAAAATGGGGATGCATGTTATAATCCAAACAGCAGTTTAGAGTGGGGGCACGGTGGTGGTGGTGTGAGGTCACAGAAGGCAGAGTCGCAGTGATTGGGTTCGACGGTGGTGGCATGGTGGGGCAAAGCTGTGGGGGGACCAGAGGCTGGGAGAAAGGGGAATCCCAACAGGTTATCACTTAATGCCATTAATCTCCCCACAGATGATGAGATAGGTGAAAGGAAAGTGGCTGTGGAGGCAGCGCAGGTACAGATCATAATCTCGGGTAGCCAAGATCTTCATCTGCGTATGCACTGCTTGCTACACGATGGGCAAAAGGAGAATGGCTTAGTTATAGCTCTTCATCTGTCCAATAGCTTCAACTCCGCCTATCCTACCTAGGCAGCCATTTTCCTTTTTGCAATCACGTCAACTGTGAGGAGATTGATGGTGCTAAGGGATAACCTGCTAAGACACCCCACCCTCCCAGCCTTGGGCCCCTGAAGCATTGACCCACAGTACTGCCACTGACCCCACCACCATGACCCTGCCTCCTGTTATCTCGCTTCTCCACCACCAGCCCCCCATCCTTGGTTACACCACACTATTTATGACGCACACTGGATTATAGGTCGATTGCCTTTTTTAAAAAAATGTTTTTCCTCAATTTATTCCTCTAAATTTTCATGATAATCTGGTGAGTCTTATAAAATATAGTATGTTCATTGGAAATTTACCACAGTAGGGCATTTCATTAGCATGACTACACAATAATATTTACTGTAATTCTGATCGGATCTTATTTGTCATTAAATTGGAACTATTGTCTGTGCAACAAATTTTAAGACTTTATTTCTTCTTTATAAATGTGCATTAAATATATGTATTTATCTAATCCAAAATGAAACCATTTTTTAATTGTTTACTAGCATTATATAGCAAAATATTTAAAATTAGGTTAATAATAAATCTATTATGATTAGGGATGAGCGAGTATACTCGTTACTATTCGGTACTCGCCGAATAGTATGGTACTCGGGCTACACGTTACTCAGCGAGTTTCCTTGTGAATACTCACTAGGCGTAACGAGTACAATGTAAGTGAATGGGAAATGCGAGTAATTCCTCAGTTGGACCCGTTACAGCGGTCTGGGGGCTGAAGAGAAGGCTGAAATGGGTGCATAATTGTTTAAAAGCCGGCGGTAAAAAGCCGCCGGCTTTTAAACAATCATTCAGCCCGATCCTCTGCCTCCCATCCTGATCCTCCGCTTCCAACGCCGAGTTCCACCCCAATCCCGAGTTAGGTTAACTTTAGAGTTATTCACTGCTCAGCCCTGCGCTCGGCAGTTTTCACCAGCGCTCGGTAGTCTTATGGCTGTGAATGCAGAGTTCACTCACAGTCATAACCCCAGCTATGGCCTGGGGTGAACTCTGACTGTCACAGTCAGTTCTTAGCCTGCTCTCCCTCTGCGTAGACTTGTGTCTATGCAGAGTGATGTAGCAGAGATGAGATTCATTCCCATTTGGACTACATCGGACGGAAGATTATTTTCTTAATAAAGATGGAGTCTCTAAGTGTTGTTTTGTATTTTTTCCAATAAAACTTTTTTCTTTGTTTTGTGTTTTTTTAACACTTTAATAGAAATTCATGGCAGTCATGTCTAATATTGGCATGACTCCATGAATTTTGGGCTTAGGGACAGCTGATAATTCAAAGCTGGCCCTAACCCCTTTATTACCCAGTGAGCCAATGCACCAGGGCCCTGGATGAGCTGGATACAGTGCCAGAAGATGGCGTTTCTGCGGCTGTAGACTGCAATTTGCAGCGAGGGGAAGTCCATAAAGCTTGGGAACCGCCTGCACTGCGGATTCCAGCCCCCAGCTGCCTAGTTGTACTTGACTGGACAAAGAAATAGCGCGAAGCCCCACGTATTTTTTTTTATTATTTCATGAAATTCATGAAATAATAAAAAAAAAGGCTTCACTATATTTCTGTTTCCAGGCAGGTACAACTAGGCAGCTGGGGGTTGGGGGCAACCCATTCCAACCCCTTTATTACCCAGTAAAACAATGCACCAGGGCCCTGGATGAGCTGGATACTGCGCCAGAAGTTGGCGCTTCTATGAACACATCATCTTCTGGGGCGGCTGCAGACTGCAATTTGCAGCGGGGGGGCCTAGAAAGCTTGGGTGATTTGTGATGAGCACCTTGAATCACCAGCTGCGTCACAGATTTTTGTGAAATTGAGCTGTGAAAATTAAAATATGGAAGCTAATTTTCACACAGGCAACATGATAAAATGGACTCCAAAATATGTTGAGCAATTTCTCCAGAATATGCTGATACTCTATATTTGGTGGGAAAACAATTTTTGGCACACAAGAAGGAGTGACGTTATTGAGTGGGGACCTGTATGTGAATTTTAGGCTATGCACGGACTTTGCGAATTTCCCCACATTTTTTTTCTGCATATAGCAGGAATATATACACTATTCACAAGGAACATACACTATGCAGTATAGCACCTTTCCTGCATAGTGTATGGGAAATCAGGAGTGCTGTACCCATGCTGCGGATTTATCTGCAGCAGAAATGGCACGCATTTTACTGTTCTTTTAGGGTATTTTGCCACGACCAGCTGAAGGCATCTCAGAAAAGACAAACAGTTAATACTATGTCAGTGCCACACCTATCACAGTGTACAAATACTTTAAATGCTTATCCTTTGCTTACTTTTTCTTTTTTTTTAATTCTTTATTAAATTTCCATACAAAAACAGATAACATGAACATAAAACATTAAGCAGATCTCTTAGTGTCACGTTGAGCTCGATTAACAAGCTTCGGTAAAAACAGGGTAGTGTAATAAGTTAAGAAGCTTAATCCAATCAGAGTTTGCAATGCTAGAAAGAAACAAAATAACAGAGAACATATTCAGGCGTGTATAGTACATCTGTCCCAGCCTTGCAACACGCAAGGGAAGGCTAGGAAGGGTATGTTAATATGACAGTTGTTACTTTTTCTTTTCTACATGATTGCTCTCCTTTCCAACTATTACTAGTATTAGAAGCATAACAATATAATGTAGGAATGTTTACCGTATATACTCAAGTGTAAGCCGCCGACCTGAGTATAAGCCGAGACCCCTAATTTTACCCTCCAAAGCTAGGGAAACGTATTGACTCGAGTATAAGCCTAGCGTGAGAAATACAGCAGACTCTCATCACGGTATATGGCAACTCTCATTAAGGTAAATGGCCCCCATTACTGGTATATAGCCCCCATCCTAAGTTTTAAACATCCCAAGGAGCACTGTGCAAGTGATCATATTGAAATGGGAGGAGTATCAGACCACTGTAAATCTACCAAGATCCGGCTGTCCTTCTAAACTTTCATCTCGAACAAGGAGAAGAATGATCAGAGATGCAGCCGAAAGGCCCATGATCACTCTGGATGAACTGCAGAGATCTGCATCTGAGGTGGGAGAGTCTGTCCATAGGACAGCAATGAGTCGTACACTGCACAAATCTGGCCTTTATAGAAGAGTGGCAAGAAGAAAGCCATTTCTTAAAGATATCCATAAAAGTTTCGTTTGAAGTATGCCACAAGCTACCTGGGAGACACACCAAATGTGTGGAATAAGGTGCTCTGGTCAGATGAAACCAAAATTATACTTTTTGGCCACAATGCAAAACGATATGTTTGGCGTAAAAGCAACATATTTCATCACCCTCAAAACACCATCCCCACTGTCAAACATGGTGGTGGCAACATCATGGTTTGGGGCTGCTTCCCTTCAGCAGGGACATGGAAGATGGTTAAAATTGATGGGAATATGGACGAAGCCAAATACAGGACCATTCAGGAAGAAAACCTGTTGGAGTCTGCAAAAGACCTGAGACTGGAAAAGAGATTTATCTTCCAACAAGACAATGATCTCAAACATAAAGCAAAATCCAGGTGTTAGAATGGCCAAGTCAAAGTCCAGACCTGCATCCAATCGAGAATCTGTGGAAAGAGCTGAAATCTGCTGTTCACAAACGCTCTCCATCTAACCTCACTGAGCTCCAGCTGTTTTGCAAGGAAGAATGGGCAAGAATTTCAGTCTCTCGATGTGCAAAACTGATAGAGACATACCCCAAGCGAATTGCAGCTGTAATCACAGCAAAAGGTTCCGCTACAAAGTATTAACTCAAGGGGGGCAGATTAATATTGGGCGGTACGGTGGCTCAATTGGTTAGCACTGCAGCCTTTGCAGCACTGAAGCCCCAAGGTCCAGGGTTCAATTCCCACCAAGGACACCATGGACAACATCTGCAAAGAGCTTGTATGTTCTCCCCTTGTTTGCGTGGGTTTCCTCCCACATTGCAAAGACATACTGATAGGATGTTTAGATTGTGAGCCTCAATAGGGACAGCATTACTGATGTATGTAAAGTGCTATGGAATTAATAGCACTATATAAATGAATAAATATTATATTATATTATTTTATTAATATTGCAAGCCCTAATTTTCGTTTTTTATTTGTTAAAAAAGTTTAAAATATCCAATAAATTTCGTTCCACATCACGTGATGTGGAAATTTCGTTCCACATCACGATTGTGTCCCACTTGTTGATTCTTCACAAAAAAAATAGAATTTATATCTTTATGTTTGAAGCCTGAAAAGTGGCAAAAGGTTGAAAAGTTCAAGGGGGCCAAATACTTTCACAAGGCACTGTGTATAGCGACCATCACTGGTATATAGCACCCCCATCACTAGTATATAGCGCCCTCATCCCTGGTATATAGCCCCCATCTCTGGTATATAGCGCCCCTCACTGGTATATAGCTACCTCTTCACTGGTATATAGCACCTCCATCACTGGTGTATAGTGCCTCCATCACTGGTATATAGTCCCCGTCACTGGTATATAGTCCCCATCACTGGTATATAGCACCTCCATTACTGGTTTATAGTGCCTCTATCACTGGTATACAGCCCCCCATCACTGGTATATATCACCCCCTTCACTGGTATACAGGTCTCCATCACTGGTATACAGGCCTCCCATCACTTGTATAGAGCCTTCCCATTACTTGTATACAGGCCCCACATCACTGGTATACAGGCCTCCCATCACTTGTATACAGCCCTCTCATCACTTGTATACAGCCCCCCCATCACTGATATACAGGCCGCCCATCAGTGGTACACTGGCCCCCATTACTGGTGTATAGGCCCCCATCACTGGTATACAGCCCCCTCATCACTGATATACAGCCCCCCATCACTGGTATATAGTCCCCATCACTGGTTACAGCCCCCCATCAGTGGTATACAGCCCCTCATCAGTGGTATACAACTCCCCATCACTGTATACAGACCCCTTATCAGTGGTATAAAGCCCCCCCTATCACTGGTTACATCCCCCCATCAGTGGTATACAACCCCCATCAGTGGATACAGTCCCCATCACTATATACAGGCTACTCATTAGTTGTATACAACCCCCCATCAGTGGTTACAGCTCCTCATCAGTGGTATACAGCCCTATCACTGGTTACAGCCCCCATCAGTGGTATACAGGCCCCTCATCAGTTGTATACAGCCCCATCAGTGGTTACAGCCCCCATCAGTGGTATACAGCCCCATCACTGGTTACAGACCCCCATCAGTTGTATACAGGCCCCCATCACTGGTTACAGCCCCCTATCACTGGTATATAGCCCCCATCACTGGTACACAGCCCCCTCATCACTGATATACAGCCCCCCATCACTGGTTTCAGCCCCCCCATCAGTGGTATACAGCCCCCCATCAGTGGTATACAAACCCCCATCACTGTATACAGGCCCCGTATAACTGGTATACAGCCCCCTATCAGTGGTATACAGGCCCCCCATCAGTGGTATACAGGCCCCCATCACTGGTAAACAGGTCCCTCATCAGTGGTATACAGCCCCATCAAATGGTTACAGCCCCCATCAGTGGTTGTAGCCCACCATCAGTGGTTACAGGCCCCCGTGCTGCCGCACATAAAATATTAAATCATGAACTTACCCTCTGATGTCCTGCAGGCATTGTGCGTCCTCCCTCTGGTCTTCCTGCTTGTACCTGGCTTCTATTGCTGCGCCGGTCACAGCAATAGAAGCTGGGTACAAGCAGGAAGAGCGGAGGGAGGACGCACAGTGCCTAGTGCCTACAGGACATCATAGGGTGAGTTCATGGTCTATTATTTTATGTGCGGCAGCACGGGGGCCTGTAACCAGTGATGGGGGGGTGATTATAGTGTAATGTGCACTTAAAAATTATTGCTTTTATTATGTAACAGGTTTGCTAATCACAAACTGACTAAGCAATAACAAAAACTTTTTATTAGGTCATTACAAATTATCCACATTTTAAAGAGGCAAAAAAGTTGTATTGTTTCCAAAGTAAAAAAGTAATGACTTGCCACTAAGCTTTCACAAAAATACACCCTATTTTGCGAGCCATTTCATGTTTGTGTACTCTTAACATAGCATTTTTCCCAGCATTGGTAATACTTGTCTAGTGCTATAAAACTCAGTAGGCAGCCAGGAGATGTGTGGCATCCAAGTCTCTGCAGTGGAAGCATCAGAATTTAAACACTCATGATGGAGTAGGCAAGGAATTGTCTAGCAGTTTATGGTCAACAAAGCCAGCCCCAGCAGCAAGAGTGTAAACTAGCCTTATAAATGTAAGTGGGCTGCAAGGAAATGTGTGGCTGACTTGGCAGTGAAATTGCTGCGCAGTAGCAGTGTAGTAGAGAATTGGTGTAGCTTCAGAGGCTACATCATCCTGCTGTAACTGAATATTGGGTTCTGCTCCCTTACCACCAATATGCTTGCCAAAAGCAAAGGAGGCCAAGTGTGACCTGCATTTGCTACTACCAATACTGGGATTATTGCTGCTACCAGCGGCAATCATATTTTCATCTTTGATATTATTTTGCCTGGTGACTAAATTTTCTACAAAGTGTAAACTGTGGCAAAACTTTTTTTTTATTTCAAAAGCTATCAAATCAAAAATGTTCAAATTCACGAGAAACTGTGAATTTAAGGAAATTTTGCATAATCTTGAATTTCCATGGCTTGATCAGCTCATCTCTAAACCTGTTATGTTGCTGATGAAGTTGGACAGTACAATATAGAGAAGGAGAAGCTGAGCATAATGATAGATAGGTTTGCTGGAGAATATTTAGCATAGGTTGCTTTTTATTCATTGACATTCCTGGTGTCTGTATGCATGAGTCCAGTGGGTAGTTCTTCTAGTGACGAACAGCTATTTCTACATGCACAATTATACAGGGAAAACTAACCGTCACTGAATAGGACCACTCACTGGATGCGTATAAAGTTAAAACCAGAACCAGTTTACACATATTCATGTTTTTTCACTATCTGACATGAAATCAGAATAAATCATTCCCATTTTAGGTTAATTAAGATTACCATAATTTTTTTAATTCGGCAAATGCCAGAATAATGAGTAAGAGAATGTTTACAGGCATTTTTATTCCTTTCTGCAAAATCAACACTTTATATACACTAAGATTACTATGCCTTTACACAATTTGGGACAGCCCATGTGTTTGGAAGCTTCTGATAGGTTTATAGGCATCATTTTAGTTAATTCGAGACACGCCTGTGGATATATTTTAATGTACACCTAAAACACACTGATTCTTTGTGTGGCATCACGAGAAATGCTAAAGAAATCAGCCAAGATATCAGGAAGAGAATTGTGGACTTCACAAGTCTGGTTCATCTTTGGATGCAATTTCCTGATACTTGAAGATGCCTAACTCATCTATACAAACAATTATATGCAAGTACAAACAAGATGGGAATATCCAGCCATCATACTACTCAAGATGGAGATGGGTTCTGTGTTCCAGAGATGAACATGCTTTGGTCAAAATGTGCATATCAATCCAAGAACAAAAACAAAATGTCTTGTAAAGATGATCGTGGAAGCTGGTAAGATTATGTCATTATCCCCTATGAATTGAGTACTGTATCAACATAGGCTGAAAGGCAACTCTGCCAGGAAGAAGCCATTACTCCAAAATAAGCATAAAAAGCCAAATTAATTTTTACAAACACACAGGAACTAAGACCTACATTATTGGAGACATGTCCGGTGGTCTGACTAAACTAAAATTGAACTGTTTAGCCATAGTCACAATCGTGCATTTGCAGGAAAAAGGGAGAACCTTGGAAGTCTAAGAACATTATCTCAACTGTGAAACCTGGAGGGGGCAGCGTCATGTTGTGGGGTTGATTTGCTGCAAGAGGGACTGGTGCACTTTACAAAATAAATGGTATCATGAGGAAAGAAGATTTTGTGGCAACTAAAGGAACATCTCAAGGTCCGCCGTCCCCCACTCCCTTTTCCCGCTATGTTTCACTCCAGCCTGTCGGGCAAAATGCAATAAAGAACCGAGCAACCAACTGGTGAGTGCCGCTTTGCTTTATTCTCCGCTGAACTGATAAAGTTAATGTTTTAAAGTGGCCATCACAAAGCCCTGATCTCAGTTCTATTAAAAATTTATGGGCAAACCTGAAAAGGCAGGTGCAAGCAAGCCGACCTACAAACATGACTCAGTTAGGCTGAGGTCACACATAGAAATCCATTTTTGGAAGTGATTTCCATGACCAATCTGTTTTTTTTGGGGTGCTTTTTGAGCCTCCTGCACCTTTGAATGTTTCTGGACTTAGTCATTTTTTGACCAAAATTCTTGAAAAAACGGATCCGTTTTTTTAAGGCACCCAAAAAAAACGGATCCGTTTTTCCTTAGGGCCCATGTTAAAATTTTTTTTTTTTTTAAAAGAAACCCCCAAAAACGTTGCAAGCAACGTTTTTGGCTCAAAAACGTACCTAGCAATGTTTTTAGGTGCAGAAAAAAACGGATAGGGTGTTTATTACATCTAATCCGTTTTTCTATCAGTTTTTGGACTTAGAAGAAAAAAATGCTAAAAATGAAGCCAAAAACGGACCAAGGACTTATGTGTGACCCCAGCCTAAGTCCAAAAACGTTCAGGGGTGCAGGAGGCTTAAAAAGCACCCAAAAAAAAAAAACAGATTGGTCATGAAAATCACTTCCAAAAACGGATTTCTATGTGTGACCTCAGCCTTACACCAGTTCTGTTAAGAGGAATGGGCCCAAATTCCTACCAGCTATTGAAAGAAGCTTGTGGAAGGATGTCCGAAACATTGGACTCAAGTCATACAGTTTAAGGGCAATGGTACCAAATACTAAATACTAATGAAATGTATGTAAACTTATGACAATGCAGAAAGTAATAAAAATGCTTTAAAACATTGTCTCTCTGTCATTATTCTGGCATTTGGCAAATATTAATTATTATGGTAATCCAAAATAAACCTAAAACGGGAAAGGTTTATTCTGATTTCATGTCAGATAGTGAGAAAAATATGCATCTGTGTCTTTTTATATATTGTATGTAAGCTTCTGGTTTCAAGTGTACATATAATACAATTGATTGAAATACAATGCAAGTATTACTGTAGGTTTTAAATGTACAATATATCAATCTAATCAGCTCCACATGTTTTAAAACATACTGCCTTCATATCAGATACCATTTTCCAAACAAAGCTTAGTACAAAAAAGAAGAAATATCAGCTCACCATTGATGTCCTCCTCCGAGAATGCCCTTCATAGCATGAGTCGCGGCTTGGCAACCGCCGATTATGAAACCAGAAGGCAGAGATTGACCCAGCGATGGGGAAAAACGTCAGCACGTAGAGGAAAAATATATAAAACTTCACTTTATTGCAAATCCATAAAAATATATAAAAATAATACACAGTGTGCGGCAGTCAGATCAGCTCGTAGGACAGTTAAGAGCGACGCGTTTTGGCTAAAACGGAAGCCTTAATCATGATCTAAAGAGTACAACCAAATTCAGTTGTACTCTTTAGATCATGATTAAGGCTCCCTTTTTAGCTGAAATGCGTCGCTCTTAACCGTATTATATGTATTATATGTACTGTGTCTTCTCACCTGTGCTCTCTGGTCCTGTGCACTGTATCTGCCCCCTTGTGCTGTTCCTTCTTCTCTGTGCTGTCTGTGCTTGCTGTTCTGTGTCTGCCCCCCTGTGCTGTGTCTGCCTCCCTGTGCTGTCTCTGACCCCCTGTGCTGTATCTCTCCCTCTGTGGTGTGAATTCCATTGTGGAATGCATATGGGAGGAAGATTTCCTGCTATATACGTTCCACAGTGGAACACAAATGGGAGGAAGTAGTGAAGGCCACAGTGAGGTGAGGATGGGGGCCAGCTTACTGAATGTGCATGAGCAGAGTGGTGCAGCAGCAGCAGTGGAGACAATGGAGGTGACCAATGAGGAGGAAGTGACAACAGACAAGGAGGAAGCAGCGGCAGACTGAGGACACGGACCTGGACAACAGCGGCCAGTGTACGGCCGGCATATTGGCACATCTTTCACTTGGGTGTGCCAATATGGCAGCTGCTTTCTTTTTTTTGTTTTTAAGGTTGACCAATCAGGTGGCGAATAAAGTGGTCATCTGGACACTTTTGGTCTGAAGGCAATTATGTAATTAGATTTTGTTATTATTACATCTACTACATATTGGGATAGGATCTTGGACATTGGAACATTGGACATTCTTTAACTATAAAGACAGAGGGAAGCTAGAAGCCAGCTCTGGGTAGATTTTAATGAGTTTGATACTGTAGCAACATGAAATGGGAATGATGACATCAGAAAGGCATTGTTCTAATGGCAGATCGGCTTAAAAGTGTTTTTTAAAGTATTAAATATTAAAACATTGCCTGCTCTTTTCTCTTCTTTTTATCCTTCCTATATCTTGTTTTCTTACCTTTTTCTTATTTTTCTCTTCCTGCATTATTATTACTAATTTTATTTCATGACAGATATTTCAGGCAATACTAGCTTGCTGTAAAGTTCATATAAAACTGGTTTATTATTTTAATAAATGAACATTGTTTTCTCTCTTTCAGTTTCTGGCGATGTACTTACGTTAGTTTTTCTAGTGCTTCTTCCAATTTAGCAAAACATAAAATGTACCATAATTACAGTATGTCATTATCAAAGTAATTCAGAAGTAGAAAAGTTCACAAACATAATAAAGTAGTGGTTCACAGAAGGACAGGGTACATGTAAAAAAATGAGAAAGTTTGGTTTAAAGAAGGAAAATGGTTAAAAATAAAAAATGTAAAGTTTATAGAGAATAACTGAGTGCAATGGCAGTGAATACTATAGAATATTTTTAAATATTTTAAAACAGAAATTTCCTGCACAGAGAAAAACTCAGAATTGACCTACCTAAGTCTTTGGTCCATGCCAAACCTAATTGACCAGGCATTTTATAAACAGTTCAAAACCAATTGAGAAAAAAAACATTTAAAATGTAACTTTTAATAAATTATTTAAAAAGACCACGGTTCATGATATTATCCTCAGGCTCAAAGGTGCAGAATGTGGCATCTTTAACTCCAGACCTTTACACAGATTTGTCCCATGTTGAACCCCAGGCTTATATGGGGGGAAATGCATCACGACTTAGATTTGTGACCTATAAATTGGTACATCGGCAAACTAAAAACATAAAAACTTGAAACAGGTATTTTTTTGCAAGGTTCTGTTTGTTTATTGCCCAATCATTATTCATTGATCATAGAGTAGTCAAAATTTCTGACATTTCGACTCATAAGAGTCTTCTTCAGAGAAATTAGATAAACTTTTATTTCTTTGAAGAAAACTGTTATGAGACGAAACATCATACATTTTGACCACTCTATCATCATTAAATAATGATAGAGTAATAAACCGAACCTTGCAAAGAATACCTGTTTCAAGTTTTTACTTTTTTAGTGTGCTGAAGTACCAAGTTATAATTTATGTATCTTTATTTCTGAGCACCTACATATATGGTGAGCCTTGCTTCTGTACTATAGTTAGATTTGGGACCGACATCTGCTAAGCTAAGTGTTGAACATATTATGTAACATTTATCTGTTATATCTCTTAGTGAGTGGCCATATATCATTTTTTATATTTTATCACTATTGGTGTATCACAACTGTGTTTTTTTAAAATAGGGAATCAAAGACTTCTAGGGAGTCCCTACGTTGAGTAAGGATGCACGAACCTTAGGGCGTCATACCCTCCAAAGCTATAAGGGTCAGTTGCCCCTCATCCCGTTTTTGGTACTTTTGATATTATTGTGCTATATATATACTTGGCTGTTATTCTCCTCTCATGTGAATATTTGTTTAATTCTTTTGAGTGTTTTCACTTTTGGACTTTTTAAATAATTTATCAAAAGTTACATTTTATAGGCATTTTTTTCTCAATTCTTTTTTCATATGTCCTGGAACCCCACCAGTTATTTAGATTTTTTATGTTATAAATAGTGCATGCATGGTCCTGTACTTAAAGGGAACCTGACCCTTCCAAATCACCCCCAACCCTATTAATACCTGTCCCTGCACCATGACAGATTATTATTAGTGGTCCTTTTCTATAAAAAATGAGTGCTGTAACCTTGCCAAAATCAACATTATGCATTTACATATCTGCAACTTCTTGGTCCTGAATAAGTCTCACAGGGCGTTCCCTGTGAGACTCTAAGCCCTCCTGAGCCGCTCATTATCACGCCCCGATGGGCGTGATAAATAATCCTAGTCCTCCTAGCCCAGCTGTATGGGCATAATAGCCGGTGTGACGCTATTTGCGTCACATCCGGTCATAGTGACGTCGGTACACCCTTTAGGTGTACGCCGACCTCACCATGCGCATTACGCATGCGCGGCTTTTTATTTACTTCTAAAAGGTGTACCGACGCCACTACGACCGGATGTGACGCAAAAAGGGTCACAACGGCAATTACGCCAATACGCAGAGCGAGGAGGACTAGGATTATTTATCACGCCCATCGGGGCGTGATAGTGAGCAGCTCAGGAGGGCTTAGAGTCTCACAGGGAACGCCCTGTGAGACTTATTCAGGACCAAGAAGTCGCAGATATGTAAGTGCATAATGTTGATTCTGGCAAGGTTACAGCACGCATTTTTTTATAGAAAAGGACCACTAATAATGATCTGTCATGGTGCAGGGACAGGTATTCATAGGGTTGGGGGTGATTTGGAGGGGTCAGGTTCCCTTCAATTATGGCCATCCATTATTATGGGAACGATACTGTGTCTGTGTTCCATCAACTATGAATGATATTTTCCATGGGAACTTGGTGTTCATACCAATAAAAACAATCTTTTAATTTATCAAGTGATTAGGATTAGCATTTCCATCCATGTGACATAAATGTTAATAATCTAGAAATGCGAAGTTGTAGCTGAAGACCCAGAAATTGACACTTACTTCCCAGAAATACCCAAATGTAAATTAAATTTGATCGAACCTGAAACCTGTCACCTAAGCTAACTGATATTTAATATATTTAATAATGACCTTGTAGGGGGCATACAGAGTAGAATCTTAATATTTGCAGATGACACTAAACTCTTCAGGGTAATCAATACAGGAGAGGACAATTTTATATTACAGGAGGATTTATGTAAACAAGAAGCTTTGGCTGAAAAATGGCAAATGAGCCATGGGGATAAATGTAAGGTCATGCACTTGGGCAGAGGAAATAAAAGGTATAATTACGCGCTTAATTGTGAAACACTGGGCAAAACTGTAATTGAAAAAGACCTGGGTGAATGGGTAGATGACAAACTCACATTTAGTGGCCAGTGTCAGGCAGCTACTGCAAAGGCAAATAAAATAATGGGATGCATTAAAAGAGGCATAGATGCTCATGAGGAGAACATACTTTTACCTCTATACAAATCACTAGTGCGACCACACTTAGAATACTGTGTACAATTCTGGTCTCCGGTGTATAAGAAAGACATAGCTGAACTAGAGCGGGTCCAGAGAAGAGCGACCAAGGTTATTAGGGGACTGAGAGGTCTGCAATACCAAGACAGGTTATTAAACTTGGGGTAATTTAGCTTGGAAAAATGAAGGCTTAGGGGTGATCTTATAATAATGTATAAATATATGAGAGGATAGTACAGAGACCTTTTTAATGATCTCTTTACTCAGGACTGAGACGGGGACAAGGGGGCATCCTCTACGTCTGGAGGAAAGAAGGTTTAATCATAATCACAGACGCGGATTCTTTACTGTAAGAGCAGTGAGACTATGGAACTCTCTGCCACATGCTGTTGTAATGAGTGAGTCACTACTAACATTTAAGAAGGGCCTGGATGCCTTTCTTGAAAACTATAATATTACCAGTTATACATACTAGATTCTTTGATAGGGCATTTATCCAGGGAACTAGTCTGATTGCCGTATGTAGGGTCAGGAAAAAAAATTTTTCCCCAATGTGGAGCTTAGGTTTGCCACATGAGTTTTTTTTGCCTTCCTCTTGATCAACATGTTTGGATCAACATGTTAGGATCAACATATTAGGCTATGGGTTGAACTAGATGGACTTAAAGTCTTCCTTCAACCTTAAAAACTATGTTACTATGTTACTATATTTGTGTGATAATGAATAAAGATAAGCGAACACCTGAGTGTTCGCATTCGGATTTGTTCAATGAATGCAGGGCACTCGCCGAGCAGATCTGGTGGTGAATGATGTGCACGGCAGCTCATGTGGTCACCATGGTAATCAAGTCAGGTGACCAGATCAGCTCACATTATCTGGTCATGTGATGTGATTGCTATGATGATCAGATCAGCTGACTGCTCACAACATTCACCACCAGGGCGGATGCAGAAGTGAGAGGGAGTGCAGGAATATGGATCAGAGCAATCAAGCAGCGCTACCCGGTAAGATGATCTGTTTGTGTCTGTCTGTGTATGTAGGATAATGTAGAACATAAGCATTAGTACATTTGCATTGGGAGTGTTAGTAAAGAAAAAACATTACTATAGCCATTTGGTTTCACAGTCAGACCTGGGCAGATATGTTGTCTGCAAGAGTGTTCTACTGGGAAACGTTGACAAATCTTTAAATATAAACACAAATATAAAAAGTCCTTGTTGCCCAGTGACAGCCCCAAAACCTCACTGCTCTAGAGGAGATCTGCATGGAGCAATGGGCAAACATACTAGCAACAGTATGTGCCAACCTTGTTAAAACTTACAGAAAATGTTTGATCTCTGTCATTGCCAACAAAGGATATGTAACAAAGTATTGAGATTAACTTTTGTTATTAACCAAATACTTATGTTTATCCAAAATTTGAAAAAAAATTCTTTCCAAATCAGACAATGTGATTTTCAGGATTTGTTTTCTCATTTTGTCCCTCATAGTTGAGGTTTACCTATAATGTCAATCACAGGCGTTTGTCATCTTTTTAAGTTGGACAACTTGCACAACTGGTGGCTGACAATACTTTTTTCCCCACTGTACATATAACACAGTTTTGCACTTGCCAAAAATCTGTATTGTAAATTTATTGCATGAAACATGAGCCCCAATGGGGACAATGTTGCAAATATATGTAAAGTGCTATGTAATTGATAGCACTACATAAATGAATAAATATTATTATTATGACATGAAATAGTGATTGCACATTTTCAAGAAGCAATATCCATACTATGGTGTTTCATCAGTGTGATCAAACCTATAAGATCATGGATGTGATGCATATAATGGCCATATGCTATTTTTATATGATTTGCTGTTAGATAAGTGTACAATAGATGACCTCTCATGCTGGTAACCCTCTGCAATAATAAAGGTAAAGTTTTTCTCTGCAAAATAAATAAATAAATAACTAATAATAATATTAAAAATAAAATAAAAAAAAATAAAAAAAAAAATATTAAGATTTCTTAAACAGATGTTTTAAAGGAAAGCTGTCTGGTCAAAAATCCATATTTAATTGCTATCATTTTCTAATTCCTCACTCAATCTCTCTATTTTTGTATTTCTTTTATTTATATTTCCCTCCTACCTTCAGGAAACTGAAAATCTGTCACTCACATTGAATGATCCACTTAGTTCTCTGCTGTCCACTCCCCATAAGATGAATATTCTGGTTACATATTCACACCACATCACTGCACAGGACATCAGTGGTGTGTGTGTGTGTGTGGTGTCTTATTTACCATTGACTAAGAGGTTCTTAATGGCCGGGTGTAACATTGGCTCGACATTATGAACCTCGGGCTTAGTGCCAGCTGCTAATACAAAGCTGCCATTAACCCCGTTATTGCCCAGTTTGATACCAGCACCAGGGCAACTGGAAGAGTTTGGGTACA
Source organism: Allobates femoralis (assembly GCA_033576535.1). Lineage (NCBI taxonomy): Eukaryota > Metazoa > Chordata > Amphibia > Anura > Aromobatidae > Allobates > Allobates femoralis. Next base: position 507,344,369 of record JARQOC010000003.1, read on the forward strand.
GCTTCTAATGAATGTACAATTTTCCTGGGGCTGCAATTTGCAGCGTGGAGGGCCCAGAATGCTTGGGCCTCTCCACGCTGTGGATTTCAGCGCCCAGCTGCCTAATTGTACCTGCCTGAAAACTAACAATACGACAAAGCCCACATTGTTTTTTTGTTATTATTTCAAGAAATAATTCTAAAAAAAGGGCTCCGCTGTATTTTGGTTACCAGCCAGGTACAACTAATCAACTTGGGGTGGGTGACAGCCCGTAGCTGCCTAGTTATACCTGGCTGGAAACTAAAAATGGCGAAGCCCACATCATTTTTTTTAATTTATTAAAAAAAATAATACAAAATGGGCTCTGCTGTATTTTGATTACCAGCCAGGTACAACTAGGCAGCAGGGGGTGGATGGCAGCCTGTACTTGCCTGCTGTACCTGTGCTCGTGACCAAAAATACAGTGGATCCCCATGTCATCAGTGCAAAATCTCCACTATATAGACAGCAAATACTGTCTGAACAGTGCTGCGTATTTGCAGAGAATTTTGGAGATGTCATTCAGTTATGTGTGAAAATCGTGGCAAAATACCCTAAAAGAACTCACATGCTGCAGTTTTTTCCATAGTAAAATGCTCACAATTTCTGCTGCAGATAAATCCGCAGCATGGGTACAGAACTTCTGATTTCCCATACACTATGCAAGGAAGGTGCCTTACTGCGGAATTGTCAAAAATATGCAGACAAAAAATATGGGGAAATCCGCAGAGTTCGTGCATAGCCTAAAATTCACATACCAGGTCCCCACTCAATAACGTCACTCCTTCTTGTGCGCCCAAAAATTGTTTTTCCACCACATATGGAGTATCAGCATACTCTGGAGAAATTGCCTAACATATTTTGGAGTCCATTTTATCATGTTGCCTGTATGAAAATGAAAAATCCATTTTTTATCCACAAAAATGTTGTTTTAGCTTCCATATTTTCATTTTCACAGCTCAATTTTACAAAAATCTGTGACACACCTGGTGATTCAAGGTGCTCATCACACATTCAAATAAATTCCTTGTGAGTCTACTTTCCAAAATGTGGTCACTTGTGGGGTTTTTCACTGTTTCAGCACATTGGGGCTCTCCAGATGTGACATTACACCCACAGACCATTCTATCAAAATCTGCATTCCAAAATGTCACTCCCTCCCTTCAGAGCCCTGCCATGCATCCAAACAGTAGTTTTCCACCACATATAAGATATAGGGTGTACTTAGGATAAATCACCCAATAAATTTTGGGATTCGTTTTATCCTCTCACCCTGTTAGAATTAAAAAATTGAGGCTAAAAGAACATTTTTGTGGAAAAAATAAGGTCTTTTTCATTTTCATAGCTCAACTTTTTAAAATTCTATAAAGCACCTAGGGGCTTAAGGTGCTCATCACCCATCTAAATCGGTTCCCTAGGGGGTCTAGTTTCCAAAATGGGGTCACTTGTGGGGGAGTTCCACTGTTTAGGCACATCAGGGAATCTCCAAATGCGACATGGTGTTAACTAACGAATTCAGCTAATTTCCGCTTGGAGCGTCAAATGGCGCTCCTTCCCTTTCGAGCCCTGCGGTGCGCCCAAACAGTGCTTTATGACCACATATGAGGTATCAGTGTAATCAGGAGAAATTATATAACTTTTATGGTCCATTTGCTTCTGTTTCCCTTGTGAAAATGCAAAATGTGAGGTTAAAGCAACATTTTTGTTGGAAAAAGTAAAATGTTACATTTTTTCCTTCCACATTGCTTTAGTTCCTCTGAAGCACCTGAAGGGTAAATACTCTTCTTGAATGTGGTTTTAAGTAGTCTGAGGGGTGCAGTTTTTAGAGAGGTGTCACTTTTAGGTAGTTTCTATCACATCAGCCCCTCAAAGTCACTTCAAATGGGATGTGGTCACGAAAAAAGTGGCTTTGTAAATTTTGTTTGAAAATGAGAAATTGCTCATGAATTTTGATCCCTTCTAACTTACTAACAAAGAAAAATTGTGCTGATGTAAAGTAGATATGTTGGAAATGTTATTTATTAACTATTTTGTGTGACATTACTCTCTGGTTTGACGGAATAAAAATTAAAACTTGAAAATTGCTAAATTTTGAAAATTTTTGCCAAATTTACGATTTTTTTCACAAATAAAAGCAAAAAATATCATCCTAAATTTACCACTATCATGAAGCCCAATATGTCACAAAAAAAAAAACAATCTCCGAATCACTAGGATCTGTTGAAGCGTTCCAGAGTTATAACCTCCATAAAGTGACTCTGGTCAGAATTGCAAAAAATGGTCTGGTCATTAAGCTTCAAAGGGACTCGATCCTTAAGGGGTTAAATTTCACATTTTTAAAACATAGCTTGTGGGGAAAGTGTTCCCCAAGTCAGTCCCCGAGTCAAATAGGCCATGCTTGGTTGAATCTGAAATTGGCGAATATGTTCAGGGAAGGTTTGCTCATCTTTAGTTATGATTAGTTTCTTTGTCCTTTAAAAGTGGGTACATTTTTTGCGTAACTTACATAAGTTTAAGTACTGTATGTCTTTTTGTTCTAAAACTTTAAGGTTTTCCTACTTTTTTTATCAAGTAATATTTTCCAGGAGTACTCTACTAGTGTTAGAAAGTTCAGGGATTTTGCATGTATTTGAATACCCACTGGGTTAATGTTTTGTGTGACAAGGGCAATGATGCAAATTGCCTCCTCAGGTAGGAACTAGATTAACTCTAGTGCCACCTATTGATAGTAGCAATCCTGAAAGTCAAAATTGACTCTAACTAGTATTTCTGGGTGATTGTTCCTTATTAGTGCAAACTATGGGATCTTATCTGAAACCCATACTTTGCTCTGATGAGAGGCAATCACCCCGAACTGCAGCGTCTACAGATTGGGTTTCTGATTAGTCATAAATCCTAAATCATATTGAAAGGCTTGTTAAAGAGTTAAGTTTGGACTTTCAGGATTGCTACATTCAATGGGTGGCACTAGAGTTCTTATTCCTCCCTGAAGAGACAATTGGCACATTTTCCGGAGGAGCTTTGCAGCTAAAAAGTCTCCTCACTGCTAGCATGCAGGATTAATGTCTACAAGAATAGCTATTCTATTAGAATGACAATGATGTGATACCTACGTGGTTGTACAGCTCTGTTTTCAACATCGGGTGGAACATACTCATTTCCTCTACAAGGTAATCCAAATTAATTTGTATGCTGAGTACTTGATTGCCAACAAACACTTTTTCTTTTTGTAGGTTAACCCCAGAGGTTGATTCCTGGATATGAACCAGACACAGAGTGACTGCAGGCCTTTCATTCTAGATTGGACAGCTGTTTTAAGATATATCTTCAGCTTAAAGTAGAACATAGAGTCCTACAAAGTGATGATATCTTCAAGTCTGTCTGAAGGTATATGAAGAAACATAAGTATGATCACAAGTCTACATCCACATAAGATAGGTGGATGACTCGCCTAGATGTTTCGAGCAATCGGCTTTCTGAGTTCCTAAAAATATAATATATATGTGTAAATATAAGAGCTGATGCAAGTTTTAAAGCAAAGGTAGGTCACACCAAATATTGATTTTATTTAGACTTATCTTTCTTTAATTTATTTAATTGATAAAAATAAACTATTTCCACATCTACCGTATATACTCGTGTATAAGCCGACCCGTGTATAAGCCGACCCCCCTACTTTTGCCCCCAAAACCTGGGAAAATCTATTGACTCGTGTATAAGCCGAGGGTGGACCCTAGCACAAGTATACAGCCCCCAGCAGTGTGGTATACACCAGTCCCAGAGGTAGATACAGCAGCCCCAGTGGTAGTATACACGCAGCCCCAGTAGTATATACAGCCCCAGTGGTAGTATATACAGCCCCAGTGGTAGTATACAGGGCCCCAGAGGTATATAGCAGCCCCAGTGGTAGTATACAGTGCCCCAGAGGTATATAGCAGCCCCAGTGGTAGTATACAGGGCCCCAGAGGTATATAGCAGCCCCAGTGGTAGTATACAGTGCCCCAGAGGTATATAGCAGCCCCAGTGGTAGTATACAGGGCCCCAGAGGTATATAGCAGCCCCAGTGGTAGTATACAGTGCCCCAGAGGTATATAGCAGCCCCAGTGGTAGTATACAGGGCCCCAGAAGTATATAGCAGCCCCAGTGGTAGTATACAGGGCCTCAGAGGTATATAGCAGCCCCAGTGGTAGTATACAGTGCCCCAGAGGTATATAGCAGCCCCAGTGGTAGTATACAGGGCCCCAGAGGTATATAGCAGCCCCAGTGGTAGTATACAGTGCCCCAGAGGTATATAGCAGCCCCAGTGGTAGTATACAGGGCCCCAGAGGTATATAGCAGCCCCAGTGGTAGTATACAGTGCCCCAGAGGTATATAGCAGCCCCAGCGGTAGTATACAGGCAGCCCCAGTAATGCAGGCCCCCCCCAGCGTCTCTCCGGTCACCTGTAAAGCAAGCTATACTTATCAGTGTCCCGCTCGCACCCGCCGCTGCCGACATCCACGATCCTCCATCTTCATGCGACTCCTCTTCCTGTTTCCTGTGCGCGTCGCCGGGAATGACGTCATTGCCGGCGACGCGCACAGAAACAGGAAGAGGAGTCGCATGAAGATGGAGGATCGTGGATGTCGGCAGCGGCGGGTGCGAGCGGGACACTGATAAGTATAGCTTGCTTTACAGGTGACCGGAGAGACCCTGGGGGGGCCCTGCATTACTGGGGATGCGGGGGCTGCTGTATACCGATGTATACATCGGTATGTACCGATGTATACATCGGTATACAGCACTGACTCGCGTATAAGCCGAGGGGGGTACTTTTCAGCCCAATTTTTGGGCTGAAAAACTCGGCTTATACGCGAGTATATACGGTATTTTTAATACATTCTTACTTTGTAGCATTTTTTCCCACACCATCCTTAAATATTTTCACAGTGCTGTGCACACATATACTTTTAAACTGATGGCAATCTCATTACTTTTGTATTAATTAAGCAGTAAAATGAATGATTACATTTTCTTGATAAAATTAATTAGTAATATTGTTCACTTGCACCTTTTTATATAAATATTTTGGAAACTAAATTAAAAAATATAATACAAAATAACAAGCGAATAAGAGAATTTCCAACTATAGCAAACATCATGCTAAACTGTATCTTTAGTACCCATTACTAAAGCATATGGTTTTGTATGAGCAACGCAATAGGATTCGCAGTGTCTAATGACTTGTTTCATAGGCTGTTAATTTAATTTGCCTTCAATATGTACAGAACGCTTGGACTTTGATTTTATTATTTTGTATTAATCTTTGTTCATTGCATACTAGAGCTGAACTGTCATGATTACATGCTACACATCAGAAATAAGAAAGATACATAGAGGTAGCACAATGTTTAAATGAATATTATTTGGCAAGGTCAGTGTGATGTTTTATCAGCAGCTGGTTGTAGCATTGTTCTGAAGCATGCTAGATAAAGCCAAGAAATTCTGAAATTGATAACATATGCTGGGTCAGGTCTGAATATTATACGTAGTGGCGGGTTCAATAAACCACTTATGATAGTTTGATTTGTTGAGACTAGGATGCCATTTCATTTATCATTTCACCCATGCAGAATACATTGTTGCTGCTCATTTAATTAGGGTAACCTCTGTAAATGAAAAAGTTAATTACCAGCAGTAAAGTCCAATTACATCTTAGCATTTTAGGAAAAGCATCATATTTATTTTAATTTTTAAAAATTGTTTATGCAGAGTAGGTCCTTGGTGATGTCACGCCTCATTTGCACTCACTGACTGGCAGCACAAATGAGCAGAGTAGTGGATGATGAATGATACACGCGTATTCATCATGGATAATATCATGAATTGAAATGGTTAGGAGAATCGTCAAATAGCCAGCATAAATGCTAGGCAAGCAGATGGCAGAGCTTTAATGAGCTAATTTTATGACTTCTGGACATAAGTCTGTGTGAATGAGATATCATCTGTGACAATATATAGAAATGTAGATATAATACAAAGCACAGAAGAGAATTTTTCCCAATGTAGCGTGAGGCAATGTGTCATGTGTAGCGGGATATTTTTAAAGCACAATCATTTTGGAAGAATCTAAAGGATATACATAACTATAATATTTGTATTATATGAGCTGATTAAGCCATGAATGGGAATATATGTGGAAAATATGACATTATTGTTGTAGTTGTTCAGCATTGGAAGAGTGTGTTTCCTCTCAGTGAGTCTATTCAGCAAAACTAAAAGGGTACACATGAAAACATACCTCAAAAATAATGATAGCTATGTCTATGAAATCAGAGGCATCTGTCACTTCTTATTTTGCTCTGATTGCTTATTTGTGGGACCAATTAAAATAAATTAGTCTTACAGATGTAGAAAATCATACTTATTAAAATCCACATTCTTTATATAAACGTGTCATTGAATATTGTGAGGTAGCAACCGGGGAACCCGCTTGCATAACGACAACAAACACGTGTTTATAAGTTAACCAATGTCTACCCGTTTATTTTTCACATATTAATAACATAACCCGGGTAGCATGTTTGACACATATCACATACACCATACATTTACATATAACATTACATAACACTTATTGCACATGACATCTTATTGTAACCCGGGACCTGTAACCATCTTTCTGTCCCCATTGGAGCTCTACTAACAGCTCCCGTGGTGGCTACGGCCTCCGGCCTACTTACACTATACATCAATACATATGTTACATTACAACGATGACCCCTCCGGGTTCATAACAGGGATTGAGCAACCTGAGTACCGGGTATGTCATGTATCCCCAAGGGGCTCCTTCCTGGACGTGTTTCACCCCACGTCCAGGTCAGCGCCCACCTGGTTCAACCATGGTGTCCCCACTCTAGGAGCCCTTATTAACCCCTGCTTCTGACCTTCATTACATACGCCTCAACGGGTCCTGTGGGTCCCAATGGCGGTACCTAACGCCTGGCTTTAGTCACCCAGCATGATGATATACCATTAACCCGTAGTCAGGGTTCCTGCCTGACCGGGTCCTTACATACCGTATGTGATCCATCATTCAAACGTCCATGGATCACACGCATCCTTCCACACGCTCACAGCCCATCATCCATGGACTGTGGCTCTCCTGGGTCCATTACAGGGATTGGCAAACCTTAGTACCCGGGAAACGCATCCGTTACCTACTAGGAGCCCTATTACCCCTGTGTCTGGCACCACAGGCACACCCACACCATTAGAGACCGTGGTTGAGGGACGGGTACCCTCTGCAAGCAGCAGGGCAAGCCTCCCTCTCGTCCCACTGGGACAGATCGCCTCCAATGCATCATCCGCACTGGCTGGGTCACTCTCCCCCACAACATTATATGTGGCTGTTACACATAGGCCATCGTCTTTCATTCAGGGCACTGTTACCTAAGCCCTTTTACATACGTCTACGGGTCCTCTACCGACTGCCTAGTCGGACCCAATGGCGGTTATGCCCGCCTGGCATTAATCACGCACACAGCTCACTCCGTTACACGGAACTGCTGTCTTACCGGCCACGGATCCGGGTCTCGCTACCTGGGTAACGGGTTGGCCAAGCCTCCCCCACGGGCTCCTTCCTGGATGTGTTTAACCCCACGTCCAGTCCAGCGTCCACCAGGTCAGCCACGGCTTCCCCACACCAGGTGCTGTAACGACCCCAGTCCTGGCTACTGGTATGGAGCTAGCTTGCTCCCTTCAGGTTCACACAGAGCCTCTGGACTGCTCTGCACTTGGCTGGAAACCAGCCCACATGCTCTCAGGCTGATCTCTGGCTGAGAATGAATCTCTCAATCACTCAGCTGGCTGACTCTTATCGTGCCGGCCACACCCACACTGATTCATCCTGCTGGGCTGCTATTCCTCCGGACACACCCACCTGACACACCCACCTGGGCTGTCAGCAATCACTCATTACATCCCTTTCCTCAGGGCTTCCCCGATCTCATGAGCCACTCACTAGTCACTTTAAACCTCATTGTGTTCAGGAGAGGTTCACACAGTATCATCACAGGAAAACAGGCCAGTGTGCACAGGATCCTCCTGATCCTGCATGTGATGCGCCCCGGCCATGAGGATCATGCCGGCGGTGCCTCACAATATATATAAATACAGTGCCTACAAGTAGTATTCAACCCCCTGCAGATTTAGCTGGTTGACACATGCGGAATTAACTTGGCATTGTGACATTTGGACTGTAGATCAGCCTGGAAGTGGGAAATGCACTGCAGCCAAAAAGATTTTTTAATTTTTTTTTTTTTTTTTTTAAAGCGTTAAAAGTTAATTCAGAGGGTCATTTATTATTCAACCCCTCAAACCACCAGCATTCTGTTTGGTCCCCCTAAAGTATTAGGAAGTAGTTCAGGCACAAAGAACAATGAGCTTCACATGTGTGGATTAATTATCTCTTTTGCCAGCCTTTTCTGACTATTTAAGACCCTCCCCAAACTTGTGAACAGCACTCATACATGGTCAACATGGGAAAGACAAAGGAGCATTCCAAGGCCATCAGAGACAAGATCGTGGAGGGTCACAAGGCTGGCAAGGGGTACAAAACCCTTTCCAAGGAGTTGGGCCTACCTGTCTCCACTGTTGGGAGCATCATCCGGAAGTGGAAGGCTTATGGAACTACTGTTAGCCTTCCACCGCCTGGACAGCCTTTGAAAGTTTCCTCCAGTGCCGAGGCCAGGCTTGTCCGAAGAGTCAAGGCTAACCCAAGGACAACAAGGAAGGAGCTCCGGGAAGATCTCATGGCAGTGGGGACATTGGTTTCAGTCAATACCATAAGTAACGTACTCCACCGCAATGGTCTCCGTTCCAGACGAACCCGTAAGGTACCTTTACTTTCAAAGCGTCATGTCAAGGCTCGTCTACAGTTTGCTCATGATCACTTGGAGGACTCTGAGACAGACTGGTTCAAGGTTCTATGGTCTGATGAGACCAAGATCGAGATCTTTGGTGCCAACCACACACGTGACGTTTGGAGACTGGATGGCACTGCATATGACCCCAAGAATACCATCCCTACAGTCAAGCATGGTGGTGGCAGCATCATTCTGTGGGGCATTTTCTCAGCCAAGGGGCCTGGCCATCTGGTCCGCATCCATGGGAAGATGGATAGCACGGCCTACCTGGAGATTTTGGCCAAGAACCTCCGCTCCTCCATCAAGGATCTTAAGATGGGTCGTAATTTCATCTTCCAACAAGACAATGACCCAAAGCACACAGCCAAGAAAACCAAGGCCTGGTTCAAGAGGGAAAAAATCAAGGTGATGGAGTGGCCTAGTCAGTCTCCTGACCTTAACCCAATTGAAAACTTGTGGAAGGAGCTCAAGATTAAAGTCCACATGAGACACCCAAAGAACCTAGATAACTTGGAGAAGATCTGCATGGAGGAGTGGGCCAAGATAACTCCAGAGACCTGTGCCGGCCTGATCAGGTCTTATAAAAGACGATTATTAGCTGTAATTGCAAACAAGGGTTATTCCACAAAATATTAAACCTAGGGGTTGAATAATAATTGACCCACACTTTTATGTTTAAAATTTATTAAAATTAAACTGAGCAACATAACTTTTTGGTTTGTAAGATTTATGCTTCTGTTAATAAATCCTACTCTCATTTGCAGTTTGAAGGCTCTAACTTATTTGCATCTTATCAAACCACCTAAATCTGCAGGGGGTTGAATACTACTTGTAGGCACTGTATATATATAATCCAATGGTGTGGCAATAAAGGTTCACTTGACATCCACTTGGTGCTGGTTTTTCCTTTTTTGGATTGTTTGCATGGACACTTCACCGGTGTTGAGGAAGCGCTGCACAAGTCTGGTAATATCTGATGCTGTTCCGTTTTTGTCATATATATATATATATATATATATATATGGGTTGGACAAAATAATGGAAACACCTAACGTTTTGGCATCATAATCATGCAAAATTATGCAAACCGTGACATATGTTACTGTTTTGTAGTTGATTATTTGTGTTAAGTGAAATGTATATGTAAATTAACTAATTGCTTTGCCGAATTGTAAGAACATTGATGAGAACCTGATACCAATGGCAGACCTTTCGGATTTTCAAAAAAACCAAATTGTTGGTGCTTGTATGGCAGGCGCTAGTGTAATAGAAAGTGTCCTAATGCTTGGCGTGTCAAGATGTACTGTCTCCAAAGTAATGACTGCATTTGAAAAAGAAGGAAAAAAGTCTGCAGCAAAGCACAGGTCCGGCCGAAAGTCGAAGTTGACTGAAAGAGACCATCGGACTCTAAGGGTACCTTTACACACAGAGATATATTGCTTGCAATTCACTGGTTGCAGTGAAATCATGGACACATTGTTCCATTTTGTTGCCATGTACAAGTGGAACAATGTGTCCATGATTTCACTGCAACCAGTGAATTGAAAGCAATATATCTCTGTAAAGGTACCCTAAAGCGAATTGTGAGAGAGGATCGCAAGACCACGGCTCCGAAAATCACTGCTGAGCTCAATGAACACCTACAGAACTCAGTATCCACAAAAACTGTTAGTCGGGAGCTGTACAAATCTGGATTTCACAGAAAAGCTGCAATTAGAAAACCGCTGCTCTCAATGACAAATGTTTCCAAGCATTTAGAGTGGTGAAGAAACCTCCAGAATTGGTCCCTCGAGCAGTGGAAACATGTGATATTCTCAGACGAATCATTGTTTACCCCATTTTGCGACCTCCGGCCGAGTGTATGTTTGGAGACAGCCGAAGGAAGCATTCCATCCTGATTTCCTTCTCCCAACCGTAAAACATGGTGGAGGGTCTGTGATCATCTGGGGTGCTATTTTGTAGAGATCCGCCGGGCCAATGATATCCCCTTGTATGAATCCATACCTCAGAGAATTGAGGCTGTAATCACCGCAAAAGGTGGACCTACACCATATTAAATTAAATTTTGTTGATTTTTTCAGGTTTTTCCATTATTTTATCCAACCCCTGAATATATATATATATATATATATATATATATATACACAGTTGTGGCCAAAAGTATTGTCACCCCTGCAATTCTGTCAGATAATACTCAGTTTCTTCCTGAAAATGATTGCAATCACAAATTCTTTGGTATTATTATCTTCATTTAATTTGTCTTCCATGAAAAAACACAAAAATAATTGTCCTAAAGCCAAATTGGATATAATTCCTCACCAAACATAAAAAAGGGGGTGGACAAAAGTTTTGCCACTGTTAGAAAAATCATGTGATGCTTCTCTAATTTGTGTAATTAACAGCACCTGTGTCTTACCTGTGGCACCTAACAGGTGTTGGCAATAACTAAATCACACTTGCAGCCAGTTGACATGGATTAAAGTTGACTCATCCTCTGTCCTGTGTCCTTGTGTGTACCACATTGAGCATGGAGAAAAGAAAGAAGACCAAAGAACTGTCTGAGCACTTGAGAAACCAAATTGTGAGGAAGCATGAGCAATCTCAAGGCTACAAGTCCGTCTCTAAAGACCTGAATGTTCCTGTGTCTACCGTACGCAGTGTCATCTAGAAGTTTAAAGCCCATGGAACTGTGGCTAACCTCCGTAGATGTGGACGGAAAAGAAAAATTGACGAGAGATTTCAACGCAAGATTGTGCGGATGGTGGATAAAGAATCTCGACTAACATCCAAACAAGTTCAAGCTGCCCTGCAGTCCGAGGGTGCAGCAGTGTCAACCCGTACTATCCGTCGGCGTCTGAACGAAAAGGGACAGTATGGTAGGATACCCAGGAAGACCCCACTTCTTACCCCGCGACATTTAAAAGCCAGGCTGGAGTTTGCCAAAACTTACCTCAGAGAGCCTAAAACGTTTTGGAAGAATGTTCTCTGGTCAGATGAGACAAAAGTAGAGCTTTTTGGGCAAAGGCATCAACATAGAGTTTACAGGAGAAAAAAAGAGACATTCAAAGAAAAGAACACGGTCCCTACAGTCAAACATGGCGGAGGTTCCCTGATGTTTTGCTGCCTCTGGCACTGGACTGCTTGACCGTGTGCATGGTATTATGAAGTCTGAAGACTACCAACAAATTTTGCAGCATAATGTAGGGCCCAGTGTGAGAAAGCTGGGTCTCCCTCAGAGGTCATGGGTCTTCCAGAAGGACAATGACCCAAAACACACTTCAAAAAGCACTAGAAAATGGTTTGAGAGACAGCACTGGAGACTTCTAAGGTGGCCAGCAATGAGTCCAGACCTGAATCCCAAAGAACACCTGTGGAGAGATCTAAAAATGGCAGTTTGGAGAAGGCACCCTTCAAATATCAGGGACCTGGAGCAGTTTGCCAAAGAAGAATGGTCTAACACTCCAACGGAGCATTGTATGAAACTCATTGATGGTTACCGGAAGCGGTTGATCGCAGTTATTTTGGCTAAAGGTTGTGCAACCAAGTATTAGGCTGAGGGTGCCAATACTTTTGTCTGGCCCATTTTTGGAGTTTTGTGTGAAATGATCAATGTTTTGCTTTTTGCTTCATTCTCTTTTGTGTTTTTTCATATCCGACAAATTAAATATAGACAATAATACCAAAGAATTTGTGATTACAATCATTTTCAGGAAGAAGCTGAGTATTATCTGACAGAATTGCAGGGGTGTCAATACTTTTGGCCACAACTGTATATATATACACAGTACAGACCAAAAGTTTGGACACACCTTCTCATTCAAAGAGTTTTCTTTATTTTCATGACTATGAATTGTAGATTCACACTAAAGGCATCAAAACTATGAATTAACACATGTGGAATTATATACTTAACAAAAAAGTGTGAAACAACTGAAAATATGTCTTGTATTCTAGGCTCTTCAAAGTAGCCACCTTTTGCTTTGATTACTGCTTTGCACACTCTTGGCATTCTCTTGATGAGCTTCAAGAGGTAGTCACCGAAAATGGTTTTCACTTCACAGGTGTGCCCTGTCAAGTTTAATAAGTGCGATTTCTTGCCTTATAAATGGGATTGGTACTATCAGTTGTGTTGTGCAGAAGTCTGGTGGATACACAGCTGATAGTCGTACTGAATAGACTGTTAGAATTTGTATTATGGCAAGAAAAAAGCAGCTAAGTAAATAAAAACAAGTGGGCATCATTACTTTAAGAAATGAAGGTCAGTCTGTCCGAAAAATTGGGAAAACTTTGAAGAGGTTACAGCTGATGCCGAAGCATCAGTTGTTCATTTCAAATAGCGGGGTGGGAAAGCCGACAGTGAAGTTGGCTTTCCCGCCCACTATGTGAGTGTAGCGCTGTCACGGCAATCCGGCGTCGCTGATGCATCACCGTCACCAGATTTTGAATGCTCGCGACTGTTTTGCATACGGTGCGCCCATTGGTTGCCGTGGCTGGTGGCGACCAATGAACGCTGGCGCATGATCTCGGACTCAGACAGACACGATTGGGCAATTATATAGTAGTTTATAAATATATATGTATATATTGTGGTGATGTGGCCCCTGGCCGGGTGCATCACACGGGTTATCAGTGCAGGTCTCTGTTCACATGGGCCGGTTTTCCTGTGTGTGTGTGTGTGTGTGCTGTGTGAAACCAGTCTGGTGTACAGTGGGTTAACAGCTGTAGGGTTTTCATGAGCCAAATGAGCGGCTGTGTCTGAACCTGTGTATGAGTGCGTTGCTGGGCTAATTCTGAATGGAGCACAGGGGGTTAATCACATCTCAGGTCTGTGTGTGTGTGAGATCTGCTGATTGACTCACTGTGTTGCAGCTGTGGGTGAGGCAGCCTGGATAAGAACCTACCAGGTGTCTGAGTGGGAGAGGACGATGGGAGTCAGAAGTCCAGACCACTGCCATATGAGGAGGTGCTGGAAGTGATCCGGACCGGGGGGGGGAAGTGAAGGGAGCCTGCCAGCTCCATGCCGGTGCACCTGATGTGTGCATGCCAGCCAGTGATGAGGACCGAAGACGGCTCAAGGGCCAGGCGATCATATGTGTGATTTAAGGACCGAAGACGGCTCAAGGGCCAGGCGGTTATATGGACGGCGAGAGAGACCGAGGACGGCTCAAGGGCCAGGCTGTCATAAGTGTAGCCGACTTTGGGACTGACTGTGCTAGTCGTGATATGGTCCCGTTGACTATGTGATGGCTTATGTAGAAATGCCATGTGTGATGGATGTGATGGCTTATGGAAAAGTGCCATGTGTGATGTATGATTTAGTGTGGGCTGAGACTCCCTAGGAGTAGGTTGAGGATCCCTACAGCAGGATGGGGAAAGATCCCTGTCAGGGTGATAGACGGTGATAGCCATCTTTAGAACCGGCCTGAGGTCTGCAATGGTCGGTGGGTGACGCCTTGAGGTTCTGGGGAAAACGTAAGTCTAATGTCCTGTATTATAATATCATGTGATGTACTAATGTGCATATTATATGTGAAAATGTAAAGGGTGTTGTGTGTTACCAGTGGTTTATGGCGTTAAATAAACTACTGTGTGTTATGTTATCCGTTAAAAAATGTAGTCGCTGCTGTCATTTTCCCCGTGCCAAGCGGGTTCCCCTGGGGCGCTACCTCACAATATATATAAATAATGGATATATATATATAAATATATATATACACACACACACACTTATATCTACAGTATATATATGGGTAGCAGATGAAGATTTATTGTGCAAGTGATCACAAAATCTTCACAAAGCTAACATTTACTTGTAAGTAATGTCTTGCGGCAAAGTACCATATTTTTGGACTGTAAGATGCACTGGACTATAAGACACTCAAATTTTAGAGGAGGGAGGTAGGAAAAAAATTAAGCAAATAAAATTGCTATAATTACCTGTTATGGGGGGATCTGCTGCTGACACTGTTATGGGGGTAATGTCCTCATCCCTGGCCCTGTCCAGGTAAAATATATACCCCATCTTTGATATAGCCTCTAATCCTAGTATATAGCCCTGCATTCTGGAAATAGCCATCCATCCTCGTATATGACCTTCCATCCTGATATATTGTCTCCCATCCTGGTATATAGGCTCCCATTCTAGTATATATCTTCCCATCCTGGGATATAAACTCTCATCCTGATTAGCCTCCCATCCTGGTATAAAGTTTCCCATCCTAGTATATAGCCTCCCATCCTGGTATATAGCCTCCCATCCTGGTATGTAGTCCCCATCCTGGTATTTATCCTCCCATCTTGGTATATATATCCTCCATCCTGGTATATAACCTTCCATCCTGGCATATAGCCTCATATCCTGGTATATAGCCTCTCATTCTATATAACCTCTCATACTGATATATAGCCTCACATCCTGGTATATATCCCTCCATCCTGGTATATAGCCTCCATCCTGCTATTTAGACTCTTATCCTTTTATATAGCCCCCATCCTGGTATATATCCCCCCATCCTGGGATTTTGCACCCCTTAGCCTGGGATATTGCAACCCCCATCCTGGGATATTGCACCACTGTATATGCCCCCCATCCTTGGATATTGTACCCCCTCATCACTGGATATGACCTTCCTGCTGCCACACACTAAAATAATAAATGGTGTAACATGCCTGTCCAGCGCTTCCCTCCATCTCTCCCTCCACAGCTGCATCAAATACATCCTGTCTGTGCGTCCCTGGGACGCGCAGCGATGTCATCGCTGTGCCTGGCTTGCAACTCTTTTCCCATCCCAGTGTACAGTCAGTGGACCACTATTATCGAAGGAAGCTTCAATCACATTTTCTGCAATCTCTCAAAGCCGGCAACGTGCCTATCTGATAGATCCCCTGTTTAATGTAAAACTGTCTGGATTATAGCCAATGGACTAAAAAGCATCAAGCAGGTAAGTTGCTTTTTATCATTAGTATTAGCTCTGTCTAAAGCTACAGAAACTTCTTGAGTCACAATGTTGACCGGTCTTACCAACTTACGTTTCTTGATACTAAAAAGCCCTTCACCCTCATCGGTATCATTGTTGAGAGAGTCGTTGTCGCTGCAACTGCTACTGCAAAGTTCAACTGATGATGTTGACTGCTGAGCTCAGTTTCATATTTTCTTCATTTCTCTGCTTGCAGTTCTCTCATAAATTCTCTTTCCTTGACCTTGGCCACCTTTCTGTCTAATGGTTCCCTGCTTCCACAACAACCGTTTTTTCTTTGGGCAAGCTAAAAGTTTTATAAGTTCAATGCATCAGCATGGAAGACACCAAACAAAATAACAAGTTAACTGCTAAACTTGTTCTCCTTGGATTCTTGTGTTTTGGTTTGCCATTTAGCATTCTTCTCGAGACTCTTCCATTGACCAGACTAGTCACCATACTTTTCAAGTGATATTGTTACCTTGTAAAGATTCTTGCTTTTTAATAGAACAAAAGTACTTTGTTGGCTTCAGTGGTAGCCTGGATAGATGATTGTTGCTATTCTGTACAGTGCAGGAAAAAATCCAGGCAAACACTTGCTTATTTGATGGTTGCTTACAACTGCAAAACTGCCTGCTGTCCTTTGAATTAACCACCTTCCTCTAATAATACAAGTGGAAGATCCCATTTTTTCTGACAACAGTGACTAAACCTGTGGGAGGCTGTGCAACTTTTCCTTTGCTAGTAGCAACCTGTTATAATGACTGGAGGGGGGCTGAAGCCGCAAACATTTTTGATTGGCTGCCCTGCAACCTTTCAACAAATCTTATTGTTCGGGTCGGAGGCTGGGACAGTGAATGGAGTGCAAGTGCATGCTATTGCACATGCTCGCAATCCATTCCATTCACATTTGGTGCGAGCTGGACTATGGCCAAAGGAAGCCAAAGCCAAATACACAGGGATTCGCTCATCCCTAGTATCTGCAAATAACCTGAATATCGCTTATTAACACTTGAAAATTATGATTATAATTTCAAGTAAGTAAATTTCGGGAAAATATTTAATTAGACAGTAAAAGACATATACTGGGAGGGGTGTAGGCTGATGCATAAATATTTAGAGATTAAATTTACCTTAAACAGTGAATAACACTTAATGTTTTCTGTAATCTGGTAATCTGGTTTACTTTGAAACAGGAAATATTAACTAATATTACTAATATAAAATATTCTTTACAAATCACAAATATGTTAATTGGAGAGTTTCAAGGAATAGTGGGGGCCTTATTGCAGCTTTACCATATATTAAAACAAAACAAATCCTATTTTAACAGCTATTAAGTATTCAAGGGATGACACAAGTAAAAGAAACAATGTTTTAAACGATATTAAAGATCATTATGCGTAACAATTAAAAGAGGTGAGACTTAGAATAAAACAGTTATTTTTTATATAGAACGCATTTTCAATCTAATACATAATGATAAATCCTGCTCCAAAAAATAATGTGTACACTTGAATAACACAATGTAACTCTAAATCAATCACACTTCTGTGAAATCAACCTGTCCAGTTATGAATCCGTTTCGCCTGCTGTTGTCCAATTGGGCAGACAACAGGTAGAAATTATACGTAATAAAAATGATAAACCCTATAAAAGAGTGGTTCTGCAAATGCTGGCCACAGACCATTTATCTGTTCTCATCCTTTTTCGCTTTTGTTTTGGTCACTTTTCTATATTGTCACTGCTTATGCCCCTGGAGGTAGTTTGGGGCTGTGTTTACAACCCACAGAAGTTGATTAGGTGGTGCAGCTGAAGGAAGAACAGGAGAAGCAGTGACAGAGCCCTTCAAAATGACCTCCAGCAGGCAACCAATATCCATGTGTCTGCTAACACTGTCAGAAACCGACTCTATGAGGGTGGTATAAGGGTCCAACATCCACAAATGGGTGTTGTGCTTACAGCTCCACACCATGCAGGCAGTAATTGGCAGTTGCCGGAGGGCGCCAAGATTGACAGATTTGACATTGGCTCCCTGTGCTTTTTATAGATGAGAATAGGCTCATACAGAGCACATGTGATAGACATGACAGAGTCTGGAGATGCTGTGGCGAACATTCTCTGCCTTTAACATCCTCCCACCTGACCATTGTAGCAGTGTGTCAGCAATGATGTGGGTAGGCATTTCTTTGGAGGGCCATACAGCCATTGAGCACATCTAGCATATCATGTCTCATTCAATCCGCCAATGCTACATTGCTCTAAAGACTGTGTAGGAGTAGACTGATGTTTTAATCCTGGTCTGGGAGGATAACCTTAAGGAGAATATCTGCCTCATCAGGAGCATACTCAGGAAATGTAGGGAGGTCATACAGGCATGGGGAGGCCATACACTGCTTAGCCTCATTTCCTTGTCTTGAGGTATTTCCACAGAAGTTAGATCAGCCTTATATTTGATTTTCCACTTTGGTTTTGAGTGTAAATTCAAATGCAAACTTTCACGAGAGAGAAATTTTGATTTACATTGATCACTTATGTTTTATTGTTCTCAACACATTTGACCATTCATTCATTGTACTTATGCACGGGTCGGCTTATACACGAGTATATACGGTATATATATATATATATATATATATATATACAGTACAGACCAAAAGTTTGGACACACCTTCTCATTCAAAGAGTTTTCTTTATTTTCATGACTATGAAAATTGTAGATTCACACTGAAGGCATCAAAACTATGAATTGACACATGTGGAATTATATATGTTACAGCAGCAGCCCCAGGGTTATATACAGCAGCCGCCCCAGGGTTATATACAGCAGCAGCCCCAGGGTTATATACAGCAGCAGCCCCAGGGTTATATACAGCAGCAGCCCCAGGGTTATATACAGCAGCAGCCCCAGGGTTATATACAGCAGCAGCCCCACGGTTATATACAGCAGCAGCCCCACAGTTATATACAGCAGCAGCCCCACAGTTATATACAGCAGCAGCCCCACAGTTATATAGAGCAGCAGCCCCACAGTTATATACAGCAGCAGCCCCACAGTTATATACAGCAGCAGCCCCACAGTTATATACAGCAGCAGCCCCACAGTTATATACAGCAGCAGCCCCACAGTTGTATACAGCAGCAGCCCCACAGTTATATACAGCAGCAACCCCACAGTTATATACAGCAGCAGCCCCACAGTTATATACAGCAGCAGCCCCACAGTTATATACAGCAGCAGCCCCACAGTTATATACAGCAGCAGCCCCACAGTTATATACAGCAGCAGCCCCACAGTTATATACAGCAGTAGCCCCACAGTTATACAGCAGCAGCCCCACAGTTATACAGCAGCAGCCCGAGGTATACAGGCCCCCCCATCAGTATCCAGGGCCCCCCCATGCTCCAGAAACCTGTAAAGGAAGATGATTATACTTATCACTGTCCCGCTGCCGTCCCCACTCTGCATCGCGCTCCTCCATCTTCATTCATCGTCTTCCAGCTTCCTGTGTTCGGCGCCAACAATGACGTCATTGTCGACGCCGAACACAGGAAGCTGGAAGACGCTGAATGAAGATGGAGGAGCGCGATGCAGAGCGGGGACGGCAGCAAGACAGTGATAAGTATAATCATCTTCCTTTACAGGTTTCCGGAGCATGGGGGGGCCCTGGATACTGATGGGGGGCCTGTACACCTCTGGGAAGGGGGGGGCGCCAGTGTAGTGACTCGCGTATAAGCCGAAGGGGGAACTTTTCAGCCCAATTTTTGGGCTGAAAAACTCGGCTTATACGCGAGTATATACGGTACTTAACAAAAAAGTGTGAAACAACTGAAAATATGTCTTATATTCTAGGTTCTTCAAAGTAGCCACCTTTTGCTTTGATTACTGCTTTGCACAGTCTTGGCATTCTCTTGATGAGCTTCAGGAGGTAGTCACTGGAAATGGTTTTCACTTCTCAGGTGTGCCCTGTCAGGCTTAATAAGTGGGATTTCTTGCCTTATAAATGGGGTTGGGACCATCAGTTGTGTTGTGCAGACGTCTGGTGGATACACAGCTGATAGTCCTACTGAATAGAGCTTTGCACGCTTCAGCGGGTCTTGGAATAAAGCTGTTCTTGGAATAAAGGATCCCAGAGTGCCGCTGTTTTCTTCCTAAGATAATAAAACCACTAATAGATCCTTTATCCTAAATGTAGAAAATAGCAATCCTTAAAGGGATCCTGTCACCCCCAAAACACCTGTAAACCTATTAAAACCTGTCCCTAGAGCATATTAACACTATCCCTACACTCTTTTTACCTCCTAAATGCAGTAAGTGACATTGAATAAAAACGTTTTATAAGTACCTGATTAGTGCTGATAATGAGTGACTATCTATTCATAGTCACTCATCAAGACTGCCCCTCTGCTTCATATCACGCCTATTCATGCGTGATCGTCAGCCTAGATTCAAATTGCCGCCTCCCTGCCGTGCCCTGTCTCGTCCGAGGCTGCAGTGTGGCTGGTGACGCGATCCGCGTCATTCCCGGCGCCTGGTGACGTATTTAGACCGGCGCCGCGCTGTCAGCTTCAAAATGCGCACTGCGCATGCCCAATGCGCATGCGCAGTGCGCATTTTGAAGCTAACAGCGCGGCGCCGGTCTAAATACGTCACCAGGCGCCGGGAATGACGCGGATCGCGTCACCAGCCACACTGCAGCCTCGGACGAGACAGGGCACGGCAGGGAGGCGGCAATTTGAATCTAGGCTGACGATCACGCCTGAATAGGCGTGATATGAAGCAGAGGGGCAGTCTTGATGAGTGACTATGAATAGATAGTCACTCATTATCAGCACTAATCAGGTACTTATAAAACGTTTTTATTCAATGTCACTTACTGCATTTAGGAGGTAAAAAGAGTGTAGGGATAGTGTTAATATGCTCTAGGGACAGGTTTTAATAGGTTTACAGGTGTTTTGGGGGTGACAGGATCCCTTTAAACTATAGACTGGCAAAAGAGTTGCAAGTCTATATTCAGTCAAGCAAATTATCCACAAAATAATAGTAAGTGACAGTGCAGATTCCAAGTCGAAATGTTCTTATAAATTGTCATACTCATACAAAAGATCCTAGAAGGGAGTAAAGAGACAGCCCCAGGTGTTAAATATCAGAAATATCCAAGGAACATGACATTCATAAAGAAAAATGCCCCAGGGACTTTGACTTTTTGCTTGAGATGATCAGTGATTATGCCCCAGTTGTTAAATCACTTTACTTAAGCACAATGAAACATTCATTTTGACAAAAGATACTTTGGATGTTACACTTGCCGGCTTGTTGTGTAACATTTTATACAAAGAAATGACAATACAAACTATTTAAAGATAAGTTGCTGTAGCATAACACTTCCAGATAT
Source organism: Allobates femoralis (assembly GCA_033576535.1). Classification (NCBI taxonomy): domain Eukaryota; kingdom Metazoa; phylum Chordata; class Amphibia; order Anura; family Aromobatidae; genus Allobates; species Allobates femoralis. The sequence goes on from JARQOC010000003.1 coordinate 507,365,644, forward strand.
TGATTTTTCAGCAGAAAGTAAGAACTGATATTCCTGAATAAAACATTATTATTTTCCTTCCAACTGCATTTCCTAAAATGTCTTCCACTCTAGTGCATGTATTATACATTACCTGAGTTCACAATTTGTCTAAAATATGTGGAATGACTAACTCATATGGCAAATGTTGTAATCCGTGGCATACCTCTAATGGCAGTAGACCATGCGGCTGCATTGAGTCCCATGAGTTATGGGGGCACGGTGTAAGTGCAGGCACCAAACCTCCACCCATCATCACATATTTAACTGTATCAGCATCACTTTGCTCCTACTCTCACCATTCTCCCTTTGTGCCTACTCTCTGACTTCTCAGCCTAGTGCGGCACAATGACATGACATTAGTACTACACGAAGCTGTGCTGACATGTGTAAAGGCTGCTCACACAGAGACTGGAGAAGTGGAGGAACCAAGGAGAGGTGAGTATTTATTTATTTAATCAATCAGTCAGCAGCCAGAGGACTAGGGGGTGCATACATTATACTATATGGATGACTGCGGAGGCTGCATTATATTATATGGAAGCTGCATTTTACTATACTGAGGACTATGGAGAATGCGTTATATTGTATGGAGGCTAAATTATATTATATCAAAGACTATGGAGGCTGCATTATATTATATGGAGACTGCATTATAATTTATGGAAGATGCATTATATTATATGAAGGAATATGGAGCCTGCATTACAACATATGGAAGACTATGGAGACTGCACACTATATTATATGGAGGTTGCATTATATTATATGGAAGACTATGGGGGTTGCATTATAATATATGGAGGCTGCATTATACTACACATGTGGTAATGAAAGAAAAAGCCACAATAGTCACAGAATAACTTGAATCTTACAAAAGTAATAATAAATAAAAAGTCTATGAAAATGAACTAATTAAAATCATACATTACTTTTTAATAGAGATGAGCGAGTAGTCAAATACTCGGACTCGCTATACTCGTGTCAAGTAGATCGTAATACTCGGGTATTCAATGCGAGTAGCGAGTCCAATGTTAGTCAATAGGAAATGTGAGTAATTATCTGCTGGACTCAAAAAAGCGGCCTGAGGGCTGAAGAAAAGTCTGAAATGGGTGCAGGATTGCCGTAAGAATGAGTTATGATGGAGGAGATCTTATGACAGCTCAGTGTGTAAGTGGTGTAAAGAGAGAAATCTGCCCTAGGGGCGGTGTGATGGTTAACACAGTAAGAAGCCACCCATCATCATCATCACAAGGGCTTCACAATTATAAAGCTTGGACTACTGGCATTGTTGTTCCACTGCCACTGCACAATGTGCAGTCATAGTGTCTCCAAAAATTATCCCAAGGGGCTGTACCATGGTTGATGAAGGAAGCAGGCCTCAAGGGCCAAACAATTATGAAGCTAGGACTACTAGCACAGTAGATGCAGTGCCCAATGTCCAGGCATAGCCATAGTGTCTCCAAACTGTAGCCCATGGGGCTGTATCATTGTTGATGAAGTAAGCAGGCCTCAAGGGCCAAATAATTATGAAGCTAGGACTACTAGCACAGTAGTTGCAATGGCCAATATCCAGGCATAGCCATAATGTCTCCAAAACGTAGCCCAAGGCGCTGTATTATGGTTGATGAAGGAAGGTGGGTCTCATCACAAGTGCCTCCAATGGGAAATATTAATTAACAAAACATTGGTTTTAGCTTATTGACTATGATGTACATGTTGCAGAAGCAGGAGTTTAAAACAAATGTTATAATAAAGAAAAGGGGTTTGTAAGGGAAGGGATAGACGTGATCACCAGTTGCCTAAAAAAACATTTTAGATGACTTTAGGTTGGGATGCTGTCATCAGGAATGCTTAAATACTCTTGTGAAATCTAGGCCCTCTTATGTTTTATCAGAGTCAGTCGGTCTGCATTCTCTAGTCATCCATGTACATATATCTGTGATGATTTCCCAGCGGCACTGAAAACACGTTCTGACATTACACTAGCAGCTGGACAGACCAGCACTTCCAAGGCATAGAAGCAGAGGTCTGGCCAACTATGCAGCTTGGATACCCAGTAATTAAAAGGAACAGAAGCATCCGGAAGGACACATGTATTGTCACTTAGTTAGTCGTTGACCATCTTGTGCAAATTCTCCCTCCTTGACAATGTTACCAGTCCGGCTAGCCTTTGCTGATGAGCCGGTGTATTGAAGATGGCCCAGTTTGTGGACATTTTACCACCACCTCTTTTGGACCTGTTGACCATGTCTCTCTCTATTAATGCATGCTATTGCACAGAGCTGGTACCTCTGCTAGCAGCGGTGTCTGAGGGTTATGTTGCCATCAAATGATCAACAACGGCCCTCTTGAAGGATTCTATTGTGAAAGCCCTTGGTGACTGCAACGGTAGTGAAGGAAATTTATCCTTGCAGCGTGGATCTAGAAAGATGGCCAACCAGTATAGGTTACTGTTGAAAATGTGGATCACACAACGGACAGTTTGATATGAAGTGTGCCATGTGTGCCAAGCTGCAAAGAAGCAAATGTTTTATGACCCCAGAAGGAGGAACAATACCCATGCTCACCTCACACTGACTCTCCTCCTCCACCTTCTCCTCTCCTGCCCACCCATGCTGGACAGACATAAAGCTGGGGTTGGGAGTCCCCTGTGTAGCATGAGGAGTCCCCGCAGGACCACAGAAAAAGAAGTCCTCTCCCTCCTCATCTTCCTCATCATTTTCATCCCCCAATCATGCCTAATGAGATTGGCTGAGCTGGGTATGATCACCAATTTTGAAATCTTGCTCCATACCCAGTTGCTGGGCACTCAAAGATTCCATTTTTAGATAATGCAGTGATTCTTTCAGCAGACATAGCATAGGGAAAGCCTGCTTGTGCAGTAATCAAAGTAATCAAGCACCTCACAAATGTCAGCGATTCACATCCACTCGACAGTTATGTATCTTGGCTGAGCCTCAGTCTGACGGGCATGTTTAAGCTGGTATTCAGCAAGTGCCACCTGCTGCTCACTTATCCTTGCCAACATATGAAATGCGGAGTTCCACCATATTGGCAGGTAGCAAATAAGTTGGTGGTTTGGCAAATTAAATTGCATTTGAAGCGCTGCAAGACCAGCAACAGCGGTTGAGTAATGGTGGAAAATGGCGCAAATATGGCTCACATTCTCAAGTACGGGAAGTCAGGGTATGTTTATATACATTTCTGCACCACTAGGTTCAGCACATGAGCCATGCATGGCACATGTACCAGCTTCCCAAGCTTTAATGTTGCTACCAGGTTACGCCTATTATCGCAGACAACCAGAACGGGTTGGAGTTGCAGTGGGGACAGCCATTGATCTTTTTTTTTTTTTATTCCTTGCCACCACTCTGCTGCAGTGTGTGGTGTTTCACCTAAGCAGATGAGTTTCAGCAGAGCGTGTTGCCACTTTTACGATGCGCTGCTGCACAGCTTCCGACTTGGAAGGGATGTGGAGGGTAATTCAGCATAGAATGACGAGGCAGTGGAGGAGGAGGAGGAGGAGGAAGAGGGGAGACAGGATATATATGATGAGGCGGAAACCCTGATTGAGGTTGGGCCCTCTATTCATGGCGTGGGTTGGATATGTGATGGTCCAGTTTAAGACTTTGTCAAACCCTCCACCAGGTTGAGCCAGTTTGCCATGACAGAGATGTATAGTCCCTGTCCACAAGTACTTGTCCCCGTGTCTGTACGGCGTTGGTGAGAGCACGCTATAGATTGTTTAAGATGTCCTGGTATAACCCGGGGATGGCACACCGGGAAAAATAGTGGCGGATGGGAGCTGAGTATCATGGGACAGCCACAGCCAACAGATCACAGAAAGACTGTGTCCCCACAAGCTGAATGGCAACATCTCCACGGCTAGCAACTTGGCAATGTGTTCAGTATTTGCGCTTGTGGGTGTGTGGCTTGGTATTTACACCTCCTTTCATATATCTGGAGCACAGACAACTGGACATGTGGCTGGGACAAACAAGTGAATGACCTTGTTGTGTCCTGCATCTGTGCAACTGATTCCTGCCCAGCAGATTGGGAAGGATAGATCACAGGCAACATGACAGTGGTTTGACCCTCAGACACCGATTTGCTACCCTGTTGTTCTGCCCACTGACTAGGGTCCTTGGCTGCCATGTGTGTCTGCATACTGGTGGTGCTTTGGTTGCCTTTGTCCTGGCCTCTGCTCAGCTTTGTATGGAAGATGCTACAGATGACAACATTTGGTTCAGAAGGACTATCTGAAAATAATTTCAAGACAGCAGCTTAACGCACCTTTGCCTTGACTTGGGGCACAGAGGGATTGCTCTTGGCAACAGTTGACACACTTCACACTCTGCTGAAAGCAGTAGGCCTTGGTGCCGTTGTTGGTACTACATATCCACCTTCTTCCTCTGTGCTGCTGTGCTGGCTATGCGTGCCAGGGGTCCAGGTCGGATCGGCGGATGTCTCAGCATCGACCACCTCGTATTTTGCCATGAACAGACGATACCTCCTCATGTTCCTCTTCTATATCACTTGGTGAGAGGCCAGAGACAACAAAAGGATATGGACCAAACAGATCCTTGGAGTGCCCAAGGTTGGGGTTAGATGTTTCCTGTGACTCCTGACGGGGTGATGAACTAGGAACAGGTTGAGAATAGGATGACCCAGCATTCTCTGTATGGATAGGAGACTGTGTGGTCATGGACGATTGGGTGCTGCTAGAAAATTTTGTAAAGGCCTTATCAGCCACCCAAGAGAGTATCTGCCCTTGCTCTTCTGACTTCCAGACCCGTTTACGTTCCAGACCGTGAAATTTTGCGTGAACCTAGATGTATCAACCTTTTTCTGTCTCCAAGACTCTGTGTCTTGTCAGGCAACACTGACATTCCCACGTCTACATCCGTGTCCCTGTCCCTTCACAACAGCCTTTTTAGGAATTTGGGGTCTTTCTGACATTGATTCAGATTTCCAGATGCAGATATTGGGGAACAAGGAGCAGTTTCTGCTTTGTGGAAGGTAGCACTACAGCCTAGTACTGCTTTGTGTTTTACACACAGCACTGCAATGACACCAAAAAAATTGCCCTGAGGGTTAAGGCGATATACTGCTTGCCAGTCACCACACAAGACAGCGGTGCTGGCTGAGTGTCAGTTGTGCAGTACCGTGCTATTTGGTGTGAACAAAGCAACGCAACGGCGCAAAACGTTTGCCTCAGTGAATAAGGTATGAAGCATAACCGCACCCTCTAAGTATTGCAATCGTACCCCTTGGGTAGCTATGGTAACAGTAATAGGTGGATAGTTATACCACAAGCTGTCACAAGGAATCTGAAGGGTGATTAGATATAGCCAGGCACAACTTCAGCTGTGGTGACACAATTAGGTTGAAGTATTAAGTGAAGAGGCTGTCTTATATCATATGTATGGGGTACAGGTAGTGATTTAATGTCAGCTTAGTGGATTTGGGTCAATTTTTTATTTCATTTCAAAAATTCTTTTTATTATTTCACAAGATATAAGCATGGTAACCAGATAATTACAGAATCAGAAGATTTCAGCTTGTGACAATCAATTGAAAATGATTAGATATTTCCAGACATATTTTTAAATACGGTTATTGTCAAACTATTTAGGAAAAAACAAAAAAAATTTTGCATTAGAAGCATAAGAAGGAGAAGAAATGATAGATGATAGAGAAAGAGAGGTTATGTAAGAGAACAGGAGCGAGTATAGTAGGTGAGAGGGGAAGAAAGGAAAGGGAAAGGCGGGTCACGAGGCGGAGCCTAGAGGATTTCTGGTGAGGTGGGAGGGGGTCTAGATTAAGGTACTATAAGCGTCTTTTTGAAAAGTTCCCAGGCTCGCCAGTGGTTGCAGACAGACGCCTGTGTGTGGTTCACTGAGGCAGCTAGATTCGCTACTAGATACAGTTGGTCAGTTTTATCAATTAACGACTGAAGAGTCGGAATTTGGGGAGATCCCCAAACCGTTGGTAAGAGAAGTTTCGCTGCAGCCAGTATTGTGCATATTAACACAGAGAACCCACTATGGGATGCGTCTAGGGGTAGATTCAGCAGTACTACTTCAGGGTATAGCGTGATATTTCGTTTAGTCACATCTCTGATCAGGTGTGTCGTCAGGTTCCAGTAGGGGATCAGGGATGGACAATGCCACCAAAGGTGGATGTAGTTCCCGTTCGCATCACCACAATGCCAGCAATTCGCAGGGAATTGTGTCTTCCATTGGTGTGTTCTCTGCGGATCAGTATACCAGTGGGAGAGAATTTTGTAAGAGTTCTCTTGTACCTTGATGCATTTAGTCGGTCCGTGTGAGTGGGTGTAGATGTGTGAAATCTGCTGAGGGGAGAACTTATAACCTAAATCTTTTTCCCAGCTATGTATATAGGCTCTTTTCATGGGTACATCTCTATCCAAAATGCTTTGGTAAATGGTAGAGAGGATCTTAGTAGGTCTGATCTGTCTTGCGCAGAGCGTTTCAAATGCTGTGGGGCTGCGGGTGAGTGCCGTATCGAATCGGATGTTGTGTAGGAGGGATTGCAGAGTCTTATATTGGAGAAAATTAATAGATTCGAGGCCTGGTATTTTGTGTAGATTAGGTAACGAGAGAAGTGCTCCGTCTGTGTATAGTTGGTCTGCTGTTAGGTTGGCAAGTAATCCGGTGCGATATTTGCTAGGTTTGTATAGTAGGTTCGATCCCGTTAGTATATCCAACAGGGTAAGGAGAGGAGTCGATGGGGGTAGCAGGTAGGTATGCATATTGGTCCAAATTCGTAGGAGTGTGTTTGTAAGAGGATTATGTTGGCGTTCAGACAATTTGGTTCTGTAATGCGTCAGTAGGAGGGGGCGGAGGAGCTGTGGGGACAGTTTGTTTTCTATATCGATCCATAATTTGTTTTGTGTGTTTCGTATGATATCAATAGAGCGTGATAAAACTGCTGAGTGATAATAAACTCTGATATCAGGTGCGCCCATGCCTCCTTTTATTTTTGGGAGAGAGAGAGTGCGGAAATTTAAGCGGTGTCTCTTATGTTTCCAAATATAAGCGTAAAAGAGAGAGTTGACCTTGCGTAAATAAGCATTAGGGACATGTATCGGTAACATAGAGAAAAGGTAAGTAAATTTGGGTAGGATAAGGCTTTTGAGGATATTCTTACGACCCATCCAGGATAATAAAGGGTCATACCAAGTTTTCATAGTGGCAATTACTCTGTCTAATAAAGGGGGTAATTGAGGGAAAAAAGAGCTTTATGAGATCTGCTAATGTTTATGCCTAGATAGGTGATGTGCGTTTTGGGCCATGAGAACGTGTACATGGTTTTTAATCTGGATAAGATTGGTAGCGGGACGTTCAGGTCTAAGGCTTCCGACTTTGATGTATTTATTTTAAAATTGGTGAGGGTACTGTAGTTGTCAAGTAGTTTTATTAAGGGGGGAAACTTTTAAGAGGATTAGTCATGAATATAAGTAAATCGTCTGCGAAGGCAGCCGTTTTATGATGCGTTACTCCTAGTGTAATGCCTTGAATCCTTTTATCAAGCTGAATATCGATCAGCAGGGGTTCCATTGCCAGGATAAATAATAGAGGGGACAATGGGCAACCTTGTCTCGTGCCATTGTGTATGGTGAAGGTATCTGTTAGGGAGCCATTAATGTTGATGCGGGCGGTTGGGCTGGTGTACATTTTTAAAATCGCCGCCACTAGTTCGGTCGGGATGCCGAATCCTAGCAACGTTTCTTCTAAATATAGCCAGTCCACCCTGTCGAAGGCCTTTTCAGCGTCCGTTCCTAGGAGGACTAGTGGAATTTTCTGTCGGTTGGCATAGTTGATAAGGTGTAGTACCTTCAGTACGTTGTCCTTCCCCTCTCTTCCCCCCACAAATCCAGTTTGGTTTAGTGAGATTTTATCCGGTAGGTAGGCAGCTACTCGACGAGCGATCATACTGGCTAAAATTTTTAAATCAACATTTAGTAAGGAGATCTGTCGGTAGCTGCTACACATTTCCCGGTCTTTCCCTTCTTTGTAGATTAGGGATATTTTTGCTTCTAAAGTTTGAGCCGGGAATCAGTCTCCTTGCAATATGGAATTATACATATTCAGCATGAGTGGTTGGAGAATCGAGGGGAACGATCTGTAGTAGGCACAGGGTAGTCCATCTGGTCCCGGCGCCTTGTTGGGGGGACATTTCGACAGGGCAGACCGGAGTTCTTCTAGGCCAAAGGGCTTGTTTAGAAGCAATTGTTGTTGTGGGGTAAAGCTCGGAAGGTTTAGGCGGGATAAGTAATGTTTGATTTTTTGCCTTCTGGCCGCCTCTTCTGTTTTGGTTTCTTTGGGGCGTAGGTTATATAGTTGTGTATAATAGTGCAGAAACGTTGTTTCTATTTGGTCATAATTAGTTGTGGATCGTCCCTCCGCAGTTTTGATGGAGTGTATGGAAGTGCGGGATTGTCTCTGTTTAATTCTGGAAATCATCAATTTCGAGGCTTTGTCACTGTGAACGTACATTTTAGTGCGCCATGAAGCGAGCCATTTCGCCGTTTGTAGGAATAGGATATCTTTAAGTTGACGCCTTTTAAGGGTTAGTTGCTCCATTATTGGGGAGGCGATTAATTTTTTGTGTTTTGTTTCTAGGTCGGAGATTTCCTCATATAGTAGATCAAGCTGTTTCTGTTGTTGTTTATGAATGTATGCTGTGATTGAAATAAATTCTCCTCTGACTACAGATTTGTGGGCTTCCCAAAGCGTCGGCATCGCAACCTCACCATTATCGTTTTGAGCAAAATACTGCTCTAGTGTTTTGGTTATGCGTGAGAGGGTGGATGGGTTGTCAAGTACCGACTCAGTGAGTCGCCACGATCTATGAATGGGGAAGGTCTTATGTAGTGTCAGTGTCACCAAGGAATGGTCTGAGAATATGTTAGGGTTAATTTTTGTTGATCTCACTTTGGCTAGGGTGTTTTTGGAGACAAAGAAGTAATCTAGTCTATGGTAAGAGGCATGTGGGTGTGAATAAAAGGTATAGTCACAATCATCTGGGTGTAAGTATCTCCATACATCCAACAGTTGGAGCTCGCGAAGTTGGACTTTGATTTTATTGAGATCACCTTGTGAGTAAGTACCTTTTTTTGTTGTGGTATCTATTAGTGGGTTTAGTGCAATATTAAGATCTCCCCCTACTATCAGTGTGCCTTCACGGAAATCTCCTATTTTCCTCAGAGTCGAGTGGAGCCATTTCTGGAGTTTTTTGTTGGAAGCATATAGGCAACAAATTGTAACTAAATTACCAGCTAGTAGACTTTTTAGAAAAATAAAGCGGCCGTTAGTGTCAATTAGATGTTCTCGAGTTTGGAAAGGGATTCCTTTCTTTATAGCAATCGAGACCCCTCGTGACCGGGGTTGTGGTGATGTGGCATGGAACCAGGTATCATAGTGTGAACGGTCAAAGTTAGGTAATTTTTCAGGGGTAAAGTGAGTTTCTTGTATCAACAGCACATCCGCCGCATGTTTCTTAAGTAGGTCTAGAGTGTGTCTCCTCGGTATGGGGGAGTTTAGCCCTTTAGCATTGAGCGTAGCAAAGGTAAATACCTTATGTTGAGACGCCATCATTGGGTGGTTGATGCCAGATAGGTGTGTATATGATTCGAGTGGTCCTCGACTCCAGCCTCATGACCGGGAGGGGTGGTTGGGTGGGAAGAAAGGAAAGAGAGTAGAAAAGTAGTGAGGAAAGACAAGAGAAAAGAGAGATACATTAATAACATTTCCATTGCAATCATGTACAACATGTCTAACGATCAGCGACACAACAACGTGGACCATATGGGGAGGATCGTTGATGGTTCCACCATAGCCAAATAGTACCTGCTGTAGTATTAAGTAGTTGGGGTGAGGGGGGGAGGGGTGGGTTCCACTGTGTAAGTGGAGGGGTAGCGGGTGAGGGAATGGGGAAAGGGTCAATGGTAGCAAGTATGTAAGGGCACCTATACAGTAACTATGGAAACAGGACTTCTGTGGGTCTAGAAGTCAAACATATTACAAAACAAAGATATAACCTAACATTACTGTAAAACGCAGTATAACCTGTATAACAAAAAGGACCTTCTTATAAGAATGACTGGGTCACACTCTTTATTCAAGTAAGGCCGCGGTTAATGCAGTTAGCCTGTCAATCAAAGAGACATAGAGTAGCTGTGCATTATTTAGGGGTTCAAGTGTCGTGGTGGTATGGGGTGGGGAAGGGAACGGGGGGAATAAGGAAGGGAGGGGGGACAAAGGAGGGAGCTGGGTGGATGGGCGGTAGGTAAATGTAGGGTTAAGGGAGTGGATTGTTTGGTTTTAAGGGTATGAGAACCCAGTATTGGATTAGTAACATTCCAATCAAGGGCGTGTAAGGATGATCCGTGTACACGGTGTTAAAGAATAGTCAGCTAATACGCGGACGAGAAAGAGTCCTTCGTATCCTAGAGCGAAGACATCAGGTCGTCTCTACTCCATCCTTTGGCGGTGGTGTTTTGGATATCTTTTTTCGAAGGCGCTGTGATTTCGGAGTTCCAGCGACTTGCCATGGGGGGGTGACTTGGAGGGGTTTCTGTAAAGACGCTGCGTGAAAGGTTTCTAGGTCAGGGTAAGACTGTAATTCAATGCTGAGTGATTGACAGACGTCTCTGATGTCCTCAGACGTCCTGGCCATTAGTTTCTTTTCACCAGCTGTAATAAAGATGCCGAAAGGGAACAGCCAGCGGAAGCGATAGCCTTTTTGTGACAAAATTTCTGTGAAAGGTTTAAGCAAGCGTCTCTTCTTTAGGGTTATGGCAGAGATGTCTTGGAACAATTTCAGTTGAGAGTTCTCATATTCAATAGTCTCTGCCTCCCTGGCTCTCCGTAAGATGAGTTCTTTTGTTCTGTAGTCTAGGAAGCGACACAGTACATCACGGGGAGGGTCATTTTGGTTTGGCTTGGGGCGTAGTGTTCTGTGAACTCTAATAATCTCCATGTCTTTAGGGTCATCGTCTCGGAGCAGCTTAGTAAAGATTTAATTCACAGCTGAGGGCAGGGCTTCAAACGCAATTGATTCTGGAAGGTATTTTATGCGGATATTGTTTCTACGCTCACGATTCTTGTGGTCCTCAAGCGTGGAGTGGATGGCATGTATTTGAGTTTCGTGAGCATTTAGGCAGTCCAGTAATTTATTAGTTTGTATCATCGTGGTTGCCTGGTCATTTTCTACTGCCCCCAGTCTATGACCTTGTTGAGCCAAATCTAACTTTATCTCAGCGAGCTCTTTGCTGATCGGTTCTATGGCTTTCGTCAGTATACGCTTTATGAAAGAGCGGGTGACTTTATTATCTTTAGGGTCCATTTCTGCGTCCGAATCGCTCTCAACGTCAGAGTCGGATGCCTCAGCCATCAGTTGGAACGTACGTTTGGTAGATTTAGGATGAGTCATGAGGTCAGTCTGTTTTGAGAGAAATTTATCCACATCGGCTTGGGTAACCGGATTAGTGGATTTAGATGGTACCCGGGGGGTTTTAATGCTTGTTTTCCCCATGTTTAGCTATGGTACTGTGGAATGTTCTTTTATTCGTTCTTTATTAAGCCTCCCCTGGGTCTCACGTCGTCGACTAGGTAGACATGATGCACATTGCTTGAGGCAGTTTAGTAAATTTAATCCCTTTGTATTAGTTAGGCAACATTCAATAGAGCGTTTGCCCCCTCTGGTGGTGAAAAATGGAACAGCTTGGCTACAGCGCTGCAGGAGTTAATACTGCTCCAGGGGCTTGGTAGTTCAAAGTCTAATTGTAGTATATTTTGGAACAGGATCCAAAGGAAGCCGGTGTGTAGCACCTCAGAGGGGGAGATATAGAGGGCAGCACAGGGATCAGAGTATCTGTTTATTTATATATGAGACTGCGGCCTGTAGATAGACTGATGGTTTACTATTGTTTATAGTGTAACTCTGGAGTCAGTTCTGGCTTCACCAGCCCCTCTCAGAGTGTCTGTGTCTCTTATTGATGCTCTTGTCCCGGGGTTTACTGGGCTGTGTGATCCAGCCTCCAGCCCTTCTATTCAGAGGCCCGCAACTAGTCTCGCGCGGGTCCCGGCCACTGCACACACCACCTGCGTCTCTCTGCGTCTCTCTGCCCGGGCACCGGAGGCTAATGCAGGCTCCCACTCCCCCCGTGACTCGCTCTGGTCTGCTCCCGCAGCCTCTCCTCACCTCCGCAACGGGCGCAGTGGGCGATCTCCCCTGTCTGTTAGGGCGCCCGGCGGGAATGTGACCAATAGCGCCCGCTTCAGGGGGCCACAACGGGACCGTTACTCCTCACTCACCCTTCCGATCACAGTCATAGATGCCTCTGCACACCAGGGAGCCGTTGGGGGCGATGCACCCGAGGAGGTCCGGTACGCACGTGTCCCCGCGGCTACCTCCTCCTCTAAGCTCGGGGGCCGCCTGCACCTATATCCCGGGTCTCAGCAGCAATGTGGTGTTAGGATCTGCCTCTCCCTCTGGTCCACAGTGGTGCGGCTTTCAGAGGTCCCTCAGTAGGGTCTCCTCGGTATCAAGGCCCACGGACGTCAGGTAAGGAGCAGTGAGGGGGGGGGGGCCTCACCAAACACTCCACGAGGTCTCTCTCCGGCAGTCTCCTGGTCCAAAGATGTTTTTTTTTTAAAACTTGAGGGTTTCAAGTGAAGGATGGGCCTAAAGATGAAGGCTGTGGGTGCTCTCCGGGGCAGGATGGTGCCAGATTGCAGTTGGGAAACAAGAGCTCAGTGGGACACGTCCTCTCTATGCGGCGGCCATCTTGGGTCCATTTGGGTCAATTTTGATACTGAATTGTACACCCACTACTATTGTGACGTTTTTATGGTTATTGTATGGCATACTATATTATGCATTGATTAGTCTGTATGTACCTTGTGCATCCCCCCGGAGGGAATACTCTGTTTTATAAATTTTATGTGGATATATAATAAAGATTGATTGGTAAAATTAAATCTTTATGTTGAATCTTTCCTATGGGTGGGACGTTTAGAAACCCATCATTGCGACATATCATACAGCGTTTGTGGGGTTCTTTTGTTAACATCTTACTTTATGGACTAAATGAAAGGTCAATCTAGGGGCTTCAATAGGAGAAATATTACTTTGTTGAGGCAGCAAAGTTGTGAGATGTGCTATTATGTTGACCCAGATGAATATTATTATTTTTATTTCAAATTTATTTTTTTTGTGGGGGAGGCGGCAACTAGAAATTCTGCTATGGGGACCCACCATTTTTTTCGCATACCCCTGATTGTAATAAAGCTTAGTCTTTAAGTTCGTGGATGAAGAAAGTTACTTTTCGAAAAAGAAATATGAGGGCCTTCTACTAGAACTCAAACTGCATATTATTTTAAATAAAATATTTCTGACCTGATGAGGCTAGTATATTTACCATTAAAAACATGTTAAAATGGCTGCATAATTCAATACATTGGATGTCAAGTTGGATATTGAAATAAACATTTTTTGAGTCTACTTCTAACTGAACTCGGTTTGTTATTAAAATTTCAAGAGAATTTGTCAATAGCTTTTTGCTACCTCATCTAAGGGCAGCATGAATCCAACAATGTGTTGCTTAGGTTTATGAGGGCAATAGTTTTGACACAGAATTTAGATTGAGTCATGCATCAGAGCTGAAAAAAAGCTGACCTTGTCCACACCAGGCTCTCTATGGACAGTGTCTATAGATAGTGAGGCGCTAATCATAAAAGGGGGCTGAGTCAGACAACATGCCTTGAACCAATAAGTCACTGCAATGATAATGTCCTAGGGATAAAACACTCAGTATAAGTCTAGGGTCAGACCTGCATCTGCCCTCAGCGTGCTGAATGTTAAAAACTTAGTCCCAGTCAGGCAAAACGCATAGCATTAACGGCATATAACGGTATGCCGCCTGCCTATGCATTGCTATAGTAACCGTAGGCTTCGCGCACCCGCCGGCTCCACAGAGAATCCCCGAGTATGTGCTATGGCAGAGCCCACAGGAAAACCCTGCAAACCGCATTTCCTGTGCGCTCTGCAATAGCGCATATCCGGCGGCTGCGGTAAGCATCATGTTACCATAGTGATGCATAGAGCAGGCAGCCCATAACGTTACATGCCGTTAACACTATGCGCTGCTCCTGTCAGAAACTAAGTTTCTGACAGATTCAGCAGGCTCAAGTCTTACCCTAGCCTAAGTGAACATCTCTACAGGAGGTGGAATTTAACACATCGTTGAATTTATGTTTTAACCCCTAAAGCATGCTGCCCTCAGATTACATAGCATAACCCTGCTGACTGATTTCCTTCAATAGGCATTCTGACCTCGATTTTCACAAAGTAAGTACAACACATTCCTTAGGCCGGCTTCACATAGCGGGTCTGATCCGATCTGTGGCTGTCAGGGTGAACCTGACAGCCACGGACCGGATTTTGGCCCCATAGTATCCTATGGGGTTGGATGGAGCCTGATGGCAGAGACACAACGTTTTTGTGTCTGAGAGGAGAATATCTCCTCTAATTGCCTTCTCCCGGACTCTCCCGGATCCGGGGCACTCTGGCGCTGCCTAACATGGAAGCCTATAGGGCCGGATTGCCCCGGTCCGGGAGGATCCGGGAACCTGACATCTGCGGCTGCACGCCGCTGTTGTTTCAGGACCATGGCTAGCTCCCCACGAGCCGCGGTCCTGATTCATCAGTGGCGGTAGCTGCGTCTGGGTGCACACCGGACCAGAGGGCCACGGATTGGATCACACCTGCAGTGTGAAGCTGGCCTTAGATAAATAAAGCTGATATAATGACATTTATTGATTGACCCACTTTTCTGGCTATAAGGATCTTTGAGGAGAAAACAATTAATTAGAAAGTTGCAGAGTTTAGGTTGCAACCCTCACTTCATGCACTTTACCCTTTCTGATAGGCCTTTTGCAAACTACTTTAGTAATACATAGTACATAAAATCCCATCAACCTAAACTGTAAAACCAAAAATATTAAAGTCGGTAAAAGCAAACAAAACTTTAGGTTTAGTACAGGTTGTATCGCTGCAGATGGCCTATAATAAGCATGTAGGCACTAGAAATACATGTTATGGCAATGCGAAAAGGTGGTCTAAAACAATAAATCATGTTACATTAGGTGAATAGCAGGTGGACGGCATCTTTTTAAAGGCCCCTTACACACGTCAATGTCCGAGCGATCCGATCAACGACTTGACCTGGATCGCTTGAACGATGTTCAATGATCAGTAGTGAAATGTCACACGTACAGATATCTTTAACGACGAAGCAACGATTCCACGACAAGCGAACAATACGTGCGGTCGTTTGATCACCTACGTCCTTCAGTTTTGAATAGGTGAGGTCGTTAATGACATCATTATCAAGGTGTCGCACACACCGATGCTGCAGGTTGAACGGACAATTATCGTTTGGTGTAAGGTCTAGTTCACAAACCTCCCATCAAAAATCTGCCTGATTATTGTTTATCATTTGTACTTGTCACACGCAACAATGTCGTTACAACGTCGTTGCTCCACCCAAAAAGCCGTGACGTACTAACGATATCGTTAACGATATCGAAGTGTGTGATGGGGCCGTTAGGAAAAGTAAGCTGGCAGAGGCACTGGGCAATGCTCTATTGGGAAAATATAATTCTTGTCTTCTACATAATCTAGATGTAACTTTGAGACATACCATACAATCTACCTAAACATTATTGCAATGTACAGGTGCATCTCAATGAATTAGAATTAGTGATGGGCGAATCCTAAATTACTCGGAATCGCTTGACTCTAGCGAGTCCGAGCACAGGACTCGCTACTCGTTGCGAGTCTAGCGAGTCCAATGTTAATGAATGGGGAAGCGAGTAATAGCGAGTAGTGTGAGATTTACAAATCGCAGATGTGTCTCGGAAGCTTCAGCCTGAAGCAATCCCAGTTTTGTCATTTATTTGCATTGCTGTTTACTTTGTAAGTAATCGCTGACTCGCACAGATAAGAGTCCTGCTCTGTACAGGCTGCCAGCTCCAGGGTCCTAGAGCCTGCCTGCTGCCTGATGTAGCAGTGCTGAGATTGTACACAGGGAATGAGCAGACTGAGAACAGACATGAATGTCTGTGCACAGAGATGATGTAGCAGAGCTGAGATTGTTCTCAGTCTGCTCATTCCCTGTGTACAGACATGAATGTCTGTGCACAGAGATGATGTAGCAGAGCTGAGATTGTTCTCAGTCTGCTTATTCCCTGTGCATAGACATCTATATTTATGCACAGGGGATGTAGCAGAGAGGACATCGCGTTTTGGACTGCGTCGGACGGAAGAGGATTTTTTTAATTAAAGATGGAGTCCCTAATGGCTTTTTTTTTATTTCTAATAAAAAAATTTCCTTGTGTTGTGTTTTTTTTAAAACAATTTAATAGAAATTCATGGCGGTCATGTCTAATATTGGCGTGACCGCCATAAATTTCGGGCTTAGGGCCAGCTGATAATACAAAGCTGGCCCTAACCTCTTTATTACCCAGCGTGCCATCGCTACCAGGGCCACTGGAAGAGCGGGGTTCAGCGCCAGAGGATGGCGCTTCAATGAACGCGCCATCTTCTGGGGCGGCTGCAGGCTGCAATTTGCAGCGGGGGGTGCCCAGAAAGCTTGGGCATCCCTGCGCTGCGGATTCCAGCCCCCAGCTGCTTAGCTGTACCTGGCTAGACATAGAAATTGCGCGGAGCCCCACGCATTTTTTTTTAATTATTTCATGAAATTCTGAGATTCTGACTCTGAGACTCTGACTCTGAGACTCTGACTCTGAAATTCATGAAATAATAAAAAAAAAATGCGTGGGGCTCCGCGCAATTTCTATGTCTAGCCAGGTACAGCTAAGCAGCTGGGGGCTGGAATCCGCAGCGCAGGGATGCCCAAGCTTTCTGGGCACCCCCCGCTGCAAATTGCAGCCCGCAGCCGCCCCAGAAGATGCGCGTCCATTGAAGCGCCATCCTCTGGCGCTGAACCCCGCTCTTCCAGCGGCCCTGGTAGCGGTGGCACGCTGGGTAATAAAGAGGTTAGGGCCAGCTTTGTATTATCAGCTGGCCCTAAGCCCGAAATTTATGGCGGTCACGCCAATATTAGACATGACCGCCATGAATTTCTATTAAATTGTTTTAAAAAAAACACAACACAAGGAAAATTTTTTATTAGAAATAAAAAAAAAAGCCATTAGGGACTCCATCTTTAATTAAAAAAATCCTCTTCCGTCCGACGCAGTCCAAAACGCGATGTCCTCTCTGCTACATCCCCTGTGCATAAATATAGATGTCTATGCACAGGGAATAAGCAGACTGAGAACAATCTCAGCTCTGCTACATCATCTCTGTGCACAGACATTCATGTCTGTACACAGGGAATGAGCAGACTGAGAACAATCTCAGCACTGCTACATAATGTCTGTGAGCAGGCAGGCTCTAGGACCCTGGAGCTGCACAGAGAAGACAGCTGGACTCAGCTCGCAAAGAAACAGCAGTTACTTTGCGAGTCTCCCTGCTATCACTGGCACAGTAGCCAGTGATTACTCGCAGAGTCTAATGCAAACAATGGCAATCCTAGCTTTGTCAGCGTTTCTGACAAAACTAGGATTGATATTGATTTGCATTGGACTCGGTGCGAGTAATCACTGGGAAACTCGCAGAGTACCGAGTCCTGCGAGTCCCTTACTACTCGCCGAGTAACGAGTCCTAGCGAGTAGATTCGCCCATCCCTAATTAGAATATCATCAAAAGTTATTTTTTTTCAGTAATTCAATACATTAAGGGAAATGTATATATTATATAGAGTCGTTACAAACAGAGTGATCTACAGTGCCTACAAATAGTATTCAACCCCCTGCAGATTTAGCTGGTCGACACATGCGGAATTAACTTGGCATTGTGACATTTGGACTGTAGATCAGCCTGGAAGTGGGAAATGCACTGCGGCCAAAAAGATTTTTTTTTTTTAAAGCGTTAAAAGTTAATTCAGAGGGTCATTTATTATTCAACCCCTCAAACCACCAGCATTCTGTTTGGTCCCCCTAAAGTATTAAGAAATAGTTCAGGCACAAAGAACAATGAGCTTCACATGTGTGGATTAATTATCTCTTTTCTGACTATTTAAGACCCTCCCCAAACTTGTGAAGAGCACTCATACATGGGCAACATGGGAAAGACAAAGGAGCATTCCAAGGCCATCAGAGACAAGATCGTGGAGGGTCACAAGGCTGGCAAGGGGTACAAAACCCTTTCCAAGGAGTTGGGCCTACCTGTCTCCACTGTTGGGAGCATCATCAGGAAGTGGAAGGCTTATGGAACTTCTGTTAGCCTTCCACGGCCTGGACAGCCTTTAAAAGTTTCCTCCCATGCCAAGGCCAGGCTTGTCCGAAGCGTCAAGGCTAACCGAAGAACAACAAGGAAGGAGCTCCGGGAAGATCTCATGGCAGTGGGGACATTGGTTTCAGTCAATACCATAAGTAACGTACTGCACCGCAATGGTCTCCGTTCCAGACGAGCCCATAAGGTACCTTTACTTTCAAAGCGTCATGTCAAGGCTCGTCTACAGTTTGCTCATGATCACTTGCAGGACTCTGAGACAGACTGGTTCAAGGTTCTATGGTCTGATGAGACCAAGATCGAGATCTTTGGTGCCAACCACACACGTGACGTTTGGAGACTGGATGGCACTGCATACGACCCCAAGAATACCATCCCTACAGTCAAGCATGGTGGTGGCAGCATCATGCTGTGGGGCTGTTTCTCAGCCAAGGGGCCTGGCCATCTGGTCCGCATCCATGGGAAGATGGATAGCACGGCCTACCTGGAGATTTTGGCCAAGAACCTCCGCTCCTCCATCAGGGATCTTAAGATGGGTCGTAATTTCATCTTCTAACAAGACAACGACCCAAAGCACACAGCCAAGAAAACCAAGGCCTGGTTCAAGAGGGAAAAAATCAAGGTGATGGAGTGGCCTAGTCAGTCTCCTGACCTTAACCCAATTGAAAACTTGTGGAAGGAGCTCAAGATTAAAGTCCACATGAGACACCCAAAGAACCTAGATAACTTGGAGAAGATCTGCATGGAGGAGTGGGCCAAGATAACTCCAGAGACCTGTGCCGGCCTGATCAGGTCTTATAAAAGACGATTATTAGCTATAATTGCAAACAAGGGTTATTCCACAAAATATTAAACCTAGGGGTTGAATAATAATTGACCCACACTTTTGTGTTTAAAATTTATAAAAATTCAACTGAGCAACATAACTTTTTGGTTTGTAAGATTTATGCTTCTGTTAATAAATCCTACTCTCGTTTGCAGTTTGAAGGCTCTAACTTATTTGCATCTTATCAAACCACCTAAATCTACGGGGGGTTGAATACTACTTGTAGGCACTGTATTTCAAGTGTTTATTTCTGTTAATGTTGATGATTATGACTTACAGCCAATGAAAGCACAAAGGTCATTATCTCAGAAAATTAAAGTAGTTCTGTGTATAGACCTCACAAGGCTGTCTGGTCTCTAGATGTGGGGATAAGAGAGAGAGGGGCGCAGATCTAAGTGCAGAGGTAGTTATATTCACTAGAAATATAAAAAAATTATTCTCCTCACCTATTTGCTGTCTTGATTCATGCTCATAATAATGGTGCAGGAGCAGGACAAGGGATCCCTGGCTTGCAGCTTCGTGCCAGACACTCAACCTCCAGCTGGTAGGCTCGTCAGGAACAATTAAAGTAAGGAAACATCTGGTTGTCACCACGAGCGCTTCCAGGAAAGGATAGAAGTACCTGAGGAAGGCGATTTTAGATATCTTAGCCGAAACGCGTTAAAGGGTTAAAAACTGTGCTGCAGTATTCCATGAAACACGAAACGGTTAATATTGATTTATTAGCCAACACTTTTCTGGGCTCCCAGAAACACCCTGAAACATAGCAAAATGATATTGGATTTGTCCTGAGGAAGGGGCCAGGGAGCCCAAAAATGAGTTGACTAATAAATCAATATTATATTCGCCCTTTGATGTCTTGTAGAATGCAGCAGCGTGGTTTTTAACCCTTCATCCTCCCTACTCTATGTGCACCACACCAGGGACTACAGCAGCCGTGAAATACTTTTATAGTGGTTGTGACTCTCACAACCACACAAGGTGAAGCCTCTGATACCTATTTAGGAAATATTTTATCTCTCAGACCCTTCATCCTCCTTACTTTAATTTTCTGAGATAATGACTTTTGGGCTTTCATTGAATGTAAGCCACAATCATCTACATTTACAGAAATAAACACTTGAAATACAAGGTGGGACATTTATATGCATGCACATAAATAACATGGGAATGGTTAGTGATATCAACTTCCTGTTTGTGGCACATTAGTATATGGGAGGGGAAACTTTTCCAGATGGGTGATGATGACCATGGCGACCATTTTGAAGTTGGCCATTTTGGATCAAACTTTATTTTTTTTATGGGAAGAGGGTCATGTGACATCAATCTTATTGAGAATTTCATAAGAAAAACAATGGTGTGCTTAGTTTTAATGTATCTTTATTCTTTCATGGGTTATTTACAAGTTTATGACCACTTATAAAATGTGTTCAAAGTACTGCCCTATGTGTTGAATTGTCAGTGCAACCCTCTTCTCCCACTCTTGACACACTGATAGCAACACCACAGAAGAAATGCTAGCACAGTCTTCCAGTATCCGTTGTTTCAGATGCTGCACATCTCATATCTTCACAGCACAGACAATTGCCTTCAGATGAGTGATGAGGCAAACTTTTTTGTGAATGGTGAAGTTACAAACAAAACCACCGCTATTGGTCTGACACTAACCCACAATGGATAGATCCCTCCAAGATTGTTGGAACACAATAATTGATGGTATGATGTGGTATATGGGGTAGAAAGATAGCGGGGCCATTCTTCATCAATTGAAACCTCAATGCCACTGGATAATTGAATCATGTAGCAATTTCAGATATCCAGTGGCATTGAAAATTTGTGACCCTAGCCTAAAGCTGCTTTCACATCAGCATCGCATCTGCCGGATCGGCCGCCTAATGGCCGACTTGCAGCATCGATCTGGCAAGCCCTGTGCATTCTCTATAGGGCTTGTGGTCGGGTGAGCAAACTGTGGTTGGCAGATCCATCAATTGCAGCGCGGAAAGAAAACGCTGCTAGCAGCATTTTTTTTTTGCCACTGCAAGTGCCGGATCTGCTGGATCTGGAACAACCGCACTTGCCGCACCCGACTGCAAGCCCCACAAACAATGCTTGGGGCTTGCCGGATCAGTGCCGCAAGTCGGCCATTAGGCGGCAGATGCAGAGCCAGCTACCAGATCGGCCGCAAACATCAGCAAAACGCTGATGTGAAAGGAGCCCAAGAATCATTTTTTTTATTTCTCTGAAAATTAATTTCTATGTGAGCATGTTTGCAGTAGTAGTTACCTAAAGAAAGTATCATATGTCCACAGATATTGTGCAGAGTGGCCTTCTGGTGACATGTACTAGCCTGCTCTATACATAGATCCAGGGTTAGACTGACCCAGTGGGACCCTGGTTAAGGTAATACCCTAGTGAGCCCCAGGTCCTCAGTGGATCCGTGTGTTTGATATAGTGGGGCCCCGCCATTAACTGCGGTCATTACATCGACCAGAGGCCTGTCAGAGGCCAGCACATATAAGTGGTATTAAAAATGGACCTCGCACTGACGTCAGCATGCAGCACATATCAGTGAAATTTAATGGTTGATAGCTGCATACGTCAGCCTTTATCCTCCTATCAGGCGTGCACCTTGAAAGTTGTGTTTGATGCCAAGGTGGAGATGATGAATCTGCATGCCGGGGGCGATGCCAATTTTCCTCTGCAGCACTGGCTCCATCATGGCTTATGTGGCGCCCCTGCGGTCAGGAGGCCACAAAGGGAACTTCAGCCAGGAAGGTAGGAAAGACAGTTGAACTGAACACCAACACCCTCACAGCCCGCACAACCCACGTAGCAGTAGAAAGCAGCACCCAACCCGGAGCCTGGGAACTCTAGGCAGGCAAGGGGTGGTGGGTTTAGAGACAGTGGGTGGGCCAACACGTCAGTCAGGTGACAGAGGGTAGATATAGAGAAGGGGGGGGGAGAAAGGAGTCAGTAGGCCGAGGTAGGCTGAGCAGTACAGAAAGAAGTACATGTCCTGGAACAGTGGGGTGGAAGGAGCACATAATCTGGAGAGCCAGTGTGAGCCACTGAGAGAAAGCCCATCCGGAGCCAGCACCCCAGGCGTGTGAGGGACGAGAGGACCAGTAGCACTGGGTCCTAGAAGCACGGCTGAGACAGCGGACTGCAGGCGGAGTAGCCTTCCTATTGAGCTCGAAGACACGTTTAGAGAGAGCATGGTAGAGCCTCACCACCGAGGACTATTGGAGGCTAGGCTAGGAGTAGAATGTCGGCTCTAAAGAGGACTGTTGCTTTATCCGGCATCCCCAGACAATTGACGGGGGACCTCAGCTACACGTTAGGGTCCCTACCCCAAAGGACAGGCAGTTCAGTGGCAACCCGGAGGGCTCACAGGAGTCCGAGCCACTGCCATACAGTCTGGAGACACACACACTAAGTAACAGAGAGAACCGAAAGCCTGGAAAGGAGAGAGAGACAGAGTGAGGGGTCATAGAAGGAACAACCTGGCTGCAGGGAGTAAAGGAACCCGGAGGGAGAGAGTTATGCCCGTGTAAAGACTGTAACTTGTAACTGTGAACTGGAACTGGAACTGAGAAAGAACTTTGAGAAGTAAACACGGTGAACCCTGAATCTGACTCCCTCGCATGTTTCTGCCTGCACAAGATTCCCTCCACACAGGTTTGCAGGAGATCCCAGCCTGGAGAGCCACAGCTTGTCAGCTCCAACACTGAAGGAGGATTTCTGCAGCCTCTGGACAGTAAGTGCATTGCACGCAGCACAGGCCTGCACCTTACCCTACACCAGAGACTTAACCATCACTGCCCTGGGGAGCCCAGTTCTGCCCACGGAGAACTATTCCATGCTAGCTGCCATCACATCATCCCTGGAGGTTCTGCTGCAGCAGTGGCCCCACTACTGGCCACACACTGTGGGTGGCGTCACGAATGACATTATCCCCTGTAAATAAATATCCCCTTATTATTGCCACGGCCAGGGACACGGTCCGGACCAGGACCACCCGTGACTTCCCCAGTAGCAGACCCGTTCCGGTACCGAGTCCCCCCGTCCCAGTGGTCTTGACACTTACTTGGAACTGTAGCAATGAGGTGCAGTACTTGCAGGAAATACTACTACAGAGAGGTGAGGTCACGGTGCTCACCAGCATCTAGTGCTGTAAACAGGGCATACTCGTGGACCAACAGCTCCAGGCTCTTGTCCTGTTGGCACACACTGCCCCTGGCAGCAGCCCTGTACCCTGACTTACAGGGAGTTGTCTTCTGCTCTCTGTCAGCCATTAGGAGGTTGAATGATGTTTTTTAGTGGGATCACTACATATATGACTGGTGGCTACACCTCCTTGCATAAAATAATTATAATGAGAGTAGTGATGGGTGAGTCCTAAATTACTCGGAATCGCTTGACTCTAGCGAGTCCGAGTCCAGGACTCGCTACTCGTTGCGAGTCTAGCGAATCCAATGTTAATGAATGGGGAAGAGAGTAATAGCGAGTAGTGTGCAATTTACAAATCGCAGATGTGTCTCGGAAGCTTCAGCCTGAAGCAATCCTAGTTTTGTCAGAGACTCTGACAAAACTAGGATTGGCATTGACTTGCATTGGACTCGTTTACTGTGCAAGTAATCGCTGGGAAACTCGCACAGTAAGGAGTCAGGCTGTCTGCTCTGTACAGGCTGCCGCAGCTCCAGGGTCCTAGAGCCCGCCTGCTCTTCCTGTGTGTAGCAGAGCTGAGATTGTTCTCAGTCTGCTCATCCCTGTGCATAGACATCTATATCTATGCACAGGGATGAGCAGAGAGGACATCGCGTTTTGGACTACGTCGGACGGAAGAGGATTTTTTTAATTAAAGATGGAGTCCCTAATGGCTTTTTTTTTTTATTTCTAATAAAAATTTTTCTCTGTGTTGTGTTTTTTTTAAAACAATTTAATAGAAATTCATGGCGGTCATGTCTAATATTGGCGTGACCGCCATAAATTTCGGGCTTAGGGCCAGCTGATAATACAAAGCTGGCCCTAACCTCTTTATTACCCAGCGTGCCACCGCCACCAGGTCCGCTGGAAGAGCGGGGTTCAGCGCCAGAAGAAGGCGCTTCAATGAATGCGCCATCTTCTGGGGCGGCTGCGGGCTGCAATTTGCAGCGGGGTGTGCCCAGAAAGCTTGGGCCTCCCTGTGCTGCGGATTCCAGCCCCCAGCTGCTTAGCTGTACCTGGCTAGACATTGAAATTGCACGGAGCCCCACGCATTTTTTTTTTTTTATTATTTCATGAAATTCATGAAATAATTAAAAAAAAGGGCTCCCCTATATTCTTGTGTCTGGCCAGGTGCAAATAGGCACCTGGGGATTGGGGGCAGCCCGTCGCTGCCTGCTGGATCCGGCTGGTTCCAGAAATACGGCGAAGCCCATGTAATTTTTTTCTGAAAAATCAATAAAACAATCCTAAAAAAGGGACTGCATCTTTATTAACCCCTCGCCCATGGTCCAGGGGTTAATAAAGATGCAGTCCCTTTTATTTACATTGTTTTATGGATTTGTCAGAAAAAAATTTCACGTGGGCTTCGCCGTATTTCTGGAACCAGCCGGATCCAGCAGGCAGCGATGGGCTGCCCCCAACCCCCAGGTGCCTATTTGTACCTGGCCGGACACAAGAATATAGGGGAGCCCTTTTTTTAAATTATTTCATGAATTTCATGAAATAATTAAAAAAAAATGCGTGGGGCTCCGCTGTGCTCTGTGATCGTCTCCCGGTGTCTTCAGACGTCCAGAGCAATAGAGCACAGAGCACAGATCCCGGGGACACAGGGGCACACAGGACAGAGGGACACAGAACAGGAGCAGAGAACGGGGACACAAGGCAGAGGACAGCGAGACTCTGGGCCAAAGGACAGCGGGACACTGGGCCACAGGACAGCAGGACACTGGGCCACAAGACAGTGGCACACAGGGCCAGAGGACAGCAGGACACAGGACCATAGGACAGGGCCAGAGAACACCGGCACACAGGGGCAGAGGACAGGGAGACACAGGGACAGAGGATAAGGGAACACAGGGCTAGAGGATAAGGGGACAAAGGGCCAGAGGACAGGGGGACACAGGCCCAGAGGACAGGGGGAGACAGGGCCAGAGGACAGGGGGAGACAGCTAACCACTCAGCCACTCTATACAGTCCTAACCAGTGACCCACCATGTACACTGCTCTCCACTGAGCTACCATATACTGTGCTAACCACTGACCCACCATGTAGAGTGCTATCCACTCAGCCACCATATACTGTCCTAACCACTAAGCCACCATATACAGTGCTAACCAGTGACCCACCGTATACACTGCTAGCCACTGAGCCACCATATACTGTGCTAACCACTGAGCCACTGTATACTGTGCTAACCACTGACCCGCTGTATACACTGCTATACACTGAGCCACCATAAACTGTGCTGACCACTGAGTCACCGTATACTGTGCTAACAACTGATCCACCATATACTGTGCTAACCACTGAGCCACCACACAGTGCTAACCACTGACCCACCATATACTGTCCTAACCACTGAGCTATCATATACTGTGCTAACCACTTAACCACTGTATACAGTGCTAACCACTGACCCACCGTATACAGTGCTAACCACTGAGCCACTGTATACAGTGCTAACCACTGAGCCACCGTATACACTGCTAACCACTGAGCCACCGTATACACTGCTAACCACTAAGCCACGATACTGTGCTAACTGCTGAGCCACCGTATACAGTGCTAACCACTGAGCCACCATATACAGTGCTAACCACTGAGCCACCGTATACAGTGCTAACCACTGAGCCACCACATACTCCATATAAATCCCGCAACAACAGCGTACTTTCCGGAGAGAAGACTGTACTATTCAGTGGCTATTTTTATGGCACCTGTTCATTACACCGCACTACCAATGCAATAGCATCGGGCCTTTTTCTAGTCTTTAGTATTGACCTGTAGCTGGACACTGGATTCAGGATTTATTGCACCTCTAATATTTAAGGCTGAATGTATGTGTGTGTATGAATGTATGTGTGTGTGCCCGGGATTGGCATCTGCACCATCGCAACTACAGCCACTAAATTTTGCACAGTCACACGTCTGGACCCCGAGAGCGTCATAGGCTATGTTGGGAGGCGACATTTTAATCCCCCGCGTTCCAATTTACCAAACAATTTTGCCCCTATCTACATAATGGGGAGAAAGTGAAAGGAAAAGTGTTGTTGGCAAATTGACAGCTGGCAGATGTGAACAAGGGGGACTTAAAGAATGAGAGCGATGGCGCCAAAGAGTATACCGTACAGTTGCTAAGGTGGGGCCCTGACATAGGATACTCACCACACATGGGGATATGAACACACACAAAATGCGCCACACACTAGCACGTGCTTGAACACATATACCACCCTTAGCACACATTTCACCACACATTCACCAACCTCGCCACATAATCGCCCTAAAACACACACAAGTCTGGTATTATCCTTCAAAAATATAAATCTGCTTAATAAGCAGCCAAACTACAAGAACAACAAATGTACCATATAGGAAATACGTCAGCTGTCAGTCACATGACCTGTCTATTATGTGTATGTGTGAGCTAATATATACTGTCAAGGGGGAGGGCTTCCTGTTGCCTGGGGATTTATCAGGCTGCCAAACCAATCACAGCTTAGCTTCTATTTTGCTAC
This sequence comes from Allobates femoralis, assembly GCA_033576535.1. NCBI lineage: Eukaryota > Metazoa > Chordata > Amphibia > Anura > Aromobatidae > Allobates > Allobates femoralis. The sequence goes on from JARQOC010000003.1 coordinate 507,392,606, forward strand.
AGTTACCGTATATACTCGTGTATAAGCCGACCCGTGTATAAGCCGACCCCCCTACTTTTGCCCCCAAAACCTGGGAAAACCTATTGACTCGTGTATAAGCCGAGGGTGGACTCCAGCACAGGTATACAGCCCCCAGCAGTGTGGTATATACAGGCAGCAGCCCCCAGCAGTGTGGTATATACAGGCAGCAGCCCCCAGCAGTGAGGTATATACAGGCAGCAGCCCCCAGCAGTGTGGTATATACAGGCAGCAGCCCCCAGCAGTGTGGTATATACAGGCAGCAGCCCCCAGCAGTGTGGTATATACAGGCAGCAGCCCCCAGCAGTGTGGTATATACAGGCAGCAGCCCCCAGCAGTGTGGTATATACAGGCAGCAGCCCCCAGCAGTGAGGTATATACAGGCAGCAGCCCCCAGCAGTGTGGTATATACAGGCAGCAGCCCCCAGCAGTTGAGGTATATACAGGCAGCAGCCCCCAGCAGTGGTGTATATACAGGCAGCAGCCCCCAGCAGTGAGGTATATACAGGCAGCAGCCCCCAGCAGTGTGGTATATACAGGCAGCAGCCCCCAGCAGTGTGGTATATACAGGCAGCAGCCCCCAGCAGTGTGGTATATACAGGCAGCAGCCCCCAGCAGTGTGGTATATACAGGCAGCAGCCCAGCAGTGAGGTATATACAGGCAGCAGCCCCCAGCAGTGTGGTATACAGCAGCCTCCCCAGCAGTGTGGTATACAGCAGCCTCCCCAGCAGTGTGGTATATACAGGCAGCAGCCCCCAGCAGTGTGGTATATACAGGCCCCCCGATTACCCACCCCCGTAGTTTATGCAGGCCACCCGATCCCCCCCCCCCCGTAGTATATACAGGCCCCCCGATTCCCACCCTCCCTGTAGTATATACAGGCCCCCCGCGCTCTATATACAGGCCCCCGGTTGCAGCCACAGACCTGTAAGAGAATCGCTTTCATACTTACCCTCCTCACTGTCATCGCGCGTCCTCGTCTCCTTCCAGCTTCTTCCCGGCGCATCCACAATGACGTCATTGTGGACGCGCCGGGTACAAGCGGGAAGGAGACCGGAGGAGCGCGGGTAACAGCGAGGAGGGTAAGTATGAAAGCGATTCTCTTACAGGTCTGTGGCTGCAACCGGGGGCCTGTATATAGAGCGCGGGGGGCCTGTATATACTACAGGGAGGGTGGGAATCGGGGGGCCTGTATATTCTACGGGGGGGGGGATCGGGTGGCCTGCATAAACTACGGGGGGCCTGTATATACTACGGGGCGGGGGGGATCGGGGGGCCTGTATAAACTACGGGGGGGGGGGATCGGGGGGCCTGTATAAACTACGGGGGGCCTGTATATACTACGGGGGGGGGGGATCGGGGGGCCTGTATAAACTACTGGGGGAGAGCAATGTAATATGCACGGCTCCCCCTGCCGCTGATGGACAGGGGGATGCCGTGCATATTGCATTGCACTAATGAGCGGCCCCACGTGACCGGCCGCTCATAGTGCAGCCTCCCCCTGCCTCCTCCAGCCCCCGGACACCGGCCCCCCCACACTCAGCCGTATAGTGACTCGTGTATAAGCCGAGGGGGGCACTTTTCAGCACAATTTTTGTGCTGAAAAACTCGGCTTATACACGAGTATATACGGTAATTAACCTGAGCTCTGATTGGTTAATATAGGCAACAAAGGACATTCTCAGTATAACAAAGCTTGTGTGAGGTAATAGGATGTCAGTTAGGGTGTGTTGGTGGAAAGGCTGATGTCAGTCCATTACCTCTATGTGAGAGGATATAGAAACTGCCAGTTACAGACTATTTTTACCACAATAATGCCTCATAAGAAAAGGAATTCCTTGGCATGAATGTCAGCTGATGCGAAAACAGAAGCTGCATTACGGGCCAATGAAAAATGTGAAGACCGAGACACAAGGCTAACACACATGCGGCTGGCGGTGACCAATCAGCGATGCGGGTTTTAAAACAGGCGCCAAGAGCGATGTTGGCGCGGAATTGAACCGTAACTCACAGTGTGACGTAGTTCACTGATTTTCACAAGTTATGTCAGCCATTTGGTGATGTCGTTCAGTCACATTTACTGAAAACTTCCTGTCAGTCACAGTGTCACCTACTTCAGTCACGTTTACTGAATACCTTCTGTCATCAATTACACTGTGAGTACAGTCAGTTTTGTCACTTCTGGCAATTCTGTCACTTACAGTGCCACTTATTTCAGTTACTTTTACTGACCACGTTTTGTCAGTCACAGTGTCACATACTTCTGTCATGTTTACTGACCACGTTCTGTCAGTCAGAGTGCCACATATTTCAGTCACATTTACTGACCACGTTCTGTCAATCAGAGTGCCACATATTTCAGTCACGTTTACTGACCACGTTCTGTCAATCAGAGTGCCACATATTTCAGTCACGTTTACGGACCACGTTCTGTCAGAGTGCCACATATTTCAGTCACGTTTACTGACCACATTCTGTCAGTCACACTGCCACATATTTTAGTCACATTTATAACATTTAATGATAATGTATATATTTTACCTGGAAAATCCTGTGTATTCATTGCATTATTCTTAAATCTTCATAAATAAAATACATATATATTCTAAAATACACGATGCGTTAGAATCGGGTCACCATCTAATATATATATATATTTATATATATACTAGCTGTACTACCCAGCTACGCCCGGGTTAATAAATAACTGCTGTTAGCTATAACAAAATAGTATTTGAATATGAAAATAGAAGCTGAGCTGTGATTGGTTGCTATCGGCAGCCTAATAAATCTCCAGCCAACAGTAAACCCTCCCCCTCGGCCGGGCAGTATATATTACCTCACACATACACATAAAAGACAGCTCATGTGACTGACATCTGCCTTAATTCCCTATATGGCACGTGTTGCACTTTGGCTGTTTTTAATCAGATGTTTATTTTTGGAAATTAAAGATACCAGACGTATGAGGCGAGTTGTGTGAGGTGATTTGTGCACATCTGTATCTGTCTGTGTGGTGTGTGTGTCCCTGGGGTGTGTGTGTCCCTGGCGTGTGTGTGTGTTCCAGTGGTGTGCGTGTGTCCCTGTGGGGGGTCCCTGTGGTGTGTGTACTTTTGGGGGGGAGGGTGTCCCTGTGGTGTGTGTCCTTGTGGGGGGAGGGGTGTCTCTGTGGTATGTGTCCATCCCTATGGGGTCTGTGTGTTCCTGTGGGGTGTGTGTGTCTCTGTGTCCCTGTGGGGTGTGTATGTGTGTATGTCCCTGTGCTGTGTGTGTCCCTGTGAGGTGAGTGCATATGTCCCTATAGGATGTGTGTGTGTCCCTGTGGGGGGCTGTCTGTGTGGTGTATGTCTCTGTGTTGTGTGTGTCTCTTTGTGGTGTGTGTGTTTGTGTTCAGGTGTATGGTGAGTATCCAGTATTGGGGCTTCACCTTAGCTGTTACTCTTTGTGTGCATGTGGTGTGTATACATGTCCCCGTGCGTGGTAAATATTCCATGTCAGGGCCCCATCTTAGTGACTATATGCTGGCATATGCTGTTAGTCTTTGGTGCTGTCATTAAGCCCCTCTCATTCACAACTGTCAACTGGTAACTGTCACTTTCTCTCCATTATGTAGATAGGGCCAAAATTGTTTGGTGAATTGGAACGCACAGGGTTAAAATTTCACCTCACAACATAGCCTATGACGCTCTCGAGATCCATACGTGTGGCTATGCAAAATTTTGTGGCTGTAGTTGCGATGGTGTAGATACCAATCCCAGACATACACACACACACACAGTGGTGGCCAAAAGTATTGACACCCCTGCAATTCTGTCAGATAATACTCAGTTTCTTCCTGAAAATGATTGCAATCACAAATTCTTTGGTATTATTATCTTCATTTCATTTTTCTTCAGTGAAAAAACACAAAAGAGAATGAAGCAAAAAGCAAAACATTGATCATTTCACACAAAACTCCAAAAATGGGCCATACAAAAGTATTGACACCCTCAGCCTAATACTTGTTTGAACAACCTTTAGCCAAAATAACTGTGATCAACCACTTCCTGTAACCATCAATGAGTTTCTTACAATGCTTTGCTGGCATTTTAGACCATTCTTCTTTGGCAAACTGCTCCAGGTCCCTGATATTTGAAGGGTGCCTTCTCCAAACTGGCATTTTTAGATCTCTCCACAGGTGTTCTATGGGATTCAGGTCTGGACTCATTGCTGGCCACCTTAGAAGTCTCCAGTGCTTTCTCTCAAACTATTTTCTAGTTCTTTTTGAAGTGTGTTTTGGATCATTGTCCTGCTGGAAGACCCATGACCTCTGAGTGAGACCCAGCTTTCTCACACTGGGCCCTACATTATGCTGCAAAATTTGTTGGTAGTCTTCAGACTTCATAATGCCATGCACACGGTCAAGCAGTCCAGTGCCATTAGCAGCAAAGCAACCCCAAAACATCAGGGAACCTCCACCATGTTTGACTGTAGGGACTGTGTTCTTTTCTTTGAATGTCTCTTTTTTTCTCCTGTAAACTCTATGTTGATTCCTAGCTCTACTTTTGTCTCATCTGACCAGAGAACATTTTTCCAAAACGTTTTAGGCTTTCTCAGGTAACTTTTGGCAAACTCCAGCCTGACTTTTTTATGTCTCGGGGTAAGAAGTGGGGTCTTCCTGGGTATCCTACCATACAGTCCCTTTTCATTCAGATGCCGACGGATAGTACGGGTTGACACTGTCGTACCCTCGGACTGCAGGGCAGCTTGAACTTGTTTGGATGTTAGTCGAGGTTCTTTTTCCACCATCCGCACAATCTTGCGTTGAAATCTCTCATCAATTTTTCTTTTAAGTCCACATCTAGGGAGGTTAGCCACAGTGCCATGGGCTTTAAACTTCTTGATGACACTGAAGTAGACACAGGAACATTGAGGTCTTTGGAGATGGACTTGTAGCCTTGAGATTGCTCATGCTTCCTCACAATTTGGTTTCTTAAGTCCTCAGACAGTTCTTTGGTCTTCTTTCTTTTCTCCATGCTCAATGTGTTACACACAAGGACACAGGACAGAGGTTGAGTCAACTTTAATCCATGTCAACTGGCTGCAAGTGTGATTTAGTTATTGCCAACACCTGTTAGGTGCCACAGGTAAGTTACAGGTGCTGTTAATTACACAAATTAGAGAAGCATCACATGATTTTTCTAACAGTGCCAATACTTTTGTCCACCCCCTTTTTATGTTTGGTATGGAATTATATCCAATTTGGCTTTAGGACAATTCTTTTTGTGTTTTTTCATTGAATACAAATTAAATGAAGATAATAATACCAAAGAATTTGTGATTGTAATCATTTTCAGGAAGAAACTGAGTATTATCTGACAGAATTGCAGGGGTGTCAATAATTTAGGCCACAACTGTACACACATTCAGCTTTATATATTAGACTAGCTGTAGTACCGGCTACGCCCGGGTTAATAAATAACTGCTGTTAGCTATAACAAAATAGAATTTGAATATGTCATATTAATGACCTGTAGGAAAATAGAAGCTGAGCTGTGATTGATTGCTATAGGCAGCCTAATAAATCTCCAGCCAACAGTAAACCCTCCCCCTGGCCGGGCAGTATATGTTACCTCACACATACACATAATAGACAGCTCATGTGACTGACATCTGCCTTAATTCCCTATATGGCACATGTGTTGCACATTGGCTGTTTTTAATCAGATGTTTATGTTTGGAAAATAAAGATAGCACACATGTGAGGCGAGTTGTGTGAGGTGATTTGTGCACATCTGTGTCTGTTTGTGTGGTGTGTGTGTCCCTGGAGTGTGTATGTGTGTGTCCCTGTGGGGGGGTCTGCGTGGTGTGTGTCTCTGTTGTGTGTGTCTTTTGTGGTGTGTGTGTGTCCCTGTGGGGTGAGTGCATGTGTCCCTATAGGGTGTGTATGTGTGTGTGTCCCTGTGGGGGGGTCTGTGTGGTGTGTGTGTGTATCTGTGTTGTGTGTGTCTCTTTGTGGTGTGTGTCCCTGTGGGGTGAGTGCATGTGTCCCTATAGGGTTTGTATGTGTGTGTGTCCCTGTGGGGAGGGGAAGTCTGTGTGGGTGTGTGTGTCTCTGTGTTGTGTGTGTCTCTTTGTGGTGTGTGTGTGTCCCTGAGGGGTGAGTGCATGTGTCCCTATAGGGTGTGTATGTGTGTGTGTCCCTGTGGGGGGGTCTGTGTGGTGTGTGTGTGTCTCTTTGTGATGTGTGTGTCCCTGTGGGGTGAGTGCATGTGTCCCTATAGGGTGGCTATGTGTGTGTGTCCCTGTGGGGGGGGGGTCTGTGTGCTGTGTGTTCTGTGTCATGTGTGTCTCATTGTGGTGTGTGTGTGTCCCTGTGGGGTGAGTGCATGTGTCGCTATAGAGTGTGTGTGTGTCCCCTTGGGGGTGTGTGTGTGTCTCTGTGTTGTGTGTGTCTCTGTGTTGTCTCTGTGTTGTGTGTGTCTCTTTGTGGTGTGTGTGTTTGTTCGGTTGCATGGTGAGTATCCAATGTTGGGCCTGCACCTTAGCGACTATACACTTGCTGTTACTCTTTGTGTGCGTGTGGTATGTATACATGTCCCCGTGCGTGGTGAATATCTCATGTTGGGGCCCCACCTTAGTGACTATATGCTGGTATGTGCTGTTAGTCTTTGGCGCTATCATTAAGCCACTCTCATTCACAACTGTCAACTGGTAACTGTCACTTTTTCCCCATTATGTAGATAGGGGCAAAATTGTTTGGTGAATTGGAATGCGCGGGGTTAAAATTTCGCCTCACAACATAGCCTATGACGCTCCTGGGGTCCAGACGTGGGACTGTGCAAAATTTTGTCTGTATAGCTGACAGCTGTCGATTTTGCTCCAACTCTTTTCCATTCACTTTTTCCCCATTATGTAGATAGGGGCAAAATTTATTGGTGAACTGGAACGCGCAGGGTTAAAATTTCAGCTCAAAACATAGACTATGACGCTCCCGGGGTCTAGACTGGTGACTGTGCAAATTTTTATAGCTGCAGCTGGCAGCTGTCGATTTTCCTCCCACACGTTTCTTTTCCCTTTTTCCCCATTATGTAGATAGGGGCAAAATTGTTTGGTGAACTGGAACGCGCGGGGATAAAATTTCGCCTCACAACATAACCTATGACGCTCTCAGGGTCCAGACGTGTGACTGTGCAAAATTTTGTCTCTATAGCTGAGAGCTGTCGATTTTCCTCCAATATTTTTCCATTCACTTTTTCCCCATTATGTAGATAGGGCCAAAATTGTTTGGTGAACTGGAATGCGCAGGGTTAAAATTTCGCCTCACAACATAGCCTATGACGCTCCCGGGGTCGAGACGTGTGACTGTGCAAAATTTTGTGACTGTAGTTGCGACGGTGTAGATGCCAATCCCGGATATACACACATACACACACACATACACACATTCAGCTTTATATATTAGATTATATATAGGAGCCCAGAAAGATTTCTTGCACAGGTGCCCTGTGGGGTGCTGTGCAACATGATATAGGACAGTGGAGGTGCAGTTCATTATAATATAGGACTGTGGAGTGCAGTGCATTATAACATAGGACTGTGGGGTGCTGTGCATTATAATATAGGACTGTGGGGTGCAGTGCATTATAACATAGGACTGTGGGGTGCTGAACATTATAAATACAGGAATGTGGGGTGCAGTGTGTTATAATATAAGACTGTGGGGTGCAGTGCATTATAATGTAGGACTGTGGAGTGCTGTGCATTATACTAAATGGAGGACTATATGGAGCCAATTCAATTATATGGAAGCCATTATAATATTTGGAGGGTTCTGTGGGGGGCATGATAATACTTGGAGGGTTATGAGGAAACTTTTTATACTTGATGGAGTATTATTTGAGGGCTGTGTTGGGGCCATTATACAGTTTGAAGAGGTGTAAGGGCCATTCTAGTGTATTTAGATCCATTATACTGTATGGATGGCTATGTGTGGGTCAAAATTGGGGATCACACTGTGGCGGGGTAGTTGAGGGTGTTTGTGAGGCACTTTTGTTGACATCATACTTTACGGGGCAATGTAAGGTGAATCCTGGGGTTTAAATGGGACAATTTTTGGTAGGGGCTGAAAAGATGTTTCATGTGTACCTATGTAACCCAGCCAAATACTGTTTTTCTTGGGGGGGGCTCAATGATTTCTACGCAAAACGGGGTAGAGCCGGGCAGTGACCTGTAGCAATTTTTATGGCACTTGTTCACAAAGGTGGCGTCGTTACCCGGGGTGCTCTGCTGGAAATTGACAGTCCATATGAAAGTAATGAGTAGGCAGGAAGCGGCACTCACTCGGTCATCTTTGCAGTTTAGGGAGGAGGGTGAAAGAACAACGGCCACTTAGTAGTGCTTCCACGGGTCCTGGGAACAGGTGTGAGGCATCGGTTCTGACATCAAATAGGTTTTTGAGGTCGGAACTGACGCCTCACACCTTTTCCCAAGACCCGTGGAAGCGCTACTAAGCGCAAAACGATGACCGTTGTCCTGTCACCCCCCCTCCCTGCACTGTAACCCCATGGAGTTACAATAAAGAGTCTAAACCGTAAAGATGTCCGAGTGAGTGCCGATTCCTGCCTACTCATTACTTTCAATGATTTCTATGTTCGCTCCTAATGCAGGATGCATTGTCCCTTTCACATACACCTCCGCTGCAGGACTGATAGGCCATAATTACACACCATGTCCCCTCGGTACATGCAGGCATCCAGCCATGTTTCTCCTAAATGGCGTAGGTTGGTGGCGCTCATCCTTATTTCTGCTCCCACATCTTTTGCACAATTCATTTGGAAGGCCCCTACTATTATCTCTGGATAGCCCCATGTGTGGCTCTTCTAGTTGTGGAGCCCACTGGGACGGGGTACTGCTGGAGATATCATGGCGGTCTTGGTCCGGACCGTGTCCCGGGTTCCGCAGGTAAATGTGGGGATATTTACAGGGGAGTTTGTCGTGACGCCACACATGGGTTTCAGGGTGACCACGGCAAAACCTCCGGGGATGATGTTGGGCAGCTGAGGATGTAATGGCTCTCTGCAGGTAGAGCTGGGTTCCCCGGGGCAGTGGTAGTAATAGTCTATAGATGGTGCTATGGATGTTGCAGGATAGGGGTAGTAGAAGAGATGATGGGAGTTTGTGAGGGTACGCAGGGTTTGAGCACAAGGATCACACACACTCATGGTTTTAGGTACCCCCTTTGCTAGGTAACTTGAGTATTTTTGTGTGCTTCTGACCCCGCTGTATTGCTTCGCTGAGGTACAGTGTAGATCTACAACCTCTACTATCCCGGTGTTTTCTGTGCTGCGTGTTTCAGTCACATATTCGGATCCGGTATCAGGTCTCTGCGCTCCTCTGGGGTGACTTAAGAGGTAACTCAGTCTGCCAGATACGTTCCTCTGTTTCTTGTACTCCTCTCCTCAGACCCTGGCTTCAGGCCTGAAAGTAGTCAGTGGTCCCTGTCAGGAGCTCAGCACTGCTCCCATTTACAGGTCTTCCTCCTAGTGCTCCATGCACTAAACTGAACTGTCAACTCTCAACTCACTACTTCCTCCTCAGACCAGAATATATCAGGGAGCTGCTTTAGCTCCCCCTTCTGGCCTAGAGGTGCTAGTGCAGTGTCAGGTGATGTGTGGGGAGTTAACCCATGGTGTTGTTTCTGTGGCACTTAACTCCTGGGGTGCCACATAATTGGCTAAGTGTTTCGGGATGAGGCATTTTCTGTTGGGAAAGACGTGCCATTTCATCAGCTTAGTCCAGTGGCGGCTTGTTGATGGTCAGACTGCAGGTCATTCCATGTGGACTGTGGATGGTTCTGCATGGTGGACATGTCTAACTAGTCAGTGATGGGCAGTTGCCATATTGGAGCTGCGCAGAGTATTGTAGGTGTGTGCCAGAGATATAGATTGGCAATCAGTGCTCCCTCCTGTGCTGTGTCTGCCTATAGGACCACCGCTCTGCCAGCCATCATTGTGTGTCCATATGCTTGTGCAAAGCCTGCTATTGCCATTAATGATCCTTGTTCTGGATTCTTCTGTTTGGTTCTTTTATGTGCATGCGATGGTGCTGACATCTTTGTGTTTGAACATCTTTTTTTCTGTTTCTCTAAATACCCACTATTGTACTACTTATTACAGGATAAATATAAATCTGTGTGAACCATATTTGATTCTATCAATTTTAAAATTATTTACTGGGGGGGCGCCGTTTTGCAGTTCGCCTCAGGCAGCAGAGAGACTAGGTTCAAACCTGCAGTCATCGCTGGTGTTGGAAACAGGAGCAGCATGTGAATCACACCGCTGACTTCCTGCTCCCTGCAGGAACTGACGCAGCATCAGAGGTGAGTATGGTCTTTATTACTTTTATAAGAGCAAACAAAGGGAATGAGATCGGCTTTGTAGTGGACAACACCTTTAAGGAGAACTATAACTGCCAGCATGTCTTGATCAAGTGCTTTAGTGCTGCAAAGAAGTACTGTAATGAAGAGGCAGGGCCAGTGAGGGGGTCGTGCACTGTGCTGTTACGTGTGCTGTTGCTCCAGCCCTGCCTCTTCATTAACTGCTACACTTGATCTGAAGACTGGCCACTTTCTGGTTTTCATGGCTAGGCAGGCTATATTAATGTGTGCATAGGAACCACGGTGCGCTATAACAAGGTACCTGTCATAAGGCACCAAATATGTGCTGCTGCTCTGCCCCTGTCATCTTCATGGCAGTGATTTCAGCACAATCACAGTGCTGATTCACTTGCCATTGCTGCTGCACCCTGCTCTTTTGTTCTTTTTAGTCTGGCCACAATCTCCCCAGCAGGTGTAGGAAGCTGGAGGGCAACCACGTGTGTCGGCTATTAAAGTAATAGAGTATTCCCTGCTCCCCATGCTCATCTCTTGGCGTCGTCTTTAGTCCCGTGAGGTGGGCATGGGGAGGCAGCAAATATTCATGTCATTAATTAGCCGATACACATGGTTGCCCCAGCCACCGGATTCTTCAGCTGGGACTATATTTGAACTATAAGATGCATCCCCCACTATCCTCCAAAATGTGGAGGAAAAATGTGTGTCTTATAGTCTGAAAAATACGGTAAACAGCAACCAATGTAACTAGAAATATCCCATTTATGCTTATACCACATGTGAAATGGGGGAGCTAAATGAAGAGTTGATTGCAAAATCTAAAGCATGAAATATATTAGTGAGATGAGAACTTCCGATGTGATTTCGAAAATGTACAACTAAATTGGATGTCTAAATGAAAAGATAAAACTGAATGTAGAAGATGCAGAAGCAGCCCAGAATATTATTATTTTCATCTGCTAAATACACTAAAAGATAGATTGCAAGAGGTGTAAAGAGGACACTTGACTTCAAAATGCAACCATGGGAGGAATATGCAGGACCTAATTGTTTAGAAATTACAATTAGAGCTGCCAGCAGTGGACCTTGATGATTTGTGTGCTCAAGTGAATTCAGTGTGGCAAAACATTTTTCAGACAACGAATAATAACCTCATGTATGCCAAAGCATGTAGGTACATGTATTAACACATTGGTGCTCATACTCGATACTGAAAAAATCAAGATGTATTGAAATGTTTGTATCCATTTTTCCAATATTTGCATATCGCTAACACGTCCATTGATCTTGCGATCCCCATATCATCACAATACTTCCTATCAAGGTGTTGCAATTTCTATATTTAAAAGTGTAAGTACGATCGCATCAATTTAGTTTATAGTTTATACTGGTTTTGATAGATCTGCTTCATGTTGTTTTTGAGCACCTTTAAAGCTGTAATGTACTTGTCAAACACAATAATGGGTTTACCAAACCATTAGAAGGTTACTGACCCAAGGTTTCTCATTGCTGACCCAATGCTCCTAGGTATTATTCTTTGATATGTCTGACCATTTTTTTTGCCCTATATATCATATTATTACTGTAGGATTATCACAAATTGCAAAGTGAAGACAATCTACTCCACAGAGAAAAGGCATCTTTCAGATTGCTATTTCATTTTATTATTTTTTTATTTCTATTTTGCTGTAATATGTTAAAATAATATTTTGGGCTGGATTTCTATGACAGCTATGTGTTAATTTTAGTATACGTATAAGTACTTCTGGGATTCCTGCCATATAGTCAATAATTGTGTTCTGGGACCATTTGTTTCTTATACAGTCTATTATTTGGTGGCAAGCAAATTCCAAAAGTGCCCTTAGCTAAAAGAACACAATGAGAAGAAATGTTGATCGATGTCTCACTTTCAATGAATACTCTATGGTTTTATACAAGCTATTCTTAGATAAAACATAACTGCAGGACTTGGAAAAAACACCTACCTGATATGGTTCATTATACTGTTTTCTCAATGTTGGAATTTCTTGCTTAAATGTCCATAATTTAAGCTGCATAATTACAGTAGAAAACAGCACGGTACTGTATAATTTAAGATATTGCAGTTTTCCTATATAAAAGCTGAGAAACAAAATCACTTTAATGGTCACTGTCACTTCAACAAACTTTGCATACATCAATAGAACAAGGAAGTATGAGAAACTTTGTAATATATCTTTATAAAATAAATCTGCTTTTTACTTCATTTATGATACACTTCAACTCTCCCTGTTCTTTCAGTCCTGAAAGCATCACCCATTCAGCATAATTTGAGACAAAGCAAACCCAAACAGATGGTGTTAGGCCCCTTTCACATCAGTGGTAAACGCCGATCGTGGCAGTTGCGGTGATAAAAGCGCAACTGCCGCGATTAACGCATAACGGCCGCGATGTCTATGGGGCTTGCGGTAAGTGTGCGGCAGGTGTGGCAAGTGCGGTTTTGGCATTTGCGGCAGGTGCCGAAACCGCACCTGCCGACACTTACCGCAAGCCCCATAGACATTGTATGGGGCTTGCCTCAACTGTGCCGCGATCACGGCTGTTATGCGGTAATTGCGGCAGTTGCGTTTTTTTCACCGCAACTGCGGCAATCAGCGATTACCTCTGACGTGAAAGCAGCCTTACAGATTCAAAGCAAATGTATTTCTCTTAAGTGCTGGATTCACAGCCACACAGCTCAATACTATTGTGTCTCCATTCTGTTGTTGTTTTTAAGTACTGAAAAAGAAACAGTCATTACCAACATCAGGTCAGATTACTAATGCAGCACCAGGATGCAGCAAGCCCCATGATAAAGGTAGGGACAGCCGAGGTAGAAAATACTGATGAAGCAGCAGCTTACAACCTACCAATTCACAGGAGGTGTATTATGCAAAATATATACTTATTTTAGGGTATTTGTTAATTTTTGCTTTGTTTTCTTGAGTATTGGTTTATTGCACTGTGTGAACATGCTCCTACACATTGCATGTATACAAACTTATTTTCCAGTTAATTTATTTCAATGTTATTTTATTTCATTTTTTTTCTCGCAGTAATGCAAACTAGGGCGTGGCCTCCAAGGCTAGGGTCAAACTTAAAAGGCACAATCCGGTAACCGCATCCATTACCGGATGCGGTTTTACTGTGTGCTTTCATACTATCATTTGATAGTAAAATTGCAACCCTCATTCCGGATCTGGATGCATGAATGCATTCGGTTTTGGAATGTGGGTTTTTGCAATTTTAAAAACCGGATCCGGTACCGCAAGGTACATACCTTGCGGTACCGGATCCGGTTCCCATAGACTCCCATTATAACAAAAACCTGTTTTGGGACCGGTGTGATAGATGCAGCCTGCAGGATCCGGTAATCGGATTGCAAATAGTTCACCTTAATACCACTAGATATATTGTAAAGTTTTAAATATTTCGATGCTGTAACCATCCCAATATTCGTCATCTTGACATAAGGGGATGTCTTTTACATATTTTAGATTAAAGCATTGTTAACTCGGTTCCCTATGTTATTTACATGCAATATTGATAAGTATTTATTTATTTTAGGGTATTAGCTCATTTTTTTTACATGGGTGTTGTTGTATTTACATGCAATATTGATAAGTATTTATTTATTTTAGGGTATTAGCTCATTTTTTTTACATGGGTGTTGTTGTTTCATGGCCAGTGTGAACACCTTCCTACACAATGTACGTATGCAGACTTATATTCCAATTCATTTTCTTCCGTTTTCTTTGTATTTTTTTTGCATTAATGCAAACAAGGCTGTGGCCTCCCATTTTTGAGCCATTTTCTTGATCCTGGAGGTAGATACTGCAGCACAATATATCACTGCTTAGGCTGGCTTCACACCACGGATTCTTTTGATCCGGGGCTGTCCAATGTAAACCAGACAGCCCCGGACCGGTTTTTGGCCCCATAGTAGCCTATGGGGCAGGATGGAGCTGGATGGCAGCTCTCTGCCAACCGGTTTCATCACTCCGTTACACTCCGGAGGAATACGGATTATTCTCTCCGGACACAAAAGTGATGCTTGCATGCTAACATGGGAGCCTATGGGGCTGGATTGCCCCAGTCCGGGAGGATCCGGCAAGCGTACACTGGCGGCTGCACGCCGCTGTTCTTTCAGGACCACGGCTTGCCGCGGTCTTGAAAAAACAGCAGCTGCGGCTGCAATTACAGGCATCCGGCTGCACACAGGACCGGAGGGCACATTTGGCCCTCCGGTTCTGTCTGCTGATCCGGTCCGGGGCTGTAAGGGTCATCCCGGACAGCCCCGGACCGGATCATACCGTGGTGTGAAGCCAGCCTTACTAGACACCTCTCTCCGCCCAGCAATCTGCACACAGAGGAAGGTCTACATTGGACCAACATTTTTATGCACGTCTTGGATTGCTATTTTCCAAAATGTCTTTCAATTTTATCCATCTAAGTGTAATTTTTTTATACCACTTAGCTATAAAATTGTCTTAACATCAAACCCCTTCATTGAACACAATAGAAAAAAAACACAGGAAAAGCAGATTATTTCCATCATACTGCCGTAAAACTAATTTTATAAAGTGGAATCAAAATTTATGTATGAATACAAATCTTATCACTTAAAATATCATCTACAAAAATCAAGCCCCTACTTGGCTCAGTTAGGCTAGGGTCACACTTGGCTGCGTTTTCTAAGGTGCTTTTTTCCAGCCTGCGTTTTTGAGCAGCGTTTTTGCTGATAGGTGTGGGGACCCTTAAAAAATGCATGCAAAAACGCATGTACCATATAAAAACGCATGCATTCCCCATAGGGCCCCATGTTAAAAAAATGTATGCGTTTTTGGAAAAGCACCAAAAAATGCATCATGCAGTTTCGGGGGTATAGCCATCTTCTTCAGGAGAAAATCAGAGATGCACATTCATCCCACCATTCCAGTACAATTTATACAATCTCATTTCAAAACAAAACAATTAACCTCATCAGTTGAGGTGGAACACAAAGTGGCGTATAATCACATGCTAACAAAAGCAATCATCTTAAGACAGAATATTACCATATTTTTCCTAAATAAAATCAGATATAAATGTGCAATTAATCAAATATACACCTTATTAAACCCTAAAAAAAGTTAATCTTAAAAAAAATTTTTTAAAGATTTTTTATTCAATTTTTATATAGAAATTTAATGAAAAATAACGCTATAGTAATAAAATTATATGTCATGGATACCATTAATCTCTTTTTCTGTATCTAGATCCAGTTTTTGCCATATCTGACTGCAATATTAGTCATTTGGACACGAACCATCAACCCCTACAACAAACATCAGGAATCAGCTACTTTATCCCATTGTGCCATCCTATGAAGTCATCCCTCCAGAAAAACCATTCAAATGCTAAACAAAATTTGAAATGACCATTAATACTCAAAGTTCAAACAATAAAAAACTATGTTTTGATATTGTGACTACAGAGTCATTATCCTTGTATAGGTTTATTACAGTTCTATTTAGTTATGATCAATAAGGGTTAATAGCTGGCAGTGTCATCACAGAGGCACACCCTCCCTGTCACATCCATGGGGAGAGGTAGAATAGCCGAAATAATTGTACTAAAAGGCCAGTTGCTTAGAAGGAAATATATAATCTAACATGTTCTTTCTGACACCAAACAATCAGAATTACTGTCCCACACATTGTTCATAATGAATATTACAAGGGACCAAAACAATTTTCGGAGAGAAATCTCATATCCAGTTTACTAAATTAATGTTGATTATATAATTCTAGAGCTATTCCAATAGAATTTCGATCATACTAATAGATTTCTGGATACTTTCCACGATAAACATATAAAGTAGGTATCTTATATTTTTGATCTAATTTAAAAGATTTTTTTAAAACTATTGAAGATTTTCTGATCTATGTACAATATTGCTACTGCCAGAGTGATAATATACCTGAATTATTATTAGGATTTAATTGGGTTAATTACTCTCATGCAGCAAAAATATTTTTAGAACTAACTGAACAACAAAGCAACAAACCACCCATAGCATATACAGTACCTACAAGTAGTATTCAACCCCCTGCAGATTTAGGTGGTTTAATAAGATGCAAATAAGTTAGAGCCTTCAAACTGCAAACGAGAGTAGGATTTATTAACAGAAGCATAAATCTTACAAACCAAAAAGTTATGTTGCTCAGTTGAATTTTAATAAATGTTAAACATAAAAGTGTGGGTCAATTATTATTCAACCCCTAGGTTTAATATTTTGTGGAATAACCCTTGTTTGCAATTACAGCTAATAATCGTCTTTTATAAGACCTGATCAGGCCGGCACAGGTCTCTGGAGTTATCTTGGCCCACTCCTCCATGCAGATCTTCTCCAAGTTATCTAGGTTCTTTGGGTGTCTCATGTGGACTTTAATCTTGAGCTCCTTCCACAAGTTTTCAATTGGGTTAAGGTCAGGAGACTGACTAAGGCCACTCCATCACCTTGATTTTTTCCCTCTTGAACCAGGCCTTGGTTTTCTTGGCTGTGTGCTTTGGGTCGCTGTCTTGTTGGAAGATGAAATTACGACCCATCTTAAGATCCTTGATGGAGGAGCGGAGGTTCTTGGCCAAAATCTCCAGGTAGGCCGTGCTATCCATCTTCCCATGGATGCGGACCAGATGGCCAGGCCCCTTGCTGAGAGACAGCCCCACAGCATGATGCTGCCACCACCATGCTTGACTGTAGGGATGGTATTCTTGGGGTCGTATGCAGTGCCATCCAGTCTCCAAACGTCACATGTGTGGTTGGCACCAAAGATCTCGATCTTGGTCTCATCCGACCATAGAACCTTGAACCAGTCTGTCTCAGAGTCCTCCAAGTGATAATGAGCAAACTGTAGACGAGCCTTGACATGACGCTTTGAAAGTAAAGGTACCTTACGGGCTCGTCTGGAACGGAGACCAATGCGGTGGAGTACGTTACTTATGGTATTGACTGAAACCAATGTCCCCACTGCCATGAGATCTTCCCGGAACTCCTTCCTTGTTGTCCTTGGGTTAGCCTTGACTCTTCGGACAAGCCTGGCCTCGGCACGGGAGGAAACTTTCAAAGGCTGTCCAGGCCGTGGAAGGCTAACAGTAGTTCCGTAAGCCTTCCACTTCCGGATGATGCTCCCAACAGTGGAGACAGGTAGGCCCAACTCCTTGGAAAGGGTTTTGTACCCCTTGCCAGCCTTGTGACCCTCCACGATCTTGTCTCTGATGGCCTTGGAATGCTCCTTTGTCTTTCCCATGTTGACCATGTATGAGTGCTGTTCACAAGTTTGGGGAGGGTCTTAAATAGTCAGAAAAGGCTGGCAAAAGAGATAATTAATCCACACATGTGAAGCTCATTGTTCTTTGTGCCTGAACTACTTCTTAATACTTTAGGGGGACCAAACAGAATGCTGGTGGTTTGAGGGGTTGAATAATAATTGACCCACACTTTTATGTTTAAAATTTATTAAAATTCAACTGAGCAACATAACTTTTTGGTTTGTAAGATTTATGCTTCTGTTAATAAATCCTACTATTGTTTGCAGTTTGAAGACTCTAAATTATTTGCATATTATCAAACCACCTAAATCTGCAGGGGGTTGAATGCTACTTGTAGGCACTGTATCTACTGTAAGAAGGTGAAGAGGACGTGACATAAATTAAGTTTCATAGATCGTCATAACTCTAGTGAAGGCTATATGGAATGTGGTAGAGCACGTAGAGAAGAAGTAACATAAATTAAGGGTTATAGATCGTAATAACTCTAAGGCTAAAGGCACACTGTCCGTGTGCCTCACGCGAGTGCAATGCGAGGGAGACTCACATTGCACTTGGACCAGTATCATTAAATGACATTTATCACATTACAGCAATTTCATTGCATTACTCTTGCATTGCGAGGGAAATGCGAGTTCAATCGCAGCATGTATTAACATCTGGAACATGGTCAGAACCCAGCTTTAACTAGCTGTGCACTATAAGAGCGTGAAATTTCAGAACCTCGGACGGCAACTGTAATTTTACGCTCTTATAGTACAGTAGCATGGACAGCTTCTGAGTGCTAGAGCCAGCTGGCAAATACAGTAATTTACTAAAAAGCGCTATTTGCGCGGCTTTTACTATTAA
Source organism: Allobates femoralis (assembly GCA_033576535.1). Classification (NCBI taxonomy): domain Eukaryota; kingdom Metazoa; phylum Chordata; class Amphibia; order Anura; family Aromobatidae; genus Allobates; species Allobates femoralis. The sequence goes on from JARQOC010000003.1 coordinate 507,411,175, forward strand.
ACTTCATTAACCCCTGCTGACACAGTGTGTGATGTCAGCTTGTGTCCAGGGAGTGTGGACATACCTGGATACAAGCTGGCAGGCAACTCACAAATATGGAGTTAAACCTGCATAAACCGGCTTATTAGCCACATCTGCAGACTCTGTGCTGACATGCAGCACATACAGTACAGACCAAAAGTTTCGATATACCTTCTCATTCAAAGATTTTTCTGTATTTTCATGACTATGAAAATTGTAGATTCACACTAAAGACATCAAAACTATGAATTAACACATGTGGAATTATATACTTAACAAAAAAGTGTGAAACAACTGAAAATATGTCTTATATTCTAGGTTCTTCAAAGTAGCCACCTTTTGCTTTGATTACTGCTTTGCACATAAAAGGGGTTGGGACTGTCCTGCCCAGGCCCGGGGGCGACTCGAATCTCTCAGGCGCAGTCTGGGGGAAATCACGGGTAGCGGTGCCTGAGGCCGTGGGCCTGGGGGAGTCAGCGAAAAATGGAGAGAAAGAAAATAATAAAAATCTCAAGTCTTGACACCACCTGTAGGTTCCGGTGATGGCACCGGCGCTGCTTGGGCCTCCGGTGTGATGGGCGGCAGCAAGATGGAGTGGCTCCCTGCAGGAGAAGCGGGGTCCCCGAAGCTGTGAGTTATAATGGTGGAATAGGGCAGCACAGTCGTTTCTGTGCAAGGTTGGAGTAGGAGAGCGCGGTCAGTGTGGTGCAGATGGAAGGAGGGACATGCACATATAAAAGTCTGTTGGGTACCACTACTGATGTTCTGTATGGGTACACTCGTCCGGAATTGAGGGAAACACTTTGGGATCTCCACAGCGAGTAGGGTTGTAGGCCTCCTTGTTTCAGCTTCTCTGTTTGGATTCTGGCAGGCTTGGAACCTAACCGGACCTTTACTTCTCTCTGTCTCTCTCTCTCACTACACCCGGGTTGCTGCACTGAGGGCACTCTCTTGGGATCTCGTTGTGCACCCACGGTCCCTGGCTCTCAACTGTTGGTGCTGTGGGTGTCCGGGAAGCTAAGCCTCCTTGTGGTGCTGGATTCTCTGCGGGGTCTATCCTTTCTGTCCCTGCAGACTCGGACCCAGTGACCGGAACTCTGGTGGGGTGAGTCGGTATGACCCCTCTGCCCCCTTTTTGTAGCACGTTTCTCTACTCTGCCTTCGACCCCTACTCTGCGGGTCTACCACTGTCTCAGGTGTTTACTGGTATGGGCATAGCATGGCTCCAGTACCAGCTCAGCTCACTAGCCCTTCACAGTTCTGTAGTGATTGCACACTCTGCTGATTTCCCTCCAGAACCTGTATTTATAGGGGATCTGGCTTAAGGCAACCAGTTGAGCTCCCCCTACAGGCCTGGAGTGGAAGGTGTTGTGTGTAAGTGGGTTACTCGCTGTGAGAAATCCTTCAGTGTCCCAAGGAAGTCTGTGGTGACCTGGTACAGGGTGCCACGGGACCATCAGTTGTGTTGTGCAGAAGTCTGGTGGATACACGGCTGATAGTTCTACTGAATAGACTGTTAGAATTAGTATTATGGCAAGAAAAAAAGAAGCTAAGTTAAGAAAAACAAGTGGCCATCAGTACTTTAAGAAGTGAAGGTCTGTCAGTCTGAAAAATTGGGAAAGCTTTGAAAGTGTCCCCAAGTGCAGTTGCAAAAACCATCAAGTGCTACAAAGAAACTGGCTCACATGACGACCGTCCCAGGAAAGGAAGACCAAGAGTCACCTCTGCTGCGGAGGATAAGTTCATCCGAGTCACTAGCCTCAGAAATCGAAGGTTAAAAGCAGCTCAGATTAGAGACCAGGTCAATGCCACACAGAGTTCTAGCAGCAGACACATCTCTACAACAACTGTTAAGAGGAGACTTTGTGCAGAAGGCCTTCATGGTAAAATAGCTGCTAGGAAACCACCGCTAAGGACATGCAACAAGCAAATGAGACTTGTTTGGGCTAAACAACACAAGGAATGGACATTAGACCAGTGGAAATCTGTGCTTTGGTCTGATGAGTCCAAATTTGAGATTTTTGGTTCCAACCACCGTGTCTTTGTGCGATGCAGAAAAGTTGAACCGATGGACTCTACATGCCTGGTTCCCACTGTGAAGCATGGAGGAGGAGCTGAGATGGTGTGGGGGTGTTTTGCTGCTTTGAAGCTCATCAAGAGAATGCCAAGAGTGTGCAAAGCAATAATCAAAGCAAAATGTGGCTGCTTTGAAGAACCTAGAATATAAGACATATTTTCAGTTGTTTGACACGTTTTTGTTAAGTATATAATTCCACGTGTGTTAATTCATAGTTTTGATGCCTTCAGTGTAAATCTAGAATTTTCATAGTCATGAAAATACAGAAAAATCTTTGAATGAGGTGTGTCCAAACTATTGGTCTGTACTGTAGGCTGCAGATGGAGTTAATATGCAGGTTAACCCTGGGAAATTCAAACTGTGGACAGCAGCTGTGTTTTTATGAATCATCTTTCATCGCTGCTCTCACAGCGGTGAAAGATAATTGCCTACTGTAACAGCAACCCAGCAATTTCAAATAAATGCTGTCGCCGGTACAAAAGTTTGGCCGGTGGGATTACACGCTGAGAAATCCCGCTGACCAAACTTCAGGACCGTGGACAACATCACACTTACAGACACCACACACTCACTCACGCAGCACACTCGCAGCACACTGACACAAAACACGCACTACACTTGCATCACTGTCATGTATCAAACATGCTCCGTGTTTGATGCATGACAGTGTGCCTCCACTTAATGGTGGTTCTATGAAGTATAGCAGAGAAAGAGAGGGAACCACCAACTAAGGCAGAGGTTCCCAACTCCAGTCCTCAAGGCACACCAACAGTGCAGGTTTTCAGGGTTTCCTTAGTATTGCACAGGTGATTATTGAATCACCTGCACTGGCGATGATTCCAATTTCTAAGGAAATCCTGAAAACCTGCACTGTTGGTGTGCCTTGAGGACTGGAGTTGGGAACCTGTGAACTAAGGTGTGGAACTGTTCCCAAACTCAGGCAATTTTAATGTGCCAGATAACCTACCAAGAAAATAAAACCTTAACCCACTATATGAAAATTAAATGTATACAACTGATGTGTATAATTGAACTAACAATAAATATAACTAAATAGAAATGAATAATACATATCTGCTGTATAGTGTGATGAAGTTAATATAGAAAAACACTTCATCAAAAATAGTTGAAAATGATATTATCATTCTTAAACTTAAATCACCCTAAATTGTGTAGTCCTGTCTGCTCTGTGCAGCTCCAGGGTCCTAGAGCCCGCCTGCTGCCTGATGTAGCAGTGCTGAGATTGTTCTCAGTCTGCTCATTCCCTGTGTACAGACATGAATGTCTGTGCACAGAGATGATGTAGCAGTGCTGAGATTGTTCTCAGTCTGCTCATTCCCTGTGCATAGACATCTATATCTATACACAGGGGATGTAGCAGAGAGGACATCGCGTTTTGGACTGCGTCGGACGGAAGAGGATTTTTTTAATTAAAGATGGAGTCCCTAATGGCTTTTTTTTTTATTTCTAATATAAAAATTTCTCTGTGTTGTGTTTTTTTTAAAACAATTTAATAGAAATTCATGCGGTCATGTCTAATATTGGCGTGAACGCCATAAATTTGGGTTAGGGCCAGCTGAATTTAAAGCTGGCCCTAACCTCTATTACCCAGCGTGCAACCGCACCAGGGCGCTGGAAGGCGGGGTTCAGCGCCAGAGGATGGCGCTTCAATGAACGGCCATCTTCTGGGGCGGCTAGGGATGCAATTGCAGCGGGGATGCCACAGAAAGCATTGGGCATCCCGGCGCTGCGAGATTCAAGCCCCAGCTGCTTAGCTGTATGGTAGACATAGAATTGCCGGAGCCCACGCATTTTTTTGACTCCTGACTGAGACGACTCGACTCGAGACGACTCCGACTCGAGGACGACTCCGATCTCGAGGCGACTCCGACTTGAGGCGACTCGACTCTGAGGCGACTCAACTCTGAGACTCCGACTCTGAGACTCGCATCTTCGAGGAGACTCCGACTCCGAGACTGATCTGAGCCTTCACTCAATCAATTATTAAATAATCAAAAAAAATGCTGGGCCCGGGCAATTTCTAGGTCTAGCCAGGACAAAGCAAGCTGGGGTTGGATATCCCAGCGCAGGGATGCCCAAGCTTTCTGGGCACCCCCGCTGCAAATTGCAGCCGCAGCCGCCCCAAAGTGGCGCGTTCATTGAATGCCCCCTACTGGTGCTGAACCCGCTCTTCAGCGGCCTGGTGGCGGTGGCACGCTGGGTAATAAAGCGGGTTAATACTAGCTTTGTTATACAAGTGGTTTAACCCGAGATTCTTAATGTCAGGCACGTTTGACCAGCCACTAAGAATCTCAAAAGGGTTAAAAAAACACAACACAGAGAAATTTTTATTTGGAAATAAGAAAAAAAGCCATTAGGGACTCTCTTTAATTAAAGAAATCCTCTTGTCTGAACGTAGTCCAAAACGCGATGTCCTCTTGCTAATTCCCCTGCATAAATATAGAATGTCTATGCACAGGAATGAGCAGACTGAGAACAATCTCAGCTCTGCTACATCATCTCTGTGCACAGACATTCATTCGTACAACAGGGAATGAGCTGAGATGGATGAAACAATCTCAGAAATGCTACATCATTCTCAGTGATCGAAATTCATTTTGTACACAGGGAATGAGCAGACTAGATATAATTCAGCATGCTACATCAGGCGTAGGACGGGTCTTAGGACCCTGGAGCTGCACAGAGAAGACAGTGGACTACCGGCTCGCAAGAAACAGCAGTTACTTTGCAGTTTCCCTGATCACTGGCACAGTAAGCCAGTGATTACTGAGAGTCTTAATGCAAATAATGGCAACTATGTTTTGTCAGCGTTTCACGAAAATCTTGATTTATTTGCATTGGACTCGTGGAGTAATCATGGCAAACATCGCATAGCACCGAGTCCTGCGATGTCCTTACTACTCGCGCATGATATCGAGTCCTAGCGAGTAGATTCGCCCATCCTACAATATACCCTTACACAAAGCGGTTTTAAGAAAAACATTTGTAAGCTCCATTTTTATTACCAACTATGTTGTTTTTTCTCAGACATAGTTTTAAGTACTATGAAATTTCTACTCATTTTTATTTACAAATTTAGCATTTTTTAATTAGCATTTTGTAATTTTTATATATTTCAGAACAATCCATAACCTCCATTTTTTCATAATATTTTTGATCCGATAATTTCCTAGGGTTGTTCAATATATTTTTCTCGGTCCTGAACCACTATACCACCACTCTTATCTGCAGCTATTATGACTATATTGTTATTATTTTTTAATTCAAATATTGCTCTTTTTTCATTAATAGTAAGATTATTGTATTTAGATTTCCTTAATTTCTTAAAATCACTCAGCACTAGATCACAAAATGTCTCCACATGCTTTTTACTTTTAATGGGATAATATTTTGCTTGTGGTTTTAATTCTGTATGCAAAAGAGATCGACCTATCTATCATTATGGTTGTTGTAGCCAGTTATTAAAAAATGTCTTTTTAAGGTTAGTTTACATATATACATATGGAGGTCCATAAATAAATCAAATTGATTAAAATTGTGTGTAGGACAAAAAGAAAGTCCTTTATTAAGGACCAATATTTCATGTTCCTTTAAGACAAAATCTGATAAATTAAAGATATTAGTTTTAACGTTACCAATATCTCCTTAATTGCATTTTATTCTGCTATTGTTAGCCTTCCTTTTTGTTTGCTGCCTGCTCTTTTTTCCTCTATATTTTTTCTTTTTTGTGGTTTCTGGTTCAAGTAATTAAACCCTTTTTGTTTTGTTGTGCTGAGGGTAAAAAAGGAACCAGGGTGGCAGCATTTTTAGAATTATCAATTACGATCATTTTTTCTTTATTCATATAATCAACCCTTACATTTTTTTGTTGTTTCATCTTTATCCCCATTCATTACTTCTTTTCCCGGGATTTGAACCGTAGGATAATTTCTACAATCATTTTTCTTATTAACTGAATAGGAAAAAAAACATCTTCCTCCTCATGATTTGTAAGCTCAAGCAAACCTCCAGTATCAGAATTGGATAAAAACATATAGGATTCTGTTTTCGGTGGAATTTGCTCTGTTTTAGTCAATAAATTGCAAATTTTTGGTTCTCATAATTTCATCTATCTGCTTTTCAATGTCATCTATATATTTCTGATCTTTGATTTGATCAAAAATATTTCCTTCACAAAGACCTGTATCTTGTGTTGCTCCCTTTTGTGAGTGTATGTATCCTTTTGAGAAGCAGCCAATCCCATTAGCAGTGGGGGTACCCACTTTAATCAGGTTGATCTCCATTGGGTCCTTTTGTAATTCCTGTGGGGTTTCAGATATCACATCCATAGGGTCAGACATTTTCAGATTTACGGTGGTCTCTTTCTTTTTCTCACTATTTATTTTCAGGCTGTTTGACTTATTATTATCTGCTACTGGTTTTTGTATGGGTGTCCTTACTGATCTATGCCTTCTAAATGAACTATTTGTGAATTTCCTCCAAGAAACAGAATCCTTTCTTTCATAGTTACCTCTATGTTTCAATGGATCATTAACCTTTAAACCCACATTGCTGTTCCTATAGTCATCCCTATCTCTATGTAATTTTCTGGATTTTATCAATATCGTGTCATGTTCCAGTTTAAAATCTCCAAAGCATGAGTGGTGAGCTCAGGTCACTTTTCCATTTTTGAAGCCCAAAATGCACAATATCTAGGTCCACAGTCATGGCATCAATATTGAGCTGTAGATACTTCTGCACCATTCTCTGTAGGTGTTCACTATGTGTCAGACCTCCTCTCTTTTGTTGTTGCAAAGGATGGTCTAAAAAAGGTGATCAATATCTCTCTAATCTGCTCACTCTTCCACGCCTTTCGCAGCTTCCTCCTCCATTTCTACATTTCCATTCATTCATTTGCTCATGAATCTGTATCAATAGTTTGGCTGCTACCATGAGCCCTCATTGATCGCTCTACTTCCCCCTCCCAAGCCACCAGACTGTGCATGAAGACGCAGGACAGGAGAGGAGAGTAGCCAGCGTGGGAAGTCAGGCGGCATCATCGCCGGGGTGTCTGAAAACCCCAGCGGCGATGCAAGACAATGGGAGACTATGGCTTCCATCGCCTGACAGGTCACCGGCGGCCGGTTACATGGGACGATGTGTGCACATCGCCCCAGATCGGTCGCCTGGTTTCAGAGCACTGCTCGGAAACCTGGGACCTCCCGGCGCCGCCGACATTGCCCCTTTACGTGAGGCGACATATGGGCGATGTCGCCGCTGATAGGTGACGTAGGGGCGTGGCCTATGTAATAGGCGGTGATGTCGCCCTGTGTAATGGGGGCTTTAGAGGAGTGGACCCAAGTTGCCTGAAAGTTGACTGGACTGCAGACCCGGAGGACACAGTGTCTCTGTTGGGCTGGAGCCGCTGAACTGTGAGTAAAAGTTCAAAAACTGCAACACCGGTGTCCTCCTGTTATTTTGCCCTACCTGCTGCACCCCAACTGTACTCACCATCATCCCCATAAACTATTACACATCCCTGGGGCCATGCTATACCTGTGGGAAGCGATAACATCCCGGCTGCCCTCACCATCTGCCCCAGAGGCCCAAATCAGCAGCATCGGCCATCCCTGGCCGAATACCACAGGTGGCGTCATGAAAAGACTATCAATTGCCCCTATATATAAACCCCTTCATTGCTCATCCAGGGCCATGGAGGTGGGCCAAAGCCACCGTGACCTCCCAAAGAATCAGCCAATCTGGTTACCATGTAACTCCCAGTCCTTGCGGCCGACGCAGCTGCAACATGTGCAGAGTAGAATTCCACATCGCATATCAGGCGGTTAAAGACTTCTGCAGTGATGCAAGTCATTGAGCCATGAGATGCGAATGGCGGAAGTGAGCACACAGCGACTGTGCCCTCTGCAGCAGCTCATCTAGGCCAGGACAGTGGCCTAGAAATTGCTGGCCAACCAGGTTTAGGACTTGAGCCATGCAAGGCTTTTGTGTCACCTTGCCCTGTCATAGGGCCGCTCCCAGGTTCGCAACAATGTCACACACTGCCTTCCCTGGCTGCAGGTTCTGTGGAGACAGCCATTGATCAAATTAGGTCTCCAAAGCTGACCACAACAACTCATCTGTCTGATTGACATTTCTCATGCATTTTAATGTAAACCCAGCCTCATGGCATTGAACCCTGCTGACAGTGTAGTAAAGAGGTGTGCTGGATTCCTTCTGCAAATTAATGGATAGGTTTTGGGCACATGGGGAGGTCCTAGAGGAGGTAGAGAAAACAGAAGCAGTGGAGGAACCAATAGATACAGAGGTTTTACCCTCAAGTCGTGGGGATGTCAAGATGTGTACAGCGGCCCCTTCCCTTGCAGGCACCAGAGTCATCCAGTACCCATTCAGTGACATGTAATGCCCCTGGCCATGCGTACTTGTCCAGTTGTCAGTCGTGAAATGAAACCTGTCACACAGAATGTTTCTCAAGGAGGTGGTGATGTTGTCTGCACCATGCTGGTGTAATGCAGGCACAGCTTTCATTGAAAAGTAGTGGCAACTGGGCATCTGGTACTGGGGGACTGCGATGGCCACAAGCTTTCCAAAATCCTCTGTATCCACCAGACAGAAAGGCAGTATTTATGTGGCCAACAGCTTAAAGATGGTTAAATTCAAGCTTTTACCTTTGGCATGGGTGGGAGGAAAGGGTCTATTATTTTACCACATCTGCAGTACTGAGGGCTGGCTGCTGTGCTGAGACAGGGTGGAGTATGGTGTACACGACAAACTACTGGAATCTGTGGGAGGTGCAGGCAGAGATATTATGTTGGCTATATAAAGATGTGCTGCTCTCGATGTATGACAGCGATCAACACCCTCAGTTGTGTCCACTTCCAAAATAGTTGACACTCTATCTTTAAGGGAGGTGCCTGAGCAACATTTCTTGACCTAGTACTTTTTTGTTTCAGGTTCCTTGTCTCATACCTTGCTCTTGACTAATACCTTTCCATTGCTAACACTTTGTTACACCTTCGGGTCTGCCTCAAGTGAGCCTGTTACTTGAGTCTGTCTGCACTTGCTTCTAGCAAGCCTGCCAAGTCCATATGTCGGCATCCATCTCCAGCAAGCCTGCTACATCAACCAGCCTGCCTCTGTCATCAGTGAGCCTGTGAAATACTTACATCCATCTGTGTTGTATTCTGCTCTTGCTGGTCCCTGTCTGCGTTAGAAGATGTCCCATTCACACGACAGACTACATGCTCCACATAAGAGACATTGTCATTGCTAGACCTTGGTTGCTCCTGTATATTAAATAAATACTGTCCTTTTATTCAAGTCATTCTCCTGCCTGTTGTGTCTATGGGGTCAACTTTCATAGACCATCTGTGGTCCAGTGGGTCCACGACCCATGTTCCCTCCACAGTGAGCATAACATCTGGTCTGCTGCATGCTCTATTCAAGTTCTAACAAATTTAGTGCTAAAAAGCAGTCTTTTGCAATATCTGCCAAAATCTATTCTTCATAACTTTTTGTCTACTACCAGGGTTTACCAAATTTGCTCTGGTGCAGTGCTCTATTAAAATTCCCACACTTAAAGGGCTAAAAAGCAGTCTTTGCTAGATCTTCAAAACTCTATCTACCAATTATTTTTGTCTACTACAAGGGTTTGCCAAGTTTGCACTGGTGCAGTGCTCTAATTAAAATTCCTCCACCTAAAGGGCTAAAAACAGTCTTTTCTAAATCTGCCTAAATATAGCCACAAACTCTTTTTGTGCATAGTACCAGGATTTGCCAAATTTTGTCTGCTGTATTCACATCCCCAAATTTTTGGGGCCTAAAGGCACCGTCACATGCCACGATATGACTTCCATATCGCTGGCGATTTGACGTGAGCATGCACGTTTCTGGCACTTTTTTCACATCGCTGTGGAGCTGTCACACATAGCGATCTCGCGTGCGATCTTTGGCGATCCTGCGTTCCGGAAATTGCCTGCAGAAGACCGGAAGCGATCTTCCATTCACACATCGCTGCGTCACACACTACAATCGTAGCAGCGATGTGGGAATAGTTTTTTGATAGGGGCGTGCTAGAGTGGGTTACACCACGCCCTATCACTGCGATTGGTGGACGGAAGAACGTTCCCATTGGTCAGCCTTGCGTGAACGCATGGGTCATCAAATAAGGCACTTTGGACACGGCCAGCCATTCGGAACGCAGTATCACCCACAAATCGCCGCAGATGCGGCATGAAAAAAACAACATCCAAGCACCCCTACGGGATTTATTTCAGGACCACTGTGTATGTCGCTATCGCCCTGTCACATGGTATGATCCGCTGAAATCGCCTAGTGGATATCACCTGATTTCACTGCAGTGCAGGGCAATCAGGCGACACTCCACCAGCGATTTCTCGCCGTAGAGTCGCCCAGTCATACGCCACTACGCACTTGCAATGTGGTTTCCACATCGCCTAATTTGGGAATTGCCAGAGATCTTGCCGTCAATATGGCGACGTGTGATGGTACCTTTAAACAATTGAGTTCCGAATCTGTTACCATCACATATTAGTGGTAAAAGCCGTGATTATTGTGGAAGGGTGAATAGATGTGTTGGAAAGGGGAAAATGCTTGGTGTCCATGGTTTAGGTGCTAAAGTTACTGAAAGCTTTGCTCAACAAACACTGGCTTCTCAAGAATAGGCTGAGAGGCCCTTGTAAGTTAGGGTGCAATGGCCCTTTAAAGGTCAGCAGGATGCAGTGGGCATCACCTAAGGAAAGTCCTGGAATTACTCCTCAGAGACTGTAGACTCTGGGCTAAGAAGGCTGCAGGTGGGGAGACAAGAGGCATTGCAAGATCAGGAACCTGGTGAGTAACCTGTATGGGAGACAGAACAGCGGGCTGGGCAGACCTTGCAAAGCAACGTGCTGGGCATCAATCCTTCTGTACAGTAGCAGCAATGGTGACAGCAGCTGGACTAAGTTCTAACACTGTGAAAATGGTGAATGCCAATGGTGAATGCCAAGAATATGTGACTTACCCAGCCAATGACACAATCCACTGTGTGTGTAAGTTCAGTTCGCTTTATGCGTGCTAATTGGCTGCTGGACAGGACCATCCACAGTATGTTAGGGGGTCATTCCATGTCAAGTGAACCAATGATTATTACCTCTATATTTTTAATTCTTTTGAGATTTTGTTATTTGATAATAGCATGTCAGACAATGCAAAATGTGAAGAGAAAAATTTTTTAAAAAATTTATTTTTTTTTAAATGATTTTCAAAGTTCGGAAAAAGTGTGAATTTCGCTGTTGCCTGCCTTTACGTTTCTCCTCATAACTAAGGCTAGGAATAAGATAGAGAGACAAAATAAACACCATTCTACTCAGAACTATACAGGCTTTCACCAGATATGTCACAAGAGGATCTTTGTTAATATGTTACCCATGTGATCGCAAGCGCAAAACTTTAAAACGTATTTCCGAAAAATCGGCGCGCTTTAAATATTTCAAAAACTGCCCATGTGTCTGCTTTGCTCTTAGCCACATCTGTACCAAATTTCAAGTTGGGATCGCAATGGGATCATATTTTAACATATTTTACTATTAATAGCGTCAATGGGTCATTCCATATCAAGTGATCTAAATATGAATATTTTTTTTTACCTGACGTCTTTAGATTTTTTTTTTTTTTTTTCCTTTATGAAGTACTACTTTAGTTAATTACAAATTAAAAGTTTGGAATTTTTTTCTTCATCAGTTAATTTTTTACAGATTTTTAAAGTTTAAAAAAAGGGTGAATTTTGGCCTGGTACGACTTTAAATTTTTTTATCTCGGGCTAGAAATAAGATAGAGAAACAAAATAAACACCATTCTACTCAGAACTGTCCAGGCTTTCACCAGATATGTCACAAGAGTATATTTGTTAATTTTAATTTTTTACCTATGCGAATGCAAACGCAACATTTTGAAACGCATTTCCGAAAAAAACATTTTAATAAAAATTTTCCAAAACTGCCCATGTGTCTTTTATGCTCTTAGCCACATCTGTACCAAATTTCAAGTTGGGATCGTGATGGGATCATATTTTAAAATATTTAACTATGGTTAATCTCATTTTTATTAAATTTTGAAAAAACATATGAAAGACATACATTCAATCTTTTAACAAAATCTTGAGACATATAAAATATACAAAAAGAGAATTCACAAAGTTATTAGTAACTTTAAGATAAGCTGCAAATTTACTTTTGCGCTTATCTCTGGTGCAATATATACTACAATCTAAATATAATTCCAACCACACAAGTATACAACCTTTCTCAGGGTTTTGAGATGTTCTGATGTCAAGGGGACAAGCAGCCCCAGCAGAATGATTTTTATTACTTGGCCCCTTCTAACAGGTTGACCACGTAAGTGGGTCATTACCCGTTGAGGCCTAGTTGGAATAGTCTATCGACTGGTGTACCGGAAAGGAAGGCCGAAATATTAATGATCTACTCACAGCTCAGAGTTTTCGATACCTGTCTAATGTTCACTAGAATTCTGAAGGTATAGGTGTAGAAAGGAAATACCTAGACTGAATGTATCAGATGGGAAGAAAAGAGAGATAGAAAAGAAGAGAGAGAAGAGAAACAAAAACCATTAGAAAAAGTTATACTGGGAAAGAAAAGCCACGTAAGAAAAAAGAAAAAAAGGAGGGGGGGGGGACGGGTGAGGTATGGGAAGGAGAAAGGGTACTCATCCCACTGGCTCCCCATCAGCCAGAGGTCGAGCCATATTATCTGTGCTGGAAAAGATACTCCTAAATTCTGCAGAGTCGTGAAAAAGAATCCATTCAACCCAAATCCCTAAGAATTTGTTCCGAGATCCCGACGCATCAGCTGCGAGCTCCTCCATTCGATATGTGTCTATCAATTCTTTGAACCAATCAAGTAGAGATGGAGCCCGGCTTGATTTCCAGAACCTCGGGATCACAGCACGAGCAGCCGAGATGCAAAAGCGGAGAATATCCCTCTTCTGTAGCCCAATAGGACCTGGAAAAATGGATAACATTGCCGATTCTGGGCAGCATTCGGCTTCTTTACCTGTTATCCGGGCGTATGCATTGAAAACCTCAGACCAGAACCGCCGGATTTCCCCACAACTCCACCAAATGTGTATCATTGTACCCTTCTCTTCCCCACAGCGCCAGCAGGTATCAGGGGTTCCAGGGAACATGTTCCGGAGTGTCGTCGGGCACAAGTACCATCTAGTGAGCAGCTTATAGCTTCTTTCTTGTGCAGAACAAGCGCTAGCTAGTGAGTGAGTAAATATAAAGCATTTCTGCCAATTAGCTTCTGAAATGCTACACCCCAATTCCCTCTCCCAAGCACGTTGGAAGTAAAGGGTGCCCTGCTCTCTCATGGACCCTAAGGCCTGGTATAGAAATGATATTTTGCGCCTCGGTGGAGCCTCCAGTTGGAATAACCTCTCCAATACGTTGGGCGTCAATCTTACCCTGCAAGAGTGGTCAGCTGAATATAATTATGCTCTGTATTGGAGAAATTCGAATCACTTAAGAGGTCTCGTAGGTTCTTTGAGTTGTAGCTCTGCCATCGGGGGCAAACCACCACTGGACAGAGTCTGTCCTACTCGGGTGTCATCCACAATCCGCCAACATAAAAATCTCTGCCTGTCAAATCTGGGTGGGAAAGATGGGTTGGAAAAAAGGGGAGTCAAAGGGCTAAGTCTGTTGTTTAAGCGGAGGGTTTTCGTCACTAGGTGCCATACCTTCAAGGTGTTTCTGGTCATGTCTGTCAAAGGTACTAGGTCTGTGGAGTCTTTAGGGGAAATCCAAAGCAGGTGTTTCAGCGGAATCTCCAAACCCTCTTGCTCCACCCCTACCCATTTCTTGGAGGACGCATGATAATGCCAATCTAGAGCTCTAACAAGAGAGGAAGCCTCAAAGTACGCTCGTATGTTGGGTAGTCCAACCCCTCCTCTGGTCTCGGGCAAGGATAGGATATTCATTCGCAATCTGGACCTCTTGCCCCCCCAGACAAATCTAAGGATCATAGATTGCATTTTGGAGAGGAAACCTCTATCCAATAGAACAGGAACTGTCTGAAAAGTATATAAGAGTCGGGGCAAGACATCCATCTTGACTACGTTTATTCTCCCGAACCAGGATAGCTTTAATTGTCTATAGGAGGTAAATGCCGATTCCGCGTTAGTCAAAAGGGGTTGATAATTTAAATTGAATATTTGTTTAAGATCTTTTGGTATAAGGACTCCCAAGTACTTAATGGCTTCTACTTTCCATTTAAATGGGAACTGTTTAGATAGATGAGAAACCAATTCTCCAGGCAAAGAAATATTGAGTGCCTCGGTTTTGGAGCAATTCACTTTAAAGTTGCTCAATTGTCCGAACCGTTCAAACTCCATTAAGACCGAAGGGATGGAGACCAGGGGCTGGGAGATGTAAAGTAGCAGGTCATCTGCAAATAAGGCTAATTTGTGATGACTCTGTCCCAGCTTGACCCCATGGACACATTCATTGGACCTAAGTGCAAAATATTTAACTATTATAGTGTCAATTCAAAAGTCACCAAGAACACAATCAGTCATTTTTTCACAATTGCCCGTCAATAGTTTGAATTTGATATAAAGAAACATAGTCTTGTAACATCTCAAATGAAAGCTGTTACCGTTCTGAGTAAAATGATGCCTCTCTCACTTCATTATCTTATTTCTAGCCTGAGATAAAAAAAATTTAAAGTCGTACCAGGCCAAAATTCACCCTTTTTTTAAACTTTAAAAATCTGTAAAAAATTAACTGATGAAGAAAAAAATTCCAAACTTTTAATTTGTAATTAACTAAAGTAGTACTTCATAAAGGAAAAAAAAAAAAAAATCTAAAGACGTCAGGTAAAAAAAAATATTCATATTTAGATCACTTGATATGGAATGACCCATTGACGCTCTTACTAGTAAAATATGTTAAAATATGATCCCATTGCGATCCCAACTTGAAATTTGGTACAGATGTGGCTAAGAGCACAGCAGACACATGGGCAGTTTTTTAAATATTTAAAGCGCGCCGATTTTTCGGAAATGCGTTTTAAAGTTTTGCGCTTGCGATCACATGGGTAAAATATTAACAAATATCCTCTTGTGACATATCTGATGAAAGCCTGGACAGTTCTGAGTAGATTGGTGTTTATTTTGTTTCTCTATCTTATTTCTAGCCCGAGATATGATAGAAAATGTAAAGCCATACCAGGCCAAAATTCGCACTTTTTTAAAACTTTAAAAATCTGTAAAAAATTAACAGATAAAGAAAAAAATTCAAAACTTTTTTTTTGTAATTAGATAAAGTTGTTCTTCAGATAGAAAAAATTTTTTAAAAATCTGAGGACGTCAGGGAAAAAAAATATTCATTTTTGGATCACTTGACATGGAATGACCCACGGCAAAGAAAACCAAATGGAGACCTGCACTTATCTGACCTGAGACCTGTCCCCCTCCTCTTATCAAACACCTCCCACCCACTATCCCAGATAGAGATGAATGAACGTTTGAAAGTTTGAATTCGGTTTGGCTCATCGAAGAAGTTTGATGAACAGTTTGCTGAACATCCGAACCCCATTGATATCAATGAGAGTCAAAATCAAAGGCCTAGGCAACAAGTTAAAAGAGACTCAAAAGCTGCCAAGCACAGCCCAACCCAATTTATAGTAGAGCCTTGCTGTTTTGGCACAACCATTAGCTTCCTCCACTATTATTTTGCAAGCTTCAATGCCGTTGTCACACTCACCATGCTTCCGTGCCCGCTCATGAACTTCAGACATCCCCATGATTGTTCTGAGGTTGTCTTAGGTTACACAGCAGGTATAATGCAGCAGGGAATCATGCTATGTGACCTGAGAAAACCTCAGCTGCATTTGCGCTTGTAACACTAGCTATTGCATGAGACGAAATGAATACATCTCACTGGTGTTGTGAACACAGGATGTGAGAAAGGGTGACATCATGGTACCTTCACACGCCTCAATATCGGCTGGCAATCCTAAAGGCGATATGTAGCCCCGGAGCAATCGCCGTGAAATTGCCTCACCATTTCGGCGTGTGATTGGGGAATTTCGCGGCGATATATCACCTCTTGCCTGTCGCCTGATTCCTGAGCACTGCTCTGAAATCAGCCTCAATCATGAAGGCGATATTTCCGTGTTGTGGCGTATGATAGGGCGATAGTGATGGAATCAGCGTCGCCTATGATTTCCTGTAGGCGTGCCACAGCGTACTTTAGTCCGCGCCTTGTGTGAACTGATTGGTGTGGGCTTCTGTGTTCCCATTGGCTATCAATTGACACCGCGTCATATTTGAAGAGTTGTCCGTCTAGCGCCACTCAATGGCAATGGCGTCATGTATTAGCCAGCCTACCAGAGCAGGTTGACCAATCGTAACGCTGTTGCGTTGTCCAATGAGCGCGTATGGGGCGCGGTGTAAACCACTGCGGCACGCCTATCTCTTCACCGCCCTGCACATGTACGCCCACATTGCCTTTAAGATTGCAGCGTGTGAACCGGGGATGGGATTAGGCAGGATTGCTTCCACTGTACATGAGGTGATTTCCGGAGCGACACATCACCTTACTTTCTGCGCAATTGCGGAGTGTGACGCCGCCATTGGCAATCTGAGGTGAGCATGAAAAATGTGCACGCGCATGTTAGATTGCCTCATATCGCCAGGCGTTTTTGTGGCATGTGAAGGTACATCAGGGAGTGCAGTACATTTAAATTTGTGGGATAACCCCTTGAGTCTGAAGTGCAATACTATTTGTGATGGTGCCATGTGTCACACTCTCACATGTGCCTGCTCTAACATCATAGAGGGGACACTTTCTATGAACGTGATCCCAACATATTCTTATAAGGCCCTGTGCCAACAGAATTGATGCTTCTTTTGAAGCAGATTTTGAGAATCTGCAGCAAAATCTGCATGTCTATCACAACGCCAGCAAAGCCTATGAGAAGTCAGAAGTGCTGTATCACCATGTTTTTTTCCTTGAAGATTTGGTGCAGATTTGGGGGAAGAAAAAATAAATTTGAACCACATGAGAAAGGAAAAAAGCAATAAGGGCACAGCATCTATCATAGACTCAGGATAGACATGCAGATTTTGAGGCAGATTCTCAAAATCTGTATCAAAAAAGCATCAAACAATACACCGTGGGCACAGGCTCTAAGAAATTCCAGGGAGAGACGCAGTTATGGTGTCAAGGCTTGAGGAATCTTTTTGCCCCGTGGCTACTTCCACGGAGACTTCTAGGGTAGGGGTGGTCAACTACAAGGTCACATCAAGGTCTGAAAACAGTGCAAGTTTTTAGGATTTCATCAGCATTGCACAGGTGCTTATTTCATTACCTGCAGAGGTGATTATTCCAGCACCTAGTGCAATGCTAAGTGAATACTGAAATCATGCATTGTTTGCGGCCCTTGAGAACTGAACTTTGGCAAGCCCTGTTCTACTGAAGTGTAAATGATTTAGATATCCTGACCTTAGAAAAAGATAGTAGGGCCATTCTTCATCAATGGAAACCTCAATGCCACTGGATATCTGAAATTGCTACATGATTCAGATATCCAGTGACATTGAGGTTTCCATTTATGAAGAATGGCCCCACTATCTTTATACCCCATATACCACACCATACCATCAATTTTTGTGTTCCAACAGTCTTGGAGGGATCTATTCCCTGTGGGTTAGCATCAGACCAATAGTGGTTTCTTTTTCAATTTTTCATAGCATCAAACGCCTTGCAGCACCCCCCAGAGAGCCTAACATTGAATCTGCTTACCCTGAGGTGCCAGCTTCCATTGTTTACTGAAGGAGCTTTCAATTTATGTCAGATCAATAATGATCATCAAACCACTCACGGGCACCAGCGATACTCGCCGAGTAACGAGTATTGCGAATACCGTACTACTCGCTCATCCCTAGTTGTATTGTATTCTATAGCTGATGGGCAGCCAGTACAATGATGGCCAAAAGGTAGAAGCATTGGTGAAGCGGCTGGACAAAAATATAATTGAGGCTGCTGCATTCAGGACAGATTGGAGAGGAGAAAATTTGATTAGACAAAGATCGATTAGTAAAGAGTTGCGGTAGTTCAGATGAGAACAAAAAAGAGTGACTATAATCTGTCTGTCTATCACCTACTGATATCAGAAATTGGATCCAAAAAAGACACCTGCTACTGCCCACTCTTCCTACCAAAAACTAATATAATGTGGCACATTCCTGGTATAAGTTTTAAAACTAATAATTTCCAGACCTCCCAAGTTTGAGTTTAATACAAGACTTAAGTTCTTTCCAGACTTTAAATCTCCTTATTGTGTCATGTTCTGATTACTTGTCTGTCTGCTTTTTTGTTTGCTTTCCCAGTGTTGACAGTTCTATCTTTTTAATCTATTTCATGAACTATCGCAGCCGTTTTTGTAAAAGTTTCCAAGTTTTCAATTTACTAAATTCAGTGTGTGGATAAAATTCCATCCACCTTTGATGGCAAATAGATTTTACACTACTTACAATGAAGAAAAAAAAATCAAAGAAAAGTTGAGTCAACCACTGCTATAACTAATATTTAGGTCATTGTAAATCTAAAATATTTAATGTTTTGAATACTTTTGAAAATTAATGCATTTGTACTGATTAACGAATCCAATGCAAGTCGATGGGAAACCAAAAAAAAATACAGCTGGACCCATTTGATGAGATTGGAAGGTGTCAGAGAAAAAGCATGCAATGGATGGGAAAGTGCAAAAAATGAATGGGAACAGCCTGGAGAATACAACTGCATGCATCTCTGACTTACAACTGGGCTCTGGGAATATTGTTGTCAGAATATTAACCCACTTTTATGGATAAACAAAAAGACCTACCAAACCTAACCTAAATTGGATTTTACAGAGAAAAATAATGAGAATTATTTTTATCTTCATAATCACTTGTATATAAGGCAAACTTATAAAGAGAACCCCTCCTTTATAATATGGTCACATATGCTGTTTTTGCTTTTGTTTTTTCTTTTACATACAGAAAGGTCCTCACTTTTTGCACTGTGCCTCCCCCTTCTCCTCCACGATTTCCACACAATCATTATGCCGCCCTCTCTTCAAACCTTCAGAGGGCCAGCCGGAGGCATGAAATCTGAGTTTTGGTATGGCTTTCAGGTGGCCCTCCATCATACATTTGGGAGGGACCACTCAAACTCATATGTTTGGGAGGTCCCTCCCTCATTCATAATTGTTATCTAGATAGTGGAATAGATATTCCCCAGCACTTTACAATGCCAGATACTACATGCTCATTGGTATTTTGCTGCTACTGTTATGGCTTCAACAGCGGTGGACCACATGGACCTATAAATTGTGACTGGAAGCTAGAATGGGATAGAGAGACAAATATCTGAAAGGTATTAACAGGGCAGAGAGAACTACCCTATTCTCATTAGCTCAAGGAAATACCAGAAGCAATGGGATGAAACTATAAGGAAGGAGATACAGATTAGAGCAGGGGTCTCAAACACGTGGCCCGCAGGCCGCATGTGGCCCCCGATGTTGCTTTGTGTGGCCTGAAGACCAGGCACGGTGATCGCCTTGACAACAATGCCCCCTGCCCGCCGCTTCCAGCAGTCAATGTACTGTTGTATTGCCCGCACTGCCAGGAACAACCACTGCTCCGATACATGAATGGCAACTGCCATTCAATCAGAGGACAGAAGCTGATGTCTTACGCCAACATCAGCATCTGTTCTCTGATTGGACTGCAGCTGCTATTCATGTATCTGAAAATTAGTTGTCCCTGGAAGCAAGCGCAATACCTCAATACATTGACTGCTGGCAGCGGCGGGTGGGAGGCACCATTGTCAAGACGACCACGGCGCCTGTGCCGTACATGCTGAATAGATCTCACCGAAAGAACGGAGGACAGGTGAGTAGTGTCTGTGTGTGAGTGTCTGTGTGTGTGTGTGAGTCTGTGTTTGTCACATTGTGTGTGTGTCTGACTGTATGTGTGTGTGTGTCTGTATGTGTGTCTGTATGTATGTGTCTGTATGTGTGTGTCTGTGTGTGAGTGATAGAGCACAGTAGGGGATATTACTACAAGGAGGGGATCAGGATGGGGATAGTATGACAGGATGAGGACTGGTATGGAGCAGCTTTTTACAAGGAAATCAGTATGGGGCAGTTTTTTACAAGAGGTCCAGTATGGGAAAATTGCTACTGCGGGACCAGTATGGGGCACGCTGCTACAAGGGGACCAATATGGTGGACATTGCTACAAGGGGACCAGTTTGGCAGACATTGCTACAAGGAAACCAGTATGACGGACATTGCTACAAGGGGCCCAGTATGGCAGACATTGCTACAAGAGGATCAGTATGGTGGACATTGCTACAAGGGGACCAGTAAGGCAGACATTTCTACAAGGGGACAATTATGGTGGATGTTGCTACAAGGGGACCAGTATGGCAGACATTGCTACAAGGGGACTAGTATGGCAGACATGGCTACAAGGGGACCAGTATGGCGAACACTGCTACACGGGGACCAGTCTGGGGCACATTGCTACAAGGGGAACAGTATGGGGCACATTGCTACAAGGGGACCTTTATGGGGAACTTTTGTACAAGAGGACCAGTAGGGGGGATATTGCTACACGGGGATCAGTATGGCACACATTGCTACAAGGGGACCAGTATGGGGTACACTGCTACAAGGGGACCAGTATGGGGCACATTGCTACAAGGGGACCAGTATGGGGAACACTGCTAGAAGGGGATCAGTATGGCAGACATTGCTACAAGGGGACCTATATGGCGGACATTGCTACAAGGGGACCAGTATGGCAGACATTGCTACAATGGCATCAGTATGGTGGACATTGCTTCAAGGAGACCAGTAAGTCAGACAATGCTACAAGGACACAATTATTGTGGACATTGCTACAAGGGGACCAGTATGGCGGAGATTGCTACAAGGGGACAGTATGGGGGAAACTGCTACAAGGGGACTAGTATGGGGAACATTTCTACAAGGGGAGAAGAGTGAGGGATATTGTTACAAGAGGACAAGTATGGGGGACACTGCTAAAAGGGGATCAGTATGGCTAACATTGCTGCAAAGGGACTTATATGGCGGACATTGCTACAAGTGGACCAGTATGGGGGACACTGCTTCAAGAGGACCAGAATAGGGAGCATTACTACAGGGGGACCAGTAAGCGGCATATTGCTACAGGGGGACTAGTATGGGGGACATTGCTACAAGTGGACCAATATGGGAGACATTGCTACAAGGGGCCCATTATGGTGGACACTGCTACAAGGGGACCAGTATGAGAAAAATTGACACAAGGATGGGGACCAGGATGAAAACATTACTACAAGAAGGTGATGAGGATGGGCACATTACTACAAGATGAGAGTCAGGATGGGGACATTACTACAAAATGGGAACCAGGATGGGGACATTACTACAAAATGGGGACCAGGATGGGGGATATTACTACATGATGAGGACTCGGATGCGACATTACTACAAGGATGGGGACATTACTACAAGGTGACCAGTATGGGGGCATTACTACAAAAAGGAGACCTGGATGGGGGCATTACTATGATGGGATCAGGATGGGGACATTACTACATGATAAAGAACATAATGGAACATTACTATAAGAAAGGGATCAGGATGGGGGCATTACTACAAGATGAAGACTAGGATGGGGACTTTACTACAAGAAGGGGATGAGGATGGGGACATTACTTCAAGATGGGAACCAAGATGGGGACATTACTACAAGATGAGGATGTGGATTGGGACATTACTACATGATGAAGACCAGGATAGGAATATTACTACAAGAAAGGGGCCAGGATGGGGGGCATTACTACAAGAAGGGGACCAAGGTGGGGACATTCCTAAAAGAAGGAGATCAGGATGGGAACATTACTACAAGGAGACCAGGATGGGGACATTACTACAAGAAGAGGACCAGGTTGGGGACATTACTAAAAGAAGGAGATCAGGGTGGGTACTTTCCTACAAGAAGGGGATCAGCATTTGGATATTATTACAGTGAACAAAACATTCTGGTATTACTAAAAATATCACTTAGTTCTGCAAGGAATCCGGCCCCCCAATATAAATTTTTTTCTATATCCATTAACCTAGCAGAGTTTGAGACCCCTGGATTAGACATTAGGAAAAACGTTCTGACAGTGAGGGCAGTCAGAGAGTGGAAGAAGCTGCCATGGGAGGTAAAGAGCTCTTCATCAATGGAAATCTTCAAGCGGAAGCTGGATAAACATTTAGCTGGGATAATATAGGAAACCTACACTTGCAGGGAGTTTGAGCCTATGGCTAGGGACACACTGGGGCTTACATTCCGTCCAGGGGGCTCCGTCAAAAAGATAAATTCTGGCAGCATTAACACAGCGTAACTGTAATGGAACGCTCCCTTAACGCTTCCAATAGAATCCTATGGGGGACAGACTCCCGAACGCATTCAAATGCTGGCATGTAATTCCTGGAGTTTGAAATCTTGCGCTATTTCCAAGTGCACCACAAGACGCGCACTTCCGCATCATGTGGTGTGCATGAAAATAGTGTGAGATGTCAAACTCTGGGACTTACATGCCGGCGTTTGAATGCGCTCAGAAGTCCCTCCCCCATAAGATTCTATTGGCAGCGTTAAGGGAGCGTTCCATTACAGTTATGCTGCATTAATGCTGCCAGAATCTATCTTTTTGACTGACCCCCCAGAACGGAATGCCAGCGCTAGGGTGGCCCTGCCCTAATGCCTTTAAGGTCCCTTACAACTCTACCATTATATGATTTTATGGTTCATTGAAAGTGACCTTCTGACCTGTCACGGTGGGCACCACCACTATATCAAAGTCCCCCATATTAAAGCGATGCGTTATGAAGATTTGACACCCTGATGATATTTTAGATGGCAATAGAAAGCCAATTAAATTCCTGCAACCAATTTGTGGCTAAGTTATTAGTATATGGCATACACACACACGGAGCTGCTCTTTAGAAATGCTCTGTATTAATTCGAAGTGTTGGGGATATTTGATACCTAGCTGACATGGTTCAGATGGCAACTGGAAGGCAATTAAATTCCTGCAACCAATTTGTGACTGTGTATGTCACGATCATATAGCTTACACACACAGAGCTGCTATTTAAATAGTTCATTGTAATAAAGTTATGTATGGGGAATATTTGACATTTAGCTGATTTTTTTTTTATCGCAATAGGTGGACAATTACATTTCTGCAATCACTTTGTGGGTACGTATGTAATGATTATATAGTGTACACACACAGAACTGCTATTTAACAATCCCCTGTATTAAAGCAATGTGTGGGGAATATTTTACACCTGCCTGATATTTTCAGATGGCAACAGAAAGCCACTTAAACTCCATCAAACAATTCATGGCTGCTTAGGTCATGGGTAATGGGGTACACTGACAGAACTGGTGTTTAGAAATTTGCTGTATTAAAGTGATGTGTGGAGAATATTTTGCAACTACCTGATGTTTTTAGATGGCACTGGATAGCCACTTAAACTTTTGCAACCTTATTAGCAACTGCATATATCACAATTTGGAGTACACTGACAGAGCTGCTAGCTAGAAATTCCCTGTATTAAAGCCATGTGTGCAGAATATTTAGCTTTAAAAAGAGCTGTTGGTTTAATCTGCACTTTGCAGGTATAGGATCATCACCCTGCCTTTTGCTCCATAAACTCACCCTACACTACCTATGCCTATCAGAGACCTGACTCAATGTAGCTTTTAAAAGAGCAGTCTACCTGTATCGCAGTAATACTTTCCCCAAATGCTGCAAGTGCTGTCCCTATACTCACATTAAGCTACAGCTAAATAGTTTCTGGAGGGAATGTACTCAAGATGGCAGCGGCAGGGGTAATAGAGTTCCTATGATGCTGGGCAGCCAGCCAATCACAGTAATGTATATTGTTGATGTAGGACACTGGAGCAATACTAATGTAGGAGTAGGATCCAATGTTCTTACCTGTGATAAGCTGCTAGTTAGCCTAGGTGTTATCCGTGTATATTACACCTTAATTAAGTTGCTAATTTTATATTCAATGTTATTAGGCTAAGCGCTAAATCTATATGGTAATGAATAGACCAACACTTTAGTTAAGATTAGCCCTTTTTTTCTTGGGATGTTTATTAAGTTCAAATAGCTAAAAATCAATAGAATGATAAAAACTCCTCAACAGCTATAAACACCAATGAGTTTATGCTGTCTTGTGTTCCGTCTGTTTCTTTAAGGTCTGGTAGGAGTGGTCCTCTTAGGATTATTGGTGTCCTCTCATGAATGTGGTACTGTTGAATTTGCCGTATCTGCAAATATATACAAAATTAGTCCTTCTGGTGCGTCTGTATCCTGTATTATCTATTATATAATCGCGAATCGGAAAAGCGCCCCTTCACGCGCACTTTCCGATGTCGTCATGTGGATACGAATTTAACATTGGGCGCGAAGCGCCCAATGCTGCGCGAGCAATGGCCGCGAGGCCATTGCGAGTCGCTGGCCCAGGGCGAGCAATGGCCGCGAAGCGGCCATTGCGAGCCGCTGGCCCAAAATCCATCTACAGCCCCGGCTACAACCTTAGCGATTTACCGCTCAGGTAGCGCGAGCAATGGCCGCGAGGCCATTGCGAGTCGCTGCCTGAGCCGCAATTCGCTCCCCGGGGACCATGGAGCCGAGGCGGCATTGCCGCCTCCGCTCCCCGCTACACACAATTCGCCACCCCCCCCCATGTCCGCACAGCCCGCCCCCATCAATGTCCCCACAGCCGACCCCCATGTCCGCACAGCCGACCCCCATGTCCGCACAGCCCACCCCCAGCAATGTCCGCACAGCTCACCCCCATGTCCGCACAGCCCGCCCACATCAATGTCCGCACAGCCCACCCCCCTGTCCGCACAGCCGACCCCCATGCCCGCACAGCCGACCCCCATGCCCGCACAGCCGACCCCCATGCCCGCACAGCCGACCCCCATGCCCGCACAGCCGACCCCCATGCCCGCACAGCCCACCCCCATGTCTGCACAGCCCGCCCCCATCAATGTCCACACAGCCCACCCCCATGTCCGCACAGCCGACCCCCATGCCCGCACAGCCCACCCCCATGTCCGCACAGCCCACCCCCATGTCCGCACAGCCCGCCCACATCAATGTCCGCACAGCCCACCCCCTGTCCGCACAGCCGACCCCCATGCCCGCACAGCCGACCCCCATGCCCGCACAGCCGACCCCCATGCCCGCACAGCCCACCCCCATGCCCGCACAGCCCACCCCCATGCCCGCACAGCCGACCCCCATGCCCGCACAGCCGACCCCCATGCCCGCACAGCCCACCCCCATGCCCGCACAGCCGACCCCCATCAATGTCCGAAAAACCCCCCATGTCCGCACAGCCGACCCCCACTAATGTCCACACAGCCCCCCCATGTCCTCACAGCCCACCCCCATGCCCGCACAGCCCGCCCCCATCAATGTCCGAAAAACCCCCCATGTCCGCACAGCCGACCCCCACTAATGTCCACACAGCCCCCCCCATGTCCGCACATACTTACATGTCTTCTTAGTCATCTGATCGTCCGTCCGGCCAGGCGTCCTCTTCGTCCGGCCAGGCGTCCTCTTCGTCCGGCCCCGGGGATCTTCTGTCTTCTTCCAGCTCCGACGTCCTCTTCTCTTCTCATTCAGGTACAATGGACGACAAATCCGCCATTGTATCTCAATGAGATATGAGCGGCTCTTCTGATTGGTCGCTGTGTACTGCCCTCAGCCAATCAGAAGAGCCCCTCATTGAGCTCGAATTCTGATTGGTCGGCGGCCAATCCGAAATCGGGCTCACTGCCCATAGACATGTATTAGCGGTGTGTCCGCGATTTTACGGCCGACAAATAGAACCAGGTGGCCGGCCATAAAATCGCCGACACACCGCTAATGTATGTCAATGGGAAAAATAGCGGACCTGAATGAGAACTGTCTCACTTAAAATAAATAATAAATTAAATAATAAATAAAATAATTTAAAAAGAATTAAAAAATAATAAAAAATAATAATAAAAAAATAATAAAAAATTAAATAAAAATAATAATAAAAAAATAAAATATATGCTAATCAGCTCAGCCATTTTGGCGGACCACAATGAGAACTCTGTCTCACTTAAAATAAATAATAAATTAAATAATAAATAAAATAATTTAAAAAGAATTAAAAAATAATAAAAAATAATAATAAAAAATAATAAAAAATTAAATAAAAATAATAATAAAAAAATAAAATATATGCTAATCAGCTCAGCCATTTTGGCGGACCACAATGAGAACTCTGTCTCACTTAAAATAAATAATAAATTAAATAATAAATAAAATAATTTAAAAAGAATTAAAAAATAATAAAAAATAATAATAAAAAAATAATAAAAAATTAAATTAAAATAATAATAAAAAAAATAAATATATGCTAATCAGCTCAGCCCTTTTGGCGGACCACAATGAGAACTGTGTCTCACTTAAAATAAATAATAAATTAAATAATAAATAAAATAATTTAAAAAGAATTAAAAAATAATAAAAAATAATAATAAAAAAATAATAAAAAATTAAATAAAAATAATAATAAAAAAATAAATATATGCTAATCAGCTCAGCCCTTTTGGCGGACCACAATGAGAACTGTGTCTCACTTAAAATAAATAATAAATTAAATAATAAATAAAAGAATTTAAAAAGAATTAAAAAATAATAAAAAATAATAATAAAAAAATAATAAAAAATTAAATAAAAATAATAATAAAAAAATAAATATATGCTAATCAGCTCAGCCCTTTTGGCGGACCACAATAAGAACTGTGTCTCACTTAAAATAAATAATAAATTAAATAATAAATAAAAGAATTTAAAAAGAATTAAAAAATAATAAAAAATAATAATAAAAAAATAATAAAAAATTAAATAAAAATAATAATAAAAAAAATAAATATATGCTAATCAGCCCAGCCCTTTTAGCGGACCAGAAGGAGAACTGTGTCTCACTTAAAATAAATAATAAATTTTATAATAAAATTATTTAAAAATAATTAAAAAATTATAAAAAAATAATAAAAAAAAAAATTAAAAATTATAAAATATTACAAAAAATAATAATTAAAAAAAAAATCTAATAATAATTATATTACTGCTAATAATAATGATATTAATGCTAATAATTATGCTATTAATGCTAATAATAATGCTAATAATGCTAATAATTATGCTATTAATGCTAATAATTATGCTATTAATGCTAATAATAATAAGATTAATGCTAATAATAAGCGGCCATTGCGAGCACTCAGCCCCAATAAGTATTGAACGCGCCCCAAAAAGTATTGGACCCCCCCCAAAAGTATTGGACCCCCCACCCAAAAGTATTAGACCCCCCAAAAAAAGTATTGCACCCCCAAAAAAAGTATGTGACCCCCCCAAAAAAAGTATGTGACCCCCCAAAAAAAGTATGTGACCCCCCCAAAAAAGTATGTGACCCCCCCAAAAAAAGTATGTGACCACCCAAAAAAGTATGTGACCCCCCAAAAAAGTATGTGACCCCCCAAACAAAAAAAGTATGTGACCCCCCAAAAAAAGTATGTGACCCCCCAAAAAAAGTATGTGACCCCCAAAAAGTATGTGACCCCAAAAAAATATGTGACCCCAAAAAAAGTATGTGACCCCCAAAAAAAG
Source organism: Allobates femoralis (assembly GCA_033576535.1). Classification (NCBI taxonomy): domain Eukaryota; kingdom Metazoa; phylum Chordata; class Amphibia; order Anura; family Aromobatidae; genus Allobates; species Allobates femoralis. The sequence goes on from JARQOC010000003.1 coordinate 507,439,095, forward strand.
TATGTGACCCCCAAAATAAAAAAGTATGTGACCCCCAAAAAACAAAAAAAGTATGTGACCCCCAAAAGTATGTGACCCCCCAAAAAAGTATGTGACCCCCAAAAAAAGTATGTGACCCCCAAAAAAGTATGTGACCCCTCCAAAAAAGTATGTGACCCCCAAAAAAAGTATGTGACCCCCAAAAAAAGTATGTGACCCCCCCAAAAAAGTATGTGACCCCCCAAAAAAAGTATGTGACCCCCCAAAAAAAGTATGTGACCCCCCCCAAAAAAGTATGTGACCCCCCAAAAAAAGTATGTGACCCCCCAAAAAAAGTATGTGACCCCCAAAAAAACTATGTGACCTCCAAAAAAAAGTATTGGACCCCCCAAAAAAAGTATTGGACCCCCCAAAAAAAGTATGTGACCCCCAAAAAAAGTATGTGACCCCCCAAAAAAAGTATGTGACAAAACAAAAAAGTATGTGACCCCCCAAAAAAAGTATGTGACCCCCCAAAAAAGTATGTGACCCCCAAAAAAGTATGTGACCCCCCAAAAAAGTATGTGACCCCCAAAAAAAGTATGTGACCCCCCCAAAAAAAGTATGTGACCCCCAAAAAAAGTATGTGACCCCCCAAAAGTATGTGACCCCCAAAAAAAGTATGTGACCCCCCAAAAAAAGTATTGACCCCCCAAAAAAAGTATGTGACCCCCAAAAAAGTATGTGACCCCCAAAAAAAGTATGTGACCCCCCAAAAAAGTATCTGACCCCCCAAAAAAAGTATGTGACCCCCCAAAAAAAGTATGTGACCCCCCAAAAAAAGTATGTGACCCCCCCCAAAAAAAGTATGTGACCCCCCAAAAAAAGTATGTGACCCCCCAAAAAAGTATGTGACCCCCCCCAAAAAAGTATGTGACCCCCCCCCAAAAAAGTATGGGACCCCCCAAAAAAAGTATGGGACTCCCCAAAAACTATTCACACACCCCCGAAAAGTCCTCACACCAGCTATAACTACTATAATCAAATTAATGCACATTCTAGAATCCCGATGCATTTGCATCGGGCTCACAGCTAGTTACTTATATTTGTCTACAGACTGTGTTCCTTACCTAATGAGATTATGTACATATGTCGTAATTCTCCTGGGTTGCAATCCTCCTATATAGTGCCTGCAATATTTAGAGTTCACTCATTTCTGATGAGATACTAATGGAGCTCTTTTTTTTAAAATTGTGATATGAGTTACCTATGAGGCCTTTTGGAGGGATCCCAGACTTTTAGTAGTTATCTTATAGGGGTATACTCTCTTATGGATATCTAATAAATCCAAAATTGTATTATTAGTAAACTGGTTATATTAGTGAGACATGTAGAAATCACAGTATATATATATATATGCACACCTTAAAGATTTTCAGCAAAAAAAGCACTCTGCCTGCCTGCTGGTAACAGTCCTAGATGTTCATTTGTCGTTTCCTATATAAACACAAATTAATTAATGGTTACCTCTAGCTTATGGTTAGTATGTGCAATGCTAGCCCAAATATTCCTACTACACACCTTCAGTCACTTATGGGAGCTTCCTATGTATTGATTATAGGCTTCCTATTGAGTCTCCTATTTATTTGCCTGTGGATATGGAATCCTATAAAGTATATATGCTTTACATATAGGCATATATGGTGTTTGTAATATTGGCTGTATCATGAGTCATAGGTTATGCCAACGGTATAGTTTCTGACTCCTAGTACCTTACACTGAAGTGCTCTGGTGTGTTCCTTCTCCGTCCTGTGCAGCGGTGTTCCCTGCTTTTTTCCATGCGTTCTCCTGCTTCAGTGGGCTGTCATCAGCTGTGCTCCATGGCTAGCGGTTAGCACAGTGACACCTCTTCCGTCCTACTCTGTAGGATGTGATGTCTACGTTGGGTTTGCGGTCATGTAACACAGATGAGTGGAGTCACTGTCGGTGCTACGGAACCTACAGGGAACGTTTGTGGAGTTTGCTAACAGCAGTTTCCGATATGTTTCAAAGGCTAAGCGGCCTTCTTCATCAGGGTCCAAACCATTCCAGCATATTTACTGGCTGAACATCAGGCACCAAACATGCTGGACAGGTCACTTGATTCTCATAAGATGAGGACCAAAATGCTCGTCGAGCATCATGAATTTCCTGGTATTTGTGTGAGTAATGAAATGTGCTGAGGGTGTTTGCTGATCACTTATCATTAATTGATATTTATTTTGTGGTTTGGATTAAAACCGGAGCCCTCTAATGTATTACTTATACCTTATTACAAATGTGGATGTTCAATGCATCTTCTCATATACAGCATCTCAACAGTGAAAAAGTCCATCACAGTCCTGTCCTTGAATGTAGGCCTGAGCTTTCCAACAAATATAAAGGAGCATTTCTGTGAGATACATGTCTGACCAAAAGAATGGGTTAGGTCAGCGCAAATGTAAGAGCGTGGGATGATATTGTGTGTCCTTGTGCGTGTGTCCTTGGATTACATATTCAAACATATATAAAGAATTTTGTTTGCTGTCCCCTAACAAGGCAACTTTTCAGCATACATAGAATAAAAAGGATTACACATAGACTTCCTCAGATATGCAGAGCTTATGCAGGGTTACAGCTGGCATATGATACCATAGCATGTATATGTGGATGTTTTGCATTCAAGTGAATAATAAAACTTGTTTGGAGAATACTGAACAATAATAAAAAAATAATTTTTAATATTACTCCTATATTAAAGAGGTTTTCCACTATTAGAAAAGTGGTCCCAAAACACTATCACCAATCAATGAGCACAGCAGCTCGTACTGTCTCTGTTGAGGGAGTTACTCAGATGAATAATTCTCTGCAGTGGTGATGCGCTTTGTAGTTGTGATGTTACATTGTAGCCAAAATATATGGACCAAGGCAGCGGCTGGGTATGTTACTGAACCGGGGATAGCGTGAGTCCAATCTGGTTTTGTAAATTTGCATGCCAGAAAATATTTGGGAACTACTTTGCAAAAGATAGAAAAAACTCTCTCAGCTATTGTAATCACTAGTGATGAGCCAACACCTAAGTGTTCGAACTCAATTCGAATCGCCGAATTGGGGTGTCTTCAACGAATTGTTCATCAAATGTTTGTCGAACACCGTTGAAACCAATTGGAATCAATTACAGGCAACATCAAACACATAGAATACACCTTCCAAGGTGTTCAAAAACTGCCAAACTACTCAGAATAGACAACAAACACCAGAAAAAGTGACAACAATCTACCCACAGTGCAAATAGTGTCATGGCGTAGCATGGGTGCACAAGACATGGTCTGTGCCAGCCTGCACACTCTTCCAAAGCACTTCAAAATAGAAGGCGTTAACATTTACCTAAAATTTCAGAGGTGAGTGAAATTGACTTTGAATTGACAAATTGATGAGTTACAGGTGAAAAGTGGCAGTATTTTTCTACATAAAGTATAAAGAGGTGGAGGAGTAAAGGGAGGATGAGACACAAGTATAGACTTGTCACTCCCTGCTCAAATCATGTACCACACAACAATGGGACCCCAACAAGAGTTCACACTCCTCCCAAAAGGTCAGACCACAGCAAAATGGCATCAATTGTCCAAGACCACAAATTGCTGAATGGCCCAGCCTGCATGCATGGCACAGGGTGGGGAACAGGACTTGGCCTAGCATTTAAAGGTTAAACATTGCTCAGCAACTATAAGTTTTGTGGAGTATTACAGGCAAAACTAGAGAGGTAGGTCAGTGACCTGTATAGGCCTACTGGTCCGGGTAAACTCAACGTTCATGCAAGTGCTCTCATCAATGTTATGCCCCACCACGCACAGGTGGGACAACTATTACTTTCATGTAGTATTACAGGAAATAATAGAGAGATAGGTCAGTGACCTGTTTAGGCCTTCTGGGCTGGATAAACTGAAAGCTCATGCAAGTGCTCCCTTCAATGTTATGCCTCATCACACACAGGTGAGACAACTATAAGTTTCGTGGAGTATTACAGGAAATAATAGAGAGATAGGTCAGTGAGTATACTCGTTACTATTCGGTACTCATCAAATAGTATGGTACTCGGGCTACTCGGTACTCTGCGAGTTTCCTTGTGATTACTCACTGGAAATAACGAGTACAATGTAAGCCAATTGGAAAAGCGAGTAATTCCTCAGCTGGACCCTACATTGCAATCTGGGGGCTGAGGAAAAGGCTGAAATGGGTGCATGATTGTTTAAAAGCCAGAGGTAAAAAGCCGCCGGCTTTTAAACTATCATTCAGCCCGATCCTCCGCCTCCCATCCCGATCCTATGGTGCCCGACAGCCGCCCATCCCAATCCTCCACTCCCCACGTCGCCTCCCTCCCCGATCCTAAGTTAGGACGGGCAGCGAGTGCAGCACAAGGGAGCGGGGAGCGAAGGACCTGGGCAAGGAAGCCTTCTCACCGCCGGCTTACCCGTTCAGTGCGACGCTTCCTGCTCCCTGATGCCCCCTCCTCGCTCCCTGGTTCTGTACTCCACGCCTGGTCCTAACTTAGGAACAGGCAGAGAAATGGCAGAGAGCGGAGAGGGGGCATCAGGGAGCAAGGAGCGCAGCACAGAACGGGAAAGCTGGCAGTGAAGTCTCACTGCCAGCTTTCCCACTGGTTATTGCAAATGAACAGCTGATGCTGATCAGCTGTTCATTTGAAGTAGCTGTGCTGTCAGGGTTCATGTGAGTTCATGCTGCATGAGCTCACATTAACTTTCTCACGGCCGGGTGCAGAGCTCAGCTACATCTCTGGTAGAGGTTCTCTACCAGACATTTAGCTGAGCTAAAGAAAAACACTGGATTGGACTACGCTGGATGGAAGATTATTTTTTTTTAATAAGGATGGAGTCTCTAAGTGTTGTTTTTCTTTTTTTCTAATAAAACTTTTTTTCTCTGTGTTGTTTTTTTTTTAACACGTTACTAGAAATTCATGGCGGTCATGTCTAAAGAACCCATGAATTTCGGGCTTAGGATCAGCTAATAATACAAAGCTGGACTTAACTCCTTTATTACCCAGTGAGCCAACACACCAGAGCCCTGGATGAGTCGGGTACAGCGCCAGAAAATGGCGCTTTTATGAACACGCCATTTTCTGGGGTGGCTACAGACTTCAATTCACAGTGAGGGGGGCCCCAGAAAGCTTGGGCCTCCCCCCGCTGTGAATTCCAGCCCCCAGCTGCCTAGTTATACCTGGCTGGACACAAAAATGCCGCAAAGCCCCACATGCTGTATATATGAATCTTCTCAGCTCCTCTCGCTCTATCACATGCTGCTCACATATCTGACTGCATTTTTATTACAGCAGATTTCCTTGAAATTATTTAATAAGTAACTTGTTTGCAAAAAATATGCTAGTATAAACAAAGACATGACCACCGATCAGTAAACTTTAACCAATAAATCATCGTTTGCATGGCAAAGTAAATAATGTACGCTGAGCAATCGCTCAGTTCATACAGGCTGCCATTGTTCTCAACAGAGCGAGTTCTGTTTACACTGTACGATGCACTGCTGACAGCAATGATTTTTTTTTGCTGCATAAAAGATAATTTTACCTGATGGACAAGCGTTTTGCTCATTCATTGGGTGCATGGCAAGATAATTGTGAAATAAGTGTTTTTAACAATGATCACTCATGATTACTTTGCAGTGTAAATGCCTCTTAAGGGCACAGTCAGATGCTGCGGCAGCGATGTGGTGTACCTGTAGCTGCATGATTGTGAAACAAAATTGGATGGCACTTTAGCTAGCATGCGGGCAGCCATACCATCTGGTCATACCCCAAAATTGAATAAATATATGTAAGGCTGGGGTCACATTTGGAAGACACAATTCGGTAACTGGATCCATTACTGGATCCGGTTTTACCGTGTGCCTTTACATTTCCCATCATATTGCAGATCTGAATCCAGTATTAGATTCAGATCTGCAATGAGAAAAAAATTGTGGCACCAAAAACCGGATCCGGTTGCCATAGGTGCCCATTATAAAAAAAACGAATCCGGTTTTTAAACCGCTCCGAAAAATGTAGCATGCATGATTTTTACTACAAGCTGCAAAACCGGATGCGATAACCGGATTGCATTAAGTGCAATCTGGTTTTTCTATTGCAGCCTATATGGCTGCGAACCGGATCCAGTTTTGACCATTTTTAATGGTCAAAACCGGATCCGGTTTTGAAAACAAAACCGCAAATATGACCCTAACCTAATGGACATTTGTTGAAACATTTGACAATTTCACAACAAAGCAGGCCTCCAGCTTGGGAATTAGTTGCGACAATTGAATTATTGGGACAAATTCTCTTAAGCTATCTCAGCTGAATGCTCTTTTCTTTAAGGTAGATAATAATTTAAAGTAAATTGCAAGAAATAGCAGAAGGACACTTTGTCAAGTAGCTGCACAATTTAACAGTTACACTCATCAGGATTTATATCATGTCTATAAATAATCTCCAGGAGCATTAAAGTTCTATATAAGATATGGTTGCTGTTGTGGGCTGATCAGATAATGAGGTGATAAAATACCAGGTCCTTTAAATAAACAGGGATGTTATTAATTTCCTTGTAGTCTCAGTTACATCACACTTTGGCAAATTAACAACAGGCTGTATATTGTCTAGGCCTAAATGTATTGTTGCTGTTAAACTTAATAGAATGATTAACTAATTAAAAATGGAGTCCGGTATTCTGAGGGGAATTCAATTTCTCCAAGGATAATGATGCTGAACACTTTGCCGTAGAGGGTTATGTCTATACCGCATGACAATAATGAATCACTGATAGTTGTTTGGAAAACAAAATGATGTTTCCGTATTCAAGTGTATAACTACTCAGGTAGATGTGTAGAGTAGATTCTTATAAATCTAATTTAGAAACTGGCAGATCTTGAGGTACTAGTCTATAAGTCAGAGGTGTAACTAGGTTTTCTGGCACCCGGCTCAAGAGTTCAGTTTGGCGCCACCCCCCCCCCCCCGGTGGTCTGAGTAGACGTCATGTAACCAATCATCCATATGCAATTTTTTACACTTACAGGTACAGTGACTGTTGGAGTATATTACACATTGTAAGGAGTGGGCTAAGGTGTTTAATGTTATAATTAAAGGGCTTGTCCATGGTTTGAGATGAAAGTCTAGGTGACTGCAGGCCTCCAAATTCTCATGGTGAGTACACTGCACACTTTCAGGATTTTACCATGTCAGTGGTAAGACTGAACAGTCATGTGAACACAAGTATGCAATTTATATACTTCTGGCCACATTCTGACTAGAGATGAGCCACCAACCCGATGTTCGAATTCAATTCGATGAATTTGATGTGTGTTCGTCGAATGTTCGTCGAACAACGTCGAACCCCATTGAAAACAATGGCAGGCAAACACAAACACATACAAACACATAGAAAACACCTTCTAAGGTGTCCAAAAGGTGGCAAACTACTCAAAACACACAACAAACACATGGAAAAGTGACAAGTACATATACAAATGCGAAAAGAGATGGACGAGTAAAAGGAGGAGACACAGATATAGGCATGTCATGCCCCTCTAAAATCTGTTTTTACTCCAGTATTTGTAACGCATGAGTATTTGGTGAGTTTTACTTCAGTATCTGTAAGGCCATGTTCAGACGAGGAGTACTTGGTGAGTTTTACTTCAGTATTTGTAAGGCATCATGCAGACGATGAATATTTGGAGAGTTTTACTTCAGTTTTAGTAAGGCCACATTCAGACGAGGAGTACTTGGTATAGTTTTACTTCAGTATCTGTAAGGCCATGTTCAGACGAAGAGTATTTGGTGATGTTTTTCCTCACTATATGTAAGGCCACGTTCAGACGAGGAGTACTTGGTGAGTTTTACTTCAGTATCTGTAAGGCCATGCTCAGACGAGGAGAACTTGGTGAGTTTTACTTCAGTATCTGTAAGTCCACGTTCAGACGAGAAGAACTTGGTGAGTTTTACTTCAGTATCTGTAAGGCCATGTTCAGACAAGGAGAACTTGGTGAGTTTTACTTCAGTATCTGTAAGGCATTCTGCAGGCGATGAGTATTTGGTGCGGTTTTTACCGCAGTATCTGGAAGGCCTCGTGCAGGCAATGAGTATTTCGTGGTTTTTACCTCAGCATCTGTAAGGCCTTGTGCACACGCTGAGCATTGTGTCACATTTAGGGGACTACAACAAGAGTCTCCATTTTTTCCAAAAAATTGGGCACAGACACCACTTCAGTGGCATCAATTGCCCAGCAGTTGCAAGCTTAAAATGGTTGGTGAGGTGACTTTCATGCAGCACATTCCAAAATCCACAAACCTTTAGTCTCCCCATGTTATCTGTAAGATCTGTAAGATTTGTAACCAAAATCTAAGTAGAGGCCAAAAAATCAATACTTTGAGTAGTTCATGCATGAACCGTCACATGGATATGAAGCAAAAGCCGCAGTGGGAAGCTCACTGTGCTACAATGCAGCCTAGCAGGTCTGGCCAACCACCGACTGGCCCATCAAGTGCATCCGCTGCCTCTTCATCTTCTGTGACTGTGGGGACAGCAGTCACACATGCTTTTGGACGCAGACCTTCCACTTTACCCACAACAGCCAGTATGATTAGAATGTCGTCAGTTCTTTTGGAAGTGGAAACACCTGCTGGGGTTGAGCGCTGTCAGACATCAAGAGCTCCACCTTTGGATGAAGGCAACATAATATGTCCACCTGCACCTTCCTCACAGACCAACAGTTTGCCGGGGACACCCTACTCAACCGTGTCTCAGCACAGCAGCCAGCCCTCGGTCCCTCAGATGTGGACAAGTAATAGACCATTTCCTCATAGCCATGACAAAGCTAATAGGTTGAATTTCACCATCTGCAAGCTGTTAACTACAGAAATGCTCCCTCTCCGCCTGTTGTACACAGAGGATTTTTGAGACCTTCTGTCCGTCGCAGTGCCCCAGTACCAGATGCACAGTCTCCACTACTTCTCAAGAAAGCTGTGCCTGCGCTACACGGGCATGTCGCACACAAAATCACTGCTTCCATAAGAAACTCTGTGTGTGACGGGGTGCTTTTCACCACAGACACTTGGACCAGTAAGCATGGACAGGGGCGCTAAATGGCGGTGACTGTGCACTGGGTAACTATGAAGACAGCAGGAGAAGGGGCTGCTGCCCAAGTCTTCCCATCCCCACGAGTTGTGCATCAATCCTCTGTATGTATAAGTTCAACCACTCCTTCTACCTCCTCAACCTCGTCTCGGTCCTCCACCTGCACCCAAAGCCTGTCTGGTAATGCCACCCGCGTTTTAACTGCGCACAAGGAATCCTGCACACCTCCTTACTATGATGGCAGCAGGGCTCAACGGCATCAAGTGGTCATTACCTTGAAATGTCCGGGAAATATGAATCACACAGCTGAGGATTTGTGGTCAGCTGTGGAGACCGAGTTTCATCAATGCTTGCTTCCACTGAACCTGCAGCCAGGGAAGGTCGTGTGCACCAATGCTGCAATGCTGGGTGCAGTCCTCTGCCGGGCAATGTGACACACGTGCCTTGCATAGCTCACGTCTTAAACCTGGTTGTCCAGCCAATTTTTGCACACTATCCGGGCCTAGATGGTCATAAGCAGAGGGCACGGTCGCTGTGTGCTCACTTCTGCCGTTCGCATCCCGCAGCTCAATGCCTGGCTGAAGTGCGATGTGCCAACACGATTTAATTCAACTCTACACATGTTGCAGCAACTGTGGCAGCACCGACGAGCCCTGGTGTAATAAGTCATGACGTATAATCTGGGCCTACGAGATCCAGAGATGGGGCAAATCACACAGTTGGAGTGGTCTGAAATGAATGACCTTTGCACAATTCTGTACAGCATTGAAATGTCGACGAAGATGTTTAGTGATGATTATGCCATTATCAGCATACCTATTCCCATCATTTACATGCTGGAGCTCACTTTAAACAGTATTCAGAGTCAGGTGGTGGCACTAGAGGAGGAGGAGGAAGTACCGGAGGAGTCGTATGCGGAGGGGCTCACAAGATCTCCAAGGTGCAGTTCACAGTTTATGAATGAGGGTCTACATTATGCTTGCTCAAACCCTTCTTTATCTGGGCCTGGATCTGACTCCAAAAGCTTCTGGGCATCAGTGCAGATAATTTCCTCATCTTGACTCACAAAAGCTTTGGAGCAGACCTCTGATTCCAAGGCTATAGTATGAGAAAAGTGCGATGCATACTCAACCATCTGTCTTACCCCATACTCAGATGGGTGGCTGGAGACTTGGGAGCTGTGCAGAAGCAAGTGGGATTGGGGTGACACCTCTGAGGACTGGTGTATTTGTGATGTAGAAGTTGAGGTGGAGGAGAGCCCACTTGCTGAAGCGCTTGCTATCCATTCAAGCGCCTTTTGCCACTCATTTTGTATGGGACAGAATTTGCAACTGTACAGTTGTTGGACAACAAAAAGCTGGATGTAAATCAAGCAGGGGTGACTGAACGAACACTGCTACTTGACCCAAAGTGAGACCTGGGCAAGGTGCAGTTAAAAATTAGAAGTAAGTGACTACACCGGCGGTGTAGCTGTTTGTATTAGAAGTGGCCTACACTACTTCTTTTTTAGTGGCACTGCTACTTGACCCAAAGTGAGACCTGGGTAAGGTGCAGTTAAAAATTAGAAGTAAATAACTACACAGGCGGTGTAGTTGTTTGTATTAGAAGTGGCCTTCACTGTCTTCTTTTTGTGGCACTGCTACTTGACCCAAAGTGAGACCTGGGCAAGGTGCAGTTAAAAATTAGAAGTAAGTGACTACACAGGCGGTGTAGTTGCTGTATCTGCAGTTTGGAGGAAAAAAAATGGAGATCGCTATCATTTCTGCAGCACTGGTACAACCCCCCACACATTTTACCCAGAAACTGGATATTCACAGTCATTAACACGTTTAGGGTTAAGCTTTTGGTGATCGAAATGTTATCGAACATAACCACGAACTGCCGAATTTCAAGTTAATTGTTCTAATTCGACGAATACCTCGAACACCGCCCAAAACAGCTCGAATTTGAGATTGGCAAACAAATCGAATTGAACACCGCTCATCTCTAATTCTGACGAGACGCGTCCGACCTCGCTCAATTAATTTACCGTATATACTCGTGTATAAGCCGACCCGTGTATAAGCCGACCCCCCTACTTTTGCCCCCACAACCTGGGAAAACCTATTGACTCGTGTATAAGCCGAGGGTGGACCCCAGCACAAGTATACAGGCCTCCCCAGTCGTAGTATACAGCATCCTCCCCAGTGGTATACAGGCCTCCCCAGTAGTAGTATACAGCAGCCTCCCCAGTGGTGTATACAGGCCCCAGCAGTATTACAGCAGCCTCCCCAGTGGTGTATACAGCAGCCTCCCCAGTGGTGTATACAGCAGCCTCCCCAGAGGTGTATACAGCAGCCCCAGTGGTGGTATATACAGGGAGCCCCAAAGGTGTATACAGGCAGCCCCAGTGGTGGTATATACAGGCAGACACAGAGGTGTATACAGGCAGCCCCAGTGGTGGTATATACAGGCAGCCCCAAAGGTGTATACAGGCAGCCCCAGTGGTGGTATATACAGGCAGCCCCAAAGTTGTATACAGGCAGCCCCAGTGGTGGTATATACAGGCAGCCCCAGAGGTGGTATATACAGGCAGCCCCAGAGGTGGTATATACAGGCAGCCCCAGTGGTGGTATACACAGGCAGCCCCAGTGGTGTATACAGCAGCCCCAGTGGTGTATACAGCAGCCCCAGTGGTGGTATATACAGGCAGCCCCAGAGGTGGTATATACAGGCAGCCCCAGTGGTTTTATATACAGGCAGCCCCAGTGGTTTTATATACAGGCAGCCCCAGAGGTGTATACAGCAGCCCCAGCCCCAAAGGTGTATACAGGCAGCCCCAAATGCTGGCACTTGCCCCCCTGCTTGTAAGCCCCCCCGGTTGCTTAACTTACCATCCTCTGTCTTCTTCATCGTTCGCGCAGGTGCCTCCGTGCTCCCGTCCTCCATGCTCCCGGCGTCATCCGGGGTCCCCGGCCGTCGCGTAGCGATGACGTCATGCGACCGGCCGGTCACAAGACCCCGGATGCTACGGAGGACGGGAGCACGGAGGGACCTGCACGCGCGATATGAAGAAGACAGAGGATGGTAATAATAGCAGCCGGGGGGGGGGGGGGGCTTACAAGCAGGGGGGCAAGTGCCAGCATTTGGGGGGATATATTTAGTTATGCACTGCTTCCCCCTGCCGCTGATTGACAGGGGAAGCATTGCATATGTAATGAGCGGCCCCACGTGACGGGGCCGCTCATTCAGCAACCTCCCACCGCCTCCTCCAGCCTCCCAAGCCCTGGACACAGCCCCCACCACGCAGCCTACCGTATTGACCCGTGTATAAGCCGAGGGGGAGACTTTTCAGCCCAATTTTTGGGCTGAAAAACTCGGCTTATACACGAGTATATACGGTAATTGATTGAAGCCTCGCATTTCTAGTCAGCACGTGACTGCATGTATGTAAATTGCATACCTATTGTTAAGTGACCTTCCACTCTCACCGCCGGCACCACACAATCTTGACAGGAGGCAGTGTGCGCTCTATGAGAATTCAGAAGTCTGCAGTCACATAGAGACACATAGAGTGACTGTAAACTCATCACAAGCTGGGACAACCAATTTAATGCTTCTAACAAATAAATACATCGAACCCTTAACTTGTTAGAATGCACAACACTTTATTAACATAGCCATGTATCAAAAACGTTTACAAGTCCTGTATTGTTAGATGTGTTCAGGATCCGAACAATTAACACAAAACTACATCACCAGACCCACTAGAGGTACTGAAATACATCCATATAACCCCTATCAGTACAGAAATGCAAAGTCAAAACCCTCATCAGTACAGAAATATATCACCAGACCCACCAGAGGTACAGAAATACATAAATATAACCCCCATCATTACAGAAATCACAATCCTCATCAGTACCAAAATTCAACATCAGAACCGCCATCAGTACATGGTAAAACAATTGTAATGTCAGGTCAGACCCATACACATTTGTGCTGCATGAACCTACAACCCCTACTACATAATTAGCAATGGTGAGGACATACTGAGAGCTGTTGCTACTTGCCATCAATAAAAGCATACTGGGACCACAGCACAAATGAGAATTAGTCATTATCACAAATAATCATTTACATCCTGGTACCTTATAGATGACCTTGTCTCAGATCAGGGTCGTATTTTTCTTTTCTTCATCTTGTGCAGGCATCATGATGACTTTTGACATCCACAGCTTGCCTCTGTAGATTTACGTCTTCTCCGGTCTTCTGCAGCACATCCCGGCACGATATCCTTAAAAATAGCAGAATGATCAACATTTTCCTGAGTAAAAATATCTGCCCTACGCTGTGCCCCTTAATAAATAATTGCTCCTTCTTACTGTTCCTTACACAAAATATGGTTTACACACTGTCCCTATTCTGGCGCATGCCCTCCACACTGCCCCCTCATCACACTGCCCTCTCCTTTCCATACTGGGCTCCCTGGTCACTCTATCCTTCTATACTGCCCACAGTTTATACTGTTCTACCTCATCAAACTCGATATACTGTCCCCGCATGCTGTTCCCTCTCCATACAGCTCCACACATGCTCAGTCTCTGTATTCAGTATTCTGTGTCCCTTTACATTTTTCTCATCCTCTACTGTTTCTTCATTTCTTCATCCCTTTCTCACTCTACATACTGTTACTACACCTATTCCCTCCTCCCTCCCCATACTGTGTCAGCAGCCATCTTCCTCCCTCCACATGCTGTGTTCACACCCATCCCCCTCTTACTCCTCATACTGTGTCAGCAGGCATCCCTTCTCCCTCCCCATACTGTGTCCACACCAATCCCCCCTCACTCCATGTACTGTGCTGCAGCCATCCCCCTGTCACTCCTCATACTGTGTCCATACTGATCCCCCCTCACTACATATACTGTTATACATCCATCCCCCAAACTTCTCATACTGTGTCCATACTGACACCCCTTACTACATATACTGTGCCACATCCATCCCCCTTACTCCTCATACTGTGTCCATACTGGGCAGCTCCAATGTGGCTGCTACCTGGCACTGGGTAGTCAGATGTGTCCACCAATCAGCATCATCCACACACCACATGCAATGATCTGCAGTCTGAGCATCAACAAGCGAGCCGCCACTATACTGAGCTGGGAAAATGGCGCATCTTCCCCAACAGACCATGCCTCCTTCTCCCAAAACAATGAGCCAATCACATGCACCTTACACGGAGCTGTCCAGAGCCAATAGCAGGGGCTGTCCAGTTAGGTTGAGGAAAGGATGTTGTAGTGGGAAGGGGAACGAGCGCCACCGATCAACCGCCGCTCAGGAGAAACATGGCTGAATGCCTGTATATACCGTGGGGCGGCACTGGACCTGGTTTGTAAGTTATGGTCAATCAGTCCTGCAGCAGAGGGACAATGCATCCTGCACGAGGGGCCTACATAGAAATCATGGGACCCCTTAGTAGAAGTTTCTTATTGTCTCCCCAAAAAAATATTTGCCTGGGTCATATAGTAACATATCTCACAACTTTGCAACCCTTACAAAGTAATTTTCCTCCTATTGAAGTCCTTGATTCCCCTTTCGTTACAGCTATAAAATGTGCCAACAAAAGTGCCCCCCAAACACTGTATGATGGCCCACAGTGAATTCCTCCATACGCACAGTATGATGACCCTACTGTAAGCCCCTCAACATGGCACAGTATGATCTCCAACTGTGATCCACACACAGCTCTCCATACAATATAATGGACCTGCATACAGTATAATGGCCCGTACACCTAGTCCGCATGACCCATACACACGCAACTCTGCTCCATACACCTAGTACACAGTTGTCTCTGGTCCACACAACCCGTACACACGTCGCTCTGCTCCGTATACTTAGTACACTCTCAGCTTTGCTCCGTACACCTCGTACACACACGGCTCTGCTCTGTACACCTGGCATACACGTGGCTCCACTTCATACGCCTTGCATACACTCATACACCTTGCATACACAAGGCTCTGATCCATACCCCATGTACACACTCACCTCCTCTCTGTACACCTCGTATACACCTGGCTGTGCTCCGTACACCTCCATACACACGGCTCCGCTCAGTACACCTCGTACACACTTGACTCCGCTCCGTACTCCTTGTACACACTGGGCTCTGCTCCGTACACGTTTTACAAACTGGGCTACCCTCCGTACACCTTGTACACACTTGGCTCCACTTCGTACAGCTCGTACACATGTGGCTCTGCTCCATACACCTCGTACACACCTGGCTCCGCTCTGTACACCTCGTACTCACCTGGCTCCACTCCGCCGCAGTTGCCCTGGATCCTGCTGTCAGTGATTGACAGCGGGATCCAAGGGGTTAACAGAGCCGATCGGATCCCGGATCCGATCGGTGCTGTTACCCTGACATCTCAGCTGATGAGATCAGCTGAGATATCAGGTGTTTGTTGTGAGCGCCGCGCCGGAGCTCACATCAAACCCCCCTTACTGGCCCATGATGTTGTCCAACATCATAGGTCGGGAAGGTGTTAACATTCATTTGCAGTATTAGGGCTAGGGTAAGGGGTAGGAGGATTAAGCTTTTGGTGATCGAAGCGTTATCAAACATAACCTAGAACCGCCGAATTTCAAGATAAATGTTTGAATTCGTCGAATGATTCGAACACAGCCCAAAAGAGCTCGAATTTGAGATTGGCGAACAATTCGATTAGAACACTGCTCATCTCTAGTACCTAGTGTCACTCAGTTGTCACCGTCTTAACACCATCCGTTCAAAATCCCTCAAGGCAATAGGTAAAATGAAAGAACAATATATGACAAATGGTCGCTTTTCCCAACGCATTTTGCCTTGCTTAATTTTGCAAGGCTCTTCCGGGGCCTATAGTCAGGATATGACCTATATATTGTGTAAATCAAATGATTGACAGGTTACTTAATACAAACAGGTCACGCGTATATTGTGAGTTCGGATCCCAGGTATCTCCAAACTGTTCCCAATGCAGTGGTGCAGTTTAAGGATTAACTGAAGATCACATATGTTTAGGAAATCTCATATTAGCCAAAGATCCTTCTGTGGAAAGTAAAAGGAAAACTAAGTCTCCCCATTGTATACAATAGACCCTGGGTGGGCTATATTAAAGGGATCCTGTCACCTCCAAAACGCCTCCTAAGCTACCAAAACATGTCCCTGCAGCATATTATAACTAATTTCACACTCCTTTTGTCTCTGAAAAGCATCCTGTGAAAGTACATAAAAATGTTTTAATACTCACTCATTAGGGATTATAATTAGCAGGGGCTATATTCCTTAGCCCTTAGGGCGTGTTGTTTTGCAGCCTGAATGATCCACTCTCTCTCTCTCTGTGCTGTGATGTGGAGCTGAAGGCAGGACTAATGATTTGCATTCTGTGAGTGACAGAGGGGAGGAGGGCAAAGCCTGCACAAGCAAAGCAAACAGACAGAGAGAGGATGGATCATTCAGGCTGCAAAACAACAACCCCTAAGGGCTAAAGAATATAGCCCCTGCTACTTATAATCACTAATGAGTGAATATTAAAATGTTTTGATGCACTTTCACAGGATGCTTTTAGGAGACAAAAGGAGTGTTATAATAGTGATAGGATGCTGCAGGGACATGTTTTGGTAGTTTAGGAGGCGTTCTGGAGGTGATAGGATCCCTTTAAAAACAGGGAAACTGGGGGCACACATCTGTCAGTGCAGGAGACGACAGAGTGCTGACCGCACGGACCAAACCTCAACCCTTAGGAGTTATTGAGCCGCCCACCAGCTAAACTAAGGTAATTTCTGGAGCCTCCCTCAAGTTTATTACTGACATGATGCCTCACTATTTCATATGCAGTCTGTAAGAGTGGTATATCTTGTTTGCAGGCAGCACAAATAAGCTGTCCCATTATCTGGGAATACTATAGCTGGTGAGATCTGGAACCACAGTATACAACTGAGGGATCAGAAGCGGGAGAATCTTATCATTCTCCACCTAACATCCATTACGATATACAAAAACAACTAGGGACACGGAGGGAGCGCGGAACCCTAACTGGATTTGAGAAGGTAAGTGTCTTAATCTACATCTCATTTCCTATCCTATCTGTATCAATTTGGTATGCTACATAACACTCTCATATGTTTTAGGACACGGAGAGAGACTGTGACATATGGCTATGGGATACATCAGATTTTCCAATACATATTGAAGGGTAAATGCTGTTTTAGCGGGATCACCCCAAACATTAAGGACTTAAACCCTTGCCAATACCACTTCTTTTATTCTGACTAGTTCCTCCAGAGAAGAACAAGGCTTCCTATAGAATGTAACTGGAACACTAGAAGGATAAAATCTGGTATGATCTCATATGGTCACCCCTTGTAACCACTCGGGGGTCTGCCGCAGGGCTCCAGCGCCCTCTGCTTGAATAGCGCCGCTCATCTCCTCACTCCCGGGGCTACTGCTTGAGCGCATGAAACTCCATCTCCAAATCAGTGAATGCTGGAGAAGCTGCAAGGATCATGCTCCTCCCCTCAGCCAATCACCAAGCCTCTGTGTCCTGCCAATCAGGAGTGCCCTGCTGTAATATAAGCTTCCTGTTTCCTGTCAGTCTTTGCCAGGGCAGCTTCTACCTAGTGGAGTTGCCATTCCTGGTCTGGTCAGGTTGTTCCTTATTTTGCTTGTTATCTGATTTCTGTGTGTTACTTCCTGCAGATCTCCGCCCTGCCGACTCCTTGCTGACTCCCGTGTTCTGGGCCTTCCACCTGGATCTCTTCCAAGCTGAAATTGCTGATTCAGGTCCTGCTCCGGATTCTCCGTGTTTCCGGTTCTCCGTGTCCTATCTTATACCCGGTTGCTGTGTTGTTTCCACATTGCCTTGGGTCGGTTTAACACCCGTGTCCGCTTCATTGGTCCTTCCGAGGTTGGTACCGGCGGTATCCCTGTATAGGGATCAAGCGCTCCGGGGCCTCCTTCGGTGGTGTTCCGGTGCTGTGGCCGTGTGGCCCTCCCCTGGGGCGTGGGTTGTTGTGTTGTTCAATAAACCTGTTGACTCTACTGTACTGGTCCGTCTCTCTATTATCAGCATCCCCACTACGCGGTCCTGTGGGTCCACGTGTGGGGTCCGTCAGTAGGACGTGACAGAGTTTGCCCTGGCCATGGACCCCGCTGATACCAGGTTTGATGCCCAAAGAGAGCTGGCCGCACTCCGCCAGAGTCACGACCAGGTTGTGGCGTTTATCCAGTCTCTAGAGGCCCGCTTGGGGGCGCCCTCTACCCCTGATCCCACTCTTTCTTCCCAGGTGCTGAGTCTCCACCAGGAATTGGACCATCTGAGAGAGAGTCGGATTCGGATGTCATCCCATATGTCCTCCATGGATGATCGGCTTACCAGCCTACAAAGCACCACAAGAAGCCCAGGTTCCGTCCCCGTGCTGCCAACTGGAGCTCCGGCGGGAGCAGTGTCTTCACCACGGCTGTGCCAACCCACCAGGTACACCGGGGATTCTAAAGCATGTCGGGGGTTTATTAACCAGTGCCAGCTCCACTTCCGGTTGTTACTTCACCAATACCCGACGGATGAGGCGAAAGTGGCGTTTCTGGCTTCGCACCTCGAGGGAGAGGCACTGGCATGGTTCAACCCGTTGTTGGAGAGAGAGGATCCCATCGTGTCCGACCTGCGGGCATTCCTGGACACCTTTCGTAAGGCCTTTGATGAGCCAGGACGGGTGGCCTCTGCCACCGAGACGCTCTTCAACCTGCGACAAGGTAATCAGTCTATTGGGCAGTATGCCATCCAATTCCGTACTCTGGCTGCCGAGCTCCGCTGGGCAGATGAGCCCTTGGTTGGTGTCTTCCGCCGGGGGTTGTTAAGCCGTATCAAGGAAGAACTGACGGTTCAGGACCTAACCAGCTCCCTGGAGAAGTACATCACCCTCGCTGTCCGAATTGACCGTCGTCTTCAGGAGCGGTTCCAGGAGAGAACGCAGGAGAGGACGCATAAGAGTGGACCCATCCTTCCGGAACCCGCGGCACCTCAGGCAGGTCTCGAGGCCATGGAGGTGGATCGTGTCCAGCTCCGGCTCCAGAGGAGGAAGGAGAGGATCACCCGGGGCCTGTGCCTTTATTGTGGAGGGTCTGGCCACTTTCACCGCCAGTGTCCCAAGCGGCCAGAGAACCTCCATCTAGGGCAGGTAAGAGAGGCCCACTTAACAGAGAGCAAGTCCTCTCCACCTCTCACTATTGCCATCCAGGTTACGGTTGGAGACGAACGCCATTCGGAGGTGGCTTGCCTGGATTCCGGGTCCGCAGGTAACTTTGTGCAGCTGGAGACGGCGCAACGCTACGGTATTCCCATATACCCCCTGCAGCATCCCCGCGTCATCACCTCGGTCGATGGGAGGCCCTTACAAGACGCTGTGACGGGTGTCACCGGAGAGGTGGAAATACAAGTCGGTCCTCGTCACACTGAGCGCCGCACCTTTTATGTCCTGCCGGTCCTGTCTCCTCCGTTTCTGCTCGGTCTTCCATGGCTCCGCATTCATGAACCAGTACTGGAATGGCGAACTGGTGAGGTCCTGCGGTGGGGCAGGCGTGCCATAGCCAATGCCTTCTTCCCGTTTCTCCCGTCCGGCTGCCACCTTCACTGGCAGCGTTGCCCGGGCCGCCCTCGGCCTATCGGTCGTATGCCGATGTCCTCGACCGGAAGGAGGCCGAGACGTTACCTCCGCACGGACCCTGTGTCTGTCCCGTTTATCTGGTGCCGGGGGCTCCACTCCCGAAGGGCCGTGTCTGCCCATCGGACCCTGCCGACACCCTAGTAACGTTCGAATGTCGGGAGGAGGAGTCACGCTCCATCATCGATCCGTCCAACACCTGCATGGCGGCACCCCTCCGTCTGTCCCTACCAGGTAAGATGCTGGTAACCGAGGCAGATCGGAGGCACGTCCTTCGCTGGGCCCATTCCTCCAGACTCGTAGGCCATGCGGGGGTGGCGAAGATCTTACACTTGATTGGTCGGTACTACTGGTGGCCGCGGATGCGTCGGGACATCTCCGCCTATGTCTCCGCCTGTTCCCCCTGTGCTCGACATAAGACGTCCAAGTGCCTGCCCTCGGACCCCTTCAGCCCTTGCCGGTGCCCTCGGGACCATGGAGGCGGAGGTCACTTCCCCGCGCCTTCTGCGCAGGTTCCTGGCAGCTTTCCGTCCAGGGGGGGGCATAGAGGGGGGGTACTGCAACCACTCGGGGGTCTGCCGCAGGGCTCCAGCGCCCTCTGCTTGAATAGCGCCGCTCATCTCCTCACTCCCGGGGCTACTGCTTGAGCGCATGAAACTCCATCTCCAAATCAGTGAATGCTGGAGAAGCTGCAGGGATCATGCTCCTCCCCTCAGCCAATCACCAAGCCTCTGTGTCCTGCCAATCAGGAGTGCCCTGCTGTAATATAAGCTTCCTGTTTCCTGTCAGTCTTTGCCAGGGCAACTTCTACCTAGTGGAGTTGCTATTCCTGGTCTGGTCAGGTTGTTCCTTATTTTGCTTGTTATCTGATTGCTGTGTGTTACTTCCTGCAGATCTCTGCCCTGCCGGCTCCTTGCTGACTCCCGTGTTCTGGGCCTTCCACCTGGATCTCTTCCAAGCTGAAATTGCTGATTCAGGTCCTGCTCCGGATTCTCCGTGTTTCCGGTTCTCCGTGTCCTATCTTATACCCGGTTGCTGTGTTATTTCTTCGTTGCCTTGGGTCGGTTTAACACCCGTGTCAGCTTCATTGGTCCTTCCGAGGTTGGTACCGGCGGTATCCCTGTATAGGGATCAAGCGCTCCGGGGCCTCCTTCGGTGGTGTTCCGGTGCTGTGGCCGTGTGGCCCTCCCCTGGGGCGTGGGTTCTTGTGTTGTTCAATAAACCTGTTGACTCTACTGTACTGGTCCGTCTCTCTATCATCCCGGTATCAGCATCCGCACTACGCGGTCCAGTGGGTCCACATGTGGGGTCCGTCAGTAGGACGTGACACCCCTCCACTTCCCTGTCCTCTTACTAACCCCCTCACAATGTAAAATTTTAAATAAAAGACCACATATAATGGACACATGATAGATATGGTATAATCTGTATGACCGTTCATCCTTTTCACAGGTGACAGGTTGTGGATCCTGGATAGTCCTTTGACACCTAAATATTTGAACTTTATAGAGGGTATATTGTATACTAGGGATTGACTTAGTTTTCCTTTTACTGACCACAGAAGGATCATTGGCTAATACAAGATTTCCTAAACATATATGAGCTTCAGTCAATCCTTAAACTGCACCACTGTTTGGATATAACTGGGATCCGAACTCACAATATACAGGTGATCTGTTTGTATTTAGAAACCCATCCATCATTTGATGTACATAATATATCTCCTATCCTGAATGTAAGCCCCTGATAAGCCTTGAAGAATTAAGCAAGGCAAAACACGTCAGGCAAAGCAACCATACCATTGGTCATATATTGTTGTTACTGCCTTGATGGATTTTGAACGGATGGTGTTAAGATGGTGACTAAACAACTGAGTGACACTAGGTACCAAGAGGAGTCACTACTCTGAGTGATGCTGTGTACTAAAGGAACTCACTATCTTAGTGACCGAATGTATGGACATTGATGCCATTGACTGACCAAATAATGAATCTACCCTACGCTGGACACTAGGCCTGGAGACAGTGTGTCCAGACAAGTCCAGGAAGGGTTACGTTATTATACTTTGACATATTTACATTTGTGACCACAGTGTACCAGACCATTTTACATTTCGCAAAACTGTGCATATATTGTGTGTTTTTGGGGTGTGGGGGAGGGTTGTTTGTTTATCACTTACACTGTATCACAAATCCACACTGGACAAGATTTGAGTACTTCCTGTAGTAATTGCTAATATAATTTGGAGAACGGAATTTCGGTGAAACCTGTCATAGTTCTCCAACATAGATATATATCTGCTTCTGTTGAAACTCATCTTACTATTGTTCTGTCATTGATAATTAGGAATTTTCCATTATTCTTGTCAAAAGGATGTACCCATATGGCTGATACTGTGAGTGGTCAATGTCAGACTATGTTGGGACACTCCCCCTCCATGCAATATCCAGTTGTCAATTTATTCATAAATTTCCAGTAGGACTAATAAAGGAATGGCACATGAAACACTCCAAAATATTTTTTTTTTACAAATAGTAAAAACTATTTACTAAATCACACATGTAAGAAGAGCCAAAAGGTTCTCCTGAAAGAATGTTGAAAGTTTATAAAGCTGACCGGCTTCTATCTAAGAAAATAATGTAACCTCAAAATGACTTTGTAGATACCTACAACAAAAAACATATTCTTTCCATTACCACTTCTATGCAAAAATGTTTTCACCTAAATCATTTGTGAATTCACATTAGTAAGAGATGAAGTTCAGGTCTGCATTTCCAAATTCAGATTACTTTACCAATCAGTATACTGTAACTTTATATTTAACTCATACCCAAACCTTTATGTCCTTTGTTAAATTATTCTATATTAAAAAAAGTAACTTCAAAGGAATACTTAACAAAAAGATTGCTGTATCATGATAACGAGTGGATTTTTTTCCACTACCGCAGAAGTTTCAGCGAGAAGGATCCAGGAAACACGATGTATAAAGCAATGCAATTTTTTTATCGACATGTTTAAATATAATCCAATATCTTACTAAGGATACAACCGCAGTACAGATAAAATTAATAAAAAGACAACTTATAAAGAGGGTTGGTATTGAATTAAAGGCACTAAAAGAGTACATGTTATGAGAGTTGAATGGAAATTAATATCTCCACCGTCATAACTTGGGTATCGAAGGGAATATTTTAATCATTCAAACGCAGAAATAATCCCTAAAATGTGTTCTTTAAACCCTTAATTAACGCCTTATCGTATTAAAATGGCATCAGTTAAGGGTACCTCTACTGAAACTCAGGAAATTAGGAATCGGGCTATTTTTTTCCCTTCCTTCCCCCCCCCCATTGTCAAAAAATCTCTGGGGTTTAAGATACCCGGGGTAACTCAAACCCAGGAGATTTGGAAACCACACATTTGTTTCCTTACCAATCACGTGATCACTGGTAAATGTGAAAAAAATTACATCATACATTACATACATTTCTCTGTCATATGACATAATAAAACATGTCAGATGACAAAGACATTTCTTTCACCAGTGTCCCAACATCCACCAGCATCGTTAAACAAGTCTCCTGATTATCCAAATTGGTGCCGATGCGCACCATAAGCAGTGAACTCCTGTGTATTTCTCTCCGATCTGACATGATTGCACATGTCAGATTGAAGAGAAGTGTATACTCCTGTCTCCTCATTTCCCCTTGGTCCCCCAGTAAAGTCCAAACTCTCTGTGTCCGCCCCAGCCTGACTTCATAGTGACCACCACATAGTCTTTATTTCTCTCCATTCTGACATGTCACATGGGAGATTAATATCCTCCCCAGATGCTCCACGGTGTCCTTTGGTGTCCCCTGGTCTCCTCCCCGGTGCCTCCATAAATACGTGGTCCCCCACAGCCCCGCCATCTCTTCTTCTTACAAAATGTTGCTGCACATGCGCAGTGTGCTTGCCACTATATGCCTCCTACACCCAGCAACCAATAAAAAAAATCTGATTGATTGGTGAGATTTGAACCCTGTAATAGATTCTATTATAGAGATCAAATTGCCAATATGTAGTCAATATGGCAGAACTTAGGTCTGCCTTTCTCCTCTTTCCCTTGTAGTTGATTTGAGAGAGAAAATAGAGTGCCGCCATCAGAGAAAGAAAACATATTTTTGCGAGTGAAAATTCATAAAATCGTTTTCTAAATTTCTTATCGCCCATTCCTCCCATAATCATCCAACCTCCATCATCGCCCCCTCTGTCATTCCCCTAATCATATAATTTTTATTTTTTTTATAAATCTTTTTTTTACTTAGGGTTAGGATTCAAAATTAGGGTTAGGGTTAGGGTAAAGAAAGCATTAAAAAAATACTAGTGTTAGATTAGGTTTAAGTTATTTTTTTGTTCGACAGAAATAAACTAAGGTTAGGGTAAAAAGAAAAAGAAAAAAAAAATAGTGTTGGATTATTTTTAGTTTATTTTTTTATTAGGCATGGATAAACTAAGGATAGGGTAAAAAAGAAAAGATAGTGTTATATTAGGTTTAGTTTATTTTTTTGTCAGATATACATAAAAAAAATTGTCCACAGAAGGATCATCGCATGAGCAAGCAAACTCGCTGCCTGCCACTTATAGTTTTGGATCTGAAACGAAGTTGGCCTCTTTTTTTTTTTTTTATCCAATAAGTTTTTATTGACAAATTTAAGAGCAAACACATGAAAAAAAAAACAAAACAAAAAAAACTCATATGACTAGGGTCATAAGAACAAAATGTTGCAAACATAATGTTACAAACAGTATGCAAAACATACGCCCAATCTAATCCAATAGGAAGAGGTGGAGGAATAGAGGGGGACAAGAGTAGAAAGGTAAATATAGGAAAGGCACCAGAAAAGGCAAGAAACAGGAGGGGGGTGAGGAAAAGAAAGAAGAGGGGAGGAGACCAGCAAACTCCACTTTTAATTCTGGATACAAAAACAACGTGCAAGAAATTAACTTTCACAAATAAAGCCCAGGCAGCAATTGTAATATTATCACCAAAAGGAACTGCCAGAGGATTGGAAGCCCACCCTGACCATATATCAATCACCCTATTCCTCCATTTAGAGTCAAACGATAGGCTCAACTCAACTTTTCATCACGAGTATTAGCTATCTGCCACTTCTTGAAGAGTGGGGGGACATGGTGACTTCCACTTAGCAGCTATAGACATTCTCGAGGCTGTAAGAATAGAAACAATGGGTTTGAAATCCCTATGCAGCCCATCCACACCAATGTTTAGGACAGCTAGTTGCAAGGTAAGGGGAATCTCCAGACCTGTCACCATGTGCAGAAGCTGGGAGATAACCGCCCAAAAGGTCCTCAATTTAGTACAGAACCACCACAAGTGGGAGAGCATGCCCCTCTCCACGCACTGCCTTCAACACAGATGAGAAGCATCTGGTGTGAAGTGGGCTAAGCGGGAAGGGAGAGATACCGCCTAAGGTGAATCTTTTTCAAGGACTCTTGGTGATTAATACATTAGATGGATGACCTTGTAGACCTTTTAGACTTGCATTCGACTCCTCATCCGAAGCTCTAAACAACAGGTCCTCCTCCCATTTAATCATGTAAGATGGACAGGACATGAATGCTAGTTTAAGTTCCCTATGAATCAGTGATAATCCTCTATAATTTTGTGGGACAGAAAGAAGAAATTTCTGAAATGTGGAAGGTCATGTGGGAATCGTGGGCATTCGTAGTTTATTAATCGAATGAAGGAAATGCTTTATCTGCATGTACTGAAGGAAGCGTTTTTGTAGCTCTGGGAATTCCTCACAAAGTGAGTCAAAGTAATGAAAGGAGCTGTCCCACATCAAGTCTCCCAGAACATGCAGGCCAACATCCCATCACGGCCGTAAACTCAACCCTGGAATATGGAACTGGAGTGCCTCCAGACCGACAACCCCAGCCGGAAGAGAAACCCAGGTCGGAATCACACTGCGCCATAAGGCTAAAGTAGCCTGAGGAGCTAAGAGTGTCGACCTAATGTTTGTACAAGATAGTGACTCAGCCTCTAAAAGAAAGCGCAGAGAAAGACCTACCAGAGCATGGGTTTCAATACTCATCCAGCCAGGGGCCTCAGCCGGGGGAGACCACCAATTCTTTGCCGACTCATGAAGAGCCGCCTAATAATAGTTGATAATATTTAGGACTCCCATACCCCCCTCAACAAAAGGAAGGTACATTATTCTTCCCGCTACCAGAGCTGTCTTACCTGCCCAATTATAGGAATTGGTTAAAGATTGCAGTTTGCGAAGAAATCTCGTCGTGATCACTATTGGCAAAGCTCTGAAAACATATAATATCTTAGGAAGCAAAAACATTTTAAACGCATGGATATGGGCTATCCACGACATATTATTGAGAGGGTGGTTCTTAATTTCCCACATCACGGTCGAGAGAAGCCCCTCCATGTTAGAAGCCATCAATCTATGGGATCGCGAGAGAGTTATACCCAAGTATGGAATTCCATGACGCTTCCACACAAAAGGGAACTTCTTCAGAAAAACGCGCCTGGGCTTCCAGCGAAACACCAACAGGAAGTAGCAGGAATTTACTCGCATTGAGTTTGTAGTAAAAAACCCGAGAGAACTTATGCAGAACTTGCACAATCTCTCCCAGAGAAGACTCAAGTTCCATACATGTAATAATTATGTCGTCTGTATAATGTCCTATTACGTGATGCTGGGAGCCCACACAAAGACCCACTATGCGTATATTAGTGCGTATAGTTTCCGCGAGAGGTTCAATAAATAACGAAAAAATGACAGGTGATAAGGGACAACCCTGGCGCGTACCATTAGATATCAGAAAGGGAGCCGGCAAGAAACCAGAGGAAAGCACTCTCACATTTGTATTAGAATACAGCGACATATCTGCCGACACAAATGGGCCACAGATACCAAACTTGGCTAGGACAGAGGCGAGGTATCCCGAGTGCACCCTATCAAACGCTTTTTCTGCGTCTAAAGACAGGAATACACCAGGGACTCCCGCCTCCTCCAGAGCCCCTAGAAGATCCAACATGCGATGAGTGCCATCTCCAGCCTGCCACCCCGTCACAAATCCAACCTGGTCTACATAAATCAAGAAAGGAGAGACCTGAAGTAATCGTGCCGCCAGGAGCTTCGAATAAATCTTCACATCACTGTTTAATAATGATATCGGACGGTAGCTGCCAGGGTCGTCCCTTTGCTTGCCCAGTTTCGGGATAGTAAGTATGGTCGCCTGCAAGGCCGAAGCGGGCAAAGAACCCGAACGCTGCCAAGAGGAGAAAGTACGTAATAGGTATGGGGCTAAAACGTGGGAGAATTTTCTGTAGTATATATTAGAAAACCCGTCCGGGCATGGAGCAGAGTGGATTTTAGTTAAATTAATAGTTTTGATAATCTCTGCCAAGGTAAACGGAGCATTCAAATGATCTAATTGATCTTGAGTGACCCTTGGGATTGAGATCTCATTTAGAATGGAGCTGATCAATTCAGGGGTGGGAGAAGGAGTATTGCAATCATCTTTAAGATTATAAAGGTTTGAATAATACTTAGCAAAGGTCTCCGCAACAAGGACTGGATTCCAAATCAGAGTACCGAATTGGTCATGGATAGCATCTATGCATGTCAAGGTCTCTCGACATTTAACTCTCCTTACCAATAGAGAACCTGCCCTATCCCCTCCAGCATAGAATAAAGTCTTTAATTTCCTCATATATTTTTCGTGTTGTTCAAGCAAAAACGATCTCAACCACATCCGAACTAGAAAAAGCTGGCGGGAAATCAGACAAGACGGGGCCGACTTATTAAGTTCCACCCGGAGCCGATCTCTATCTTTTTTAAGTTGTGAGGACTTTTGAATAAAAGGGCCTCTAGTATAGGCCTTATGTGCTTCCCACAGGGACTCGTCCGTGCCTCCCCATTATCATTAAGGAGAAAGAAGTCCAACAAATTCTTTTCCATCTCATTACAAATGTTCTGATGAGACAACACAGCTGGATTTAACCTCCACTGCCACGGAGGATGAGGACTGCATGTCACGGAGATCTCAAGACTGACCGGCGCATGATCCGACCAGGAGAGTAGTCCCACCTCCGCCGAAACACAATTATGAAGTTGGTCACTATCTACAAGGAAAAAATCAATCCTTGAGTAGGACTTATGTATATGCGAAAAATTGGAGTAGTCTCTCTCCGCAGCATGCATATACTTCCAAATGTCATGCAGATGATGTTCTTTACAGAGCATATTAATATTTTTCCTTCTAACATCCGGTTTAGCTAAACAATCTAAGTCATGACATGGGATTATGTTGAAGTCTCCATGGATCTCTTATATGGCGAATTTAACCCGTTAACATTCAGTGATACTAACTTTACAGACATGGTAAAAATAAACCAGCAACCTATATCTCGTGCATAGAGTCAGGCGGTCTCCAGGGAAAAAAGAGAACATTGAAAAAGAGGGAGTAAAACGACAAACATAACATACAAATGAAAACACCCATGAAAACACACATGTAAACCAAGAAGGCAGAGAATAAGTTCGCTCTGCAGAGGGGCTAAACAGACATGGATGTCTCTCAGAAAAGGTGGAACAATGACCACACAGGACAGTGCCAAACCTAGTACAGGAGACAGGGGAGAAGCCCCCACAGACCCGGCCACCAAAAAAGAAAAACTGTGCCGAACAGCTTATCGTAAATGAAAACCCATCAAGTCAGTCATGTAGCCGACCTCCATCCCCGGGACAGCCTCCTTTGTGTAAGTCCATGAACAGGTCGGGACAATGCATCAGGCAACGGAGGAGAAAGTTTCCATTCCCGAATTTTTTGGGAGAGTGGAAGACATATCTGTTATCATCATAAGGCGGCCGTCACACGGAACGATATCTTGCCCGATATCGTTTAAGCGATCTCCTTTTTGATCGCTTAAGCGATATCGGGCAAGATATCGTTGCATGTAATCAAGCGATTTACGATGGTAAATCGCTTGATCGTGACATCGCTGATCTGAGCTCCGGTTCTCAGATCTAGCGATGAACGATGCAACGATCTGCATCATCGTGGTGTATGACACCACGATGATCCATCTCCCAGCGACCGCGCCTATGCTGGGAGATGGTAACTATGGTACACGTCGGGTAACTAAGCGACGCGCGGCGCCTAGTTACCCGATGTGTACCATAGTAACGAGCGAGATCGCTGCTCCACATCGCTGGTGAGTCTGCCTGTGTGACATCTCACCAGCGATGTGAGCGATATTGTTAGCGATCGCGCGTGCACGTGATCGCTTACAATATCGCTAAAGATGTCGCAGCGTGTGACGGCCCCCTTAGAGAACCGAACTTTAACCGGGAACTCACAGCTGTAGGGGATATGATTGTCTCTCAAGACTTTGCACATTGGGGCAAATTCCCTCCTTCTAGTCTGTGTCCCCACATATAGGTCAGGAAAAACTGCCACTTTAGCATAAGGATCCGTCAAATCCGGACGAGACTTCATAGCTTGCATAAAATCATCCTTAGGGTACCTGCAATATTGCTAGGCAATTTCACTGGCAATTTGCTGGTTGCAGTGAAATCATGGACACATTGCTCCATTTATACACAGCAACAAAATAGAACAATGTGTCCATGATTTCACTGCAACCAGCAAATTGCCAGTGAAATTTCCTAGCAATATTGCCGCGTGTTAAGGTACCCTTAGTCTTATTGGAGTGCAGACATGCCAGCACATCTCTGGGTAAGTCTTTATGGACATGAGTAGGCTTTGGGACCCTATGGATCCTAGCAATCTCTAGTGAAGCAGCTGGGGAGTCAGGTAGGACAACCGATAGGAAACCAGTAAAGAAAGAGAAAAACTCCAGGTCTTTTACCTCCTCTGGTATCCCCCTTAGCCTCAGATTAGATCTGCGAGATCTATCCTCAAGATCCCAAAGCTTCAACTGGTGGGAAGTCATTTTTTCCTCCAATGTCTCCACACTATCAGCAAGTTCATTATGCGCAGTGGCATATTCAGCCATCTTGTGCTCCATATGGTCCGTGCGCACTCCAAGCCCCTGGACCTCTCTATTAATCTTTCCCAACATACCTTTAAAATCTTCGTGCAGAGTGGTGCGCAGGGAAGCCAGCAACCGCTCCATATCAGCTGCCGTCAAAGAAATCCCCTCATCCTTCGAAGCTCTCACCTCTCTGGTGTCCTTAGGGGTGCGGGAGGACGCCGACCTGGAGCGGAATTTTGGAGTGCTGCGCCTGCTCCCTGCCGAAGAAGTCGGTCATCCTGGGCGGTGAGTTCAGTTTCTTTGCATATCCACTCGGCATGTCACCGGGAGTAGGAGGCAGACCAGATATAGGAAAGCTGTTTAAGGGCTGTTTGTGCCGCGGTAAAGGAGATTAATGTCCTAAGCCTGTCGGAGCTCCCCGCTCAAGCAGCTGGCGCCATTAGCAACCGAGCCACGCTCCGGAATTGGCCTCTTAAATAGAGGTGTTTTCAGGGGGACAGTGTCAACTTGGCTTCCTCCACGGGGTCCCACACACTACCTGATGTCACTGCTGATGTTGCAGAGGCGAGGCCCAGTTCTGCTGTCCCCTGCCTTCTATGGTATCCCAACCCTTCCTTTTCCCACAAATTTACCATTTCGTTGCAGACCTTGGCATCAAAATAAATGTCACCAATTTTGCCCCAAAGGATTTTTTCAAAATCTTCATAAGTGAAAATGTGCTAGAACTCATCACCCACCAGACTAACTTGTACACCTGTCAGCAGATTGCTCAAAAGCCAATCTCTATCTATTCCCATTCCTGGATCCCCACTAATGTCCCAGAACTAAAAAAAATTTGGGGGTACTACCCCAAATTGGGTGAGGATATTAAAAAAAAACATGAGGATAGTAAAAAATCCGTCTTCGCTTCTACTGGGCCACTAAATCGGTCCACAGCACCCATGTGTTTGCAGCTGTAATGTCCCAAACCCGTGATGAGACCCTACTGTGATTCCTCCATTCCATGATAATTACCAAGTCGCCCAAGAACTGACTCAAATTATGATCATTTTAATAAATTGAGAACCCCTAATTTACCTCCACAAAGAATCCTTCCTAAATTCTTACACCCCAGAGTCCCTAATTAGTTAAAAGGGCCATCACTCATTTCTCCAACTTGAAATGAGTGAAAGCAGCAGTGGGTACACATGCACATTCCAAATTTATGAGGGTACAGACCGCCAGACCACTCGACTGCTCCCAGACAATTGGCATCCCAGGGAAAATTGTGTTTGAGCTAATGACCCCATTTTTGCAACAAGTGTACCACGTGATAGTATCTCCCTATGCTAAGTCCTCCATGCTGCAAACACAGGGGCCTGTGGAACAATAAAAAAAAAATGTGTGGGTTTGCCATCACAGTTGGTGTCCAGATGCCTAGAAAAGGGGGCAACATTTCCATCGGGAAGTGACAAACTGCTTACCATAAACTGGAATGACCACAAAGACATCTACATGGTGATGGTCAGAGACAGGTGCACCACCAGAGATAAACACAGAGATAACAAAAAGCCCTCAGTATTACAGATTAAGACAAGCACATAGGTGGCGTGGACCTGACCAACCAGGTGCTCCAACCATACCAGGTAATAACAATAATGATAATTTTTATTTTTATAGTGCCTACATATTCCGCTGCGCTTCACAATTCAAAGTTCATGTTTAAACAATCATAAGAAACAGTTATTAGAAAATACAATACAATGCAAAAAACAATACAATATAGTACAAAGCATAATACAATACAATAATTAGAGCAAAATAATGACAACCCTACTCATAAGAGTTTACAATCTAACAATGAGGTGGGGGGTGACACAAAGTATAAGTGCTTATTTACAATGATGGTATAATCAAGTTGAGGAGATGGGGAACAGTTAGGAGCAGTATAATTGGCCACAAACCATTATTTGTGATGCATTTGAGACTGGTGGAGTGGATAGGCTATGCCTACATGACTGCCTAGGAATCATGATAGGCCGCCCTAAAAAGATGTGTTTTTAGGAATCGCTTGAAACTATGTAGGTTGTGGATACACCTAATTTCTTGGGGTAGAGCATTCCAAAGAATTGGTGCAGCTCAGGAGAAGTCTTGGAGCCGGGAGTGGGAGGTTCGGATTAATGCAGAAGTTAGTCTAAAGTCACCTCCAGAGTGAAGAGAACAGGTGGGTTGATAGACAGAGATGAGGGAGGAGATGTAGGGAGGTGATACACTGTGAAGGGCTTTGTGGGTGAGAACAAGCAGTTTGAATTGGATCCTATAGTGTATGGGCAGCCACTGCAATGACTGGCATAGAGCAGAAACGTCCGAGTAACGCTTAGCTAGATAGGTGATCCTGGCTGCTGCATGAAGGATGGATTCGAGAGAGGAGAGTCTAGTGCGGGGGAAACCAATTCTAAGAGAATTACAATTGTCAAGGCGGGAGTGAACCAGGGCCACAGTTAGAGTTTTTGTGGTTTCCAAGGTGAGAAAGGGGTGAATTTTAGAGATGTTCTTCAGGTGCAAGCGGCAAGAGCCGGCAACAAATTGTGTATGGGGTGTTTGGGGTGAAAGAAAGATCAGAGTCAAACATAATACCCAGATAGCAAGCCTGCTGACTAGGCATTATCATGGTGCCGCACACTGAGAGAGATGTCATATTTAGGGAGATTAGTGGAGGGCGGGAGCAGAAGAAGTTCAGTTTTGGAAAGGTTGAGTTTCAGATAGAGAGCAGACATGATATTGGAAACTGCGGTTAGTCAGTCATTGGGTTTCTTTATTAGAGTGGGAGTAAATTGAGGGGAAGAAGTGTATAGTTGTGTGTCATCAGTATAAAGATGGTACTGAAAGCCAAATCTGCTGATAGTCTGTCCAATCGGGGCCGTGTAGAGAGAAGAGAAGAGGTCCAAGGACTGAACCCTGAGGGACCCCAATAGTGAGAGCAAGAGGGGAGGAAGTGGAGCCAGCAAATGATACACTGAAAGAGCGGTCAGAAAGATAGGAAGAGAACTAGGAGAGAGCCGTGTCCTTGATGTCGATGGAGTGCAGCATGGAGAGTAGGAGATGGTGGTCAACAGTGTCAAAGACTACAGAGAGATCAAGAAGGATAAGCAGAGAGTAGTCACCATTACGTTTTGCTGTCAGACGGTCGTTGGTCACTTTGGTAAGAGCAGTTTCTGTAGAATGTAGAGGGCAGAAACAAGACTGAAATGGGTCTAGAAGAGAGAAAGTGGAGAGGTAATGAGTGAGGCGGGAGTAGACCAGGTGCTCAAGGAGTTTAGAGATGAAGAGGAAATTAGAGTCTGGTCTGTAGGTTGGGCAGGATGGGTCAAGAGACGTTTTCTTTAATAATGGAGTGAATTAATAATGGAGTGAATGCAGGTGATGTTGATAAGGTTAGCATGGTTTCTATGTGGTGGAGAGGGGTTGAAGTTGGTGGAGGGTGGACCAGGATTTGGAGAGATATCACATGAGAGAAGCAGCAGTAAAAAGAGAAAAGTCAAATAGTTGTTGTAATTGTGACTTTTTTTCTGATGCAACACCCTGGAACATGGTGGTCTGGGATTATTCAGTACGTTATAGAGAGTATGGGAGCTCAATAAAGTAGAGGGAAGGAGAGAGTGGCTGATGAGGATGAGGGGTGATGGAGGGGGGATGCGGCGGTAAAGGTGAATGGCAATGGCACATAGGAGGATAGACATTGATGTAAAGGACATAGCAAAAGGAGAAAGGAAAAAAAAATGAAAGAGCGGCTTACCTGACTCTCGCCCTGACTAACTGCGATGAAGTAACTGCAAGCCACTTAGCATTCAATGCCACTTTGCATGAGATGTCCCATGTGCTGACCCCCCCACACGTGTACCCCTTAAGAATGAACTAAATTAATAGGACACACTACAGAGTTAAGTGAGGGGGATTGTGGGAAGTCACATGGCTTCAGGTAATTAACAGCTACACAAAACAGCAGAGGAGACATACCGTATATACTCGTGTATAAGCCGAGTTTTTCAGCCCAAAATTTGGGCTGAAAAATCTCCCCCTCGGCTTATACACGGGTCAATACGGTAGTCGGGGCCGCTCATTATATA
This sequence comes from Allobates femoralis, assembly GCA_033576535.1. Taxonomy (NCBI): domain Eukaryota; kingdom Metazoa; phylum Chordata; class Amphibia; order Anura; family Aromobatidae; genus Allobates; species Allobates femoralis. The sequence continues at coordinate 507,473,023 of JARQOC010000003.1, forward strand.
TGCACTGCTTCCCCCTGTCAATCAGCGGCAGGAGGAAGCAGTGCATATATGCCTCCAAATGCTGGCACTCTCCCCCCTTGTATGGGCCCCCCCCCGCTGCGTATCTTACCATCCCGGTCTTCTGCACAGTGCCGCTCCTCAGTGCTCCGTTCTTCATGCTCCCATCCTGCTACATCCGGGATCTCCGGCCGTCGCAGGCATATGACGTCATCGCGCGACGGCCGGGGATCCCGGATGCAGCGAGGACGGAGCATGGAGAACGGAGCACCGAGGAGCGGCGCTGAGCAGAAGACCGGGATGGTAAGATAAGCAGCGAGGGGGGGGGGGGGGGGCCCTTACAAGGGGGGCGAGTGCCAGCATTTGGGGGCTGCTATATACCCCCTGGGGGCTGCTGTATACTACCACTGGGGCTGTATATACCACTGGGGCTGTATATACCTCTGGGGCTGCTGTATACTACCACTGGGGCTGTATATACCACTGGGGCTGCTGTATACTACCACTGGGGCTGTATATACCTCTGGGGCTGCTGTATACTACCACTGGGGCTGTATATACCTCTGGGGCTGCTGTATACTACCACTGGGGCTGTATATACCACTGGGGCTGTATATACCTCTGGGGCTGCTGTATACTACCACTGGGGCTGTATATACCACTGGGGCTGCTGTATACTACCACTGGGGCTGTATATACCACTGGGGCTGCTGTATACTACCACTGGGGCTGTATATACCACTGGGGCTGCTGTATACTACCACTGGGGCTGTATATACCTCTGGGGCTGCTGTATACTACCACTGGGGCTGTATATACCACTGGGGCTGCTGTATACTACCACTGGGGCTGTATATACCTCTGGGGCTGCTGTATACTACCACCTGGGGCTGTATATACCACTGGGGCTGCTGTATACTACCACTGGGGCTGTATATACCTCTGGGGCTGCTGTATACTACCACTGGGGCTGTATATACCACTGGGGCTGCTGTATACTACCACTGGGGCTGTATATACCTCAGGGGCTGCTGTATACTAGCTACTGGGGCTGCTGCTGTATACTACCACTGGGGCTGTATATACCTCTGGGGCTGCTGTATACTACTACTGGGGCTGTATATACCACTGGGGCTGCTGTATACTACCACTGGGGCTGTATATACCTCAGGGGCTGCTGTATACTAACTACTGGGGCTGCTGCTGTATATACCACTGGGGCTGCTGCTGTATATACCACTGGGGATGCTGCTGTATACTACCACTGGGGCTGCTGTATATACCTCTGGGGCTGCTGTATACTAACTACTGGGGCTGCTGCTGTATATACCACTGGGGCTGCTGCTGTATATACCTCTGGGGCTGCTGTATACCACACTGCTGGGGGCTGTATACCTGTGCTGGGGTCTACCCTCGGCTTATACACGAGTCAATAGGTTTTCCAGGTTTTGGGGGCAAAAGTAGGGGGGTCGGCTTATACACGGGTCAGCTTATACACGAGTATATATGGTAAATTCATTTGTTCTCAATAAATTTGCATGAAGCTCAATACTGGAAAGCCCATACTGCATTGCATAATGATATGAGGCCACTATATCTATCTATCTATGGTTAAAAATAGCTGCAGCACTCTGGGTGAATGATGTAATCTGCCTTTATTCTGGTGACATATACAGGGTATGGCTATGTTTCGGGCTCCCTCGCCCTTCTTTCAGGCTGGAAGAAGGGCGAGGGAGCCTGAAACGTAGCCATACCCTGTATATGACGCCAGAATAAAGGCAAATTACATCATTCACCCGAAGTGCTGCAGCTATTTTTAACCATATATTTCAAGCTAAGGTAAAAGTGGAGCTGAACTGCACCCAAGAAGGCATTGCTGCTCCATTTATTACTCTTAAGGTGGTGTCACACGTGGCGATTCTGGCCTGCGATGTCGGAAGCGATGTGCAGGTGCACGCTCGCTTCCGACATCGCAGGCCAGCTGTCACACGGCACGACGTTGCCGGTGACCGCGGCGGCGATGTGGGCGGAGCCATCGCTCGCTGGGCAGGGCTCAGCCCAGCGAGCGATCCTCAGCAACATTGCGATATAGGCTGGATCGCGCCGCCAACAGTGTCAGACGGCGCGATCCAGCCTAATCGCTGGTCACAGGTTGACAGGTTTATGAACATGTTCATAAACCTGTCAACCTGCGACCAGCGATAATTTGCAGTTGCGTTGTTCTTCCACACAGCGCGACGCACTTGCAATATCGCCCGCGACATCGCTGTGACGTCACTTTTCGGCGATGTCGCGGGCAAAATCGCCACGTGTGACCCCACCTTTAAAGTACCGTCACACGCAGCATTATTGCTAGGCAATTTCACTGACAATTTGCTGGTTGCAGTGAAATCATGGACACATTGTTCCATTTTGTGGCTGTGTACAAATGTAACAATGTGTCCATGATTTCACTGCAACCAGCAAATTGCCAGTGAAATTGCCTATCAATATTGCTGCGTGTGACGGAATCTATCTATCTACAGAAAAAACTGCACAACACTCAAAGACAGAGTGTTAACTGGTGAAATTTTTTTCTGGTTGTTTGATCCAGCGTCCCTGCTGGCACCAGTTCACATTATGTCTTTGAGTGCTGTGCAGTTTTTTTCTGTTTTATGTCTAATATGTGGAGTAGCTGGCTCCATGTCTGCACTTAGCACCCTCATCGCCCACAGGTGATCTGAGGTTGAGATAGTGTCCACCCACTTAGAAGTGGGATAGGGAGGACAAGAAGGACAGGGATGTCAGCTTAGGACTCATCAGACCTGAGGTCACCGTGTCATGGTTGATGAGCAAACAGACATTGGCCAATGTATGTGCTAAGAACCCTAGAAAATAAAAAAATAAGAATATTGAGTTTTTTGAAAAAAACGTAAGTTTTTAATTTTTTCCTCATATACCGCTTGTTAGCATGTGTGCATTATTGGTAGTAGCTGAGTGTTGCAGACAAATTTTTTTCTGATTTTTTTCTGGTTATCTATCTATCTATCTATCTATCTATCTATCTATCTATCTTATCTATCTTACCTATCTTATCTATCTATCTATCTATCTATCTAAAGTCAAAGTTAGGAGCAGCGTGTAATGCTGGTATATTCAGAGTGCAAAGCGTCCCTTGAGGCTCCTTCCAGCCTCTTAGTACATACGGTTAATAAGTGGGTCACAGCACTTCTTTCCAAGGTTGTATGTGTTTATTCCAGCCTGGCACAGATGGCAACGTTTCGGACCTGTCAGTCCTTCTTCCAGCTGGTTAAAAAAGTGTATACAATCTATTATGAAAGAGACTCCGATCCTACTATTTAAAGGGCAAATCCTAACTTGTAGTCTACATTTAGGCCACCAGGTTTCAAAGTGCCTAATTTTTTTATCCACTTCAGTTCCTGTATTTTCAGTTGTTTCTCTCGATCACCTCCTCTTCTCATCACTGGTATTCCATCTATTGCTCTAACTCTTAAGTCCCACTCCTCATGCCCTGCCTCTGTGAAGTGTTTCGACACTGGTAAATTCATTATCTTTTTCCTGATGCTATACCTGTGCTGGCTCATCCTGATCCTCAACTCTAGAGTGGTCTCACCCACATAGTATTCTCTGCACGGGCACTCTAATAGGTACACTACATGGTCAGAGGCACATGTGAAAAATTGTTGTATCCTGTATGTCCTTCCTTTAACCTCATATGAATTTCCCTTTTTCATCAACTGGCAGTTAACACATCCTATACACGGATAATTCCCTGTTCTCGTTATGCCTGTCAGCGTGGTCTGTCGCTTAAAAGATCCAATGTCTGACTGTACTAAGTGATCCTTCAGGCTCCGACCCCTTCTAAATGAGAAAAGCGGTGGTTCCTTGAATTCCCTTATTTCTGGTAAGCCATTGCTAAGAATCTGCCAGTTCCTTTTTATTGCCTGAGTTATCTCCCTAGACTCCTCACCAAAAGTCGTCACTACTGGTAGCCTCCAATTTTTCTTCTGGGTGGTTCTCTCTTTACTACGTTGGTCCCTACTCCTTTTTAGGACTTCCTCTGGGTAGCCTCTATCTCTAAATCTGTTCATCAACTTAGTAACTGCCTCCTCCCTTTTCTCCTCATTACTTACAATACGCCTTACTCGTTCGACCTGTCCTTTGGGTATGGCCCTTTTCATCTCAATGGGTTGGTTACTGTCAAAATGCAACATCCTGTTCCTGTCTGTTGGTTTCACATGTAAAGTAGTATTCAAAATCCCTCCTTCCAGCTCAACATTCACATCGAGAAACTGTATCTCCGTTTTTGAATAAACCATAGTGAACTTGATGCTGGTATCTACTGTATTGAGGTACTTATGAAAATCCTCGAGCTCCTCTACATCACCTCTCCATATGAGGAACACATCATCTATGTACCTCCACCACTCCCGGACATTCCGGAAGTGGTGGGACAAATAGATGAGCTCCTCTTCAAGCACCGCCATGGTGACCCCGGCGTATGCACATGCCATATGAGCCCCCATGGCGGTGCCTTTCAGCTGCTTGTAATAAGTGTCCCCAAACAAGAAATAATTAGACCGCAAGCATATTTCCAACAGATCATTTATCAGTTTTTTACTATCCTGGCCATATTGCGTATTCTCCAGCATCATCTTTACTGCTCTAATCCCTCTCTCGTGCTCGATCGATGTATATAATGAGACTACATCGAAGGATACCAGTATGTCTCCCGTACCCACTTCCAAACTCCTTAATTTCTCCAGAAAATGTCCCGTATCACGGATGTAGGACCTCGCTGACTTAGCTAGTGGGTTCAGCATTTTGTCTAAGAGGATTCCTACATTACTAAAAACAGAGTCTACACCCGACACTATAGGTCTCCCTGGTGGGTTTTCGATCGATTTGTGGATTTTTGGGACAATGTATGATACAGGTTTCCTCGGGCTATCCACTATTAAATAGTCCAGTAATTCCTGGTCTATCAACCCTCCTAATTTAGCTTCTTCCAAGACTGTTTTAATGCTTTTCTGTATCTCGAACTTTGGATCTCTAAATAATTTTTGGTATACCTCCTCATCTCTCAGTTGTCTTATGACCTCTGCTACATATTTCCCCTTGTCCATGACGACGACTGCTCCCCCTTTATCCGCTGGCTTCACCACTAAGTCGCTGTCATGGACAAGCTCCTGCAGTGCCTCATACTCATCTTTCTTCACATTAGGGTGTTTAAAGGTTCTCTGACTACTCCGTTGTATGGCTTCTAGGTCCCTTTTAACTGCTGCCATGAATGTCTCTATTGCCGGTACTACTTCAACTGGGGTAAATTCACTTTTCTTAAACAGTGAAAATTCTTTTAATGTTAGCTCGCTTTCCCTCAGCTTAGGTCTTATCTCTTTCCCATGGAACCAATGTTTCAATTTAACCATTCGGAACAACCTGGCCATATCGACATCTAACTGGAACCAGTCTACATGCGTGTTGATATTAAAGCTCAGTCCTTTGTTAAGTACATCAGTTTGAGCTACACTCAGAGTCTTTTCAGATATATTTACCACCAGTTCGGGTTTCGTTTTTTGTTGCTCCTCAGTCCTGACCTCTGTTTCTCTCTCTTTCTTCTGGCTCCTTCTGTGGCGGATTCCTCCTCTTCTTCTTCCTGTGACCTGTCTGTCTCTGGATGGGATGGAATCAGATTCATTAATATGCTTAGTACGATAATAACATAGTCTTTTCCGTTTTAAACCACCTTTCTTCGGCCATTTATCCTTCTGCCAATTGTAAACTAATCCCGTTTGATAGTCCTCGTTGTCTCTCGCCCAAGCTGGAAGAAGGACTGACAGGTCCGAAACGTTGCCATCTGTGCCAGGCTGGAATAAACACATACAACCTTGGAAAGAAGTGCTGTGACCCACTTATTAACCGTATCTATCTATCTATCTATCTATCTATCTATCTATCTATCTATCTATCTATCTATCCACATACTAGAAAAAAGTACTCTGCAGCACACAGCTACTACCAATGATGTACATGTGCTAACAAGCTATATATACCTGAGAAAAAAGTTTAAAAACTTACGTTTTTTCAAAAAACTCAAAAATTTTATCTTTTTATTTCTGAAGTTCTTGGTACACACATTGGCCAATGTCTGTTTGCTCACCGACTGCGACAAAGTGACTTCAGGTCCGATGAGTCCTACGCTGATATCCCTATCCTCCTTGTCCGCTCCCCCACTTCTCAGTGGGCAGACACCACCTCGACCCTAGATCACCTGTGGTCAATGAGGGTGCAGATTGCAGTAAGGAGCCAGCAACTCCATAAAATACAAAAGAAAAAAAAAAAACTGCACAGCACACTCAGACAATGTGAACTGGTGCCAGCAGTGACGCTGGATATAAACTAGAAAAAAGTACTCTGCAGCACACAGCTACTACCAATGATGTACATGTGCTAACAAGCTATATATACCTGAGAAAAAAGTTTAAAAACTTACGTTTTTTCAAAAAACTCAAAAATTTTTTTTTTTTATTTTTTTTTTTCTTTTTTTTTCTTTTTTTTTTCTTTTTTCTTTCTTATCTATCCACATATCTATAAACTCCGGCAATCAAAATGAGAGAATAACACACCATTTCCATAATCTTAAGGTCATTGTGTTTTCCTATGTTAAAATATCATGACATAAGTAAAATAGCAGTATTTTAAGCTTATTTTTTTGAACGTGATGCAGATTATATAAATTTCATATGTTAATCCATTTTATTCTCATAACTGTTTATACCATATTGTAAATTGTCTGTTTTTATAATATTTTTGTATCTTTTGTAAACACTGCCAATTTTTGGATTAAATCTATAAAATGTAATAACACCAATCTTCTTGCTCTATGAACGAAACTCCATGATCCCCCATGCACGCATCACGTTACCAAACAGGTGCCCGCTCACCTATAAATGATTATTGGTTGTGGCAGCATAACTTTCTTATTTATGGGATATTGTGGGATTGGTGGTGACTGGACCGAGGTATATATATTGTGAGGTGCCAAGGGGAGAGGTATTAGAAAAAAGGTATGTTTCCCCTCGTTTCATTTCATATACCTCCCTGTATTGATTGTGGAGCAGTCAGCCCGTGCAAATAGCACAGTGAAAGCTGGGGAGGTCAGATTTAGTTAAGTCACTGACGCCTGTTTATGTTATTGTAATTTGAGCCTGGTTTTCGGGAATAATTTGTAGGAGTGGGACTGGGTGCTCCCTTCCACACATTCAGTCCAGGTTTTGTTCCTCACTGGATCAGCTAATATAACCAGGAGGAGCTGGGGGTTGTTAGATCTGAAGTTTTCTGGGCTGAGGAGCTGACACAGTAACGAAATACGTTTGCTTTGTTGCTTAGGTTTATTTTGTAGTTAGAATACTGTTGTTAGTTAGTGGCCAGACAGCCTAGACATTTATTTTCCTGTTTTGCTGGTGTAACACTGATTGACAAGTGTGCACAATAAACATGGCTGTGACCATACCTGTGTGAAGCCTCTCAGTCTGCCATTGTCCACTGTGACTCCACAGCCGCTGGAATAGGTGGTATATATATATGTATATATACATACATTCATTCACATCAAGTACCGCAATATTTGACATAAATTACAGCAGCTGCACTCATTTTCTTATCCTCTGTCAATACCCTAATTGGCCAGCAGGATAAGGGACACCAGAGAGCTTCAAGTTCCTGACTATTTTGGAACACACAGAATAAAAATGTAAATAAGATAAATAAAAAAGAACACTGATCAAAATTAGAGAACACTTTCAGATACCTGCAAATTATTAGTGTTAATCTGGCACCTGGTGCAAATTTCCTTTATTATCTAACAAACCCTAATTAACTGGCAGCCTTGCTTTCCAGTTTGCTCTCACTTTGCAAAAATGGTGTGCTGTTCCAAAGTAACTGAAACCCTCTGGCAGCAGTTTCTCCAGATAAAGGCCAAAGGAGTTACCTCATCAGCCATAGCAACAACCATAGCAAAAGTTGGTCATTCCAAGTCTGTGACTTATAAAATATTGCATCTTTAAAACATCACAAACTCTTTCAAGTCCCCCAAGAAGGCTGGTCACCCTTGAAACACAAATGCAAGAGAGGTCAGGATAATGCAGACAATCTCCATAGGTAATCGTTTCAACACTGCTGCTGAAATTGCTCACCAGTTCAGCACTGATCAGGGTAAGGACCTGTCTCGTCATACAGTGTCACAATGTTTAAGAGCATTAGGACTGAGTTCACCCTGCAGTGACCAAACCTCTTATTGGTGGAAAGATTCAAAAGGCTAGACTCACCTTTGGTGTGGAGCATTTTGTGTGGACAGAGGAGAAGTGGTCCACAGTTCATTTTAGTGATGAAAGGAAGTTTCATTTAATTGGGTCTGATGGGAAACAATATGATCGTCAACAAACTGGGGAAAGGCTGAACCCAAAATGTGTAAAGAAGTCAGTGAAAGGTAGTGGAGGAAGTGTCATGATTTTGGAAATGTTTTCTGCTTCAGGGTTTGGCCCTCTCATATAGCTATATGGCAGAGTGAATGTAAGTGTGTATCAGAACCTTTTTCAATAACACTTGCTTTCTTACTTGTGTTCAGCACTCAACTAGCCAGCAATTTTCATGCAGAACAATACCCCCTGTCATACAGCAAAACAGGTAAAGCAGTTCCTTGAAACAGAAAACATTAAAACAATGAAATGGCCAGCCCAGAGTCTTGACTCTGGAAATCCTTGGTGACAAAGTTATGCCTAAGAATCCCACAACAGTCACAGAACTGTGGAAGAGACTGGAAGAAAAGTGGACCAAAATTACACCAGAGCAGTCTGAGAGACAAGTGATGTCCTGTGGCCACAGATGTGCTGAAGTCATTCACGCAAAGGCCTGTACACTTCCCACTGATTGGTGACTGTTGTAACCTTCACAAAATTTTGTTTTGATCTTTCTCTGGGCTACAGTAATTACTGTTCTCTAATTATGGGCAGGACGGTGGCTTAGTGATTGGTCCTGGTTTCAATTCCCACCAAAGACGACATCTGCAAAGGAGTTTGTATGTTATTCTTGTTCTATGTTGTTCCTGTGTTTGCGTGGGTTTCCTCTGGGCACTCTGGTTTCCTCCCAAACTTGAAAGACTGTTAGGATGTTTAGATTGTGAGCCCCTATGGGGACAGCATTACTGATGTATGTAAAGCTCTATGGAATTAATAGCGCTGTAAAAAATGAATACATAAATAAATTAAGATCATCACATTTTGTGTAAAATAAAGGTGTTAAGCTGATAAACTTGATTATTTTGGAAAACACTGTTGTAGTGGTATGGTGTACCCCTTACACAAAAAACGCCAAATGTTCATCAATGTAGATTCAGACATTCTGTCTGAAAAAAAAATCAAGTGATCATATATTGTTATCTAATTTTGATAACCAGTCTATCTATCTATCTAGCTATCAATCTTTCTTTATACCTATCTATCCTGGTGTTCATATTATGACTCCCAGTTAAAGTTAGATGAGCCCAATATATTGTTAAGAATATGTCCGAGGACAGAATAGATTCAATTATTGCTATATACATAAGACATTTGCTGATTTCACAGGTGAGCTACAGTCTGACTCATTGCCTGTTATTTAAAATACAGACAATGCAGGACAAAACTCTATCATCCTCCTCCTCCACAGCACCTCAACAGGGAGCTTTTATTGACAACTTTTTATGAGACATTCAGGGAGTTAGAATTACAGAAAAATCACATGTCATTATATGCATGGTTCAGGCTGAGTAATAAATGGGATGACTTACAGATGTAAGGAAATTTCTTCCATCAGCATATACATATTTATAAAGAATTCACCACTAAATCATGCTATCAAATACAATTGAGAAGAACAGCAATAAAACTTTATATTGTATTCTTGTCCCTTTGTAGTTATGTATATGATAGCGTTATAAGCAACCCGTATGAAATATGACAATGGCATGGTACATTTGCATTTGTATTGAAATGACAATAGAAAATCATTGGTAGACTAGCCATTGAAGGAATATAAATACGTATAAATATATGAAGAATACATAGTAAAAAAAAGCTACACATAATAGCCATTATTATTCTGAAAGTAATAGCTTTTAAAGTGTGGCAAAATTGATATCAGTAAAATTAAAGGTGTTGAGCATGATTCAAAGAAAGAGTATCTTGTTTTTTTCCATACTAGAGTAGTAATTTGGAGCACAAGATCCTCAATTGGGTTTAAAAGAGCCAACTTGAGGCCACTTGATTGCATGGTTATTAGACTAAAGGCCCCGTCACACACTTCAACGTCCGAGCGATCCGATCAACGATCTAACTTGACCTAGATCACTTGAACATCATTGTTTGATCGCTAAAGCAACGACTCCACGACAAGTGAACAATATTAGCAATCGTTTGGATGCCTATATTCCTAGGTCCTGAATAGGCGAAGTCTTTAACGACATTGTTATCAAGGTGTCATACCCGCCGATGCTGCAGGTTGAATGTACGATCATCGACTGATTTATGGTCCCGTTCATAAACCTGCGATCAACGATTAGCCGACTTATCGCTGGTCGCATCGACGTGTCACACGTTTCAATGTCGTTACGTCGTTTAAAGGTCTCAAAACCAGTGATGTTTCAACGATATCGTTAACGATATCGTAGTGTGTGACGGGGCCTTTACACTACTACCAAAATCAAAATGTAACCAAATGTTTCTTACTGGTGACATACTTTAAAATAGCTCACAACATTACTACTCTTTACTGTATATTGTGCTAATCAGTATTCTCAAAGTTCATTAAAAACTCTCATTCAGTAATGGGTCATTAACATTTATCAGCACTATACCTGATTGTTAAGTAAAGTATGACAAAGCTAAAATGCATTTTAAGCAGGCTGTACCATGCTGAAGGGGACTTATCCCCTTTAACAATCATATTAGCACTATAGACCTGCTACTGGGATAAGGCCTGAGAAAATAACTTTTAATTCATATGCAAATGAGGAGGCTTTGGTACACCTTTCAAGTGAAAAACAGCTCTGTGCTTTTTTGCATATTGAGGTAATTCCCCAACCTCTGACTGACAGTGCTTGTTTTCGAAAGTGAGCACTGTCTAAATCCTTCTGATGAGTGTGATGCTGCATGCGCATGCAGTGGCCACGCACGTTTTCCTCCCTGTCTCCTTTCTTGTGACACCAATAGCTGCTACACTTCTTAGTGTATTAGCATAGTAAGTTGCATCTGAATAAGGGTACTTTTACACGGCACGACATCGTGCCCGACATCGCTCCAAAGTGACGTGTTCAAGGATGTTGAAACAACATCGTTAGTACGTCGTGGCATTTACCAAACAATTCAACTACGATAATTAGTCAAGGTGAAGTTGACAGGTTTATGAACATGTTCAAAAACCTGACAATGTCGTTCAAGCGATCTGCTGCATCGTTCTGTGTGACACCGCGATAACGATGTCATGGATGACCTCGCCCATTCACAGCAATGAGCAGGGATCGTTTGCGGGGTTGGCGAAAGATACCTACTCACAACATCGTTGGTGAGTTGTCCACGATATCTAGACGTGTGATATCTCACCAGTGGTGTTGAAATGATGTAAAAAAAGACAGCGCGCCCACAAGATCTTAGCAGACGTTGTTCCAACGTCGTGCCATGAACCCTAACAGAGACAGAGGACACACGCACCAGCATTCAGGAAGTGCTCAACCTAGGAAGATAGCACTGTGAATCCGAAGGGCACCAATATACAAATGAGGAGGTGTTAATGGTAGAGATGAGCGATGTTCGACTCGAATAGTTCGCCAATCTCAAATTCGAGTCGATTTTGGGGATATTCGAGTCATTCGCCGAATTCGAACAATTTGGTTCCAATTTGGCAAATTTCGAACATGTTCGATTTTCGTTCGAAAATGCGGCAGATGCGGTCAGAAAACCGCATCTGCCGCATTTTGAGCCAAAATAAACATTCCCTAAAAGAAAGAAAGTGTTAAAAATAAAAAAATAATCTATGCTCACCTGTCCGCGGTCCACCGAAGCCTCCGGCAAGGTCCTGCGGCTTCTAGGACCTGTGGTGACGTCATGTTCTCGCGCGAACTCCGGTCACATGACCGGAGTTCCGTGAGAACATGACGTCACCACAGGTCCTGGAAGCACAGGACCTTGCCGGAAAGCTTAAAATAGATATTTTTATGATTCGGACCCTGTCTTTAAGTAAAAGTTACTTAAAGAAAGGGTCCGAAACATAAAAATATCTATTTTAAGCTTTCCAGCAAGGTCCTGTGCTTCCAGGACCTGTGGTGACGTCACCACAGGTCCTATTATCAATAGGACCTTGCCGGAAAGCTTAAAATAGATATTTTTATGATTCGGACCCTTTCTTTTACTTAAAGAAAGGGTCCGAATCATAAAAATATCTATTTTAAGCTTTCCGGCAAGGTCCTATTGATAATAGGACCTGTGGTGACGTCATGTTCTCGCGGGAACTCCGAAACATAAAACATGACGTCACCACAGGTCCTAGAAGCCGCAGGACCTTGCCGGAGGCTTCAGTGGACCGCAGACAGGTGAGCATTGATTATTGTTTTATTTTTAACACTTTCTTTCACTTTTTTTCACTTCCACAATGTATGTATATACATTGTGGAAGTGAAAATGCCCCACAGGCCCGGTTTGTTCGTTTTCCGGTGTGTTCGCCGGTGTTCGTCGAGCATTCAACGAACATTCGTTGAACACCCCGTCGATTCGACGAATCGAATCGAATTCGAACACCAGGGTGGTGGCTCATCTCTAGTTAATGGTGAATCGAAAAATTAGAACATTGGATCAGCATTCTCTCCTTCTATGTAGTTTTTCAAAGGTAAAATGTGTGGATCATTAATTTACTTGTACCTGCTAAAACAATTTAAACTAAGTGTACGACTATATGCCAACATGAGTTTAAGGATTTTTTCAACTGATTATATGTAATATGAATACATAATACAAACATGTCTACAATATGTTAATATCTGAAAGATTTATGGTTTATGGTATAACTCATTTGTCTCATAATTGATTAATTAACATTTTGCCTGTGCATTACTATTAGACAGAATAAGGATGTAACGCAACTTGTAACTTCTCCCAGTGGAGTATGGAGTAATGTTTCTACATTCCACATGCAAGAGATTCAGAGTTTTACAGCACACAAACAGAGAAAGAACAGTGTTTGGAATAAAGATAAGAAGGGTGGCACAGTGAGAATAAATTGGGCATATGCTTGTGGCTTCATTGCTGTATGAGGACATTGTACTAATCTGCCAAAGATATCAAAAAGACGCAGTAAATGGAGTCTAAGCTAACAGATTGCATTTTGTGATATATCTATTCAGAAATTGCATTGTAAAAGATAACCTTCTGTTCTAGGCTCTAATCACTGCAAACAATAAAATGTCATTCTTCATATGACTAACTGCCGGAGATTTCTGATAATCAGGAGTGCTTTATTGTATTTGTCATTACTTGTTCATTTGTTCATTAAGATGACTTAAAATGCAATATAAATGTTGCAACTATTATTACCATGCAATAATATATATTAATAATAAATCTTTATTTATATAGCACCAGCATATTCCGCAACCCTTTACAACACAGTGGTTCGTATATGAATGGTCATCGGTAACAATAAAAATATACAATATGGTATGTAATTAAAGTAGAGAATCAGTGTAAAAAATTCAATACACTAAGCAGAGAATCGATGTAAGAAGTACAATAATTAAAGCAGAGAAACAATGTAAAAAATAATGTACAATAATTAGATACAATACAATAACCATAGAATCAATGTAAAAAGTACAATACAATAATTAAAGCAAAAATAAAGGTGGTCCTGCTCAAAAGAGCTTACAATCTACAACGAGATAGGGCTTACACAAAGTACAGGGGCTTATGACAATGAAGGTCCAGGCATCTTGAGGAAGTGGGGGATAGAAATAAAGTTACATGAATGGTCACCAGCCAATCTGTGTAGAGCTTTTGGGTTTGGTGGACTTTGAAGAAGAGTTATGTCCAGAGAGATTGTGAATGAGCTGTATATAGTGCAAAGGACTTCTATTAGGGACCATGATAGGTCGCCTTAAAAAGATGTGTTTTTAGGGAGTGTCTGAAACTATGCAAGTTGTGCATAGTCTTGTTTCCTTGGGGTAGAGCATTCCAGAGAATTGGTGCAGCTCGGGGAAGTGTTGGAGCCGGGAGTGGGAGGATCGGATTAGTGCAGATATTATTTGAAGTTCATTTGCACGTAGAGAACGGGTGGGCTGATAGACAGAGATGAAGAAGGGGATGTAGGGAGGTTCTGTACTGTGAAGAGCTTTGTGGGTGAGAACAAGCAATTTGAATTGGATCCTGTAGTGTACAGGCAGCCAGTGCAGTGACTGCCACAGATGGGTGATCCTGACTGCTTCATTAAGGATGGACTGGAGATAGGAAAGTTTAGAGAGGGGGATGCCAATTAATAGAGAATTGCAGTAGTCAAGGGGGAAATGGATTAGGGGCACGGTGAGGGTTTTTGTTGTTTCCATGGTAAGAAAGGGGAGGACTCTAGAGATGTTCTTCAGGTGCAAGTGACAAGAGTGGACGAGAGATTGTGTATAGCAGGTGAAGGAGAGATTGGTGTCAAACATAACACCCAGATAGTGAGCCTGCTGTCTGGGTGTAATCGTGGTGCTGCACACTAAGAGAGAGATGTCAGATTTAGGGAGGTTACTGGAGGGTGGAAGCAGAAGAAGTTCAGTTTTGGAAAGGTTGAGTTTCAAATAGAGAGCAGGCATGATATTGGATACTGCAGCTAGACAGTCATTGGTGGTCTTTAAAACTGCAGAGGTAAGGTCAGGGGCTGAAATGTATTATTGTGTGTCAGCAGCATAGAAGGCAACTCTGCTGGCAGATGGCCTGTCCAATCGGGGCCATGTAGAGAGAAGAGGGCAAAGGACTGAACCCTGAGGGATCCCAATAGTGAGAGGAAGAGGGGAGGAAGAGGAGTCAGCGAATGATACACTGAAAGAACAGTCAGAAAGATAAGAAGAGACCCAGAAGAGGGCAGTGTCCTTGATGTTAATGGAGTGCAGCATAGAGAATAGGAGATGGTGGTCAACAGTGTCAAAGGATACCAGGAAAAGAGACAACAATCTACCTAGATTACAAATAGTTTTACGGTGCAGCATGAGTGCACTAGACACTGTGTGCCAGCCTGCACATTCTTCAAAATCAGTTAAAAAGGACTTGTCGTCCCTCTGGTGTTTTCCAAACTGAAAGCACCACTGAATGCAGCGTGTATGCTACATTCAGGGAAGGGGTCTCCCATGTTTCTATCCGCTCTGTAAGCTGTATAAAACACTTTAGAAAGCTAAGCTAAGAGATAACAAATCCGGAGGGATTTACTGATTATAGATAGAGACGAGTGGTGTTCGAATCTAATTGTTCGCCAATCTCAAATCCGAGCTGTGTTTGGCGATGTTCGAGTTGTTCGTCAAATTAGAACAATTTGCTCCAAATTCGGCAGTTCGAGGTCATGTTCGATTTCAGTTCCGCAAGGTAAATACATACATTGCGGAACTGAAATGAAGTAAAATCAAGGGTTAAAAATAAAAAAAATCTATACTCACCTCTGTAATCCATCCAGCGACGCTTCCAGCACTGTCTACCTGTCGGAGATGTGATCTTGGCAGCGTTTTCCGGTGAAATGACGAGTTCTCACGATAACTCATCATGTGACCAGAAACCGCTGCCGAGATTATGACGTTACCACAGGTCCTACAGGCCCTCACTACTAGTGAATAGTGTTGAGGACCTGTAGGACCTGTGGTGACGTCATAATCTCGGCAGCGGTTCCTGGTCACATGATGAGTTATCGCGAGAACTCGTCATTTCACCGGGAAATGCTGCCGGGATCACATCTCCGACAGGTAGGCAGTGCTGGAAGCGTCGCTGTATGGATTAGAGAGGTGAGTATCGATTTTTCTTATTTTTAACCCTTGATTTTACTTAATTTCAGTTCCGCAATGTATGTATATATATTGCAGAACTCAAATTGACCACCACACTAGTGTTTTAGTGTGTTCGAGGGTGTTCGACAAACATTCGACGAATATTCGATGAATAGTCCATTCAATGAATCGAATCGAACTAGAACACTAGGGTGGTGGCTCAACAATAATTATAGAGTCCTCACTTTTCCAGGGGGTCCTCCCCGCCTACTTCCTCTCTGTGTCGCCCCCTGTTTCTCTGTGCCACCTCCTGCTTGTGAAGTCAGTGCCAGGGCCCGCCCTGCTGTATGCATACAGCATAATCTGGACCAGGGCGGGCTCTGGCACAGATGTCACAGGTAGGAGGTGGCACAGAGAGGCATGGGGTGGGGAGGATCCCTAGGAACAGTGACAACTCCATAATCAGTAAGTCCCTCCGGACTCACCATCTCTAAACTTTATAAAGTGTTTTTTACAGCTTACAGGGCAGTAGAAACATGGGAGATCACTTCCCTGAATGCAGCAGACATGCTACATTCAGTTGTGCTTTCAGTTTGGAAAGCATCGGGGGGGTGACAGGTCCTCTTTAAAAATAGGAGGTGACTAACATTCACTTACATTTCAGAGGTAGGTGAAACTCAGTTAGAACTGACAGATAGATGAGTCACATGGGAAAAGTTGAAGCAGTTTTTTACATTAAGTAAAAGGAAGAGGAGTAAAAGGAGGATGAGTGATAGGCATAGACATGTCACTCAGAGAGCCCTGCTCAAATCCTGCCCTACACAGCAAAAAGACCCTAACAAGAGACCACAGATTTCCAAAATTTGTATCATACCACAATAAAGTGTTATCCATCTTATACATTTTGTACTGTGGCACAATTACAGCAAGGCAGTAGGTCTGGCCCAGCATCTCAAGATTGATTATTTAGGAACAGGTGCAAGAGCTTCAGAAGAAGGCTTCTGCTCAGAAAGCC
Organism: Allobates femoralis; assembly: GCA_033576535.1. Classification (NCBI taxonomy): domain Eukaryota; kingdom Metazoa; phylum Chordata; class Amphibia; order Anura; family Aromobatidae; genus Allobates; species Allobates femoralis. Next base: position 507,490,062 of record JARQOC010000003.1, read on the forward strand.
CTGCTCAAGTTATGCACCACAAAGCAAGAAGACACAAAAATATTCTCCCTTTAAAAAAGAATAGGCACAGCCACCACTAAAATGGCAACAATTGCCCCAGAGGTGACATATTGTAATGGGGAGATTAATGCAGCCCACTGAAAGTTATACCAGCTCCTACTCTTCCCAGTCTGCCACTGGGGTGGAAACATTCTTGGATATCCATGACATGTTCATCTTGATAAACATTAGGTGGTCTACACTGTCAGTGGACAGCTATATGCTCTTATTCAACAGGTAATCACTGGCATCGCTGAAGATACGCTCTGAGAGAATGCTAGCTGCCAGGCACAACAAAATTTCCAAGGCATGAGTGGCAGGCTCAGGCCATTACTTTTGAAGCCCAAAATGCTCAGGGGTCTAGTTCTACAGTCATGGCATCAATATTGAGCTGTATGTACTCCTGTCCCATTATGTCTAGGCGTTCACTATGTGTCAGACTTTTCCTCTCTTCTGGCGATGCAAAGGATGGTTTAAAAAAAGGTCAGATGACTCACAGAAATTGCTTGTAACAAGTAAACTGCTGCTAGTAACATTTCTGTGATGCCGACTCGACATTCAATCGGTTGAAAGTGTACATCTGCAATAAGCACTATGTCCACCATTAGTTCTTTGGTAAAAAACAGTGCTGAGACTGTCTCAAAACTTCTTTTGTTACAGAGTGGGAAGAATTTGAACAAATTTACTCTTGTACCGGGAATCTAAAAGTGTGGCAACTAAGTGGTCAACATTACTTCGAATCCAGGGATCCGTTGCAGATAGTGAAGAAAGTAGGCACTCATGCCATATGTCTAGAGCATCCATGAGACCAAAGTCCTTGTTGTGTTGGTGGTGGCGGCGGGGTAACACCCACTGCCCTCTCCCGCCAACTTCACACAACAGAAACGTGATCAATATCTCCCTCATTTTTTGAGTCTTCCATGCCCATCGCCACTTCCTTTTCCATTTCTTCCTCGATTCCTGCACCTTCTTCAACAGTTTGGCTGCTACAATGAGCCCTCATTGATCCCTTAACTCTATCTTCCCATGCCACCCTCCTCTGTGCTGACGACAGTCCTGACCTTTGCAAGATCTACCAAAAACTAGCCACCCAATGCTTTGTTTATAGCACCACTGTTTTCCAAATCTGGTCTTCTGTATACACATCTCCAGATTTTTGAGACCTAGAACATCTGAGTTGCAAAATCTGTTAATATTAACTATGAGTGGTAAAAGCCATGGTCATGGTAGTAAGAGGAAAACTCTTGATGTCCATGGGGTAAAGGTGCTAAAGTTACTGAAAGATTTGCTCAGCGAACACCGACTTCTTGCCAAAGAAAAATGTCAACTCCATTTAGTGGTCTGCTATCATCCCTTTTTAAGCAGCAGCCCATTGCTATGATTTGTAGATGAGGCTCAGAAAGAGGCAGTGATACAATGGATATGAAGCGCTTCATCAAGTGGCCTTTCCTCCACCTAAACTTTAACATCACACACTGTCCAGTCCTCAGAGGTGTCACGCCAATCACACTTGTTTCCTCACATTTCACAAATCCCCAGCGGCCTTACTGACTGTGGGTCAACACAGATGGTCGAGTATGTAGAGCGGTTTACTCATACTATAGCCTGAGAATCAGAGGTCTGCTCCAAAGCTACACTGAGTCAAGAGGAGGAAATTATTTGCAACAATTTCCAATATCTTTGTGAGCAGGGTCTAAGCAAAGTGTAGACTCTCGTTACCAGATTTTAACCCCTGGTGGTGGAGATAATGATGATGATGAGACACAGATACCTGAGTTGAACGCCTACTTGACTTTGCACTCAGAGTTGGAAGAGGGTGGCTCAGAGGGCAAGGAGTGTGAGAACAAAGAGAGTAGTGATAAGGTTCTAAATCCCACTTACTGTTTACCAACAAGCATGCAGTTGATGAGCTCAGCTGAGGAAGTGGAGGAGGATTAAACTGATGAGGTTAGGCTGCGATTCCCTAGACAGAGATGGAATCCGGCAACAACAAGAAGCACTGCATCCTCAGTCACAGCTCTGCCTCTGTGAAGAAGCTTTTCAGGTCAAATGGGCGCTAAGCCTTGTCAAGCCTTGACCTTTATTCATATCATGAAAGATGACCCAACTCATGTTATCTGCTAAATTTGTAAGCAAAATTTAAGTGGGGGCAAAAAAAAAATCAATCATTTGAGTACTTTATGCATGGACCATTACATGGACATGTCGCATAAGTTACAGTGAGAAGCTTACTGTGCTACAATGCAGCTTAGCAGGCCTGGCCAACCACCAATCACCCTATCAAGTGCATCTATGGGTTATTCATTCTCCGTGATTGTGGGCAACATTGTCACACAGGTCTTCGGCTGCAGAACCTCCACCTCTTTATCTGTAACAGCCAGTATGATTCACAGGCCATTAACTGTTTTGAAAGTGGATATGCCTGCTGATGTTAAGCATTAAAAGAATAAACTGAGAAAAGAAGAGAAAGCGTGCATAGGGTCTTATCAAATAAACAGATTAGGGCGGTGTGGTGATGGACACACTAACCTGTTATGGTACCTTTACACGCCGCTACCGAAAGGAAGAAACCGGCAGGTATCGGAGACAATTGTACCTTTTACCTTCAAAACACCGCGAAGTGGTGGCGTGTAATTCAGGTTGTACCGTCCTGTCTCTTTGGATACCTGTCTTTCAGCCGTGCTGAAAAACAAGCAGGTATAACCCCTATGGTGGCGGCGTGTACTCAGGACACAGGCACGGTATTTCAGTTACCTAGGGCGTGCTACAGCGTCATGTATACCACGCCCCATCAGCTATCATTGGTGGGGAATACTGTGTACCCATTGGCTGTCCCTGCACAGGGCGGCATATTTAACGAGCTGACAAGTCACAATACACATTTGCTATAACGTCATGTATTAGGCATCCTCCCTGCGCTGGCTGGCCAATCATGATGTTATTGCATTGTCCAATCACCGTACGAGCGTCGCATAATACACTACTCTGTCACGCCTATGTAGTTACGGCGCACAATATGTACGCCCATATTCCCTTGTTGTAGCGGCGTGTAAATCAGGGAAGGTGCTCCACAGAAGGTAACCTGCAGCACCCGTCAGCACTTCCAGGGAACAAAAATACCTTCTGTGGAGCACCTTGTGGCGGCGTGTATTTGCGGTATCAGGTACCGTTAGCAACCGTTAAAAACGCGCGCGTGCACGTGCGGTGCCTACCTGTTGCTACCCTCGGTAGTGGCGTGTATAGGTACCATCAGGGTTGTGTCAGTCAGAACACCTTGTTTACAAACATGACTGCAGGTCCAAGGTTTAGCGATCAAAGAAGACAGAGGCGTTGTAGTCATGCACTGCCGTTCCAACCCCACAAGGAGACCAGATTCCAGAAGACTGTATGTAAAAGCATACAGCTGTGCTGGCATCTTGTTTTTCTCGTAATGTAAAAGCAGTACCTTTTAGTTTTACACATTTTTTGGGTCAACTGCCCACTTCTTTAGAGATTACAGGGTTACAGGTGTGCGTATAGCACGCTGATAGATAGGAAGTGGACATCAGTGTGATTACGTCCAACGTGAAAAAAACAGTGACACACAAAAAAAAACTTGAACCCTCTCCTGCAGGAGGTTTGTACATAGTTTCCACAGGACGGAGTAAAATCTGTAAGTGATCAATTGCAAACGTTGAAACATTATTTGATTTTAGTGCGCTACTAAATCATCCAGTGATTTAAAACGAGCTATCTACATTATTATATGAAAAACCTTTCCAAAACAGCTTTTTCTCATCCAGCATCTCTGATCCCTGCCAAGTCCCAAACCTGCTCCATCTGTTCCTTCTCAGAATCCTCAAGTGTTATTTACAATATAAGGCATTCTCATAGTGCCATTCAAGGAATTCAGAGGATTGCTCACAACATTCCAAAGAAGAAATCATTTCCCTGAGGGAGATAAGAAGCTAGGCTAGACTGCAAGTAGCATAAGTCCAGTCATAGCACCACGGCTGATACAGTGAGAGCCACCACAGGGCTCCAAACCCCCAGGATCGCAACCCATCAAGCAATATTCCTTTATGTTTATTTAACAAGATCTATTATTTCGTTTAACCCTTTCGGTGCAAGTGCATTCAATTTATATATCCAAAAAACTTCTTTTCTGGATAGTGTCCGATTGCAGTTTGTATCAGTATCAGGAACATGATCTATAGGGGTCACAGAGAACAGTGCTTTATTAACATGATGGACCTCACAGTGTCAGGATACTCCATGGGTCATTGATTCCTCGCTGACATTATATCTATGGGAAGACATGAGATTCTGCAATTTCTGGGTTGTCTTCCCAGCTGACCCTCAAATTGCGTAATATTAAAGGTACTGCTTTCATCTACAATCTTCTGGACCCTAGTCTCCTTGTGGGGTTGGGACGGCAGCGCATGACCACACCGCATCGGTGTTGAGCACTCTCAATGAGATCACCACCTCTTTATGAAGGCAACAAAATATCTATGCTTGTACCTCCCTTAGAGTCCGACAGTCTTCTGCCAGACCCTACTCCACCCTGTTTAAGCGCTGCAGCCAGCCCTCGGTCTGTCAGATGAGGTCAATTAACAGATAGTTTCCTCCTTTCCATTCCAAAGCTAAAGGTGGGGTTACACGTTGCAATATCGTTCCGATATCGCAATTCAATGGCGCGGGAGCGCGCATTTAGTGCACGTTTCTCCCGCATCGGAGGTTTACACATTGCGATTTCAGGATTCAACGTCCGTACGATGTCTACGCCCCCCAACCCAGGAACGACCATTTAACATGGGAGTGAATGGGTGACGTTAAACTTCACATCGGAGTTGGGCTGTCACACAGCACGATCCGGCTCCAATCTCCATTCAATATCGGAGCATTGAATAGCACGCTCATTCAATCCCCGATATCGTATTGACATCGTTCCTGCATCGTATTGGACGTTCACACCATACAACGCAGGAACGATATCGGCTCCAACGATCGAACCACGTGACTTTTTATTGAAATTGGACGCCGATAATGCAACGTGTAAAGCGGCCTTTAGAGCTTGAATTTAAACATCTCCAAACTGTTGGCCATGGAAATGCTACCTTTCCACCTGGTGGATACATAGAGTTTTAAAAAGTTCATGGCCGTCACCGTCCCCCAGTACCAGATGCCCAGCTACCACTGCTTCTTGAAGAAAATTGTGCCTGCGCTACACATCTGGGGATGCCGGGTGAAGCAACGGTCCCCTTTAGAGCCGACACGCTACTGTCAGTCTAGCCTCCAATAGTCCTCCTGGATAAGGCTCTACCAGGCTCTCTCTAACTGTGTCTTCGGGTTCAATAGGAGGGCTACTCTGCCTGCAGTCTGCCATCTCAGCCGTGGTTCTAGGACCCAGTGCTACTGGTCCTCTCGTCCCTCACACTCCTGAATCCAAATTGTGACAACATTACCATACCCCCATATAGCTGCCCATATTGTATATGTTCTACCACAAGGCCTAGGAAAATACAAAGCTCAACTACACAGACAGACGCTTGTTACCAATTAAATACAAGAACATGCTAAACGTACCAGAGCCATGTGCTACTGGCAAATCATCATCCCTCGCAGCTGACAATCGCATCTTCATCATGTCCAACAGACATCCCTGTTGTGTTGATAAGGCCGGATCTTCACAGGCAGACATTCCCAAGCCACATGGGCCATTCCACATCTCAGTATCGCCAGAATACTTCCATTCTGTCTGTTAAAGGCCAGTACTATGTGCCCACATTTCATATGTTACACTAAACTAACCACAGAGGTCTCCTTGGTACATGATCCTGTATGGCGAAGGCAAAATGGATTGTCAATGAGCAGCGTGTTTTGTGGCAAGGAAAGCCAGCCATCCTTTTTGCGGCACACAATAGATCAAGTAAACACATCATCATTACAAACTACATACACCAGGACTTGGGCGTCTGCTACAGTACACAATAACGATCTGTAATGCAAAGATGTATCAAACGCTGTACACAGCCATATCACAAATCATGTGTGAACATCAGTGACTCTGGGCAGCAAGCGTGCCGTAGCTGGCTCGTGAGCAGTTTTTATGTGGTAAGCATCCAATCACAGAGCATCTACGTCATCTAATTCATGAAGTGCCTGGGCGTTGCCACATGCGACTACTGATTAGGCGCCTGTGCTGCTTTCTGATTGGTCATGTGTTGAAATAGTGGCCAGCTGGACCGCCATCCATGCTCTTACTTCAATGTGCATTGTTCTAGTAGCGTTTCATCAACAGGACTCTGTTGGACAGACGGTAAATCTGTGGATATGCTATTGTGCTTCTCATGTATGGTATCTTATTTTCGGCTTCCGACCCATATTTTGCCTGATCTATGGGCGGGTTATGTACAGCTTCTTGTAGCGTCATGTAGATGTGTGGTGTACGACGCCTACACATCGTTAAACCCCTCCGTGTCCTGTTTCACACATAATGATCCTTGCCACCAATGACAAGACAATGTGTCATACAGCACTACATCGTTCCATAAATGTGTGCTGAGGTCATTCCTGTGTCTAAATTTTTTTGTGGTACGCCATGTGTGCCAATTCAACATGATAAAGCTTTGTAATGTTGCCTGCCCAGGCTCTAAACACATATGCCCCGTGTCACGTGCAGCATGTCACATCTGTGTACACATATAAAGGCCAATTATGCATCTGCATACACAAGCTAACTACCAGACCACCTGTCATTGCTAGTGCTGGACATGGATTGCCCACACAGAGTAGGGTGTGACCTGATATGTACATGTATGTGTTTTGGTCACACACTGTTGTTTTTTGGCAGATGGCTGAGAGTCTTGATTTTGTGTGTAAACTCCTAGCCTTCTACCAGGACCATGAATGCCTGTGGCGGTTGGCGTCGCCCCACTACAAGAACAGGGCGGCCAGGGCTGTGGTCTACGAGCACCTTGTCAAGCTGGCGAACCGGCTCGACCAAAGTAAGACCTGGACGGTGCCGATGGTTGTGGAAAAAATCAATCAGCTGCGCACCGTGTTCACAAATGATCATAAGAAGGTGTGGATGGCTTGGTCCGGGACTGGAGCTGAGGAGGTCCATAAGCCACGTCTGTGGTATTATGACCTCCTCACCTTCACCCTGGGCCAGGAGGCTTCTCACACAGCACAGTGCAGCAACCACCTTGGCCAACCATCTATGGCCACAAGCCAAGAGACTGCCCCATCACAGGAGGTGCGTAATTGTTGTTTTGCTACCACACCTTGGTGGTTGCACTGATGTGTGAGTTGGTGGACATGTAGAAGGCACAATCGTGTTTGACTTTCACCATTCTTCTATGTGTTCTGCTGTATGTTGGCTCGTGGCTGTTGGTACTGATTGTGCTGTGTTATGTTTGGGCACTTGGCATACCAATTTGGAGCCTCAGGTGAGTACAGAGCACCGGTCAACTTCTTTCTTCCTCTCTGTTTCCAACCCTGCTACTGTTGATTTTGGTGTTTGGCATGCTCAGATATGCGCCATCTGGTGCTGGGTGGTTGGTTGTGGTAATTAACGCCAGTACATTGCTACTCTTGTTAACTTTTTTATTTCTATGTTTGGTCTACAGGCTCCTCATGAGTGTGGCTCCAGTGCAGAGGATGCACCCGCTGGCCAGGCTCCACCATCATCTATGGGGGAGCAGGTGCCTGATCCCAGTGGTGGTGGGCCATGCCCAGGGCCCAGCTCAGGCATACAATGGAGTCGAACACCTGCTCCACCCAACACTGAGCTGGGTACCTGGGCAAAACAGGTCCTTTTGGACAGAGAGAGGACCCCGCCATATCAGTCGGGCACATGGCCAGTGAGTGGGTGTGCCGCATAGAGCCAGAACAACATGCCATCAACGAGATGGCCATCATTCGGGTCCTGGAAGCAGGCGTGGATGGGGCATTGAGATAGGGTGGTTATATCGCCATCCCCAAGAAAACACCCCCAGTGCCCCCTGCACCCCAACACATTGCTAGAGCTCGCCAAAATCAGGATCCTCCACATCTCCACGAAGACTCCACCACAGAAGGGCCCCCAATGTGTGGGAGTATGGGGATGAGGGGGAGGAGCCATTGTCTGATCCAGCAGAGGACGAAAAAGCAAGACGCTACTAGGCAATGCACTACATTGCGTAATGTTTTTTTGTTATTTTTTACCCTAAAACCAAAGTGTGTTGGTTTTGATATTTTGGGTTAATAAACCAGATTTTTATTTGCCATACCTACGTCCACATATGTGTCAGGTTCAGCAGTATAGTTGTGTGTGTAGTGTGCTGTGGGTGTAATGGTGATGTTTGTGTGGCAGAAGGAGAGGCCTCATGTCCACAATAACGTAGTTAGGTCATTCTAGCAGACTGTAGCCTATTCCTAGGTGACGTGTGAGTATTGAGAGATTGCGAGTTTTCTATGGCCTACATTGGCGAGTATGTTTGGGTCTGTGTGTTTGTTCATGTGGGTGTGATATTGCAGAGATTGATGTTAAATAGGGCTTCATCCATGTAGAAATGGTACTGTATGGTGAGATCTTTATCATGTCAAACTGCACACATACGCAAATTCTTTAGCCATGTGTTGTGTTTTCAAATTTCACCTCCCAAAGGTGTCCATGTGTGTGCTGAGACAAGGGATCAGACAGTATATTGGTTTGCACTCACATTTATTGGATGCAAAACTTGTTTTGTCAATGATGTTTTTTCCGATTAGTTGTAGGCAAACCATACTACCCACTTTCCCAATGTGGGATACTTTAAGAAAAAAAAGGCCAACGGGGCCTAAAAAATAACTTCCAACATGGAAAAAGGAGAAAACAACAGGTCCGACATGGACAACAACATACACGGGCCATTGGCCACATTATTGGGGGGGGGATATGGTGGAGTGGGGGCAATGGTGGACTGGGCTGCCTGAAGGCACAGTATCATCGCACCCAACCAGTCCAGAGCAGACATGAGCAGACAGTGAGCATCTGGTGGTGCCACCATGGGGCAAACACATAGCAGTCAGCTTGTAGTCACTTTTCCGGATTGGGATCAATGTCTTGTGAAATGCTATGTGTCAGAGTGTGCACATATGTGCTGCCTGGTGTGATGTGGCCCTTCAAATTTGCAGTAATATGTTGTGGTCAACTTTGCTGTCATTAGACACCTACGTTTGGCCACACACAGGTCAAAGACCACTATAGCCGTCAGCATTCAATAAACATATGAGTGTATTCAGCACCTTCATGTTGCAGAGTGACCAACATGCAGATGCACATTGGTGACAGGTCCACATGCTGGTTTATTTCACACATATGTGCCATGGCACAATACCACATGATGGTTGGGTAGTGTATGGAGTATGATGATTGGCATGTGTGTGTCTGCCATTGCCACATACTCACCACGCAGCCTGGCAATCCGGGCACGAATGTCCACAATCCGCCCTGGGGACTTGTGCTTCAGGTCCGCCATCTTTTTCTGGATCTGTTTGCGGGTCTTCTCAACATCCACTTTCCTGAGCAGGGCCCGCTGGATTTTGCGCAGGATCCTCTGCTTGCGCAGCCGTGAGTGGCGGTGACGCTGGTGGCACCAGTAGTCATGCCGGTCACACAGGTCGATGAGGATCATAAGTTCTGCCACACTCCATGTGGCAGCACGCTGTGCGGCCGCCATGACTCTTGTACTATGTGCAGGGGAGGGGCAGGCACCTGGCAGGCAGGGAACGAGCAGACACGTGATGATGTCACCATGCACACTGCCGCCGCCAAACAAGGTTCAGGGCACTAACAAGGTAGAGTAGGAGCAGTAGAATGTACCCAGCAACGTCACCAAATTCACACACGTAGGGTGATTGTAGTGCGTTGCCCATGGCACCCATCTATGGTGTATAGGCCAACATCTGAGCTGGCATGTGTGGCACTACACTCCTCACAGCGCAACTTAATACACGCGGATAGCATAGCTTACGGTATTCAATGGTGTGCGTAATTGCACTGAGTTTGCGGACGGTTGTGTAGCAGAAGATGTGTGTGGTGCTAAACGGACAGCTCTTCAAATATGGTGCGGTGTCAACGGACAGCCAATGAGAACACAGTAGCACACAGAATCATCTGAGACGGACTACAGCACGCTAAGGCATGCTTATGTGAAATCACAGATGATGCTCTTTCCATCACTATTGCCCTGTCACACACCAAAACACAAAAATATCACCTTCCCGATTGCGCCTGATTACTGAGCACTGTTTAGGAATCAGGCGACGGCCGATGGGTGATTTATCACCGTGAAATCGCCAAATCACACGCCGCCACCTTGAGGCAATTTCACGGCGGATGCATCAGGGCGACACATTGCCTTTCAGATCACCAGCTGAGATTGCGGCGTGTGACGGTACCTTAAGACAAGTGGGACAGTTTCTGGTAGATAATTGATGGGGGAATAACTGGACCAAATCAAAGCAACATCACTCGAGCAGGAAAACATTTCAACAGCCCATCCGAGTCAGCCATATTCAAAAGTTATCTGTGACTTCCCAATCTCTGTAAAAAGTTGTGGTATCCTCTCACACCACCGATGGGACAGACAGTGCTTACTATTTGATCCAAGCCCAGCTGCCATTGGAGGGAGTGGAGGTGCAGATTAAGTCCCCAGAAGAGGATGAGGTGATCACAGGACTATTGGTCGCCTGGATTCTGGCAACTGTACATCAAGGATGGCTGCTGGTGAGGTGCCTTAACCTGACTGGTGTGAATCTACAGCTGATTCCAAAAATAGAAGTCATCTTAGTCTACATGATGCTATAGAAACTTACACAGCCTGACCCCTGTAAATGGGGAGCCGAGGACCATGATAGTGTTGCTTAATCTAAGAGAGAAGAAGGGTAAGGCAAGAGATGGCTGCAATATCTTTCAGCAGATGGAATTGAAGCTAATGGAGTCTCCTCAATACAAGTGGGACAGGTAAAAGAGCTGTTGAAAGAGCAGGTGTTCGCTCTACATGATCATGTTGTTAGGGGCAGCACAGCCATTCAACATGAGATCCCTATGGGAAATACAGCTCCATTTGTGTAAGGCCAGCTTCACACCACGGCATGATCAGGTCCAGGGTTGTCTGGTCTAAACCGGACAGCCCAGAACCTGATTTTCAGGAAGGGAAGGTGTGCTACGGTCCGCGCTGCCAGAATCATCAATGAAGACCCAAGCGAAGTTGTGATCCAAAACTTCTTTATTCTCCTCCTACGCGTTTCAGTGCCCACCTGGCACCTTCATCAGGAACCTGATTTTGACATAATACAGCACTATGGGACCAGATGGCAGCTATGTGCCATCCCGTTTCCATCTGTCCGGGAGGATCCGGGAGAATTCGGATTTTTCTCCTGGACACAAAAATGTTGCAAGCAATGTTTTTGTGTCTGGGGGAAAAATCGGAACAAATCGGATCCTCCTGGATCCTCCTGGATCCAGGGCGATTCAGTGCTCCCTAACATGGGAGTCTATGTCGCCGGATCACCCCGGTCCGATAAAAACATCAGATCCGGGAACTGGACGCTGGCGGCTGAAATTTAGCAGCGTGCGCTGCTAAACTTCAGCACCACTAGCTGTCCCCTGCTGAGCTTTCAGGACTGTGGCTAGCTCCCCTCTACTCACGATCTTGAAAAATCAGCAGTTGCAGCTACGATTTTCGGAAACCAGCTGCAAACCGGACCAAAAGGGCATATTTGCCCTCCGGTTCTGTTTGCAAATCCGGTCCGGGGCTGTCCGATCCACATCGGACAGCCCCGGACCGGATCACACCGTGGTGTGAAGCCGGCCTTAGATATCACCAGGTTCCACCTCAGATATACCAGGAAGTAAAGGATCTACTTTAAGACATGCTACAAAATGGTGATATCGTAAAGTCAGCACCCTTAGTCTGCACCAATTGAACTGTTTCAGAATAAGAAAGGAACACTGACGGCCACTTTACACGTCCCAACGTCGGTCCGATATAGGATACAACGCCGCGGGAGCGCGCTTTTTCTGGGCAGAATTCCAAGATCGCATAGGAGATGTTACACAGCGTGATATCAGCAGGCAACGCTCCAACGATGTGTACGCCCCCTTGTACGGTCGACCCAGGAACGACCATTTAACATGGGAGAGAATAGGGGACGTTGTACTTCACATCGTTGTTGGGCTTTTACACAGCCCCATCCGGCCACAACATCCAACCAATATCGGGCCGTTGGAGAGCAGGCTCATTTGATTGTTTTGGCATCGTTCGTGCATCGTATTGGATGCTTACACCATACAACGCATGAACGATATCGGGGCCAACGCATGAACTACGTGACTTTTGGTCGAAGTTAGACGTCGATATCGGGACGTGTAAAGTGGCCATGAGGTTCTGTGTGGACTAACAATGGTTAAGTGCCTACACCGTCTGAGACTCATACCCACTGCTGTGGAGAGAAGATTGAACTCAGACCCATATTATTCAATGCAGCAGTGTAGATCTGCATTTTTTTCACAGCTTTATTTGCCATGAGAAAAAAACTGCAGCATGCTGCGAGTTGACAAGTAAATCAGACAAGACTCACCTATTGAAGTCTAACGGTGAGATAAAAAAATTGTATGCCACCTGAACCATGCTAGCATTCTAGTGGTATCCATTTTTTACAGATACATTCTGTAGCATATAACACTAAATAAATAATAGCTGCTGAGAAACAAAGTGGATTGCATACAAACAGCACACGGATGACAAGGTAGAACAAAATTGCCCAACATTTCTGGTTGAAAATCAGTGATTTTTTATATGCTAGTGTACCCTATGGCTAAGCTTCACAGGATGACAGGGATGACTGTGAAACCAGCCTTCAGCAGACCCCTGGCTATAATATCAATCAATCGGTCCCACACGATTGCATAACATGGGTGCTGATGGGAGTTGATGAGCACTGGAGCTCGTTCCATTTAAATGTCACTGTGAGGGATTTATATGAACTGATCACCAGCTGTGAATATTAAAGGCAGAAACCAGCAATGTCATATAGCTGGTATCTGCCACTTAAGGAGGAAGGTCAGTTCCTGAGCCGTCTTCACACCTGAGGACCTCGTCTAAGGATTTTAATACACAAAAATGTAAGTGTATATATGTTTCTCAAAATAATACAACATAAATAAAACTAAATAAATGTGTTATGTATATAAAACATACTGACCCAAGGAATTAAGATATAACTTTATGTGTGCACCCCATACATATTACGAAATTTAAAATGAAAAAAGTCAATAAAAAAATGTTTTGCTTATGGTTATCTCAAACAAAAGTTAATAAAAGTTTGTTAATAAGTTATATGTACCTCAAACTTTTACCACTGATGGCTCACCTTGAAAAAAACAAGTTATCATAAACTATGTTACCAATGAAAAAGAAATGTTAGGCTGGCTTCACACCATGGTATGATTCGGTCCGGGGCTGTCCGGGATGACCCTAACAGCCCCGGACCGGATCAGCACACAGAACCGGAGGGCCAAATGTGCCCTCTGGTCCTGTGTGCAGCTGGATGGCTGTAATTGCAGGCGCAGCTGCTGATTTTTCAAGACCGCGGCTAGCATGAAGCTAGCCGCGGTCCTGAAACAACAGCTGCGTTCAGCCGCCGGTATATGATTCCCGGATGCTCCCGGGAGAATCCGGGATCCGGCAAATTGGGGAGATTTTTCTTCCCGGACAAAAAAATGATGCAAGCATCATTTTTGTGTCCGGAGAGAATAATTCGTATTCTCCCGGATCCCACCGGAGAGATGAAACTGGATGGCAGGGAGCTGCAATCCGGCTCCATCCGGCCCCATAGGCTGCTATGGGGCCAAAAACTGGTCTGGGGCTGTCTGGTTTACACCGGACAGCCCCGGACCGGATCACACCGTGGTATGAAGCCAGCCTTAGTTGCCCTGGAACATGACAACAAAAAAGAAAGAAGAATGAAATTTGCTGTCATAAAGTCTAAACCTAGCATTGACGGCATAAGGGTAAAAATACTGATCTGTTTATAACCTACTACTACTATTCTTACATATTTAATTTTTTTTTTAAATTCAGATAATGATAATTCCCAAGTAGAATTCTGTACAAGAATTTGAGTTTTGTCTCATTTCATAAGTTAAGAGATTTTAAACAAATGCTCAAAATCCATAAAATATAAATGAAGTGGCCTTTTTGTTACCTAGGAAATCATGAAATATATTCCTAGAAAGGCCTAAAGCATTGCCTTATGCTTTATGGCAAAGCCAATGGATATATACGGTAAATAAAGCTTTTTATTCTTACATGGCATATTCCAAATTTACACAAAACATCCCATAATCCCCCCGTAGCTTACCTTAGAAGCATGTAGAGAGGTACATGGAAAAAAATCCCCAGATAGCCCTTGTCCTTGTATTTTTACTCACATGACAAACACAAATTGTTTTAAAGATATCTAACAGAGAATAAGCAGATGACAGTTCAAATTTAGTGACTTTGGTAAATGTTTCCCAAAATTACTTTTGTGCCAAATAAATTCATGCAAATCTCAATATTGAGAGGTTTTTATGCGCTCAGAAAGAACATATTGGGAAAGGAGATAGAACACTGTTGAACAAGTTACTTTAGGCTAGTTTCACACTTGCGTTGCATCCATATCTGGAGGAAAACATGTGCATCTGCATCCATTGATGCATGTAAAAACTAATACAACCGCAGCATTTTTTTGCCTGATCAGGCACAGGATCAGTCAAAAAACACTGCGGTTCTATCATTTTATCATCAGTTTTCATCCTAATCCTACATTTTCCCATTGACATTATATTGTGAGTAGGAGAGAGAGACGCTATGCCTAGGGTCACACATAAGCCCTGGATCCGTTATTTGCATCAGTTTTTCAACTTTAGAATTCTAAGTCCAAAAACTGATGCTGTTACCGGATCCAGGACTAAACTGTGACTGCTCTGCTATGCTGTTTTTAACAGGACCCAAAAAGCATTTTTTGGGTGCAGAAAACAAAGGATACATTTTTTTAACCTGAGGCCCTATGGGAAACGGATCTGTCAACAAATGGCACATATAGGCATCATCCGTTAACAGATCCGTTTTTGCTAGCATTTTTTGGCAAAAAATGGCAAAGTCCAAAAAACGCAAAGCTGCACAGGAGGCTCAAAAAACAGTCTTAAAATAATGGATCTGTTTTTGGATCCATAAAAAAAACCTGACTTCTAATTGAGACCCCAGATTATTAGGACTCATTCTATGCAGCCGGGTCCGCTTGCATCAGGATTTTTGTCATGCCGCAAAAAACAAACTTTATTGGTTCGGAGAGGTGGGCAAAATGACACAATGGTGTGGATCTGCTGAAATATTGATACCAACGCATGTCCTTGCGGCCCCGTGTTAAGTATAGGGATAAATGCCTGATCAGGATCCTTCAGGATTGGATGGGCATCGACGCAAGACAAAAAAAATGCAGGTTTTTCATAGTGTTCTGTTTATCAAATCTGTTCTTTTTTTGGGAGCTTTTACAGCCTCCTTTGCTGCTCTGCGTTTTTTGGACATAAACATTTTTCGGCAAAAAAATGCTAGTAAAAACGGATCAGTTAACGGATGGTGCCTATATGTGCCATCCGTTAACACAGGGGTCTCAAACTCCAGGCCTCAAGGGCCGCACACAGTCCAGGTTTTCAGGATTTCCCTAGAGTTTGACAGTTGGTAATTTAATTGACAACTGTAAAATGCAATGGAAATCCTGAAAACCTGGACTGTGTGCGGCCCTCGAGGCCTGGAGTTTGAGACCCCTGCGTTAACATATCCGTTTCCCATAGGGTTCCATGTTACCAAAAAAACGGTCCCTTTTTACAGCCCCCAAAAAAGTTGCTTGCAACCTCTTTTGGACCCTGGGACGAGGTCTTTAAAAACGGAATGACCCATAAAGTGCCCCATCCGTTAACGGACCCTTTTTTGGACTTCCCAAATACGGATCAAGAGCAAAAATGGCTGGCATATGTGACCACAGCCTTACACATTACGGGGAAGGGAAATAGAAAGATCTAGAGATGAGTGAAAGAGAAAAAGAGAAAAGAAAGCGAAAGAAGAATAAAAGAAAGAGGGAGGGAGGAAATGAAAAAGGGAGAGGAAGATGGAAAGAGAGAGAATCTGTAAGCATGTTTTTGCTACCTGATCTAAGTTCAACATAATGTAAAATAACAGACCCTGATTCCAATGATCGCTCACTTAGTTTAACTGCATACACTAGTTGTGACACAATCAGAGTTCTTAGATGTAGCTTGTAGTAGAGCTCAGAAAGCTAACAGTTAAGTAGGCACAGGAGCTGCAGTACAGGCAATAATTTTCTTCTGGTCATAAATCACTCATTGTAAGTAAACAACAGCACAGAGACAAAAAAGTGACACAGCAATGACATTTGTGTCTTCTATCTCCTACTGTCTTCAGATAACATGGTAAAATAGTTCTGACAGATTTCCTTAAAGATCTTACACTTTACAAGTGAGTCAGAAGTCCCCATTGATTAAAAGATCTTACATTCTACATAAAAGAAGACCCTGCTATTCATAAAAGCTTAAGTGGTGCCCCAGGGTCCAGTTGCCACAATACTAAGCTTGAAAGCAAGGGAAGGTACCCACCTCAGGTGAAACACAAGCACGCACGCACAACACTTTCCCAACTCCAGGCTACCAGGGGGAGCTCTAAAGCCTGAGTTCAGGGCAGGGCACCTATAAATTTTGGTCTGGGGGCGGGGTTAGGCAATTCACTTCCTATGAGGACTGTGGAAGACATACTACGGACGGTAGCCGTGCTAGGCTCGTCCTAGGATACTGACTAGACAGTGTGAGTTACCCGTAGGTGAGGGTCTGGGGAAGTGGAGGAAATGGTGTGGTGAGTGGAGCAGTGCCAGCTTGCACCAGCACCTAGCGCAGGAACGGACACCATAGTCTGAGGTCACAAGGGCCTTTACACCCAGCAACCAACACTGAAGGATGGGTGATTCCGCGTTGTTCGCCCACCAAAAGTGCAGGAGACACAGCCGCACCTAAGAGCTCAGGTAGACGCAGTCTGAAGAGAGTAATACAAAAAGAGCTCAAGCCACCTATCATAATGGCCAGAGCAGAACAAGAGAGGAGAGTGTCACAGCATAGCTTCAAGCAGCCAAGGTCCACAGAGAGTAATGCAGTAGGGAGACCTCAGAACTCGCTGGGTGTGGAAAACCTAAACTTGCTTCCAGGCTCCGGACCCCTAACACCACTTGTGAACTGTGTCCTGGATGAACCTGCTTCTTACTTCAGTAAAGGTAAAGGAGACTGTTACCCCTGTGTCTGTCAGTTATTTCATACACCAAGTCCTGCACCCCCAATGAATCCATAACCTCCATAGACTTTACGGTTGCCCTGGGGAACTATTCTTCCCGTGGAGAGCTAAACCATCATAGCTGCTACTCCCATCATCTCCAGAGGTCCCGACTGCAGCGGCTATACTGGCCGCATTCCACGGGTGGCGTCACGACAAAAACTCTTTTATTTTTATATTTTTCTTTTATCCCTTTTTTCAACTTCTCTTTTTTAACTGATCGCCCGACGAGGGGACCACGGACTGGGTCAAGCCACCGTGACATCCCGCAGCCCCCTACGACATCGGAAGGGCCCTATTCAGAGTACCCAATGGTCCCGGGGCGAGTCAGTTACACTCTACACAAGAGAGAGGGGACCCTGTTTATCACAACAGCTTACACTCTACAGGAGAAAGAAAGAGATGACTCTGCTCATCATAAAAACATACCGTTTATAGGGGTATTAGAGCAGCCTGCTAATTATAAGAGCTTATATGGCACAAGAGGGAGAGAGACTTACCAAGTGATTCTGGAGATAGAAAATGACTCTGCTGTACAAACTATACACCCAAGAAAACCGCTGATCTGTGACAGCCTAGGTACTGACCACCAGTGTACGAAGTATCCCTTAGATGTCACAGCTGCAGGGCATTATGGGAAGGTTTGCGTGGTAATGCTAAATGATGTCAGCCCACTGTCTAATGCTTTAGCAGTATGGATAATAAAATCACAAAATGCATGAATTTGCAGACTAGCATAACCCACCATACCCCGGCCGGACAATAACCACAGACACCAGGTTAACCTTTTATCATTTTATTGAGGGTCTCCAACAACCATCTCAAAATTGTAACTCTTAAATGGGAATTTTAATATTTAAATTGGCCGCAGCTTGATGAAGGCTCAAAACCGCCTTGAAAACCAGTGACTGTAAGTGTTCTGTCACTGGCCATCCAGCACAGGTAACTTACACCTCCGTCACTTACTCCGCTGCTGCGACAAACCATTTCCATAACCATAGGGGAGGAGGGTGGGCACTTGCGCTCCGGGATTCAGATGCAGGAGAGGCAATATGGCCGCTGCTCCCTGCTTTTATAACCTGGGCGGAACCGGGAACCAATGAAAGGGGACCGAGCTATGATAGGCTCGTTTAACCCTGGTGGTTTAGCAGTCCGGCAACATTAACCCCTTCTAAGGGCCTGCTAGTCAGGAAGCAGCGTTAAAGCCGCAGTGCTCCACATGAAACTACAAATTTAAGGAAATTCGACTCAAACTTGATCACCCACGGATTAATCCTCTCATCTTCAATATTAAGTAATACTGACAAGTTGTATTACTATGATTTGACTCAA
This sequence comes from Allobates femoralis, assembly GCA_033576535.1. Taxonomy (NCBI): domain Eukaryota; kingdom Metazoa; phylum Chordata; class Amphibia; order Anura; family Aromobatidae; genus Allobates; species Allobates femoralis. Next base: position 507,508,820 of record JARQOC010000003.1, read on the forward strand.
AATATAAAGTCACCTGTGAAGGAAAAGCAAAGGTGTTCTATACATTGAGAACATGCATCAAAACACAACATTCAGAGTGTATGCAGCATAGAACAATGTTGGGCAAATTGCAGGGAAGTGCCAATGACTACAATATAAAAAATTAAATATCTGGAGTCAGACTATTTTATAGGAGAGGAAATCATGATAAATGGTTGGCTTGAATACAATATTAAATACATATGCAGTTTCATCTGGAAATAACTGAATTGATAAATATTCTCCATTTACTGTCATCCTTGTGATAATTATTAATCACCATGCACCAGAACTTAGACAATCCTGTTAATTAATGGATCCTGTATTTTTCAAGATATAGTTTTGTTTTTGTTGTCATGTTTTCATTTTTCATTCTTTACATGAAACCTACTAACTCAGTCAGTCCATCAATCATTCAGTACTATATTGCTTTTTGTCAAAGTAATTTTGCTCTGCCTACTTGAATATAATTATGCAAATATGTGTTGGCTGCTTGTGAAAGTCTATGTTTCCTGCTTAACTGTAATATTGGGTTGACATAATTTGAATGTCTAGATTAGAAAAAATGTATACAAATTAAATGTATGCTTCAAAAGCCAAAATATCTTGGTAAACAATAAAGTTCCAAAGTATGTTTTCAAACGGAATCTGCATGATAGCAAGTATAATCTTATTCAACTTACTTTAACCTATATGCCCATAGAGCTGACTTAGGCTGCATACTCACAATGAGTATACGCAGCATTTTGGACGCAGCGTCTTGCCACTGTGTCTAAAATGCTGCGTAGTACAGTACAAGCATAGTGGATGGGATTTGTAGAAATCCCATGCCTACTATGCTTAACCCGACTGCATCGTGTTTTCTCCTGCGGTGCGGGTTGCCAGCATTCGGCTACTCCGCAGCATGTTCATGTCATGCTGCGGTTTTGGAAGCAGCTGCCATTGGGTAACTGCAGGGAGAAGCCACTCTGCACCCGCCATACATGGCGAGTACAGGGCGGCTGCGGGCTAATCCAGCACAGCTCCTCCAGATCATGAGCACATACCCTTAGTAGGGTTGAACCTACTGACAGAATTCCTGTCAAAGCATCCCTTAAAAATCATGAGGACATTTAAATAGCACAAGCATAAAGTCTATTTACAAATCATGCAGACTGGATCACATAAAATCATATAATGCTGTAAAAATGACATATCAATATAATTTTTTAGGACAGTTACATTATAGAGATAGTATTTGTTTTCTCTTTGTGGTATTTATCAATTGGTTTGAATGTTTTTAGATTTGAGCGATCAGACTATCATGGATGCAGCAGTGTCAAATATCTTTTTTATTATTTTCAATTCCTTTTATCAGACTTTAATCTGCAAGCATCCAAACACTTGTAGTATAAACCATAATATTACAATAATGCAGTTTGTAGTAAATCACATCCTCCTATGAAGCCCAAACAGAGGCTACTCTTTAATATAACATGGTCATGATAGGTTTGACAGATTCAGCAAGCCCTTGTATATGTTCTGTTAAAGAGGTTAAAAGCAGCAGACAGAACTCAACTTTAGTGATGAGCGAACCGGTCGGGGTATGTAGTGTTTGGGACTGGGGTCGGACTGTTAAAGCAAGCAAACAGTTAATAAACATAATATAGTTGTGGAGCCCACTGGGACAGGGTACTCGGTACCGGACCGGGGTATCACGGGGAATCACGGTGGTCTTGGTCCTGACCATGTCCTGGGCCCACAAGTATTGGGTTTTTGGGGTTATTTACAGGGGATATAGTCGTGACGCAACCCGTGGTATGTGGTCAGGGTGACCACCGCTGCTGCAGAACCTGTGGGGATGATGTTTGGCAGCTGGTGATGTAACGGCTCTCCATGGGCAGAGCCTGGTTCCCCGGGGCAGTGATGATGATAGTCTATGGATGATGCAGGGTAGGGGTAGTGGTAGAGATGATGATAGTTTGTGAGGGAGAGTAGGGCTCAAGCACAAAGATTACACAGACTCATGGTTTTGTAGTTTTCCAAGTCTTTACTGCAGATGATTTTTAGTAGACGACTGTCTACGGAGTCTGTACCGGGGCCGGGTTGCTCCCACCCTGGCTGAGTCCTTTGGCTTCCTACTCATGTGTTGTGTGTGTGGCCCTGCTGCTTTAGCTAGGCTGGCGGCCCTATCTCCCCTCACGGGTACCAACCTTGCTAGGCAACTTGAGTCTTATCTTCGTGTTTCTGACCCCGCCATGTTGCTTCTCTGTGGTACAGTGAAGATATATAATCTTCACTTATCCGGTGTTTTCTGTGCTGCTTGTGTCAGGTACAATTGCGGATCCGGTATCTGGTCTTTGCGCTTCACGGGGTGAGTTTAGGGTAACTCCGCATCCCGGGTGTGTTCCTTTGCTTCTCCTACTCCTTTCCCCAGACCTTGGCCAGCCTGGAAGTGGACAGTGGACCGTAGGTTGGGTCTGACGTGGCCCTTTTACACGCAGGTCCTTTCCCTCAGTCCTCTCAGGAACTGAACTCACTGCCACTTCCTCTCCACCCAGAATATACAGAAAAGCAGCTTTAGCTCCCCCTTCTGGCCTGGAGTCACTAGTGTAGTGTTATGGGTTGTGTGGGGAATTATCCCATGGTCTTGTTACTGTGGCACATTAACCCCTGGGGTGCAACATTCCCCCTTAGTAAGGAACAGTACTCCGGGACTGTGGAAAAACAAACAACATATCAATGCAATTAATATTTACAGAGTCTTAAAAGAAAAATACAAAAACCAATAAAGCTTAAAAAGAGTCCAAAAAGTCTAAAAAGCAGTCTTTCCGGGGGTTTTAGTCTATTGCCTCGGCTGATAAATATATACAATAAAGTCTATACCATAACCAGTTCCGTGGTAACTATGGTCCTTAGTTAATAAAAATAAAGAAAAGTTCAAGAATATGTAAATAGTTCATACAGGATAGTCTCTGTAGGTACTGGGCTTTTTAACATTACAAACAAATATAAACACGTACGGGTGTCTCTGGTTTAAGTGCAGTAGGCTCCTAAGCCCTCGGGTCACCGCATAAGAGGCCAAGTTCTTACTCTCCGTGGCTGCCATCTAACACCATGCTACTCTCACCCTTTCTGTACACCTTCACTTTAATGGGTTCTATTAAACTATATACTACTATAACATATATACATTTCACATTTGATTTCACACTTTAATCTCTGTACCTAGCCGGCAACTGACCCTTGTACTATGCTGTGATCTGCGTAAGACTGGTATACTGGATGTACTTAGCATATTGGTGCGGGTGGACGTGTACCTGTTTGAAGTATCTGCTACTACTGAAGATGGAGAACTGACAGTAGGACTGGCAAGCTCACTGGAACCAGGAATTGGTTCTTCCTCTTCAGGCTCAACTTCCAGTTCTTCATGTCTTGGGACTTCTTGTAGTACGCGTTCTGGCGTTGGTTCTACTATTGGAGTAAAAGCAATCATGGGGACTACAACTGCTCCTTAGTAATTTGCCCATGTTTTGGGGAAATCTACTAAGATGGTATGGAATACTTCCTGTTCTTTCTTTCTTGACAGATTGTACCTGTACGGGTGCGGTTACTTCTGGTGTCTTTAGGGTTTCAGGACATGGTTTGAGATGGTCTCTTGACACAACTGCTGACGTCCTTCCTTCGTCTTTGCTGATTAGACACACTTTGGCATTGTCTAAATTTGATGGTAAGACTGTATATGGGGTGGTTTCCCACTGATTATCCAATTTGTTGGTGCGTCACTTTCTCTTGAGAACTTGCTCACCAGGTTGTAATGGGGTTGCTAGAGCATGTTGGTTAAAGGTTCTTTCTTGTCTTTCTCTAGCTTGCTGGAGATTTCTCTACACTCTCTTCTACTTGGCGATACTGCTGTTGATGTAGGGTATCCCAATTGGATTCTTCAACTTCTGCATCTGGCTTCAGAATTCCCATATCTAAATCAATTGGCAGCTTACTGGGTCTTGCTCGCATAAGGTAGGATGGGGTGCAGTTTGTAGAACTCACCGGGACATGGTTGTACAAGTCTACCAAGTTGGGTAATTTCTTTGGCCATTGAATTCTCTCTGACTCTGGTAAGGTTTTCAACAGGTCAATCACAATATGGTTCATCTCTTCACATAAGCCATTGATTTGGGGATGATAGGCTGTCGTGCGGATCTTCTTACAGCCGATACATGTTGCAGAATTCCTGGAAAATCTCTGACTCGAAAGCTGGACCTTGATCTGCAAGGACTTGTTCCGGGTAGCCATGAGGTCTACAGAAATGTGTCTGAAATGCTCTTGCAGCTGTCTTCGCTGTCAGGTCCTTGATGGTACCACCATTAAGAAGCGGGAGAATGGTCCACGATGGTTAGGGCATAAACATAGCCTGACCGGCTTGGTGACAACTTGACGTGGTCTATCACAACTAACTCAATGGTTAAGTGGTTGCTTGGTTACTATGGACTGGAGTGGGGCTTTTGACTCTGTTGATCCTTTCTTCTGAGGTTGTACAGGCCACATTTTCTACACCAATCTTCAATTGATTTTTCTCATGCCAACCCAGTAGAATCTCTCTCTTAATAGCACTTCCAACTTCTTCCATCCAAAATGACCTGAACCGTCATGGTAGGCTTCTAAGACCATTTTGACGTCTCTTTTGAGTACGATAATCTGCAGACCAACTTAAGTGTTTTAGGGTTTGTGTGCCTTCTGCAGAGCTTCCCTTGATATAGGAACAACTTGCTTCTCTCTTTCCAGAGTTGTTGGGTCTCAGCTGGAGCATTCTGATTAGGGTACGCACCTTGTTGTGTAAGCAGTTCTTTCACTAGCTTCACAGCTGGATCGCTATCCTGGGTGTTAGCCCATCCATGGTTGAGATTTGCCTGCTGTTATTTTTGGTAGATGCCGGGTTGATACTATTCTACCTTAAAATGGTGAAAGGCCGTAGCTCAATTTCTTCCAGCTCCTCCGATTCCTCTTCCACATCTTTCAGGTATCTGCATTCCCGTTCTTGCGGCCTGCCCTATATTTGATGACAAAATTGTAGTTAGACAGCCGGGCTATCCATCGCTGCTCCAACGTACCTAATTTTGCTGAGTCCAGGTGGGTCAACGGGTTGTTATCAGTGTAGATGGTAAATTCTGCAGCTGCCAGGTAGTGCTTGAAACGCACGGTTACAGCCCAAACTACTGCCAGTAGTTCTAACTTGAAGGAACTGTAATTCTCAGGGTTTCTTACTGTAGGCCGGAGTTTCCTGCTTGCAAAGGCAATAACTCTCTCTTTGTCTCCTTGCTTCTGTGACAGTACTGCTCCCAGTCCCACGTTGCTGGCATCCGTGTACAGAATGAAGGGTTGATGGTAATCCGGATACGCCAGGATCTCTTCTCCTGTCAGCGACCACTTTAGCTTTTTGAAGGACTCTTCCCTCTCGTCACTCCACTGAAAAGGGGGATTACGGGTTGAAAACTTTTCAACTGTCCTACCAGGATGTCTTGTAGGGGAGCTGCTAACTTCGTGAACCCTCTGATAAATCTTCTATAATAGCCCACCAGTCCCAGGAATTGCCCCACCTCTTTAAAATAGGTGGGTCTTGGCCAATCCCTTATCACTGTGACTTTATCAGGATCCGGTGCTATTCCCTCTGAACTCACGACATGTCCTAGGTACTGCACCTTTGGCTTGAGAAGATGGCACTTGAATGGTTTGCTCTTCATGCCGTATCCAGACAAGGCTTCAAACACTTCTGCCAGGTCTTGTAGATGTTGTTTATATGTCTTGGACTAGATTATGACGTCATCCAGGTACAGGAGGACAGTTTCAAAGTTCTTATGTTCTAGACAGCTCTCCATCAGGCTTTGGAAGGTACCGGGTGCGTTGCAGAGTCCAAACGGCATACAATTGAACTCACAGATGCCCATCGGCGTAGTAAACGCTGCCTTCTCCTTGTCAGCCTCTGCCACAGAAACTTACCCACTAGTCAGATCTAGGGTGGAAAAATAGTTAGCAGATTTTAATGTGGCTAATGACTCCTCAATCCTAGGTAATGGGTATGCATCCTTGTGTGTAATGCGGTTGATCTACGCACATTCTCATGGTCCCGTCCTTCTTTTTATCTAACACTAAAGGCTCTTCCCAGGGGCTCCAACTGTCTCTTATTACACCTGCAGTTTTCATCTCTTTGAGCATGTCTTTGGTGGTTTGGTAGTGAGCGGGTGGTAATGGTCTATACCTCTCTTTTATTGACTGATGGTTACCTGTGGGTATAGTGTGCTCTACCCCTTTATATTGCCCAAAGTCTAACAGGTGTTTGCTGAATAGCTGCTCATATTCCTTTACTACCCAGTATACTCCATGCTTTTGATGGGGATGTGTAGAACTGGTACCCACGTGTAGCTTTTGGCACCAATCCTCCAGCTTTTCCCCTGAGCCATTGTCATCCGCCTGACTTGACGGGTTCAAGGACTCGACGGCTGTGATGGCATTGTTATCAACCATAAATAATTTAGCCATGGTAGCATACTTCGGTACGGTGACCTCATCTTCCCCGCAATTTAGAAGGCGTAATGGCACTCTTCCCCGGTGTACTTCAACTACTCCTCTGGCCGCCAGTATAATGGGCCTACTGTCTGAGTACAAGGGTTCTACCAGGACTTGATAGTCTCGCCCTTTAATGCCTATTGCAGCTCTACACCAGACCAACATTTCAGTTTTGGGAAGTATTATAATGGGTATCGGGTCACTTACCCTTACACTGTCAATTTCACCCCCTGATATTTCTACCTGTTGTTTCAGCATCAGGGCTTTTATTTCCTTTTGCAGAAGTCTCTGTTGCCCGACTCTCGCAGTCTCAGCGATCTACTGTAAAACAGTAATTACCTCGGAAAAACAATTTATAATTACATTAATTCCTAGCAACATTACTGGTTCACGTTCTCGCCGGTCAACATCTACAATAATAATGCCCTGGTTCTTTAATTCTACCTTCCCAATCAGAATGGTAATTTTCTGAACCCAACTAGTGGTATTATTTCACCATTGCTAGCCCATAAGTTTAATGCGATGTTAGATGGACCACTACTAATGTCTGAATCAGCCCAGTACCTTTTGTAGAGAACATATGGAATTAATGTTATCTTGGGCACTGTATCCAACAAGGCACTGAAGGGAATGCCATCCAACACGATAGGGATGACTGGACGTTCTCCCACGAACTTGTCATACCAGGCTGGCTTGGATTCTCAGTATGGTAAGGCCCAAGCATTCTCGGCCCCCATGCTGATAAACCACAGCCCACAGCCACCCCTGAAAATGGCGCATTTACCATCACACCATCTCTAGGCACTAGATCTGGCTTTTCCAGTGGCCCTGGTGGGGAGTGGCATGAAGGGTACTAATGGGGTTAACACCAGCTTTGTAATCTCAGCTGGTACTAAACCCAAAATTCATGGCGTCACGCCAAATTGGATATGGCCCCATGAATTTCTAGTAAACAGTAAAAAAAAACATGAGAACATTTTTTTAAAATGGAAATAAAACACAAAACACATTTATTTAGGGACTTCATCTTTAACTACCAGAAAAAAAAAACCTTTCTCCGACATAATCTAGGTCTTCTAATCTTCTTCACTCAGCTCTACTACATCTTTGCCAAAAAGACAAAGAAGCCTACTGGCAGAGACGTGCTGGCACGTAATGAAGTCTGGGTGGTGTGTGAAAAGTTATCAGGTTCACACAAACTCAGATAACCCCAGCATCACCTGGCACCCGGAGCCCAGCTGTAAGTGAGCGGCTCCGGGTGCCGGGTGATGCTGAGGTTATCTGAGTTCATGTGAACTTGGTAACCTTTCACACAGCAACCAGAGCCTAGCTGTAAGGATAGCTTCACACTGCAGTTTTTTCACTGATCAGTGTCCATCCAGTTGTGTGCCAAAACCCAGAGAGGTAATCCAGAGGGACTGTCAGTGAAAACTATAGATAAAGATGAACTGTTTGAGTCACACAGTCCCATGTTTGGAAAACTGGCACTTCAGGAAAGCCTGAGCTGTGAGGCCACCTGAGCCCTTTCCTCACTTACTTGCTAGCTTCTTTTACAGCTGGGACTCGCGCATGCCTAAAGTTGCTCATTGACATCCAGTTAGATCGCCCATCCACCCGGCAAAGCCCAGCTCCTAGGACTGAACTCTGAGAGAGAGACTTGCAGAGAAAACTATATTTAAAGATTGAACACCTGTTTTGTGTTTTGAAGACACTCTGGTTTTGGCACACAAACTGGATGGACACTGATCAGTGAAAAAGCTGCAGTGTGAGGCCAGCCTAAGAGAGCACTTCTCGCTCACTTACTTCTAGGCTCTCACTTACAGCTGGGCTCCGGGTGCTGTATGAAAGGTTATCGAGCTCACATGAACTCAGATAATCCCAGTACCACCCGGCACCAGGAGCCACTCACTTATGGCTGAACTTTGGGTGATGCTGGGGTTATCTGAATTCATATGAACACGATAACCTTTCACACAGCACCCGGCTGTCACTCTGTGCCTGCTCATCTCTGCCATCAGACGTCTTTGGCTGGGGTCACACTTGGCATGAGTTTTTTTTGGTGACTTAAAAAAACTCATGCGTTTTTTTTTCATTTCAGCATGCGTTTTTTAAGGTGTCTGATTGCACCCTGCGTTTTTGCATGCGTTTTTAAAACAGCACCAAAAAATAGTGCATGCATTATTTTTTGGTGCTGTTTTAAAAACGCATACGTTCTTTAAAAAACGCATGTTTTTTTGGATGGTACTAATGTACCATGCGTTTTTGCATGCGTTTTTGATGTCAGCTAATCACATAATTGCAAAAACGCACACAGAAACGCATTGGTACTGTCACACATGCGTTTTTGCTATTAACACATGCGTTTTTGCTATTAGGGCATGCGTTTTTTAGCATGGGGGCCTATGGGTGCGTTTTTACATGTTTTTTTAAAAATGCAGGTCTCCAAAAACTCATGAAAAAAACGCAAGTGTGACCCCAGCCTTTGATAGCAAAGAAGTAGCCAAGCTGAGTAAAGACGATAAGAAGACCTGTATTACATTGGAGGAAGGTTTTTTTCTCTTCCTCTAATTAAAAATGGAATCCCTAAATATATTTTGACTTTTATTTCCAATAAAAACATTTTTTCTCCGTGTTGTGTTTTTTTTTTTACTCTTTACTAGAAATTCATGGTGGCCATTATCTAGTTTGTCCTCACACCATGAATTGCAGGCTTAGTACCAGCTGAGAATGCAAAGTTTTCATTGATCCCATTATTACCCAGCATGTCACCCCCCACCAGGGCCGCTGGAAGAGTCGGGTAAAGTGCCTGGAAATGGCTCTATGATGAATGAGCCATTTTCAGGGGCAGCTGCGGGCTGCAGTTTTTAAGGTGGGGGGCCCAGACACTTGGGCCTTACTACACTGACATCGCAGCCCCAGCTGCCTGATTTTACCTGGCTGGTGATCAAAATATGGTGAGAGCGCATGCATTGTTTTTTTTCATTATTTATTTATTTATAAATCAGCATTGTTTGAATTTTCCTCTCATGGGACTGCTTCTTTTAATATAGTCAATTAGGCATATTGAGTGTATGTGAACGTCTGTTACTGGTGAACTGTTTGTCTGAGTTTTCCTATATATATCTGGTCACACACAAAGCTTATCAGTCACCCTTGATAAACCCCTAGCAAAATGCGCATTGGGCGCTGCTGTGGTAACTATACACCTTATTTAAATGTATAACTTTTTACTAATCTCCATGTTTTTATTGGCTATGGAAATTAAGATAATATCCTTGTAATACAGTCCCCTGGGGTTCCTTCTCTGAATTTTTTTCTGTCATTTATATATTGTGTCACCATTTTTGTTTTCACATCATTATACTGTTATTTTTTAATTACATGTTCAATTTTTTTTCTCAAACTTTTGCATTTTTTCACATCACATTTTCACCTTTTGCTCACTTCTTTGTGATTTATACACTATTTTTTGCGATACACCTATTTAGTGTCTTGGCACATATGATTTTCATCACTTCGACATCACTTTCACATACAAAAACTTTTTCACACTTCTGCATTGTTACCACATCACATTTTCACTTTTTGATCACTTCTTAAGGAAGTCACGTGGTGTGGTCAATTGCAATCAATATCGTGAGTGCGTCGTGTCGTGTAACAGGGCGATGCGACTGCAATTTATCGCTGGAGCGATATCACCTGATTTATGTGCAGACAATTTAGTCAGGCGATGTTGCATAAGCGATGTGACATGTTCGCGCAGTGTGACGCCGCAATAAGGATATTGTAGGCAATTTCAATGATCGCGCAACCAAGGCCATAGGCATGCCTGTGGGTTGTGTCTTCTGCGCTCCATCTATGCCGATTGGTGCCTAGTATTGTCTGGCGATTGGATGGCCCTGGAAAAGGCGCCGTCTTTGATGATCTGTGATTACACCACTACATTCATTTTGTTTTTCTTCCTGTGATGTGTAGAAAAAGCATGTATAGAAAGTTAATCTGTGAGAATACCCTCTTGGTACTATGATGGATTACGTAGGCGCGTCTTTGCGAGGCGAAAAGCATAGCGTCGCAACCCACAATGTATGTACTGCCAAATAGTGCAAAGCCAGCAAGTGAAATCCTCATTGATGCTAGCTGCAATCTTCCATTCTACATGTGGCACATATATATATAAATGCTGAGTCATATCAAAACCCTTCTTAGAATAATTGTCACATATGTCTGCCCTGTTGGACGCATCAGAGTTACGGTGTTGAACTGTATGTGTTTATTGTGGCCACCCACTATGTGCGGGCGACTCCTTTGCGGACATACAAGTGTCCTCTGCGTAGATGCCATGCGCCATGATGTCATTACGTCATTGGACATCAAACCCTGCCTTCTAGGTGCTTTCCAGTCCCCTGCACAAAGAAGGCTGCCGCACAGCGCTCTGCAGCATGGGGAGAAGCAGAGTTCCTCATAATATTTGACTATCTGGAAAGGCTGGACTATTGGTGCAATGCCCCGCATCAGCACCCACACCTGCATAAGATGTGCATCATGCACAAAGTGCAGAGGGCCCTGAATAGGGGACTGGGAGTGGAGCGGTTGGCCAACCAGATTATTAAGAAGATGGCCGACATGAGATACAAGGCCAGGGAGCACATTGCTGCCATCTGCGCCCGCATCCAGACACTGCGTGGTGAGTATTATGTGGTGGCACATACACACCTGTTTACTCACAACAACACAAAGTATATGATATTGTCCAAATGGAAGTGGTGCCTGTCAGATAGTGTGGCAGAAGTCACAAGCTAATGACAACATGGTGTATGTCAAAATAACCAAAAACATCAACACCAACGAAAAAACAAACAAACTAAGGATGGTGTTTCAAAAAAGTTAGCAAAAACCTACAACATTTTTGGGATTTTGCAAAATAAATACTCCCATAATCCCACTATTGTTAGTACTTGCCTTATTTTACTAACACATTCTCTTGGCAAGTTTAAACAAAAATGTTTTGGTGATCTACAACACAAACACTGGCAAATACTGTGTGTGAAGCAACACGTACATGTGTGTAGTGCATGGCTCCACATACACACACACCAAGGGACTCACACAGTGCATGTATGGTGAGACACAGACACATCATTGTGTAGAATGTAGACAATGTAAACATTGTGTGCCACAATCAACGTCAATTTGTGTCTGTGGCCTGGGGTACAACTTGTGCACCCATGTTGGATGAAGTGTACTATTCAATTGAATGGGAAAGTTGATCCTTGAAATTTACCTGTAACGTCATTCATATACCTCAACATGTGCTAATGTGTATGTGGCCTGAGAAGGTGTGACACATCTATGTGGTGGCTAAACCTCACATCCAAACTCATGTACACAATTACCCATTAGTATTTGATTGAAAATATAGTGTCAACTGTCAAAGAAAATTTATTTGGACATCTTGTCAACATACACATAAATTTGCTGTCTTGCATCAAGCACATGTCTGTTGGGGAAATAATAGGAATTCACACATGCAGGTAGCGTCTCCAATAATGAATGTAATCCTCTGCAGGATCTGATGTGGCTGTCTCACGCAGATCCCTTGCGAGAACTGGGTTTGGTCAATGCCGAGGGTAAGGTGGTAAAGGCACCCTCGGCACTTCAGGATTAAGTCCGGGCACAAACATTGGCGGCCGAGGGTCTTGGAACACTGACTGTGGCTCAGGGGGCTGAGCCAAGATGGTGTGTGTGTTCAGTGTCCCAGCCTCAATCACGTCCAGGACAAGGTGTATGACCCTCTCAACATTCATCCGTTGTTGATGGTCCAGACGGGACACCCGTTCACTCACCATCTGCCCAATCCCAGTGCTAGGGATCTTCTCAAGGTTCAGCAGCACCCTCTTCGTCCAGTCCCCCAGCTGTGTAGGGGGTTGCAGTGGTTTCCGTCGCCGACCCTCCCTGACTGGGGCCAGGGTGCTGCTGCGCAGTACTGGGACCAGGCTCCTCCCCCCCAGATGTTGATGGGGAAGGGTCGTGAACAGATGTCCTCTCCTGACTAGAGATACAAATACAAATACAAACTATTGTCAGCCATTTGCATATCATCAAGACATTATTTCAACATATCTATTTCCTTGTGTTGTGTGTGTTCTCCAGTGTACAATATGTGGCCATTACAATGCTATATTGCAATGTCTATGTGTTATATGCCACATTGATTCCTCTACTCACATGAATAACCAACATGCTCATGCATATGTGTTAAGACTACATCAATACACTATATATAACAACATTCTGTGACCCAACACCAAAACATACTCTGTACTGTGTAAAACACTCTAAAGTTATATGTTTGTTATATTCAACACACCCCAAGTGTCTGCAACCACCATTGAAGCCTGTGTGGACAAAACCAAATAGACAAGTACCTGTTGTGGCAAAGCCGGGTCTTGGGGAGTGGCGGAGGAGTTTTGTTCAAGGTCCCTGCTGCACAGTGTAGGCCGAGGGAGCTGCTGGTCCTGGAGGAAACAGAGGAGGTCAAAGTACCACAAGCGTAGCAGATACACCTCCTCCACTCCATTCCCGGACCGCATAGATCTTTGTACTGCATTCAGCTCCTTCTTGTACACAGTGTGCAGGTTCCTGATTTTGGACTTAACAAAACTCAAATCCACCCTCTCCCCAGGGTGGTGCTGCTGGGAGAGGGCGATGAGCTGCTCATACGCCACTCCACTCACCTGCTTGTTCTTGTACTCACGTGAGGTAGTCTGCCACAAACACTCTTGCTCTTGGTACATCGCAATGAAGGCCTGGACAAAATCCTGGTTGTCAGCCATCTGAAACATGAAAACACATTATGTCAGGAACACACACATGTATGTGTGATGTTCCCTTAGCTACACCATCATGCCCATGTTGTCTCTTGTGGACAAATGAATGGGGTACCACACATTTCATAGTACTAGGAACCAGTAAACCTCAAACTAAGAACACATTGAAAACATTGTGCAAACAATACGTACATAGCTTTGGCTGGTACATCAGCATGGTAATGGTATGTTAAGGTTTACATTCAAAGGCCTCACATGCAATGTGCATTGTTTAAAGTATGATGTGTCAGTTTAGGCACCCATATTTTTAATTTTTCCCAATACACATTACCAGACCTAATATTTGGGAAAACCATTCATAAATGCACTTTCAACAAACCACAACATATGTTATTTCAACAGTGGGGGTGTACATTATGAGGATCACACCAGTCAGGGGCTGAACATGTGACATCCGAAGATAAGCTGGCCAATTATAACACAAAGCTAGCAGAAGGTCACAACAACAACATTACCACATGGTCTTGTAGTGAGTTGTAAGATCAGCCCATACAGATTGAAGAGATGAACAGGTTGAGCAGTCATCAATACATACCGTCGGTCCTGCAGTGCCAGAAGAGGAGATGCTACCATGTTGTTGCCTGTGGACATGTGCAACAGGCTGGAGCTGGCACATCCATATTTTAAAGGGCACGCCACCAATGACCAAAAACCAAAAATGCAACATACAATTGGATGACACTGGCGACCTGTAATTGGCTGGTTTTCCCTATAAAAATGGGCAATGCCCGAACAATGTCATGTTTGCTGTCCAGAGCCATTGAGTATTGATGTGCACAAATGTTTGCGGATATGCGGGCGTCTCAAGTGCACTATGAATCTATAATAGTAGCTGTACTGTGTTGTAGTGACCACCAGCAGCTCAGGGCCTATTCACCCACTGTTAACAGCTCCTGTACAGTTGATGGCCCCTATTAGGAAGTTTGTGGGTGGTTTAACCATGCATGATCGTTTGTGGTCACTGAACATCCTTTTTGTGTAGTTAACCCTGGCTTCACCACCACAGTGTGACCCTGTGAAACTGTGGCCTATATACCAAGGACATGCTATGTAGTAGCACCAGTTGTCCACAAACGTTGGATGCTCAATGATTCCAATCCGTGCAGCATTGTTGAATGACCAAATGTCATGAATATGTACAAACCAAAGCATCAGCAAGCATGAACCTCTTGTGATGTGTAATGTTGGGTCCACAATGAACCCATTTTGATGTGCTTTGCTTGGTTTGGACGCATACATATTGAGTGTGGGCAGCCATGTAAGCCATATTGTTATTGTACGGGCTTCCTGTATATGCATTATTTGTAGGGTCTACGTGAGGAGTAGGATGGATTAACATATGTGATGTAGGTGTTAGGTTGACAGTCACACTGTAGTGTGTACATTAAGGGAGGATGCACATAAATGAGTGGGTTGTAACGTTACAGTGCAACCTTGAAAGTGTGTATTTGAGGGTTGAGAGAGGACTATGTACATGTGGTATTTGAGGTTATGTTGTGTTGCAATGCCTCCGTGCTCATATTTGTTTGTTCTGCTTTCACATTGACAGAGCGTTTCCAGGGGACATTTGATGTCATGCATTGTGCAGCGATGGTAGCCTTGGTGACGGATGAGAGAAATGAGAGACTGCGAAGGCGTAGAAAACTGCGTATGTGGTCTCAGGATTGGCTCCTGCAAATGCGCCACCTGAGTCACATGGGCCTGGTCCATCATCTGGAGGACAGGAATCCGCGGGACTTCAGAAACTATCTCCGGATGTCCGAGGAGTCTTTCCAATTTCTATTGGACTTGGTTACGCCACATATTGCTCATGAGGACACTGTGATGCGTGAAGCTGTGCAACCAGAGGAGCGGTTGGCTGTGACTGTGCGTTTCCGGACAACAGGGCGCTCGATTACTGACCTGCAGTATTCAGCTGCAGTCTCACGCCCACTGCTGAGCTACCTAATCCCTGAGAGGTGTGAGGCCATTGTGAGGTGTCTCTTGCCAACCTATATGCATTTTCCAAACACCCCTGCAGAATGGTTGGAAGTTGCCACTGGTTTCCAGGAGAGGTGGCAATTCCCAAACTGCGGGGGGCATTGGATGGAAAGCACACAACCCCCCAACAGCGGATCATATTATTATAATTATAAAAGGTACTTCAGTGTAGTCCTCATGGCCTCGTTAATGCCAACAATGAGTTCCTCCTCGTGGATGTGGTGAGGAACGGGCGTGTGTCTGATGGGGGAGTTTGGGCATAGACGTCCTTTGGCCAAGACCTTAGGAGCAGGCTCCTGAACTTACCCATAAATGATGACACCACCGAACATCTTAACTTTGCCTTTGTGGGGGATGAAGCCTTTCCACTACACGCCAAAGTATTACGGCCATATCCCTAGAGGACTATCACCCCTGAGCAACGTATTTTCAATTACCGGCTATCCCGGGCACATCGTGTGGTTGAAAATGCATTCGGGATCATGGCCAATAGAATCCACGTGTTTCATACTGCTTTAAATATGAAACTGGAATCTATCGATATGTAGCACACAACATGCTATCACCACTATAACTTTCTGCGTTGTAGGGATGCTCAATCATACACGCCAGCAAGTTATGTAGATTCAGTGGACCCTGCAACTGGGGAACTCATGCCAGGTGAGTGGCGTGCAAACGACCCTGGCATAGCGCCACTCCAGCCATTGGGCCAAGTCCAACATCAGCAGGATGCCAGGAGCAGCAGAGACAGCTACTGCTCTTACTTCAATGGCCCTGGGGCGGTGGCCTGGCAGCACTGCCAGATGTAGGGTGCGGGTCATGGGTGAACACAGTATACTGTGTTTATTTGTGTTTTCACCCTATGTTTATGTGTATGTGTTGTTTTTTTTTTTTTTGTTTAGTTTTTTTAGGAGTTAAATTAAACATTTCTTACGTGACTTATTTTGTAGGTATGTATTTAGTGTCAATTGTGCTATATTACTTGTGTGATGTAAACACTTGTATTTTTGTTGTGTCTTTGTTGATGTTATTATGTTGTGGCCACACTCATAATATAAATGTTCTGATCAGACAAACGTGTGTGAGTATTTGATTGGCACCTGAGGGCAGTAGCACATGGCATTAGGCTGTGCTACGAGGTATGACTGTACAATGGTATTTGGGGGTCCCTGCAGCATTGCCTGCACATGTACAGTACACAGGTGTAGAGGTTTGCCGCACACTGTATGCTGTGTGTGCCTTTCCCACTCTAGATATCTGCATGTAGACATGGGTATGTGTACACACACATGGGCACTTGCATTATGTATGATTTACACATATGTACATATATGTAGCCACATACATACATGTATGCACACACTTAGTTAATACATGCAACGTTAATGTGCATACATATGTACATCGTTTTTGTGTTTAGCTTACCTACTGCAACAGCACACGTACACAAGGTCTATCCATATTTTCTGCACACACTGCAACACACTAGCGTTCCTGTCTGCCAGTTTGGCGATGCCGTGTCTTGCAGGAGCAGCAACAAATGACAAATGACATGATTAGCGACATGGTGAAAAGGCAATTGCATCCATGTCGCCACCATGTTGTCCGAAACAGCTGACCAATGGTAACGCACTTTCGCCATCCAATCGGAGTGGTGTGGGTGTAATTACACAAACTCAGGTACGCCTATCTCCTTGGCTGTGTCAAACAGTATGCCCACATTGCTAATGTGATTGTGCTGTGTGACGCTGCAACTACAATCGTCAACATCTACTGTGCAATTTGTCAGGCGATCTCCGGGACGCCAGATCGTCCGACGTTGCATGTGCGATTGCTACGTGTAACATCTCCTAAGTGATGTTGACAAAGTGCTAAAAAAGTGCGTCCTCATGTGAAATTGCAGGTGATATAGAATCGATATTGCGTTGTTTCATGGTACCTTTAGCGATTTACACACTAGTTTTCATGATACACTTACTTAGTGCCTTGGTACACATTATTTTTCGCACCCCTATTATTACTTACCACATCACCTTCACATACAAATTTTTTTTTTTTCTCAAAGATCACAGTTTTTATGATAACCCAGCCATTAGGGCCGCTGTACACACACAGATATCTGTGACCAACTCCTGAACAGATCTCTGGTTGCAGTGAAATCATGGACACATTGTTCCATTCTGTGGCTGTGTACAAATGTAACAATGTGTCCATGATTTCACTGCAACCAGAGATCTGTTCAGAAGTTGGTCACAGATATCTGTGTGTCAAAGCGGCCCTTAGCTTGTATTTTCAGAACATAGCCTTTGACTTATTTATGGATTATTGCAATAATTATATTGTAACTAGATGTCAGCCCGATTCTAAAGAATCGGGTAGTCTAGAATCCATATATAGTTTATTTAGTAATAGATATGGGAGAGCGGTGAAATGAATTGTGTGTATACAGGTGGCTCTGTGGATAGCACAGTATACGGTGGCTCAGTGGTTGGCACTGCGCGGTGGCTCAGTGGTTGGCACTGCGCGGTGGCTCAGTGGTTGGCACTGCGTGGTGGCTCAGTGGTTGGCACTGCGCGGTGGCTCAGTGGTTGGCACTGCGCGGTAGCTCAGTGGTTAGCACTGCACGGTGGCTCAGTGGTTAGCACTGCGCGGTGGCTCAGTGGTTAGCAGTGAGTGCGGTGGCTCAGCGGTTAGCACTGCGTGCGGTGGCTCAGTGGTTAGAAGTGAGTGCGGTGGCTGAGTGGTTAGCAGTGAGTGTGGTGGCTCAGTGGTTAGCAGTGAGTGCAGTGGCTCAGTGGTTAGCAGTGAGTGCGGTGGCTCAGTGGTTAGCAGTGAGTGCGGTGGCTCAGTGGTTAGCAGTGAGTGCGGTGGCTCAGTGGTTAGCAGTGAGTGCGGTGGCTCAGTGGTTAGCAGTGAGTGCGGTGGCTCAGTGGTTAGCAGTCAGTGCGGTGGCTCAGTGGTTAGCAGGGAGTGTGGTGGCTCAGTGGTTAGCAGTGAGTGCGGTGGCTCAGTGGTTAGCAGTGAGTGGTGGTTAGCAGTGAAGACAGGGAGAGGAGAGGTGAGGCTGGAGGGCAGAGGATAGGGAGAGGAGAGGTGAGGCTGGAGGGCAGAGGACAGGGAGAGGGGAGGCTGGAGGGCAGCGGACAGGGAGAGGAGAGTGGAGGCTGGAGGGCAGCGGACAGGGAGAGGAGAGCGGAGGCTGGAGGGCAGAGTCTGGAGGGCAGAGGACAGGGAGAGGAGAGCAGAGGCTGGAGGGGTGAGGAGGGTGAGGACAGGGGGGGCTGGAGGGGTGAGGTGAGGTGAGGACAGGGGAGGCTGGAGGGGTGAGGAGAGGTGTGGACAGGGGAGGCTGGAGGGGTGAGGACAGGGGAGGATGGAGGGGTGAGGACAGGGGAGGCTGGAGGGGTGAGGAGGGCAGAGGACAGGGGAGGCTGGAGGGCAGAGGACAGGGGAGGCTGGAGGGCAGAGGACAGGGGAGGCTAGAGGGCAGAGGACAGGGGAGGCTGGAGGGCAGAGGAGAGGGGAGGCTGGAGGGCAGAGGACAGGGGAGGGCGGAGGGCAGAGGGGAGAGCGGAGGCTGGAGGGGAGAGCGGAGGCTGGAGAGGAGAGCAGAGGCTGGAGGGCGGAGGCTGGAGGGGAGAGCAGAGGCTGGAGGGCGGAGGCTGGAGGGGAGAGCGAAGGCTGGAGGGGAGAGGGCAGGCTGGAGGGGAGAGCGGAGGCGGGAGAGCAGAGGCTGGAGGGGAGAGCGAAGGCGGGAGAGCAGAGGCTGGAGGGGAGAGCGGAGGCTGGAGGGCGGAGGCTGGAGGGGAGAGTGGAGGCTGGAGGGCGGAGGCTGGAGGGGAGAGTAGAGGCTGGAGGGGAGAGCGGAGGCTGGAGGGGAGAGCGGAGGCTGGAGGGCGGAGGCTGGAGGGGAGAGCGGAGGCTGGAGGGCGGAGGCTGGAGGGGAAAGCGGAGGCTGGAGAGGAGAGCGGAGGCTGGAGGGCGGAGGCTGGAGGGAGGAGCAGAGGCTGGAGGGCGGAGGCTGGAGGGGAGAGCGGAGGCTGGAGGGGAGAGGGCAGGCTGGAGGGGAGAGCGGAGGCGGGAGAGCAGAGGCTGGAGGGCAGAGCGGAGGCGGGAGAGCGGAGGCTGGAGGGGAGAGCGGAGGCTGGAGGGCGGAGGCTGGAGGGGAGAGTGGAGGCTGGAGGGCGGGAGTCTGGAGAGGAGAGTGGAGGCTGGAGGGGAGAGCGGAGGCTGGAGGGGAGAGCGGAGGCTGGAGGGCGGAGGCTGGAGGGGAGAGCGGAGGCTGGAGGGCGGAGGCTGGAGGGGAGAGCGGAGGCTGGAGGGCGGAGGCTGGAGGGGAGAGTGGAGGGTGGAGGGCGGAGGCTGGAGGGGAGAGCGGAGGCTGGAGGGCGGAGGCTGGAGGGGGAGAGCGGAGGCTGGAGGGGAGAGCGGAGGCGGGAGGGGAGAGCAGAGGCTGGAGTGGAGAGCGGAGGCTGGAGGGGAGAGCGGAGGCTGGAGAGCGGAGGCTGGAGGGGAGAGCGGAGGCTGGAGGGCGGAGGCTGGAGGGGAGAGCGGAGGCTGGAGAGCGGCGGCCGGAGGGGAGAGCGGAGGGTGGAGGATGGAGGGGAGAGCGGAGGCTGGAGGGGAGAGCGGAGGCTGGAGGGGAGAGTGGAGGCTGGAGGGGAGAGCGGAGGCTGGAGGGGAGAGCGGAGGCTGGAGGGCGGAGGCTGGAGGGGAGAGCGGAGGCTGGAGGGCGGAGGCTGGAGGGGAGAGCAGGGGTTGGAGGGCAGAGGCTGGAGGGGAGAGTGGAGGCTGGAGGGCGGAGGCTGGAGGGGAGAGCGGAGGCTGGAGGGAAGAGTAAAGGCTGGAGGGCGGAGGCTGGAGGGGAGAGTGGAGGCTGGAGGGCGGAGGCTGGAGGGGAGAGCGGAGGCTGGAGGGTGGAGGCAGGAGGGGAGAGCGGAGGCTGGAGGGGAGAGCGGAGGGTGGAGGGGAGAGCGGAGGCTGGAGGGCGGAGGCTGGAGGGGAAAGCGGAGGCTGGAGGGCGGAGGCTGGAGGGGAGAGCGGAGGCTGGAGGGTGGAGGCTGGGGGGGAGTGGAGGCTGGAGGGGAGAACGGAGGCTGGAGGGGAGAGCGGAGGCAGGAGGGTAGAGCAGAGGCGGGAGGGGAGAGCAGAGGCAGGAGGGCAGAGGCTGGAGGGGAGATGGGAGGCTGGAGGGGAGAGGGTAGGCAGGATGGGAGAGTAGAGGGGGGAGGGGAGAGCAGAGGCGGGAGGGCAGAGGCTGGAGGGGAGAGGGGAGGCTGGAGGGGTGAGGGAAGGCTGGAGTGGAGAGCGGAGACTGGAGGGGAGAATGAAGGCTGGAGGGCGGAGGCTGGAGGGGAGAGCGGAGGCTGGAGGGCGGAGGCTGGAGGGGGAGCGGAGGCCGGAGGCTGGAGGGGAGAGCGGAGGCTGGAGGGGAGATGAGAGGCTGGAGTGTAGAGCGAAGGCTGGAGTGTAGAGCGGAGGCTGGAGGGGAGAGCGGAGGCTGGAGGGCGGAGGCTGGAGGGCGGAGGCTGGAGGGGAGAGCGGAGGCTGGAGGGCGGAGGCTGGAGGGGAAGCGGAGACCGGAGGCTGGAGGGGAGAGCGGAGACTGGAGGAGAGAGCAGAGGCTGGAGGGCAGAGGCTGGAGTGGAGGCTGGAGGGCAGAGGCTGGAGGGGAGAACGGAGGCTGGAGGAGAGAGCGGAGGCTGGAGGGGACAGGGGAGGCTGGAGGGGAGAGCGGAGGCTGGAGGGCAGAGGCTGGAGGGGAGAACGGAGGCTGGAGGAGAGAGCAGAGGCTGGAGGGGAAAGGGGAGGCTGGAGGGGAGAGCGGAGGCTGACGTGGTCCGGGCCCTGGGGCAAGATCAGCACCCAGGACCTGCATGTGAGGACCGGGGGGGGGGTGTGCAGGGCAGACTCACCGTGGGCCGCGTGCGTCTGGTGTAGGAGGAGAGGAGGGGCGGGCAGAGCAGGCGGGCAGGAAGTCCCGTCCTCCCTTCTCTCCGGGTGCGCGGCGGGCGGCTGGCAGCATGGGGCCCCCCCACTAGGTACGGTGGTGGGTGGAGGGGAGAGGCTGGAGGGCGGACGGAACTTCCGAGAGCGGAACGTTCCTCCGCCACTCCCTGTAGCCGGGGGACCGCGCAGTGGTGACGTCACCTCCATGGGTCCGAAGGCCATCACGGAAGTACTTATATATTAGATTACATTGCATTGGTTCTGTATCATGTTATAATTTTGTCCCATTCTGTGCAATTTTTATATAACTTTTTACATATCTTGGATTTATTAATACATTTTGATATATCATTAATGAAAAATATTGCTTATATTTCATAGTGTGTAGTCTTTTTGCTTAGGTTCTGCATTTTTAGTGAAGAATTTAGTTTTTTAGGCTTTTATGCGTGTGGCTTTTTTAATGTTTTCTGTGTGTCCATACCAGGCACTAATCTTTCCTCTCCAGGTGCTGTTGGGGAGACTATTACAGTGAGTACCTGTGACATTGATTAAACTGTGATGTGCAGCCTGGGAATTGTATGAGAGTATGCTTTTGTGAATATACCTCAATAGTGTTGTATTGCAATTTATAAAACAAGCAAACTATTAGAGCTTTATTATAAAGGCCAAAGAACTGAAAAGTAGAAAATGGAGACACAATTTTTTTTTACATTTTAGAATTTTTTTCACAACTTATTAATAAAAAAATACACAAATTTAGTATTGTTGTAATTCTGTAGGCCAGGAGACTTGTATTATCAGAAATGTTTTACCACACAATCAACGTCATAAAAATAAAATCCAAAACCAGTAGCAGAATTTTCCGTTGTTTGTTAGTATAACTCATACAGTATATAGTACAAACCAAAAGTTTGGACACACCTTCTCATTCAAAGAGTTTTCTTTATTTTCATGACTATGAAAATTGTAGATTCACACTGAAGGCATCAAAACTATGAATTAACACATGTGGAATTATATAATTAACAAAAAAGAGTGAAAAAACTGAAAATATGTCTTATATTCTAGGTTCTTCAAAGTAGCCACCTTTTGCTTTGATTACTGCTTTGCACAATCTTGAAATCTGAGAGTCCTCAGTGGTTTAAAAAAAGAAAAAAAGAAGAAAAATTTCATGTCTTCTACAGCATCAAAAGTAACATCCAGAGGGAATTGGAAACATGAAGGAACACACTTACAGAAAGCATGGAACAGAAATTACAACAATATTACCATAAATTACAAACTTGTCTGATTCGTAACAAGGAAAAGAAACTACACAGATTGCGCATCAATTCAGGACTCAATACAAACAAAACAAGGACAAATCCTGACAACTTGGACAACTACTCCTGTCAAAAAGCATCTAATTTTGTCATGAACACTTTCGGATTACAAACCTAGCAAGGTGGAACTTGCCGTGCTCTCTAGGGGACTCTCATTTTGTCCCTCTAAAGCTCTGGATAAAATTGAACTGTGCAGCGACATGGAGGATTACTTCAGGAGATTACGCCTAAGGGAACATTTCTGTGACAAAGAGGATTCTGAAACCAACTGGGCCGTAGAAAGAAAGATCCTGACAACCAAGAAAATGTCAGACTGGAGACCTAAATTTAATCCTAACCCCCATTTGGATACTATCAGACATTTGATAAAATCCACTATTTTAGATTCACACAAGAGACAACCATCCAACGTCAATGCCCAGGAGAGAAGGGCCTTACAGTCTTTGAAAACCAACAGAGAAATCATCATTAAGCCTGCAGACAAGGGTGGTGCAATAGTCATGATGAACAAATCTGACTACCTGAAGGAAGGAATCAGACAATTGATGGACACATGCTACCACAAGAAATTGGAGTGTGACCCCACACAGGACTATTGCAAGGAATAAGATAGCCTGGTCTCTTGTCTACCTGACATATCCGTAAGATCTGGTGACCTAATGCCAGAAAGTCCAAGAATAGGCCCGTTTTACATGCTTCCCAAAATTCACAAATCAGGAAATCCAGGAAGACCAATCATTTCATGTGTGGGCACCCTCACCGAACAAATTTCTGGGTGGGTAGACGGTGTTCTCAAACCCCGGGTAAAAGAAACACCCAGCTACATTCAGGACACAACTGACCTATTGAATAAACTGTCAGCAATAGGTCCTCTACCAAAAGTAACTATCCTCGCCACCATGGATGTGGAATCTCTTCACAGCAACATCCCGCACCAGGATGGACTAAATGCCTGCAAAACATTTCTGGAAAACACAGGGATTGATGCTGACTCTGTGGTGAAGCTTACAAAATTCATCCTCACGCACAACTTCTTTACATTTGACGACAACATATATTTACAGGAGACTGGCACGGCAATGGGGAGCAAAATGGCACCACAGTATGCAAATCTTTTCATGGCCAAGCTTGAAGGTGACTTTTTATCCTCTTGTCCTATCAGACCTCTGGCCTACTACCATTATATTGATGACATTTTAATCATCTGGACAGAGTCTGAGCAACAGCTGAAGACGTTCCATGAACACTTTAATCAGTTTCATCCCACCATTAACTTAACACTCAACTACTCCTGCACTGAAATCAGATTTCTGGACACGATCATTAAGCTACAGAACAATGAAATAGAGACATCCCTGTACCGGAAACCAATTGACCATCCAACATATCTCCGATGGGACAGCTTTCATCCAAAGCACATAAAAAACTCTATTGTGTACAGCCAGGCCATCCGATACAATCGGATATGTTCCAACCCTACGGATATAGACAATCACCTTGAGGCCCTCAGAAAGACCTTTTTGAACCAGGGCTACCATCCAAGAGCAATCGAGAACCAGATTACAAGAGCCACCAGAATATCAAGGAATCATCTCCTACATTACAAAAGTAGAGAAGAAAATAACAGAGTTCCTCTCGTAGTCACCTACAATCCAAGTCTGGAGGTGCTAAGAGGAGCCGCACAGAAACTGCAACCACTACTAGAAAAGATGCCCGACTAAAATGAATATTTCCGGATCCCCAACTCTTGTGTTTTAGACAACCTCCGAATCTAAAAAACATCATTTTCAGAAGTGCCCTGTCCTCTCCAGCACTAACAGAAACCTTTCCCTGCAACCAGAGAAAGTGCAAAACCTGTCCATCAATAATGAAAACAGACAAGATAAGGATTCCTGGGACAGATCAGGACTACAAGATCCCAGGTAACTTCAGCTGCACCACAAACAATGTGGTGTATTTAATTATATGTACCAAATGCCCAACAGCTGGAATGTACATAGGTGAAACCGGGCAAAAATTCAGGACAAGAATGAATTCTCATAGCCACTCAATAAAAGAAAAGCGTATATTTGTTTTCCCCAAATGTCTTTTCAATTTATATAGAAAATACGTGAATCTGTGATGTCCCCAAATATCCATTCATGTTCTATAAAAAGCCATGAATCCATGTGATATATTTAATCCTGTTTTGAATGTGTCAAAGGTCGTTATCAATTTGTATTCCCAAATTCTTCTCTCTCTCTGAGATTTGAAGTTGCTTTTTAAGATGAGCAGCCTAATATCGGTTTTACTGTGGTTAGAATTTGTATTATGGCAAGAAAAAAGCAGCTAAGCAAAGAAAAACGAGTGGCCATCCTTACTTTAAGAAATGAAGGTCAGTCAGTCCACAAAATTGGAAAAACTTTTAAAGTGTCCCCAAGTGCAGTTGCAAAAACCATCAAGCGCTACAAAGAAACTGGCTCACATGAGGACCGCCTCAGGAAAGGAAGACCAAGAGTCACCTCTGCTGCTGAGGATAAGTTAATCCGAGTCACCAGCCTCAGAAATCGCTGGTTAACAGCAGCTTAGATTAGAGACCAGGTCAATGCCACACAGAGTTAAAGCAGCAGACACATCTCTACAACAACTGTTAAGAGGAGACTTTGTGCAGCAGGCCTTCATGGTAAAACAGCTGCTAGGAAACCACTGCTAAGGACAGGCAACAAGCAGAACAGACTTGTTTGGGTTAAAGAACACAAGGAATGGACATTAGACCAGTGGAAATCTGTGCTTTGGTCTGATGAGTCCGAATTTGAGATCTTTGGTTCCAACCACCGTGTCTTTGTGCGATGCAGAAAAGGTGAATTGATGTACTCTACGTGCCTGGTTCCCACCGTGAAGCATGTAGGAGGAAATGTGTGATGGTGTGGGGGTGCTTTGTTGGTGACATTGTTGGGGATTTTTTCAAAATTGAAGGCATACTGAACCAGCATGGCTGCCACAGCATCTTGCAGCGGCATTCTATTACATCCGGTTTGCATTTAGTTGGACTATCATTTATTTTTCAACAGGACAATAACCACAAACACTCCTCCAGACTGTGCAAGGGCTGTTTGACCAAGAAGGAGAGTGATGGGGTGCTACGCCAGATGACCTGGCCTCCACAGTCACCAGACCTGAACCCAATCGAGATGGTTTGGGGTGAGCTGGACCACAGAGTGAAGGCAAAAGGGCCAACAAGTGCTAAGCATCTCTGGGAACTCCTTCAAGACTGTTGGAAGACTATTTCCGGTGACTACCTCTTGAAGCTCATCAAGAGAATGCCATGAGTGTGCAAAGCAGTAATCAAAGCAAAAGGTGGCTTCTTTGAAGAACCTAAAATTTAAGACATATTTTCAGTTGTTTCACACTTTTTTGTTAATTATATAACTCCACATGTGATAATTCATAGTTTGGATGCCTTCACTGTGAATCTACAATTTTCATAGTCTTGAAAATAAAGAACACTCTTTGACTGAGAAGGTGTGTCTAGACCTTTGGTCTGTACTGTATATATATATATATATATATATATATATATATACATATATTAGCATAAATTCAGGCAGCACCTCCAAATAATAAAGTAAAGTGGACTTTTATTTAATTATTTATTTCATGGTGTGACGTTTCGGTCACTGGGACCTTTCTCAAAGAGAATATATAACTATATATATATTAGCAAAATTAATGGTGTCAATCAAAGTGCAATTCTTCTCACGTAAAACAATCCCTCATGTTGTTGTGAAAACTATTGTTTTGGGAATAAAGGTAAAATGAAAGGGCAAATATCAAAATTGACCATGGCCTTTAGGAGTTAACAGTTTACATGTAGGCTAAAGAGACTCTGGGTCATTAAGCGTTAATAGTAAAATAATTTATATAAGAGGAAGACACATAGTTTTTCTGTCATTTGCATGAATATAAGTTCTTTTTCTTACCCTATCATCATTAATACATTAAGAGCAACACAATTCAGAATGGATATCAGTATTTCCTGGTTGTGGTCCATTTTCTTAAATTGAACTCTCCAATCTTTATGATAATTGAATTTCCTAGCATGGCTTGATTTCCTGTAAGTGGAGATATAAATTCACAGTCCAAGTCCTCAGCACCATGTTGTACTGCGCTGGAGTTACTATACTGTCATATGCAGTAAAAATTCCCAGAAACTGAAAATACTTACATATATATATATATAAATAAATAAATATATATATATATATATATATATATATATATACTAGCTGTACTACCCGACTATGCCCGGGTTAATAAATAACTGATGTTAGCTATAACAAAATAGAATTTGAATATGTCATATTAACCCCTTAAGGATCGAGCCTTATTTTTCAATTCTGACCAGTGTAACTTTATGAGATAATAACTCTGGAATACGTCAACATATCCCAGTGATTCCAATAATGTTGTTTTCATGACATATTGGACTTCATGTTAGTGGTAAATTTAGGACAATATTTTTGCATTTCTTTGACCAAAGAGAGAGAGTTTACATCCAGTGACCATTCAAAACCATGACAGATATAGCTGTCGTTGGTCATTAAGGGGTTAATGACCTGCAGAAAAATAGAAGCTGAGCTGTGATTGGTTGCTATGAGCAGCCTGATAAATCTCCAGCCAACAGTAAACCCTTCCCCTGGCCGGGCAGTATATGTTACCTCACACATACACATAATAGACCGCTCATGTGACTGACATCTGCCTTAATTCCCTATATGGCACATGTGTTGCACATTGACTGTTTTTAATCAGATGTTTATTTTTGGAAATTAAAGATAGCACACGTATGAGGTGAGATGTGTGAGGTGATTTGTGCACATCTGTGTCTGTCTGTGTGGTATGTGTGTCCCTGGGATGTGTGTGTGTCCCTGTGAGGTGAGTGCATGTTGTCCTATTGGGTGTGTATGTGTGTGTCCCTGTGGGGGGGAAGTCTGTGTGGTGTATGTGTGTCTCTGTGTTGAGTGTGTCTCTTTGTGGTGTGTGTGTCCCTGTGGGGTTAGTGCATGTGTCTCTGTGTTGTGTGTGTCTCTTTGTGGTGTGTGTATGTTCCTGTGGGGTGAGTGCATGTGTCCCTATAGGGTGAGTGTGTGTGTGTCCCTGTGGGGGGGTCTGTGTGGTGTATGTGTGTCTCTGTGCTGAGTGTGTCTCTTTTTGGTGTGTGTCCTTGTGGGGTGAGTGCATGTGTCGCTATAGGGTGTGTGTGTGTGTCTGTGTTGTGTGTCTCTCTTTGTGGTGTGTGTGTGTTTCGGGTGCGTGGTGAGTATCCAATGGTGGGGCTGCACCTTAGCGACTATACACTTGCTGTTACTCTTTTGGTGCGTGTGGTGTGTATACATGACCCCGTGCGTGATGAATATCCTATGTTGGGGCCCCACATTAGTGACTATATGCTGATATGTGCTATTAGTCTTTGGCGCTGTCATTAAGCCCCTCTCATTCACAACTGTCAACTGGTAACTGTCATTTTTTCCCCATTATGTAGATAGGGGCAAGATTGTTTGGTGAACTGGAACATGCAGGGTTAAAATTTCACCTCAAAACATAGCCTATGACGCTCTCAGGGTCCAGACGTGTGACTGCAAAATTTTGTGGCTCTAGTTGCGACGGTGTAGATGCCAATCATGGACCTACACACATTCAGCTTTATATATTAGACTAGCTGTACTACCCGGCTACGCCTGGGTTAATAAATAACTGATGTTGGCTATAACAAAATAGTATTTGAATATGTCATATAAATGACCTGTAGGAAAATAGAAGCTGAGCTGTGATTGGTTGCTATAGGCAGTCTGATAAATCTCCAGCCAACAGTAAACCCTCCCCCCAGCCGTGCAGTATATGTTACCTCACACATACACATAATAGACAGCTCACACGTATGAGGTGAGTTGTGTGAGGCGATTTGTGCACATCTGTGTCTGTCTGTGTGGTATATGTGTCCCTGGGGGGGGGGGGGGTCTGTGGGGTGTGTGCATGTGTCCCTATAGGGTTAGTATGTGTGTGTGTCCCTGTGGAGAGAGGGGTCTGTGTGGTGTGTGTGTGTCTCTGTGTTGTGTGTGTCTCTTTGTGGTGTGTGTGTGTGTCCCTGTGGGGTGAGTGAATGTGTCCCTATAGGGTGTATATGTGTGTGTGTCCCTGTGGGGGGGTGTCTGTGTGGTGTGTGTGTCTCTGTGTTGTGTGTG